>CAWUFW010002504.1:0-712500 GCA_963921515.1 Calotriton arnoldi | reverse complement strand
TTATTTAACTTGATCTTGGAGTCTGTTGAGGTTACAAGAGATACACCGCACGGTGCCTATAAGTTGTGGGTTAATTAGTGGCAAACGCCATTTAGTGGTACACTGTTGAGGTCTCCATCTGTACCATCGTACATTATTGTCTCATGTAAACTGTAACTGTGCAACCTACCCCCATACCCCCACTCTACTTCAAACCGTGAAGCATCTGTCATGCATTTTGGCTTACAAACGAGATAGGTCAGTTGGAGAAAAGCAGGCAGGTATGCTCCCCCCTCCAGCCACCACCCCCCTGTCCGTCCATTTCCTTTAACAAAAACAACAAGCATTGGCATAGCCAATAGGTCTCGCCTTTGGGACCTTATAAGTATTTAGTTATGCAGCACAATATCCTTACTGCAACAACATTAACTGTTGCAAGGCTAAACACTTATAAGGTCCCAAAGGTGAGATCTATTGGCTATGCCAATGCTTGTTTTATATTCCTGCCCTACCCTGGACCCCTAAACCCTTATCCTTCGGATACTTGGTATTCCTTTTTGCGATGCCATAGATGTGTAAAAGTACTGACCTTTTGCGACTGTTCCTCCAAACTTTTAATATTTTATTACTAAATCGCAAAAAAAAGAATCTTTCTTTAGTTCTCTTTCGACGTTTTGGGGTTTTCTGATGGGGGGGGGGTTCTCTGATGAAACTGCTCTAAAACAAAATCAGCAGGGGGATGTGAAAGAATGCAAGAACCAGCAGTAACGCCGTACATGAAAGCACCACTAAAGGTAAGCATATCACGTTTGTGCACTTCACAAGTGCAAACAACCGACTCACTTTGAGGGGCGCTGACCTGTGGATAACGACTTGCCACTTGCCTGCTGCAGGCCAAGCTGACAGTGGTCGCGCGGGATGCGTCCTGCGTCGCCACCCTCTGGGTTACAGATTAGGGGGCAGGTTTAGATTAGCTCGCACTCTTGAAAGCAACACAGCCGATTCTGGAAGAAAGGCTGCAGGCTTCGCTCTACAAGGAGCTGCTCTGCACCCGGAGGCTCTGCTCCCGGCCATTCTTGCGGTTGCATTTTGTTCGCTGTTGGTGGTGGATAATGGGGGAGGAGCAGGTGTCCATGGCAGAGGCCGCGTGACGGACACTTTGACGCGAGGCAGCTGCTGTTCAAGGCTAAAGTTACAGCTGTCCAGGACGCGGGCTTCGAGAGCCGTCCCACCGCCGAACCGGGCACAGTCGGAGCCGCTGCCGGGCTTGGATTACCTTCTTAGCACCCAGACTCCGGGTGCCGCAGACAGGCTGAGCAGGCCTGGGCTGCTGCTTCTGTCGAGTCTGGTGCTTGCGCCTGGGTGTTAGAGAGAGGGATGCGGCGTGACCTGCGCGCGTGAACAGGGGACCTCGACCCCCAAGGAGCGTCGACAGCATGCTGGGCTTCCTCACGGAGCTCCTGGTCAGCCTGGTCCTGCTGGGCTTCTTCCTGGTCAGCTGCCAGAATGTGCTGCACATCATCAAGGGCTCGGTGCGCTTCGTGCTCAAGCACGTGCACCAGGAGCTGGACAAGGAGCTCGGCGAGAGCGAGGGCGCTACCGATGACGAGGACACCATGACGACGAGGGTGGTCCGGCGCCGGGTCATTGTCAAGGTACAAGAATGACGATACCCCTCTGACAAGTTGAGTCAGAGTGTGAGAAGAGGGCACTAATAACAACTAGCGCGCGCGGCAGGAGGGGGCCTGCGCGATTCCCTTGCGGGAGCGTGCAGCAAGGCGCGATGATTGGGACCATATGGCGCCACCATATGGCGCCGCGCGCTCCCGCAAGGGAATCGACAGACGTGCACGCGTTGCCATTGCAAGCAATGCAACGCGTGCACGTTTTTGCCCCCAAAGCTGTGCCGATAGCTAAAGGTCTCTCCTAAGCAGCGCATGCGCGCTGCGTAGGCGAGACCTAAAAATGACAAACTCATCAAATTAACAAGAGAATTGAGATTGCATCTCTGCAAAACAATCTGCCGGTGGAAGAACCCTGGAAGGAAGGGTGTTGCTGCTCTTCTGCTTAAGCCCAGTCAATATTCTGGTACAGAAGAGTTAGGGCCATTTTCAAGGGTGAATGGCCGGTTATTATGAAGGCATGAAGAGGTCCATGCAGACACTGTGTGTCACCCTCCTTCCCAATATTTGTATCTCAATACCATTATCTCCTCCCTCCACAGATAGCAATTGCCAGGTCAACATCCGGGGAAACAACTTGTCTCTCTGAGGGTCTCTTCCTCACCTCCTCCACCCCAGACCCAGAGTACAACCCAGGTCCAGGTCATGGGCGATATGGTTGATTACTTCCAAGCATAGGTCGCCTTTCTTTGGGGCTGAGGGATGGGCTCCCTCTCCAGTCCCCACTCTGATTGTCTGAGGTTCTAAGGGGCTGGGCACTTGGGCGCTCCTCTACTTATTTCGAGGCTTTACAGGGAGTCTCAAAGAAAAAAGTGTGATTCTGAAAAATAACTTTCAGTTTTGCAGGAAAAATCAACATATACTGGAGGTCCATGTCTCTGATCTTTCATTTTACTTCCTCAAGGATCAGCAAAGTATTTGCCCCTAGTTTGTAAAGTCAGGGAATTTCATGATCTCCTCAGATTAATAGATCACAGATTCCTTTGACTGAACTTCAGAAAGGATAGTGTTGCTACCTATGTAGTAAACGTTTATTGGAGCCCCCAGGGAATGTAGATTTGCAAGGGACCAATGAGCCCTTTCCACTGTAAAGCATTGGGACAGCCGACCCCCAGGGATCCACTTCTTGAGCCATTGTTAAAACTTTTTTAAATCAAGTCCTCGACGTATGTGCTTTTTGGAAAGCCAATAAAGCGGAGGTTATTGCGCTGTGCCTGGTCCTCGCCATCCTCCAATCTAGATTCCAGAGATCTTGTCACTTTGGTCAGTTTGTCCACCTTCTGATTTGTGTCTTTCCGTGATTCTTTGAGAGTGTTAAGGCGGCTATCGATCACATTTATTCTCGCTACTGCTTGACACACATCCTAGTGGAGAAGAGATACGTCGGACCACACTTCTCCGATTTTGGCAACCAGTGAGTCTTTGAAGGGCTGTTCTGCCTGTAGAATTAGGACTGTGGAGCTAGAAGTTTCAGGCAGGTCATCCGTCGGGTCCCCATTGGGCTGTTGGCTGAGGCTTGGTTTTTGCATATTTATCCAGTGTGCCTTGATGTTAGGTCTGCAAGGGATTATCTTTTACCATGCTGAGTCACCAAGGGGAAGTGCTGAGGAAAGTTCACCTGTCTAGCCTCGGCCCATTGGAGAAATTGGGCAGGTGGAATTGCAGGAGTAAGATTTCTCAGTTCTGAAGGTCGTGGGGCCAGCCAGTCCCTAAACCAATCCGAAATATATAAAGAGCCCAGAGAGGAACCAGACTGCAGGTCGATCAGGTATGAGATGGTGTGTAGCAGTTCAGATCATGATGGCCACCTGGTTGGTTACCGGACAGCCATGTGCAGGGGAGGGAGTTTTTTGGGAAGGGAGGAGAGGGTTTGGGGGAAGGATACTAGGCGTCTCCATCAGCCCCAAGACACTCGCTTTATCAGTGATGTGAGCCGCGGCGGGATCAGTATTAGGCTGTTCCAAGGTCCCTAGGTCACAGAACAGGGGAAATCATGTCCTGTCCTCCTACAGTGCAAGTCCAAGAGTTGTTGGATCCAGGGGGCCAAAATTTGATCTCCTGCTGTTGAATCGCCTTGGAGGGCAGTAACAGGCAGAGGATAGAGGAATCAATTTCAGCCAAAAGACTGTGTGTTATAGCAGATGTTCATCACCAGGTGTCCACGGAGTCACCAGAGGAGTGATCCCAATCCACTCTCTCAGATGGGTAACTGTAATATTAACATGGTGCGGGGTGATCCCCATTAGGATCTTTGCCCAGTCAGCAGGCTTTCCACGCAGCTGACATCACTGCTGGCGAGGCCCAGGCTGCTTGATCGCAACAGGCAGTGGTGAGAGAAGTAGCCGATTTAGGATGTTATAGGATTACATTTGGGCTGGCCAAGAGCTTCAACAATGAGCCCACGCCATATTGGCCTGCTTGGCCATGCCCCTCCAGCACCTACATCTTATCACTCAACAATTTCTCCTGAACCTCAACTGCCTGCATCCAATGAGTTTCCATCTGCCTCATCACAGAACTGCCAAATTATCTCATTACAAACTTCTTTTACCTCAGAGGATATCTTAATCTGACTTGAAGACCTGTGACATACCATATACTGGGGCTTCCTTCCACATTTATTGCAAAATAGCCTTTTATGCTAGCAATCCGTATAACCAGCCATATGTCCTTGTGGCCCCCCCAATCTTTGATACATTCCTCTAAATCTCATCTCTCCTTTAGTGCCTTTAACCCTTTCATTTCTTACCCCACATACCATTCTTATCACCAGTGTAAAGAAGCTAACATGACGCTAAGCCAAATAAAAAGGTAGGAGCTTTAATTCATAAAACATCATCCACCAGGTAACAAGAAGTAACTGTTATCAGGAGAATACTCCTCTGTCAACATTCCATTCCTAACTAGAACATGGTACTTGGACCTCCCAAACCCCTACATTCTGAGACTCCTCAAGTCCTTATTAGATAAGATCCAAGCACTGCTTAGTAGAAAGTCTTACAGGATACAGATGTGGTGTACGTATTTACTGTACCCGTGAACGAAATTTTAACAGTCACAGGTACAGATGTAATAGAGGAGTTGTTTCTATTATGCAATTCATTGGTGAGGCTGCACATGGAGTGTTTGTACAGTTCTGGAAGACACATGTTTAAAAGGATATAAAACATGCAATGAAATCTTTATATGCCCTAAGAGAGGAGTGATACTTAGTAGAAAGGACGAAGCATAGATTCTACCAATGCAGGTATTTTTCCATAATACAAGTGCTACTGCATACCAGAGAGACTGGCACACGTTTCCAGTACCTCACCATTGTCAGGAAACATCAAAATACTAATATAATAAGAACACAGATACAAAAACATTGCAATAAGACACCACCTTTATTTAACGTGAAGAGCTATGCGCCGAAAAGCGGAGTGGTCTAGCACTTTCTTCCCCCGACCCATATAAAATGCCCTCGCTAACCCTCCTCATTGTTTACCAACACCAACAGATACAGTGATTGTTTAGACATCGAAAGATTGTTCTACTTGCAGTTTGGCAGCTGTACGCATACAAGAGTGAAGGTTATAGGTTCAATTACTTGTTCTTTGGATTGAATATTACTTTTTTTAATTTAATGATACCTGTGACACAGAAAATTCTGAAGGAAAAGCGTGGATTGCCTGGAGCTCAGAGTAAATATTTTAGTTTTCTGTGACTTGTGAAGGCTTTCTATCTATTAACTTTATCAAACTAGATTTAAGTTAGTCTATTTCAGTGATTTAACTGGAGCAGTTCTTATTGTTCATCCTACTGAACGAACTAAGTTTTCTTTAAGATTTATTATACTCATATTGTTACGATACAAGTTTATTCATGCTTTCAATGTATTTCCTTCTTTTAGAAAGTATTAATATGACATACATGGAAACAGATAGCCAGGAATGTTTGATAGCTCCCAATACGTATAAAAACATTTTATATGTTCTATGAAATCCTCTTATAATCAGGATTCCTTTAGTCACACGTCAGTTCTGGTTTCCACACCACCTTTGTGTTGTATTATAGTCCATGTAGTTTTTTCGGCCATCACACTTTGCCTAAATTACATCCTGGAGGTGGTGCTCCTACGAATATACAGGTTTATACATACATGCTTTCTGGACATTTCTCTCTTAGCCCCAATTTGCAACCCGTCCCAGGTTTCCCTTTTTAGGTCTCGCCTGAGCCAGCTTGCATGCGCTGCTCAGCGAGGCTTCTAGTAAGGACTTTCAACTCCGACCACACGCTCGTGCGTGTGCTTTTTTTTTTTGCTCACACGCTATTGGACTTTGCGTGCGTCTTTCTAAGAAAGACAGCACGCAATTGGCCAAAAGCGGGTGCATGTCCCGCCTTCTCTCTCCCCTGGCCTAGGGAGCTCGGGAGCGAGCAGCAGCGCGGCCGGGTGCCAGCTGCATACCTCACATTCCTTGCAGTGCGCGTGCACCGCGCATGTTTCCTTTGCTGCTGACAGCTCAGATAAGTGCTCTCTCTCGTGTTATTGCGATATTTGACTGACATTGTTACATTGCTAGTGAATTGTTATTGCGGCTTTACTCTAGAGGCGGGGGCTTTTTATTACAGGGATTTTGATCCCTTAGCTTTTACATTACCGGAGTGGAGCGGGGATACGGATGCTACGCATTATTAGAGAACGCTGTCCTCTTTCTATTTCCGACGTTGCGCATGCGCATACTGCAACGCGCTTCAGTGACCATCGCGCTGCGACTGGTTCCGTGATCTGAATATCGGTACTGCGCTCCCGAGGTGCTCCGCTTTCCTCACACGCCTGACTGGGCTGCTAAAACGACTTAGGTCTCCGCTTTAGGAGTCAGGTGCCTCACTCCACCTTGATTTGGCCGGACCAGGGCTTAGTGCTACACCCTTTTGCACCTGTTCGGGCAACCCCCCCCCCCTTTTTTTTTTTTTTTTACTCAGGAAAGCATATCATACAACCGCCTTGCGGCAAACAATATGTGCAGCAGCAAGTCATGAAAAATCAGAGAGAAAACACAAAAAACTGAAAAAACATACAATAATCTGGGCCAGCTAATCTATTGATCCATTAGTGGGTGCCACACTTGTACACCCCTTTTCTTCGCCCTTTTACCTTTACATTTGTACAAACCCAGCTCAAGATTAAAAACAAAAAACAATTTGGCATACCAAGCTTGAAATGAAGGAGGATCCGCATCTTTCCATTTTGTTGCAATCAAAATTCGCAGAATAGCAGTTACCATAAAGCAAAAACAGACATGGATTGATTCCAACTGTAAATTTTCATCACAGCCTAGTAACATCATAGTTAAAGTTAGTGGGACTGGGCGTGAAATAGTTTTAAGCAGAAAGAATTCGCCCGCCTGTTTTAATTCATTAAGTTTGGCACATTCAGAGAACATGTGTACGATATCTGCAGGGCCTTTTGTACACCTTGGGCAATGATCATTTTCCCGTTTCCCCCATGCAAACAATTTCGCGGGTGTAAAATATAAATTGAAAACGGTTTTAAAATGTTGAGCTTTTAGGTTAGCTGATAAAAACACAGTTTTAGACAACCACAGTGATCTACTTAGATCTACGTCCTGATTCCCCAATTTATCTGCCCATATCGTTTCGACTCTGGAGATGTCATCATCGTTTGCCATAAGCATAATGGAATTTAGATCCTTAATGGAAGGATATTTAAAGGCCAAGCGCTCTAACAACTGAATTCGACCCTTGTTTAAAACCTGTGGTACTAAGGGACGGATTGTCTCCCTTATTTGGGCATATTTAAAAAAAGAATTAGATTCCACCCCGTACCTCTCTTTAAGTTCTGTAAATGAGATGATCCCATTCAAATCCAGCATGTCACCTATGCTATTGATCCCTGCCTGTTCCCAACTTTTCCCCATAATGTCATATAATGGGGCAGGAAAACGCGATGACCGCCACAAGGAGATATATCTTTGTAACTTCGGGATTTCTAAGTGTTTGCACACTTTGTGCCAAACTTTCCAAGCTGCCCTGAGAGGCTTAAACCGGTTTTTTTTTATAATAACTCCCCTCCAACTGTCTCAAGAGGATCCCAGGTGCTGCGCCACCTATGGCCAGTTCGAAAATAGATGGTAGGGTTTCCTCCTGACAATGCAGGGATGGCTCTTTCTTGTATTTAAACAAAATGCCCATTTGCTGTAGCATTATGGCCCAATAATAGTATAATAGATTAGGGACTGCCAATCCCCCCCTATCTTGCGGTAATGTCATGTGTGTAATGGATCTCCTGATCTTTTTGTAGTTCCATATAAATTGTGAAAACATCCCATTAATACTCTTAAAAAAGTGTTTACTGGTTCCAAAGGTATACAGCGAAGTAGGTAAAGAACCTTGGGAAACATCGTCATTTTTATTACATTGCTCCTTCCTATAATAGAGAGGTGTAGATTATCGATTCTCCTGAGGTCACAACCAATCTTCTCTATAAGAGGTGCCGCATTAATATCCCAAATGGAGTCAACCTGAGCAGAGATAGCAATCCCAAGATAGGTTGCAGTCTCGTTTTGCGGGGGTCCTGACAGAGCGTATTTTTAGTACAGACTATCTTGGTCTTATCCGTATTTAAGCTGTACCCAGAGGCCCTACCAAATTCCCGGGCCAACTCCTCGATCCTTACTAATGCACCAGTTGGGTCAGGGGTGATAACAGCTATATCATCAGCATATGCTAATACCTAGGTTTTAAAACCCCTGACCACAACTGATCTGATATCTTGATCTTGAATGATTGCATTTATGAAGGGGTCGATATACAGTGCGAAGAGGATAGGGGAACAGGGACAACCCTGTCTTGTTCCCCGGGCTACCGGGATCTTTTCTGTTTCCCTACCCATAAGTTGAATCCTTGCAGAGGATTGGATGTACATAGCTTTTATAGCTGTTAGTATACGTGGGCCAAAACCCTTTTTTCGGAGATTATCTCAAAGGTATGTCCATTCAACCTGATCGAACGCTTTTTGAGCGTCGAGCAATATAAGGGACATTTGCTGCCCTTCAACCTCTGCTATGTCAAATAGAGATATTGCTCGACGAATATGATCTGTGGTCCCTCTTCCTGGTATAAAGCCGTGTTGCCACGGACTTACCAAAGGTGTAATGATTCTAGCCAGTCTGCACGCTATAATTTTAGAATAGAGTTTCTCGTCGGCATTTATCAGAGTTATTGGTCTATATGAAGACGGATCATCTGCCATTTTCCCTTTCTTTAAAAAGAGGACGATATTGGTCTCTTGCCATGACTGAGGCGGAATACCCCTGAACTGAACCGCTAAAAATAAATCCAAAAGGATGGGGGCAAGTTCCGACTGTAAAATCTTATAGATTTCCACAGGGATACCGTCCGGACCTGCTGCCTTACCAGAGGCCATCCCTTGGAGCACGTCTTTAACTTCCCCTATTGTCATAACTTCCTCTATTGTCATAACTTCCTCTAGTTCCTGCATGACAGAAGGGGAGTTTACCTCGGCTTCCAGCTGTGTCTCAGCCGATATATTGTGCCTTGATTGATACAGCTCCCTGTAAAAATCTGCAAAGATTTCGAGTACTTCTTGGGGTTCCGTGGCCATGGACCCGTTCTTCCCTTTGAGTCTCATGATACTATTTGCCACTGCCCTTTGTCTAAGACGTAATGCCAGATGTTTACCTGTTGCCTCACCATACTCATAGTTATCTCGAGCATGGGTTTGATATATTTTGGCCACAGTATTACTAAAGATACCATTAATTTTAGCTTTAAACTTTAAGGCTTCAAGACCTAATTGTTTAATTAGTTCCTCTTGTTTTTGCGCGATTGCCACTGTGTGTGCTTCCTCACACTTAGACAATTCATCCATTAGTTGCTGAATTTCTTCCCTCTGCTGCTTCCGCCGGAAACTGACGAAACTAACAATCTCTCCCCTTAACCCCGCCTTATAAGCGTCCCATACCATTTCCCTGGACGTGCTATACCTATTTATATCAAAGTACTGATGGGTCCACCCCCGGATATTTTCTACAAACCCCTCGGTGACCAGCAATTTCCTATCCAAAGTCCATTTGGTGGATGTCCGAGCGCCTCCCTGTGATGGTATTTCCAACATCAACGGATTGTGGTCTGACAGTATTTTTGGTAGTTTCCTGATGTTAGTGCCCTCTATAAAGCTAGCAGAGATAAAGAAATAGTCCAGCCTTGCATATTTTTTATGGGGGCCGGAGTAATATGTATAACCTGCCTCCCCAGACTTTCGGCGAGACCACATATCGACAAGCCCATGGCTTGTCACCAAAGCCTCGAATGCCTTGTATACTTGTGGCTTCCTTCCTTGGTATTTTTTCAGAAATGGATTATCTGCCTCTAAATGGATATTAAAGTCCCCACAGATAACGAGAGGGGATGGCCAAGATGCGAGTTCTACCTCTAGTTTTTTTAGTACTTCCGGGTCATCAAGATTTGGCCCATAGATCGTACATATTCTTGGGCCCTTTGGTATTGAGGCGATAGCCCACCGACCCCATTTGTCCGAAAGTGTGTGCTCGACTTGTGGCAACCGTTTAGAAACGTGGATTGACACCCCTCGAGTCGTGGTGGTCTGAGACGAACAGATCACCTGTGTGTACCCTTGAATCCCATTAATCCCTCTCTTTTGCCATGGGATATGCTTTTCCTGCTGGCAAATTATATCCGCCCCTGTAGCACGTAAAAACTGATGTGACCAATCTCTTTTTGTCCTATCATTCAGGCCCCCAATATTTATAGAACAAATAGACAGTCTAGCCATCCCCAAGGTTCTTAGAATACCCAACTTGATTATTGTAACGTTTCCTACTAATCCTTACTGTCCTGCTTCTTGCAATGCTCTGCCTTATTGCTTTCCTGAGTTCTCCCCTTCCTTCCCCCCAACCCCCCCCACACAACCTCCCCTCCCCCCCTCCCACTTGAACACACCCACCCCCAGCAATTCCCCTCCCCCCCACCCCACACTGTGAAGCAACAGACCTATCTCGGTCTGTGTTAGATGAGTGGTGATTCTCCCGACGGTGGCTGACATTCCTAATTGGTGACTTTAATTTCAACACTGCCCTGTGTGTACAACCGATCAGCCCTCCCCCCAGCCCCCTCTGCCCTATCTGCCCTAAAAGTAAACAGGCGAAACAAATTGTGATATTAGAGGACCCTTTTCTGCCCCCCCTCCCTGCTTTTTCCCCCGATAAAATCCAAAGCTTCCTACTCCCCTGATCCCCTGTGCACCCCTCTAACCCTACACACTCTGGTGACCTTTTAGGTTTTTCGGGATACAAAGAGAGGAAAGAAGAAAGAAAGACAATATATAAGGGGAGTGAGAGTATATGGGACTATTAGAAAATATAGGAGTGGAGGCAGAGCGCCGATGAAAAAAAAAAAAAAAAAAGAGAGAACAAAGAAAGAAAAACAGGATTCTTTCCTGGAAGATTATAATAGTTATCTCCCCCCAGCCACCAAACAGGTTACAAGGGTACAGACAGTCTTTTCCGCCTCCAGTCAATATCACTGTCAAGGTCAGATGCTCAGACCCCTCCCGCGTTTAGACACTCTTTGGCTTTGATCTCTGAGGTGAAAAATTTGGTCCTCAGTGGTGCTGGGGGGCCCCGTGGAACTTGAATGGCTCAGTGGTGCTGGGGGGCCCCGTGGAACTTGAATCGCATGCGGGGATAGAGGTGGGGGAACTAATAGAAGGGGAGCAAGGGCCTCAGGAGGCCCCCGTGTTGGGGGGCCTCACAACAAACTCTGCACTCTGCACAAACTCTACAAGCAGAGGGGGGTCACTCAGGGCAGAATGTATTGCAGCAGATAGGAGTGCCTATTGAAACTGGGGCAGATGGAGAATCTACTGGGGAACAGCCAGGCAGGCAGGGGCCAACCCAAAGCTGCCAAGTGCAAGCCCAAGTCCCCTCTGTTCTAATCACGAAGGAGAAGATACCAGGAACAAAGAAGAGGGGGTTTAACAAGGTGCAATCCGGAGCTGTAGTGGGACGTGCGAAGAATCCCCCAAAAAATAGCACTCACATCCCGGGAGGTAATGCAAGATCCATCAAGCCTCAGCATACAAGGAGTGAACGGGAAATGGACTCAGAGACCAACGAACTTGATTTCTTCTCCCTGTCAGACGTCACTTGGTCGGATGAGGGGTCTGGGACAGGGTCAAACTCCGAGCAGAGCGAGACGGACAGTGTATCTGATACCCCAGGCACGGAATCCATCGCCACAGCTAGGAAGAATTCAAAAGCGGGAAGGTCTGAGAAACAAAAGCAGAGGGATTTGAAGTGGGACTATTCTTTGGGAGCACAACTGCTGGGGAGCACCACTAAGACCGTTGGTGATGACCAACCTCCATCACCCCAGTCACTTGAAACCATTTTGCAATGTGTAGTGGCGCATCGAGAAGAAGCCCGACAGGAAAGCAGGCGGTCACAGGCAACAGCACGGAAACTGCAGGGTGCAGTTAGGAAAATCGCGAAAACCTGTAATACCATCATTGATCGGATGTCGGACCTGGAGACTAGAACAGCTTCCTTGGAAACGGATATCGCATAATCAAGGGGGCAGGTGGAAAGCCACGAAAATCAACTAGTGGATATCCAATGGAAACTAGAGGAAAGCGAAAATCGGCAGAGGCGAAATAATCTGCGCTTTCTTGGAATTCCCGAAGGGAAGAAAGGCTCCGACCCTCGAATGTACATGGTACAACTTCTCCAAAAATCATTTCCTGAGTTGGAGGGGTGGGACTGGGCCCACGAAATTCAAAGGGCACATTGAGTCCCATTTACAATCCGTCAACCAGTCAATCCTAATGCTAAGCCCCGAGCGTTCTTGGTATACTTTGGTAACTTTCTACTGAGAGAAGTGGTGTTCGGTAAAACCAAACCAGAAGCTCAATGTCCAGCCGAGGGATTCTCATTCTTTACAAGACCGGATTTTTGTCATTATACAGTCGAGCGCCGCTGGCGCTTTCGCCAATTGATCAAACCCTTTCAGGAGAAAGGGGCGCAAGCCTTCCTCCTAAATCCGGCACGGCTGAAAATTATTTGGACTGATCGGACCAAATTTTTCACCCCCCCTTCCCTCCTTATGCCTCCACGCTACTGTTCCACTCCCCCCCCCCCCCCCTTCACCTCCGAGCTATTTACGGTGCTCCGCATCTATGGCGCAATACTACCAGGAGGATGACTCCTTTGTAGAATTTTTTTATACTCCTTACGAGCAACATATAGTAGAGAGACTTGTTGAAGCATTAAATGTTCATGTGCAAGATTCCGTTAATAAGCATTTATCAGGGCTTTGCGCCCTTTCACACAACCCCTGTTAAATTACAGCATAACAGAATTTGGCGCGAGCTCACGGGTTTCCCTTCCCCTCTTAAGGTTAAAAGTACAGAGCGCAGCCAAGCTCGACATGGGGATCTCGGTAAGGTAAATAATTCAGTCCTACTGGACCATGAATATGGTGCCTCCTCTAAGCCAGGCTCCTTGGGGCTTAGGCAAGGGATTGGCCATGCCACAGACGAAAACACTGATTCCCAGACCTCGGACTCAGATCATTCCTAGCAAGAATCCTGCCCTGCAGCCAAACGCTAAGAAAAGCGCAATAATACTGGTGACACAGCCGTTTTAACCCAGAGAAAAAAATTGAAATTCAACCCTCAGAAGATGATTCACCTACGCTCCACTGACAGAGTCCCCTGTGCTGAAGTGGCTGATTATGTACAAGTGTGTTTGAGCCAAGTATTTCACCGCTGGTCGCTAATGACTGCCGTATGACCGAGGCAGAGTCCGCAGAAATCACATCAGATGATATGACAAGCGTGGTCATTCACGGATTAAATTTTTTATTAATAGGAACATGAATTATATCGTGTGGGCAATGTCTATTACAACGTCAGAGCACTTTACAAAATAGATAAATATATTAACAAAACGAATGAATGTACAATGTAGTGTCTGTGCTCTTTTTTTTTTTTTTTTTTGCAGTTTAGCACCAACTTGACCCAAAGAGAATGGAGCACTTTTACAGGAGCACTGGTTACATTATACAATGTCGGATTCATTCATATATTCATATTTGTATACCTTGTAACCGCTTGACAAACTTTTCACACCTCTTTGCAGAAGGACGACATTCACGAGAACAGCCTGGGCAGGACAGCAATGGAAGCAGCGTGCATGTGCCTCTGGGCAGGGCTGCAATGGATGAATTGCTTGATGTTAAATGACCTAACTGTGGCAACTTGTTTTTGCAGTTTTAATATAGCGCGAACTCCGCATTAGAGTGCTTACATGAGCTGTAGCACCAGATACTGATAGACATGGTCAGATTAATGAAAAAAAACCATTAGGCACGGGGAGATTAAGTAATTTGCCCAGAATCAAAGAATCTTGAGCCAACGCCTAGACATGAAGCTGGTTCCCTAGTTGTCAGAAGCTCTGGTCCAACGCCACATCCTCTTCTCACGACCTCCCTTCCTCGTGTTGCTTGCCCCTCCTGCTATCCGTTATGTTTCAGCTCCCACCCCCCATCCCTCCACTCTGGCACAAAAACATTAACAAAGCCGAAAAGCTCTCACATATGCACAAGCGCTATTTGGCTTTATCAATGTTTTTTAGACAGGTTGCACAGCAGAGCTTACTGCTGTGCAACATAGCTTAAAGTCAGGGCCACTGGAATTATGTGATTGTGCTGCCGCAGTGATTTGAATCGTATAATTATAGATTTGCTGCATAATCCATTTTCTTCCGCATAATCTGCAGATTTTAACAAAAGTAAACATTGTTTCTAGCTCAAATGGTTAAAAAGTTACTAAAGATGCAGCAGAACGCGTTGCAGTGCAGTGGAAGGTTCTTTGCAAAGGTTAACCAGTTACATTTTTGTTGCTTATTGCTATATTTGTGTGTTAAACTGGTACTAATGAAGCGCAACTAATGCCCAGACAATGTTAACAAGTTTGAAAATCACAGAATAGTGAAGTAATACTATCACGAAACATGCCACATTATGCCTTATAATGTGCCTTTTCGTTTCGCATAATTTACTCAGCCTCACTGCAGAATTTGGCCCTCCCCTGCGGTATTATTCCCTTGGCCCTGCTTAGAGTAAAGAAACAACAAAGCGTTATGATGTGGTCAACGCTGGCTGTGATTATTTTTGTTTACTTTAAACCATGTTGCACAGCAGCCCACGTTGCTGAGCTAAAGTCTAAATAAACTTTGACAAAGCCAATAGATCTTACATACACAAAACCTATTGACTTTGCCAATGCTTGTTTGAATGAGCTTTTGTGCAGATTTAGCACTTTTTTTTCTTTTTTAAATGTACTGCTCCAAGATTGCCATCTACATTTTGGAACAGAAAATCAAATGGAAGACTTTTCATCCTGCCTGTGTGGTATTACAAGCATTGGCATAGCCAATAGGTCTTGCCTTTGGGCCCTTATAAGTGTTTAGCCATGCAACAGTTGATGTTGTTGCACCAAGGATATTGTGCTGGATAACTAAACACTTATAAGGTCCCAAAGGCGAGACCTATTGGCTATGCCAATGCTGGTTTTCTTCTTGTGCCTTCTGGCATCCCTTCACCGGATTCATTTCTCACACTTGCTCTCTCCCTGGACCTGTGCTCCTTCACTAACTTTCCAGCTGTTTTTATCCTGAGAGCTCTGTGCTCGTCATTCTCATAACTGTTGTTTCTGCTAAAACTGTGACCCTGTGTGGTCTTGCTGCTCTTCATCAAGGCTTGTTGCTCTTGGTTTCTATGGACTTTGAAATTCTTAATTATTTATTATTCCCACCATCTGTTTCGCTACTTTAGTGTCTCGGTTCCGCTTTCTTGTTGTTACAGACTCTCAGTCCTGATTGTATTTCAAGGTTACTGGTTCAGGCTGCACACTTCTAGTCCTGCCCTGTTTGTTTGCCGATTCCAAGTCTTCTAGTATTGCAGTGTTGCTTGATCTGCATACTTCAGTCCTGTTCTTGTTTTATAGAATCCCGATTTACCTACACCCTGTTTCTGTATTAATTTTTTCTTGCGCTCTTCCCTTTATCATCACTTGTGTTAATGTTACCATTTTAGTTACCATTGCCAGGGACGCATTCGAGGGCTGCAGCTGGTGGCACGGGAGGCGTCAAGGTCTTCCTCTCAGCCCAGGACTTCATTTACCAGAATTCTGCCCATGGGGGTAAGGGGGTGCGTGGCCACTGACATGCTTATAATGCTACTCCACGACCCGTTGCACAAGACACTTGCAGGGCGTGGCCTGGGCCAAGAGCAGGCCCATCTGCACCTGGAGGAGGCTAGGATGGGCCAACCCTCTTGGCCCTGGTTTTCGGTCCTGTGTCACCAGTTTAATTGCCACTTTTTTTTTGTTGTTGTTGCACAAAGCACAGGAAACTTTGGGGAAAAATAAGGCTTTGCCACTCTCTGGTAAAAATTAATCCATGACTAATTCTATTGCAAATTTTCTAACGAGTGGTATAGGGGCTATTGAACATGAACTTGATGCAGTTGCAGAACAGATAAACAATGTCACAGGGGTCAAAGTAGAAAAGCATGGTGTCGACACTAGCAAAGACAGTGCTGTTCTGGATTCGATCAACGTTTTGCCCACAAATGAACCGCACACTGGAAGATCAAATAGTAGCGTGAAAAGGGTTCATCTATGTGTAAATCATGCACCTGTGTTGATTGTACAAGAAGATAATCAGGGCTCTAAGCAGAGCATACATTTATCGTGCACATCACTCCCGGCAAGAAGACAAAGGACATTAAAGCCTCGATGAGTGATGGGGTGAATAAAGTTAGAAGTGGCCCATTGCTGCTGTCCATTAGAAACTTTAAGATCTCCGCCAAGGAAGCCAAAGCCAAAAAGGATTTTCATTCTATTTGATCTACGTTAAAGAATTTGGAGAAACGGCTAGTATCCTTTATGAAATTTGTTTCAAGAAGATTGGGGGCAATTGAAAGTTTAATTTCAGGTCAACAATTAAAAGCGGGGTACATATCCAGCCCGCATAAAAAGGGCGCATCAACGGCAACATTGGAAGATTGGCCCCCTTTCCAAAGTGCTGCTAATATGGACGCCAATACCAAGAGGAAGGTTTTGCTCCTAGTATGGGCATTCTTGCTGTGCACCAGGTAGAATAGCTGCACCAGATAGAATCTCTGATAACTGCCCCTAACATGGCGAGAATCAGCGTGTACTGGATCTGCCACCAGCAGCTACACCCTACATCATTGTTTTAAAGAGCGTCCACCCTTGGGCCTGGAAAAAGTGGGTAACCATGATCAATTACTTAATAAAGTAACTCATTGGTTCAAGAGTCAATTAAGAGATAGAACCATACTCCATAAGGACATTAAAATGGTTGAAAGAGTAGCATGGATTGGTAATAGTCCCAAACCTGAAGAAAGTAATTGCATCATTGTTAATTGCAGACGTTATCGAGAGAAGTGTTCTTTTTAGACTCAACAGCCATAAAGGCGTGACACAGAGTTGAAGTTGCCCCTTGGGTGCTCGGGGGGGCCTTGGATTTTTTTTTTTTTTTTTAATAGGCTAAGGCCCACCTGTTCGGTTTCAAACAGGTTTTTTTGGGTAGGGGAGCACATCAAATTTAGCATTTCATACAGGAAGGGGGCCGGCCACACTTGCAGGGCCATGGAGGATTTATTTTGTCTCCATGGTAATATTGGAACAATGCATGCTATCAACTGTTTTGGGCAGATTGGCACAACTAATTGCAGGATCATTCCATCCAAGTCACTGGGGCAACAGGAAACTTGGAATCTGGCCAGCTAGCGCGCCAAAATCAGTAACTCACAATGGCTAGATAGTATAAGAAGCTAGGACATTCTCTCATTACAAGAGACCTGGACAATTAATCAGTGTTATATCTACGGTTACACATCGTATTTTACACCAGCTGCCCCAAGGCATGGGAATTGAGGCAAATATAATTAGTTTCTTAAGGCAATTTACACAAGGAGATATCGGCCAACATGAGGTATGGTTTTACATGGACAATGCAATGCTCACTGCCAGAATGCAACTTGGGTTTCAGAACCTGCTTGATAACTTTGGAAGCTTTATGAAAGATTTGGAGCCAACAGTGAACCCTGCTAAATCTCATATTCCGATATATGGGCAAAGATGGAATAGGAAAAAGCGCTCCTTTGTTAACCGGTCAAAAATCACGCCTTATCTGAATTTTCCATACCTCTGAATGCTCTTTGATAAAAACTGTACCTGGGATCCATTAGGTGTTACAACAGCTGCTAATTTTGCTAGAAGCGTGGAGGTAATTTAAGTTTACAAAGAAACTAGGATCTAAATCTCTCAGGGAACTACTGGCAGTGCATAAAGCTAAACGTTTAGCAATAGCAACTAATGGCTCTAGGCTTTGGTGGTTAAGGTCACCCAGCTATACAGAACGTTGAAAATGGGTGCCTTAAAAGACTGTTGGTGGTCATTCAAAGTACTGCCACCCATATTGGTCATGCCTTTGCTATGTCAGTGATCTTATTAAAGTTCAACTTCTTTTGTGGCTGTCCTTTTGGACTAGACTAAACGAAACGGACTTTAATAGTAAGGTGCTTAGGTGTTGCATGAACTTGGATAACACAACCAAGATCCCTTGGCTTGAGTATATAAAGAGTGTAAGTAATAGTCTGGGTATACCCGATTTTTATACCACCCCAGAGGCTCTTTTATCGTCATTTAAACAAACCTTAAAGCATTGTTTCTGGGTTTGGAGTAGACACAACAGAGATTACATAGAGAATGCTAAAAGTACGGTTTTACAACATAGCCTCCTAAAATCGGGACCAGGCATGGAAATGTACCTTATCTGGGTTAACAATAATTATTACTGGGCTCTGTTGACTAGATTGAGAGTAAGCACATTGCCCTTTATGGTTGCCTTTCCAGTTCCAGTTAGCTATGCAACGATCTAAGAAGTGTGCCCTTGTGATGGTTTGTCTGTTTAATCTACTTTGCGTTTTATGTTGTTTTGTAAATATTATATAGATATAAGTAAACATACTCATTACCACACCTAAGGGAGACCAATCTTAGACAACACAGGTCTGCTATGTTTTATTTACAATTGCTGTCTTCCTTGACAATTTGTTTGACAGAAGTGAATTTTATCCATGTGTAATTAGGCATAGGAAAAACATGGACTCCATAAGAATCAACCCATAAGCTGGTCTTGATGTATGTTAAACATAATGCAGTCATGATGATTTTAACTTGTTTTTAAACTGAGACTGGGCTTTGGATTTGACCTATTTTATCTTAGACTGAAGAAGTTAGCTAATTTAACTTTGTGTAGTGCGTTTATTTATTGCTAGCTATTTTGTTATAAGCATATGTCTTTTATGGCCAATACTGGCCGAATAAAGCTTTTTGACTGACTGACTACTACAGCCAGGGGGTACCAGTGAGTTCCAAAGCTTGGTACCTCTTACTACCTACCCAGCGCTCTCCTTCAAAAAGAGTTGCTGGGTGTCTTCCAAGACTGAGATGAACTGTTCCTGGTTTATCATTTCTGTTACAGACAAACCATTTCTGATACAGACCAACCATTTTCCACAGAGTATACACATACATTTATGGTAGATGGTCTATCGGTGTTCTGCTTTGTACTTTCCTAATGCCTTAGAGGTTTGGACCAGAATTGAATCCAACCCTGGTACGGCCATACAGCCCCTGCTTCAGCACCAGGATACCCTCCAAGTGTCTTATTGTTTCCAGATCCAAGACTCCGCAAATCGTCACTGTAAGTCGCAAGCTGCCCTTAGCCCGTAGTCAGCAGCCCTTAGCCCCTGCCGCAAGCCACTGACTGGGGCAGAGCAGACGAGGGGAAGGGACACGAGGGCCAAGGCAGCAGGCCAGAGTGCTGAAGCGTGGGCACGTCATTGGCGTGCCGGTGCCCTTTCACGCTGTGATCTGGACCCCGAGGGGGGGGGTCACCCCCGTGCGGCACATGAAAGTAAGCGGCGTTGGCACAGCCAGGAAGCTGCTTGGCAGATGGAGTTGCTTAATTCCTTACACCTGGCCAACAACCCCAGCAGTCCCGCTGCAGAGACCTGTGTAACCTACTGCGGAAGAAGAAGGGGTAAAAGGTACTAAGGATCCGGACATTTCAAGGGCTGAGGTCAGAAGGTGCAAGAGGAGCAGTTGGGAGAGGGCCGGGCTGCTGAGACAGACATGCAGGTGTGCTTGTGCCCTTGGACACCCAACACACTGCGGCGTGGCTTGCGGAGGAAGGCAGCACCAGTGCAGATTTCCTTCTGTTGCTCCTACTGCCCTTAGCACCCAACCTTCGCTCTGAACTATTTCCTCAAGCTCCCGCTACCGTCAGGTTCATCACACGGTACTATACAGCGCACGACGCAGTGCTCAAGTGGCTTGACTGCTACAGAGTCTATCTTATTGCCCCCAGAATCTACAAAGCCAAAGGAAAGAGTTGTCGCCAGTCCTGATGTTGGTCCCGGTGTAAACGGACTTGGGCACAGCGGCGAAAAAAGCAAGTAAACTCCCTAAAGGCTTACCAGGGACACCTGCCACACTCAAGGAGTCAGAGGAGTCTGAAGAGCGGGGTCTTAGGATCGTCAGCCAGGCTACTCCAACTGAACCAACCCTCAGGACTACCCCCCTTGGTGTGCTCAAACCCCACAAAGCTCTGCAGCCCCACAAAAGGCCTTCAAGGGGCGTGGTCTCGCCGCGAATGGCGCGAGACGTGCGCCGTGTGAGCTCCCGCAAGCCGCCACCTTCAGCTGCCTGTAACGCGGAGCTGGGACCCCATCGGAGCCACAAGTCGGGGCGTACAGATAGCAGAACGTTTGGGGCATCTCCAAGAGTGCGGACAGTGGTCCGGATCGGCCTGGTGCAGAGACGCAGACCTCCGGCCCTCATCGGTTGGACCCGGCGGCGGCCGCCGCCATTTTGAACATTGTGCTCCCAGGCCTCCTTCAACGCTGGGAGCGGACGCCCGCCTCCCGACCCCGCAGACGAATCGCAAGGGCAGCGGAGCGGCTGGGGCATCCCAGTGTGTGCGGACAGCGGCTCGGGTCGGCCCGGCGAGGGGGCGCGGACCTCCAGCCCTTAACGGCCGGACCCGGCGGTGGCGGCCGCCATCTTGTGTACTGCAGTCTTGGGCCCCATCCGGTGTTGGGTGTTGCCGCTTTGCCTCATCGGACCCGCAGACAGGTCTCCCACCCGGAGGTGAGCGCCGGGGCCCACTAATGCCAGGGGCGTAACTGACCCACAGGACACCCTGGCGCCACAGACTGCGACGGCTGCCTTCCTGGGCCTTTCCCCCCTCTAGAAGCCAGCGTGGTGCGGAGAGAGGCTATCACGACTTCCTGAGGCGGCGGCCCTCCACGGCGCAGGTTGGCAAGACTGAGTGGTGCAATTGAGAGGCGCTTGGCGGAAACGGGCCCTTGGAGGGGTTGACAGTATCCTCGCAGCAACCTGGCCTGGGAGTAGCGGCCCTCCGGCCTGGTGGGTCTGCGGGTTGGCGTGCACCTACATCCCTCCTCGCCCAGCCTACGCCGCTTTCCTGCTGGACCCCTGCAACCACGACGCTCTGAGCAGGTGAGGTGTAGGGGTGGGGGCGCCCCTACATGCCGTGGCCTTGCTAGACTTCCCCGCCTGGACAGGGCTCTGCACACCCTCCCCTGGACGCTACACTTCGCGGGCTGCACGTGCCTCCAGTGCGTCGACCTGGCCCGAGGCCTACTCCAGCGGGCTGCTCCTTACACGACTGGGAGTTCGAGGGACCTCAACGGCGAGGGGCCTTCAGTGGCTGACCCCTCTGTTGCTGGTGGATCCTCTACATGATCCGACTCCCCGGGGCCCTCGGCACAGGTAGATGGGGCCTGGCCTGAGGGGGCCTACACGCTAACATCCACCACACGGGGGGCGATACTCTTTGCACCCGCAACATCCATAGAAACTGGTGCTGGCTGGCTGGGGGTGGCCCCTGCACCCCTCATCGTCTAGTGGGCCCAGCATGGCTATCTAGCTTGCTGCTTCGGGCGTTGTGAAGTGACATTGGTCCCCGACTCCCAGTGACATCTACACAATTAGTTCGCAGTGTGGTCCTCGAGGGTATCGGCCCCTACAATTTGGCTGAATAGCGACTGGCATTCCTGACAACAAGGTCTCCACGACATCGCCAATCCCCGCAATCTTGCCAGCCTATCCTCCTCCCTCAGCCGGCGGTTCACCATTTACAGCGCTCCCTGGGACAGCTTGCGCCCCTACTGCCGGGGAGCATCAGGTGCCCTTGGGTGGCTCCCAACGTTCTCTCGCTTGACTCTGCCACCCTGACAAGGGGCCGGAGAGCGCTCGGCCTCGGGGGGAGGGATGACGCACACAAAAGCAGGGAAGGACTCTGCGACATCCCAGAAGAATAACCCGGTCGCTGCGCTCTGGAACAAGCCGGGCCCTGCTGCTCCTGGTGCAATGGCGTCATCGACGGGGGAAGACAGCGCCGGTCACGCAATCCTTCATGGCCAACTTCATGCTGGAACTCAAGTCGGAAATAGGCTCCTTGCGTTCTGAGGTCCATTCCTGTGTCCGGGAACTCCGAAAAGAGGTCCCTGACCTTGGCGAGAGAGTGGCTGGCCTCGAAAAGACTGTAGACTCCCGAACGGAGGACCAAGAACACCTCTGGCAGCGACTGGCCACCCTAGAAGAGCAGCATATTGATCTGCAACTAAAGCAAGAAGATTTGGAAAACCGGAGTCGCCGCAACAATCTCCGTATTAGGGGGATTCCGGCTGGAGCTGAGGGGTCAGACATCATGATGTTTGTCGCGAGACTGTTGCATGACATCTGGGGCGATGACGATGCTTCCCCACCAGCCTTAGACCGGGCACACCGAGTCTCGGGCCCTCCCAACCGCATGGGTCTGATTCCTGACATCCTGACTCGGGTCCACTTTTTTACAGAAAAGGAGGCAATTCTCAGGGCGGCGCGCTCCAAACCCGAGCTCACCTTCAAAGGCACCACCATACAGGTTTTCCAAGACCTTGCACCTACCACGTTGCGCAGACGCCGAGATTTCAAACCAATAACAGATAAGCTGCGGAGCCTAAACATCCAGTACCAATGGGGCCACCCTTTTGCGCTCATTTTTCAATGGGAGTCCAAGCGCCGGAGGGTGTGATCCTTCCAGGAAGCGGCACAACTTCTGCATCTCTCCGTCACGCCGCCATCAAGCCCCGCACGCCTTTCCTCCCGCACCCGGGAACCTGCGAAGCCCACTTGGTCCAAGGTACGCCGCTCCAGGAGAATCTCACACTCACGCCCAGGGGAGCAATCGGCTTCCCAAGCCAAGCAGGACATCATCCAGCACATTCAATCCATGGAAGAGAGCCGTTCACCTGCTAGCTCTCGCCCCTCCACACCCTGAATGAAAGGACACGCTTGTCTTTGTTCCGCCCCGATGCACCGCCCACACCTGGTACCTGGAAATGACGAGTCGGTGCCCTGCTCTGTGGCTGGCGGACTCCCAGCTCCACACTCTAGGGGCTGGTGGCGCAGGGTTGCACTCCTTGCTGTCACGCTCTAAGCTTGGACGATACACCCCCTCCCTGCTCCTGGGAGAGTGACTTTTCTGGGATGACCTGTGCCTTTCGGCCGCGATTGTCCCTGGACTGGAATAGAACTCTATGGCCCTGTTGGCCAACGTTGTGTTTTATATATTTTGATTGCTTATTTTTTTCTCTCTCCCTCCTTTTCTCCCACCTTTTCTCTATCCCTTTCTATGGCGGGTGGGGGTACCCCTCAAGGCGATCTTTCCCTCTCAACGGGAACGTTATCTCTCTACCCTTCTCTCCTGCTACACCACCCCGCTCATCACAATGGCGTAATGGATTGCTTCAAGCCCTGACATAATCATGGCTACTGCCCCTTGCTTGAAGATCCTGTCCCTCAATGTTAAGGGACTTAATTCCCCCAACAAGCGGCACCAGATATGGCGCTACCTCTTGCAACAAAATCCAGACATCATCCTCCTCCAGGAGACCCACCTCACAAAGGCTGATGTCCCTCGTATGGCCCACCCTCGATATCCTCTTCAATTCTGGGCTACGGTCCCCACTAAAATGGCTGGAGTGGCGATACTCTGTAGACCTGGCATCAGGCAGTGGGAATCTAGGGTATTTCGTAGTCAGGACGGCCGCTTTGTCAGGGTTGAGGTCAGGATCGGACACCGCTCCTTTACACTGTGTAATATCTATGCGCCTAATCAGACACAGGACTCATACCTCCGGGCGATCCTGCGGGAGTATGTCCCACAGGCAGATCCCTCACTAATCATAGGGGGGAGATTTTAACATGGTATGGGACGCCGCGATGGATCGCAGCGATGCCTCATTTCACGGAACAGGGGCTATGTCCTCGGCTCTCAGGAGGCAGTTATCGGACCTTGGCCTACTAGATTCCTGGCGCTACCGCTCCCCTGACGTACACGAATACTCTTACTACTCACACGTGCACCGCTCATACTCGCGCATCGGCCACATTTTTATCTCCCATGCCCTGATCAGCGAATCGCTCTCGGCCTCCATGTCTGACATTTCTGTCTCAGATCATGCTCATCTCGAACTCCTCCTGAGAGATCCATCTGCCTGTATCCCTCGGACCTCACGCTGGCGCTTGCCTCCGCACATTCTCCGGGACCCAGTTGATGTGGCAAGCCTGCGAACCGCCATTGAGTCTTACTTTGCAACTAATGACATCCCCCGAAACCCCCTTCCCGGTAGTGTGGGACGCATTCAAGGCCACGATCCGAGGTCATGTCACATCTCTTGCAATTGCACGGGTGCGCGAAGCGCGCCTCCTGGAAAACAACCTCTCTAAGGACATCAAGGCCCTAGAGAGACAGGACCAGGAGCGCCCCTCACTTACACACAAACAACGCCTAGCGAACCTCCAAGGCCAACTTCGCTCCCTTCGAACTAATAAGGCTGAGCGGGCTCTCCTAACGTTGAAGCAACGCTATTTTGAATGGGGGGATAAAGTGGGTACGGTCCTGGCTAGACGCCTGCGAGTGCGTGCTGCCAAAGCACACATAGCCAATGTCCAGACTGGTGATGGCACGCGGGCCAATACAGAGGCGGCTAAACGCGACCCCTTTCTCGCATATTACTCGGCACTCTATGCTGAGGTCGGGCCGCCTCCAGTCCGGGTACAAGCCATTCTGGACAATTGCTCCTGGACTCCAATCAGTCCATATCACGCTCAACAGCTGGAGGAACCCCTTACTCAAGAAGAGCTTGCGAGCGCTCTGAAGGATCTGCCCATTGGGAAATCACCGGGCCCAGATGGCCTCCCCCTGTCCTTCTATCGATTATTCTTGCCACAGCTCCAACCCCATCTACTACGACTTTTTAACTCTTTTACCGATACGAAGGGACCGTCCCCCTCTATGGGACTGGCAGAGAATGCCCGCATTCCCAAACTGGGCAAGGATCCCACCTTATGCTCTTCGTTTCGTCCTATAGCCCTCTTGAACACGGACCTTAAAATATTCACTAAAATATTGGCCAAGCGACTGGACCCGCATTTGCCCGGACTTATAGAACCGGACCAAGTTGGCTTCATCCGGCATCGTCAGGGAGCGGATAATGTACGTCAAATCGCTCACCTTGTAGGGAAGGCCCACCATTGGAACATACCGGCATGTTTACTATCGCTCGACGCGGAAAAGGCGTTCGATCGAGTGGACTGGACCTTCCTCCGAGCTGTAATGCACAAAATCGGGCTAGGCCAGTCCATGAAAGCCAGGATTATGGCTCCCCATCTCTCCCCACAGGCTCGGGTGAGAGTCAATGGGCAACTCACGAACCCCATCTCCATACACAGGGGCACGCGGCAGGGCTGCCCTCTCTCTCCCCCCTGTTTGCCCTTGTGGTGGAACCCCTGGCCGTGATGATCCGACAAGCCCCTGACGTTCATGGCATCCCCCTCGGAGACCAACAACACAAAGTGGCTCTCTTTGCGGATGACCTTATTCTCACGCTCGCCCGCCCGCACACCTCTCTCCCGTCACTTCTCTCTTTGTTGCGGTCCTTTGAATTGGCATCTGGTCTCAAAATTAACCACGAGAAGTCCTTGGCCCTGAACCTCATGATCCCCGGGGAGGAGATTCCTACACTACAATCCCTTGTCCCCTATCAGTGGGCTGATAGCTCCATTCGCTACTTGGGACTTCAGCTGACCCCCTCACTTGCCACATGGTCCCAAACGAACTGGCGGGATTGCAGGAGGTCAGTTTTGGAGGACCTAAGAGTTTGGAAACCTCTCACCCTCTCCTGGCTGGGCGGCCTAAACGCCATCAAAATGTTGGTGCTTCCTAAAATGTTATATTTATTCCAATGCTTCCCCACCCCCATTCCGCAGCACCAGATCCAAAGTCTTCAGCGTGACATCACTAACTTCATCTGGGGTGGGCGTAGACCGCGATTCTCCAACAAAATTCTCATGCTTCCGCGAGACAGGGGTGGGCTTGCGTGTCCCAACCTACTAGAATACTACTGGGCCTCCCACCTTCGCTACATCTCTGAGTGGATGGCGAGGGAGAGCGAAAAGGTCTGGTTCCACATGGACAGGGCGGTAACTGGACGAACCATTTGGGACCTTCCCTGGCTCCCCCGGATCGCACGCTCCCATAGTGCCTACATTGCCCTTCCTACCAAGACGGTGTTGGACATCTGGGACAAGGTAGCAGTCTCTAAGGGACTCACTACCTTTCCTTCCCCCCCCATGCCCCCATTGCTGGAAATTCGCTATTCCCGCCAGCTATTAACCCGCAGGTATTCTCTAATTGGTTGGAGGGTGGCTGCAGAACGATCCGGGATCTGTTCATAGGAGACACACTCAAAACCTTTGCCCAATGCAAGGAGGAGTTCCGACTCCCGGAGGGAGCCAGGCTTCAGTACGTGCAGCTTCGACATTGGGTGTCCACGTCTGCTACAATGCAGGCCGTCACCCGAGCATTCACCCCTTTTGAACGCTTAGTGCGTTCCTTTGACGACTCGAAGGGACTTATCTCTCGGACCTATCAGGTCTTGCAACATTCCCCGCGGGTAGCCCCTCATCCATATCAACGTCAATGGCAGTCGGCATCTTCCTCTACAATTGCACCCGCCCAGTAGAGCCGCTTGTGGCGGGATATACCAAAGGTGTATCGCAGTGTCTCTCAACGGGAAACCGCATACAAGATTATGACGCAGTGGTACTACACACCCTCTCGACTGCACAGGATGTTCCCTGCTTCCTCTCCACTGTGCTGGAGATGCTCCAGCTCCCCGGGCGATTTTATTCATATTTGGTGGGCCTGTCCGCTCCTGACTCTATTCTGGAAAGAGGTTCTTAGTCATATTTAAGTGGTGCTTGGCTTCCCCCGCCTGAATCCCCAATCACAATTCTCCTAGGCCTCAAACCTGACAATTTGCGCGCACTTACCCATAGCGATTGGCATATCGCCCTCCACATGCTAGGAGCCGCTAAACAACTCATTACTTTGTATTGGAAAAAAGCAGAGATCCCCCTCCCCCCCATTAACATTTGGTTCACGCGCCTGTGGCATACAGTGACTATGGAACTCTTTACTGCGCGCTTGCAATCCCGCGACACTCGCTTCACCAAGATATGGCAGCCATTGGTCACTTACCTTTGTAAAATGGAACACGCGCGTCTTCTGCCCCCGAAGCTCCGGGCTCTACGCCTCTTTGAGGACGCTGTGATACCACCCGAACCTGATAGACTAACTACATGATCACACTGGCCCTGCTCCTCGTCCACCATTGTGTGCCTCAAACGGTGATCCAACTATTGAACGCCTTTGCCCATTCCACCCCCCCCATCCCGCCACCTTCCTCCCCTTCGACATTGCCCTGGACCGCCATTATTTGACCTCACAAGCAATGCGACTCCTCCCCCCTGTTTCACTCTGCTTGTCTTTACCCCCCTGTCTTAGCTTTCTCTCTTTTTCCTAGCTTTCCTGTCTTCTAAACTCTCTCTACCCGCTAATCTCCCGCAGTCTCCTTCTACAGGCTTTTCACTTTTTCTTTTTCTTTTTATTATTCATGTTGAATACGGGTCTCGAGGCTCCTCCACATTACATCCTTACGCAGTGCCTCTTGTAATACGCGGCCGGCCCACCATGGGTTGTAGGCGACTTGCTGTGTAACACCTACATTGATAAACATTACCAGCGTTTCGCATGCCTTCCCTAAATAATGCGGCCGGCCCTACAAAGGGTTGTGGGCCCTAAGCTGTGTATGTATAGACCCTTTCTATGGTTCTTTTATGAAAATAAAAACAGACTTAAAACAAAAAGGCCTTCAAAAGGTCTGAAAGTTGCGAAGGCTTCACCATGCGGTCAGGTCGTGAAAGGGCACCAAGACCCGTGACAAGAAGAAAGAAAAAACTCCAAACTTTGTTATCAATAAAAAGCTTCAAGGTCAAACCAGCTTGGGAAAACCAGTCGTTAATCTCACCAGTGGCCCGCATGTTTGAAAGAGCAACAAAAATACCACAAAAATTTTATGTTTCAAAGGGCCCAGTTGGCATAATTTTCTCCACCCCAGGCGAGGTGAATTTCCTCCCAGCCCCTACCTCACCAAATAAAAGTAACAACAGCCTTCTTCATGAGCCAAACCAAAAACGCGAGCCCCGTGCGGGCCCTTGGACTTAGTAGTAAAGGTCGAGCAGGAACAGAACAAAGTCTGCTTAGGGTTCGATAAGCGACTTGTACTCTCAGTGGTGTTGCTATGCCCATGAGCTTCCCTTGGTCAATCGCCATTACAAACACTCCCCAGATTGCTATTAACAAATGGTGCCAGACTTCCGATCGAGGTTAAAGTTAAAAATCAACCAAGGGCAAAACAGCCTAGACCTACATCCAGTAGCATGACCCCCACTCGACAACAAAGCAATTGGACCTCTGGAGCTTCAACAGCTATGTCCTAGCTCTGTGTCAGGCTCACCTCAGCACACATCGATCATACAAAGCAACCAAAGGAAGGGTGAACCTCTTCCCCCAGAATTTAACACCAATAAGGATAAACCAGGGGTCCAATGATGCACACCACCATGAAGAGGGATGTATTAACAGCAGGAGTACCCCGTCACCAAGTAACACTCTACTCTCAACGCCCCAATCCATACAGTTCAAAACGGATGCAGCGGCTCAAACAGAATCAGGGGAAAAATCTTGCTGAACCTCCCCCCGCACCCTCCCCCCTCCATAAAACTCAAGAACCGCAGAAGAAATAACAGGACCCGGGTCTGTACGAGACATTTTGTTGAGAACATCACAGCTGACTCTTGATGCCCCAACTTACCAGTCAAACAAAATGGATGTTCAAGTGGACTCGCTTAACCTCATGGCCGAATCAGTTTCAGGAATTGACCAGAAGCTGGCTGATTTAAATAAATTGAGAATCTAGGCACAACACTACGCGGCCACAACCAACATAGACTGTACTTGCGCACCGGTCGTCAGTAAGCTTGCAACAATCCCAGAGGCTAGGACCACTTTAATAGAAGACCTAATAATGAAACTGAACATCCCCTGTCACAAGAAGAACCCACAACCGTTAGTGCAACAGGCCTGGGCAAGTAGTGGTCACCGTGACCCCACTATAATGAACATTGTGGGGGACGAGGATTCCGCCCATTGCATAATTCTAACAGGTACTCCTATTAAAGCTGTGGTTACACAATGGGAGGGGTGCCTCAGCAAATCTCAATCCCCTCTCCAAGTTCCATCAGAGAGAGTAATGTCAAAGAAATTGAGGAAAAAACAGCATAAGGCAAGAAACAAAAAAAGAGCAAGCCCAATAATCGTCCCTTGTTTAAGTGCAACTAAGCCAGCTGAAAACATAACTGCACTCAAAGAAGAGCCAACGCAATCTGACCGCAAGGACTCATTAAGGAAAAGTAAATCCCTCCCCTTATTCGATGAAAAACTGGAAAGACAACCAGGGGAAGCCCCACTGTCGAAGCTGGTAAGGGCAACGACCGAGCTCGGTTGACCTTAAGTCACAGAGAAAGTAGGGAAGCCAGAGGTGAAGACACAGAGTTCATAGTAGCAATATAAAGGATGCAGGAGTGCTGTATGATGGTGTCCTGAAGATGTCCTGTGTGTGGGACTGAGGGAGCTCTCACAGAGAAAACAGTGGCAGAGGAAGGCCTTACTCATAACAGTGAGCAGAATACCTGGTCTGGCCCAGTAACGACAGGGCAACATGCAGGAACTAGAGTAGGTAGTACCCAACAATCTGGTTGGCAATCTTGGGTGCGAGAAGTAACTTGTATTTGAGAAAAGAGTGACTGTCACTGCTGGCAGCTATCTTAGAATCAGATACCTAAGCCATATTCACTGAATCCCTTTATATGAAAAATTAGAAGTGCTAGGATGCAGCTAACACGGGAAGAGATGTTTGCATCAAAGAAAGAAACTGGGTCAGACAGAGGGCTGTATCTTCCTTGGAAGAAATCGTAAATCAAAAATGAAGGATCAGTCACCAGTGAATCTATTAGGGCCGTGGTGTTAGCAGCTTTAGGAAAACATGAAAAATCAATTTCCAGGCTAGTAATGAATTTCAACAGGCTGAATTAAAAAAGTAAATGCGCTTGAAAACAGGATGGGCAATCTTTAAAGTACAGTGGAGAGGGCCAAATAGGAAGCATCTAAATTTGATATGGTTGTTAAGAAAATGCTGGTTTTGGTGAAAAGGGATAAAACCCTGGTGTAGAAGATGAAAATGCTGGAGAATCAATACATCAAAACCTGATAAGAATTCTGGAGCTTCGGGAAGGGGGAGGCGGATCCAGCACTCTTAACTGCATGTTAGACTATATGCTAGAGCTGAACAAAGAAATTACCTCTCTATAAAAACAAATGCCACAGGATAAAAATTAGCAAAAAGTAGGTGAGAGGGAAGACCATGGTCCAACATAAATATCCTGTACTTTGGAGGTCAGACACAAGCTATAGCTTTTTCATTAAACACAATAAGCCGCTCCTAGTGTACTGACCTAGATGTCTCTAAATTTGTGATGTATGTACTGGCAACTCACAAAAAGTGAAAGACTGGTCTCACACACCACCTGGTGTCATGCTTCATCATTGACCAGTCCTCGCCCCTAAAAACTTGGTTTGATAAGGGGCGGGCATACACCTGACGACAGGGATGCACTTCTAAAACTAAGTGGGGGCCCTTGAAGAGAATTTGTGAAATTAAAATACCATTGCAGATGACAAATTATGTTTTAATTTAGATGGCATCTGTATGGTCTTTAAAACCAAAGTTGCGGTGTATATGAGGGAATAATTATCCTCCCACCGCCGTGTATAAAGTCGATATGTTTCTGCCCACCGGCCCAGTCGGGTCCATGGCATTCATCAGGACTTACAAAAACTACTAAAGGCTCCACCCTTACCAAATCTATGGGAAAGGGAATCCACTGGGTGGGGTAAAAAATTTTGTCACCCTCAACCTTCAGGAGATAAAAATTCCAAACCTGTAAAATGAAAGGAAAAAGAAAAGAAAACTTTGTGTAGTATAATACGACAAAATGGTCATACACAATTCGAACAGCCAACTACACGTACATTCTACGGTGAGTGGCTATGGTGTGCTATTAATGTGTCAGGCATCAGTGCACAACACTCGTTAAAATCTATGGGAATTTTGTCCCGTATTTCTTACCCTAGTGGGGCATCTACTAGCCCCATAGGAGGCCGTGGACGGTGAACCTATGAGGTTGCTGGCTGTCAACAAGAAGAAAATAATGTCAGAAGAAAGAACATTATTTCAGAAAAGTAGCGTCAAACTTTCACACAACAATCCACAGCTGTATTAGTCTAATTCAGATAAATCAAGGATCTGTCAGAAGAACGCAAAGGTCCCCAAGGTAACGCCCCAGGTCGTTCTTTCTTGCACACACACACTCTCTTACTGTAACCGGTAGTTCACTGCTCCTTGCACCTATGTCTGCACGGCTCAACCCCTTGTCGGTAACTGAGAGCGGGGGTGACCTAGCTTATATAGCGCATGCGCGTTCTTAATCTTATGCAGGTGTAAGTGGTGAGCTGTAATTTAGTAATTAGCTGTATTTCCGATGTCAATGTTCCCGCTATGTTAGAAAAAGCCTGACCTGTCTGGTGCGGTAACACGGTCCCAATATGGAGGTCCGGCAGAATCCTCATGACGGTTTTGGGAGGCGCTGAGCCGTGATCGCTCCTGTGTATTCAAAGTATATGTGCGCCTACTCCCTAATGGTGCGCATGCGTTCCGGGAAATGAAAACTGTAGTTCTAATCCAAAGATGCCGATTAGGTCGATCGGCATGCCTTTCATACACGGAGACTAAACAAACATTCACTAATATGCATGCGTGAAGTTTAGCGGAGTAGTGTATCAACAAACGCATATTCAAAGGATTGAGACACTAGTTTCCGTGCTAACACAGATGCTGAGATCCGGCGAGTGTTATTTATTTGAACAGACCAGTGCACAAGATTTAAAGGGGAGCGTGCATACTAGAGGCTATGGGTAAATACCCAGGAACCCGCTTGAAAATAATCTCAGGGGTTTCTTGCCTTTGAAAGGAATAACCTTCAAATGCAGATATTGGTGTGATCTAATGTTATGTCTAATATACAACCGTTCTGTACAATAATTGTCTATCATCGATGGTATGTATAACTGGGTGAAGATAAGTATAAAACCACTATGTTCTGAATAATCCTGCTCACTAAAACTACCTTAGTGGTAATATGGTGATGTTCCTCGTATCAGCTACATCTCCTTCATGGTGATGTTAACTAGACGCACGCATAATAAATGCTCTTAAATAGATGTCTGGGAATATCAAAAGTTATATATCTAGTGGTAGCAAGGGAAGTAATCTATGATCTTCCTATCCATGCAATATGTTTTTACTAATCAAACTGGTCTCGAGACCAGTCTGGGCATACTGGGGTGACCTCCCTCATGTATCCTGTTTCCATGGTAGCATTTTATTTACCTTGCTAATTGTAACCACGGAATATCATCATTCAATCCTTTCAGATTAGATTTTAATCTATAAACCCATCTCTGTTCCCTGATGTGAAGCGGTCTTGTGAGGTCAGCCAAGGATTTTTTCATCACCTCTAGAACCGTCCATTTTAGGTCGCTGTCTTTATGTTCAAATTCCAGGAAATGCCTTGTCAGTTTTGTATTTGTCTTTTTACACCGTATTGTACTTCGGTGTTCATTAATACGAATCTTAATTTTGCGAGTCGTCATTCCCACATAGAGAAGGTCACAGGGACATGTCAGTAAATAAACGACATTCTCAGTATTGCAATTACTGAAACTATTCAATTTCCAAGGTTTACCTGTGCCAATGTCTACTTCTTTTGTTGCTGTAGTGTAAGGACATGCAACGCAACCCCCACAAGGATAGTGTCCAGACTCGCAAAATTAAGATTAAGATCCGTGGTTACAATTAGCAAGGTAAATAAAATGCTACCATGGAAACAGGATACATGAGGGAGGTCACCCCAGTATGCCCAGACTGGTCTCGAGACCAGTTTGATTAGTAAAAACATATTGCATGGATAGGAAGATCATAGATTACTTTCCTTGCTACCACTAGATATATAACTTTTGATATTCCCAGACATCTATTTAAGAGCATTTATTATGCGTGCGTCTAGTTAACATCACCATGAAGGAGATGTAGCTGATACGAGGAACATCACCATATTACCACTAAGGTAGTTTTAGTGAGCAGGATTATTCAGAACATAGTGGTTTTATACTTATCTTCACCCAGTTATACATACCATCGATGATAGACAATTATTGTACAGAACGGTTGTATATTAGACATAACATTAGATCACACCAATATCTGCATTTGAAGATTATTCCTTTCAAAGGCAAGAAACCCCTGAGATTATTTTCAAGCGGGTTCCTGGGTATTTACCCATAGCCTCTAGTATGCACGCTCCCCCTTTAAATCTTGTGCACTGGTCTGTTCAAATAAATAACACTCGCCGGATCTCAGCATCTGTGTTAGCACGGAAACTAGTGTCTCAATCCTTTGAATATGCGTTTGTTGATACACTACTCCGCTAAACTTCACGCATGCGTATTAGTGAATGTTTGTTTAGTCTCCGTGTATGAAAGGCATGCCGATCGACCTAATCGGCATCTTTGGATTAGAACTACAGTTTATTTCCCGGAACGCATGCGCACCATTAGGGAGTAGGCGCACATATACTTTGAATACACAGGAGCGATCACGGCTCAGCGCCTCCCAAAACCGTCATGAGGATTCTGCCGGACCTCCATATTGGGACCGTGTTACCGCACCAGGCAGGTCAGGCTTTTTCTAACATAGTGGGAGCAACGACATCGGAAATACAGCTAATTACTAAATTACAGCTCACCACTTACACCTGCATAAGATTAAGAACGCGCATGCGCTATATAAGCTAGGTCACCCCCGCTCTCAGTTACCGACAAGGGGTTGAGCCGTGCAGACATAGGTGCAAGGAGCAGTGAACTACCGGTTACAGTAAGAGAGTGTGTGTGTGCAAGAAAGAACGACCTGGGGCGTTACCTTGGGGACCTTTGCGTTCTTCTGACAGATCCTTGATTTATCTGAATTAGACTAATACAGCTGTGGATTGTTGTGTGAAAGTTTGACGCTACTTTTCTGAAATAATGTTCTTTCTTCTGACATTATTTTCTTCTTGTTGACAGCCAGCAACCTCATAGGTTCACCGTCCACGGCCTCCTATGGGGCTAGTAGATGCCCCACTAGGGTAAGAAATACGGGACAAAATTCCCATAGATTTTAACGAGTGTTGTGCACTGATGCCTGACACATTAATAGCACACCATAGCCACTCACCGTAGAATGTACGTGTAGTTGGCTGTTCGAATTGTGTATGACCATTTTGTCGTATTATACTACACAAAGTTTTCTTTTCTTTTTTCCTTTCATTTTACAGGTTTGGAATTTTTATCTCCTGAAGGTTGAGGGTGACAAAATTTTTTACCCCACCCAGTGGATTCCCTTTCCCATAGATTTGGTAAGGGTGGAGCCTTTAGTAGTTTTTGTAAGTCCTGATGAATGCCATGGACCCGACTGGGCCGGTGGGCAGAAACATGTCGACTTTATACACGGCGGTGGGAGGATAATTATTCCCTCATATACACCGCAACTTTGGTTTTAAAGACCATACAGATGCCATCTAAATTAAAACATAATTTGTCATCTGCAATGGTATTTTAATTTCACAAATTCTCTTCAAGGGCCCCCACTTAGTTTTAGAAGTGCATCCCTGTCGTCAGGTGTATGCCCGCCCCTTATCAAACCAAGTTTTTAGGGGGCGAGGACTGGTCAATGATGAAGCATGACACCAGGTGGTGTGTGAGACCAGTCTTTCACTTTTTGTGAATTGCCAGTACATACATCACAAATTTAGAGACATCTAGGTCAGTACACTAGGAGCGGCTTATTGTGTTTAATGATTTATGTTGGAGGCTGCCTTCTCCTAGTACCCCGTGCCTCTTGTTCCCTCCCCGGAGTCTTTCTCTGGGATACATGTGGTTAGACAAGCTATAGCTTCTCATAGAAGAGAAGGCAAAATAGCAAATCCTATATGAAGAGCACAAAATTCTATCGTTTCTGGAATTATTCCAAGAGACAGAGAGTACGAGCTTTCTCAACCAGTGAAAAAAAGGTTCCTAGTCCAGCGGCATTGAGAAGGAATGGATTTTTGAGACTCTTTGAGAAGTATAGCCAGCTACAGAATTCTTGAAAAAAACAGTATTTATTGAAGAGCACAACACAAGTGAGGTTCCCTCCCAGCTGGCCAGCGAACAACTGCCATCAACTGGATCACTACCACCCAACAACCTCATTTAGAATCTTAGCAAACAAGCACAGTTCGTTATAACACATCTCCTTTCCTTCTATAATTAATGAATAAATCATAACTAAGAGGAAAGAAAAAATCTAAACAATAGAGTTACAGTAAACAATTACTTAAAGAAATAAAATGGCGACTTATTAAACAAAGAGGTAAGGAAAACATGATTTTTAACACATAGTGCTACAAATACATTGGTGATCTATGGTCTCTATGACATCTTTGAGTGAATTCCCTTCTATTTTTCTGAATTTACTCCTCAATTCATTGAACCTATAAAATCCAAGCACACACTGTGCCATGGTTTTCCTGGGTTAACAATTTGACCTACAGAAAACTGTATGCCCACTTTAAGCATTGTGTCTACTCCTTAACACATACCACAATTCTGTACCTAATAAGTAACTTAGTCATCTAAACCCACCATCAAAACTGTGTTTTCAGTAGTTTCTTAGTTAAACTTTGCCCCAAATGACTCTCATGAGTCAATGAAATAAGTTTAGACCATAGCCCTGAAAGTGTTATGAACCTTCGACCTCTCATGAGCAAAAATTTCCACATAGGGTTATCTCGTCCATAATCTAGATGTAAAACCGTACAGAAGATGAAACGCAACTTTCTTTCCTACTTCCTAAACCCAGGAGTTGCACAACCTTTTTCAATGTAGTATCAACATCTATTTGCTGCATCCACTCCAACAGTTATTTCACCTTTGCCACTCGCATCATCGTCCTAAACAGAAGATACAGCTCCTTCACTCTCCTTAGCCATAACAGCTGGTCCAACCACCATTCACCAGATAACCTTGATAAATAATCTGCTTGTACATTTCTCCACCCTTGAATATGTTCCATTCCATATAAGTATTCTTGCAGCCTAGCCTCAAGTCTAGAAAGCCTTGAGGGAGTCGTTACCAGCACCGCTAGGGAGCAACACTTTAACCAAGTTTGAAAGTACTCGGCACCCCATGCAGCTGCCATATCCTTCCGCTTGATCACAGAATAATCCGTTTCTGATTCTGCGGGTGTTCTATGTTACCACTTTTCTCTCGCTCTCATCTCTATCCTGCATCTTGTTTCAACCGTGGCTGTTTCCCATGCCAGGTCTTCTGTCTCTCCCTTTCCCAAAATCCCCCCTCTCGTTCATTGGCTACACCACATCAGCTGCCCTGCACTTCAAAACTATTTACAGGCACGTATCCCTGACTCACGTTGCTTGGCTTCTTGGATTTCTATCCCACTTGAATCCCAGCTGAGAGAGAACGCCTGAGCGTTTCTGCTCTCAATCAACGTATTCCCTTGTGCGCGGCAGGAGCCGCGAGCATGTCCTTGATTCTTTTGGCCGCGGACGTGGCGCCTAGGTTCTTGTGATTCCCCGCGGGTGCAAGGCAGGAGCAGTTAGCACCTTCTTTCACTGCCCGACCGCTGGGGCGGTTTAACACTCTTCATTGGAGTAGAGCGGTTCTACGCAGGAACTGTGCGGGCCGCTTCTACTCTTTAGACCACGAGCCCGGTCCAACACGCCGGACACAATAGCGAGGTTTCGGAAGGAGCCGAAAACCCCGCCCTTTGATCTTCTAACCTCTAATGCGGTCTGACTCTTCGGAATTCGACACGGGTGCACGGCCAGAGCCGTACGCACCATCTGCTAAACCGCGGACGCGGTTTCAACAGTGATTATCCTTCGTGGGGCGCGTGGCTGATGCTGCGCACACTTCACTCAAGTTACCCACAGCAGCAGTGTTGTTTGCCTCTTCTTTACTCATTCTGCAGCAGCTGCTGTAATATATATACTTTTGGATCTTCAACATACCGCGGATGCGGTCCCAGTCCTCACGTTGTTAACTCGCAGGGGGGGGCCCGGCAGGAGTCATGTTCTCTAATCCCATTTGATTTATAGCCACTGGAGTGGTTTTCAGTTTCTGCATTTACCTTCCAAGTGCTGGGCAGGAGCCGGTTGCCTCTTGCACATCTCCTTAGGTCGCAGGCACAACGTTTGAGTTCTTTGTCGTTTCCTTTTCAAGCATCACCTCAGTGGAGCACTGGAACTTCATAAAGGATATATCCAGTTCACGGAGGAACTTCTACTTCCACACACCTTTGAACCTGTGGTGAGTGCACATACCTATGTCTTCTCACTCACTACAGAGACATGTTATTTGTACTACTGTGTACCTCCCTCGTCTCTTCCCTTCTCTAAAGTCCCTCTCATGGGTTATGTCTTCCAGACCTTGAACTGCCCATCTATCCTGCTACTCCTACTATTCAGACGCTGTCTGTGATTCCCGTCATCCCTCCCAAGCACCTTCTGGACTTCATACCTATCACCTCGAACCTCAACACCAAGCACCTCTGGTGTGGGGTATTCCACGTCCCTTTCCCCTTGAAACCAATCGCACATACTGTTAGTAGTCAGTGTGGAGGTTTGGTCTGGAGGTGAGAGGAGTGACTCTCTCCGTTTCCGCGGTTCCTGGTTTTCAGGTGAGTGGGATTGTGACATTCTAGATGCAAACACCACAGTTATTTTCAATTTTTCCATTCTTTTGAGAGAGAATAGCCCCTATGCCAGTGGCACTTGCATCCACCATAAGAATAGATTTCCACCGGGCACTAAAATTCCAGCATTACAAATTTCTTTTAAATATCTTCAAAACAACTTTGTTGTGCACTGCCCCATGAAAAGTTAAACCCTTTCTGAAGCAAAGATCTAATATTTTCCATTTTATCAGAAAACCTCTCCGCAAATTTCGAATATTTTTCAACTAGACCCATAAATGATCTCAGTTGACCCTTATCAGAATGAGTGGGAGGTAGTTTAATGGCTCATACCAAATCCATTTTCAGTTTCATCCTTTCACCAGAAATAGTATAGCCTAAATAATCAACTTCTTATAAAAATGTCCACTTGTTCTTCCTTGAGGTAAGCCCCACTTCAGCAATTTTGTGCAACACTCATTTAAGAACCAAGCTGTGTTGATCAATCGTTCCTCCAAATACCAAAATATCATCGTGAAAATACACTATATTCTGTATTTCTTTCAAGATTTCAAGCATTATGCATTGAAAAACACTTGTTGCTGAGGAAATGTCAAATGGCTTGCAACTAAATGATATGTCCATTTCATTGTAATAAAGGCATCTGATGATTTGCACTTTTCAAATTAAGTTCTTAAAAAAATTCTGACCACTTAGAAACAACACCAATTCATTAATATTAGTTATAGGGAAAGTGTCCACCACAATATTCGGATTTACCGACCTGAGTTCAACACAAAATCCCCAAAAATAACATCAGTTTTCTATGTAATAACTATAGGGGAAATCCAACTTGATGCTTCTACTCATTCAATGACCCTCTTCCATAAACATTTCTTTCAACATTTTCTTAACTTCACTGCAGATCACAATAGGCACTCTCATCACCTTATGCTGAGCAGGAATCGCATCTGACTAAAGTATAATTTTATGCACATAACCTTCAAGTTCTCCAAGTTTATCTTCAAACACACTTTCACCTCTCTCAACATATCAATTGACATCTTCCATCACCATAATTTGACGCGGAGCCCTCGGGTTCATCGCAATATGCAGATATTACTGATGCATCCAACCAAGTATCAGGGGGTGTCCACTTTCAGCCACATACACCTCCCCTTCAATCTGCCGTTTCTCAAACACAATATTGGCTGGAAATGGTTTCACCCTGAAATCCACCCGGGCCAATATCTTTAGGTTCCAAAAGTACATTTAGCCACTTTTTCTTCAAACATTTCTCTCAGTATAATAGCATACATTGACCCTGAATCCACCATAAAAGTTGAATCTTACTATTGTTAATTGTAAAATTTGTTTTTGGTTTATTTTTCTTCTTTCCCTCTCAATGTCTCACCCTACACTCTAAACTATGTCCACTGCAGTATCAACATGTGATTCCTTCATCACCACATCCATCTTACTCATTTTAACAATCTTACACATTCTTGCTGAATGTCCGAAACTAACATTTCCTGCACAACTTGTTAAAGGCGAAACAAGACTGAGTCAGACTCATGATAAGTACTCCCACACTGACGGCAAATGCTGAAAGATTGTTTAACTACAACAGTATTTTTTGTAGAACGATTTGTTTATTTTAACACGGTTACTACTATTTTACAGGCTGAATCTCTGTAATCAATCGCAGACACATCACTACAGTGTGTCTGTCTTTCTTTTCCATTTCTCTCATGTGCAAATCAGACTCCTCCACCACTTTCAAAATATGAATGAAATCTTTAAGAGATGGATTCTTAGCAGCCCATAACCACTCCTACATTTTTTTTACTCTAACATTGAACGACAAGTTGATCCCATATTAATTCATCTGTCATTGCACCAAACTGGCATTTTGTAGAAAGTTCTGACAACAAATTCATCAACTGTTTCATCAATACTTTGTGGATGAGAATACAATTTATAGCGCAACATGACCAAATTAACTTCCTTAGCAAATCAAATTTCTAATCTCCTCTTAGCCTCCTTAAACTGATCTTGGATTGGTTGATCATCAGATTTACAAGCGATTGATAGGTACATAGATATGCATTGGCCCTCTTTTCCTAGGGTACTCAACAACAGTGCTTCCTTCCTTGAAGAATGGAAATTTTGTCCATCCAGGGCTTCAATATAATTATCAAACATGAATATCCAATCTCCTCAATCAATAGGTGGTGAACCGGACTGATCAAGACAAAATGGTGGAGTAATAACAGCTGTATTTACCAATTCCAAAGTATTCAATGAAATTAGAGCAACAACGAAAAAACACACACAGATACAGAGTCAAATGAAGGTGTGCACATCACCATATAATCCAGTACTCTACTTTACAACTTGCACCTCCAGTATGATCAAAGTGGTGAGCACATAACCGTACGCCCAAAATATTATACAATCAATGTGTGTGCACATCAACATGTGCTGTAATGTTATTGACGACGTCAGTGTACCCACATTAAGATTCACCCTGGAGTGTGTGTATCACTGTAAACGCAAAAAAAACAATCGAAGATGGCCACATACACTGAACCACTGCCTTGTGTGTATTGCGCTGCGTCATGGCGCACACGCCACAGGAGCAGAAGACACTCCGAACTCAACTATGCCACAAATTTCACGCCGAACAATTTGAGGCATGTGACGAATGTCTTGCGCTGGGACCAATTTATGCTGGACACTCAAGACAAGGAAGGTGAGTCTCGCACCAACCTGCTCACAAATAGCAAGCAGACAAATAAATGGTAAAAGGATCTCACCAGACGGCGTTGCAGCACAACCAAGTTCTTCAAATCTCACCCTGGAGAATGATAGAAATTAAGGTCTGTGCCGCGCACTGCAGGACCGCTGTATGGCTTCACATGTGTGAAGTTTTGTCAACCACCTCAGTGTGTTGAGCTGCACCCCGGCAAAATAGTCGCCAAATTTGTGGAGAAGTATAGCCGGATACTCAATTTTTGAAGAAAACGGTATTTATTGAAGAGCACAACACGTGCGTGGTTCCCTCCCAGCTAGCCAGGTAACAACTGCCACCAACTGGAACATCACCATCCAACCACCTGATTTAGAACCTCACAAAGGTTCTATTCTTACCAAACAAGTACAGTTCTTTATAAACACTCTAAAAATGTGGATTAACATTTTCAAACTGTGAAGAACATGATTGACGACAGGCATGACGAGCTGTGGTAGGCTAATAGCCGCAAACCTTTATATATCTTCATTATATATCAAATTTGCTAGACCCCACCACAAGCCTTTACATATCCTCTAACAGCATGCTAATATTCTGCCTTTCTTTAGGTCACTGTTTAGAGATGGGAACATTAGCTTGCTGTTCTCTTTCCACTCTGTCCTTGAAAGTCTTATCCTCTGTAACAATGAGCGGAAAGAGGGAATAACATTAAATTAAGTGACCATGTCCTGTCTGACACGTTACTGGGTATCACAAGGTCTAAATAATGAGGTTTGCAGCAGTTTGCTAAACTGAAGAGTTTGAGTTCTGCAAGCAAAGACAGTTTTAGGACATTCCATTCATTGTGTCCTATTCTCAGGTATCTACCTCCATATTTTTGATGTTTTAATTGGAGTTGGGGGATCGTCCTGAAAATCCTTGTTGATGCAAAGTGAGTTGCTAACTTGCAAAGCCGTCCCTAGCCTAGGTTCAAGTAGGCTTTGTGCAAAGAATTTTCAGATTCAGACATAATCTTGGTACTAGTTTCTTGACTCAATGACATGGAAATGAGTTTGTTCAAGAGGCCAGTTTAGACAATACTGTAATTATCCAGTACAGCCATCACCTTCTTCCTGAGGAGTCATCTGAAGAAATTGTTAAATATTTGTAAGAGTAGAACATTGGAAGTCATTAATTTTCCACCACTTAGGTCATGTTGGGCTCAAAGGAAAATCTAGAATAAAAAGTAAGATGTTTCACTTCATGGATCTGAGGCTCACTGTTGTTGGCTAGCTGAAAAAGAGAGCATCGTCCTTGTGGTTATCCACAATTAACATCTGGTTTTTGCAACCTTTAAGACAGACAATTTTCATTCAGTCAGAAGCACAGATAGCACTTAATAATCCGGTCTTGACACCTTGACTCATCTTCCAGACAAATGTTACTCAAAATATAATTTTGAATTAGAGTTTGGGATTAGATCACCTATGTTAATGCACACACACACACACATGTATTAACAGCAGGGCTAATAAGGCAGATCCTTATGATATGCCACTTGAAACCGTGCAACTAACAGATTTAGTTGTCCAGATTCCTACTTAATGACTGTCATTCCTAGGAAAGACAGAGTCTACTAAAGAGTGGAAGTGTTTTCCAGCTGCCTCCCTCATGTACTTCTTTTCTCCCCTCTGCCGTGCTCCATGTTGCTCTCTCATTCATGTGCTTCTTGCCCTCAATGTTGTGCTCTCCCTTGTGTACTCCTCTCCGCACACTGCTTTCTTGCCCCCTGTGCTTATCCCCCAGCACGTTCCCCTCTCTCGACCGTATAGTGCATTTCTCCCTGTGCCCTCTGTGTTGCTTCCCTCATCCGCTCTCTGCCATCTCCGTTAGGTAATTAAAAAGAAAACAAAAAACGCCTCTCTCATCTTGAAGGTGCGAGCTTGCGTGGTGCACGTACCTACAAAATGACGTGGTGCACGTACCTACAAAAGTTGCTTTTTTTGGAGTTCCTCTTTAGCCATGCTGCACAACATCATGGATGTTGTAGATGGAGCACTGCTAAAAACCGTTGGCAAAGTCAACAGGTCCAAAAGGGGAAACCTAATGGCTTTGCCAATGCTTGTTGTCTCATAAAATGTAGAAGAATAAGCATTGTGTTTTTCCAATTATCCAGTATAGTTAGAAGGTTTGCCCTCATTGATGGTCATTGGTCCATTTTGCTGGCATGAATCAATACTGCTATAGTGGAATAAAGTATTATTTTCTATTTAGTTCTAAAGTGGTCATGTAACCTAGACATTCCATGATTATTCTTAGATACCAAGGAACGAGAAATGGGTCTGTAATTAGCTGGGTCTCCAAGGCCTATGTCAGCTATATTTGAGGGGGTTATTATATTTTGTTTTAACAGATCCGGCATTGTGCACTTGGAACACAATGTAGTCGCTTTGTCCATGCTGGTCTGAATTAACCTTGCTAACAAAATGGTGTGTATATTATACAGCATGTTGGACTGGCTCTCATGAGCCTGCTTCTGAAGGGAGAGGGAACAGGTAATTAGATAGCTGCTTACTTAGTAACTCTCATGCCAAGTGCAATACCCCCAGTCTGTCCTAACTGATAACCAACAGCACTTCACATGCTGAGACTTCAAAAGACACACAATTGATGGACGGAATGCAGAACAAATCAAAACATTCCCCCCCCACTCAAGAGATCTGGGTTAAATCCATCATTCTTTTGCACACCATGCCACCCCAGTTTAGACCAGGCTATATGCAAATCAGTCTTGACCCTGTGCCTCATGGGAACAGTCCAGCCCGAACTGCCAAGCCAGGTCCTCCCTGGACCGGAAACAAGCATCCTAGGACCGGTTTCGAAGTTTCACCCCTCATCAGCCAGGTTAGATTGATTCCAGTGGCACAGTGAGCCTTGGACCACGTCTGGGCATACCCGGCGCACTTAGGGCGAGGAAGCAAAAGACACACAATTGATAGACGGAATGCAGAACAAAACAAAACATTCACCCCAGTCAAGAGATCTGGGTAAAATTCATCATTCTTTTGCTCACCATGCCACCCCAGTTTAGACCTGGCCATATGCAAATCAGTCTTGACCCTGTGCCTCATGGGAACAGTCCAGCCCGAACTGCCAAGCCAAGTTCTCCCTGGACCGGAAACAAGCATCCTAGGACCGGTATCGACGTTTCACCCCTCATCAGCCAGGATAGCTTGATTCCAGTGGCACAGTGAGCCATGACAAAAGACCACAGTTGTCATGGAAAAAAGGAAAACTGCAAATCCGAAAAGGTAGATCACTGGGATCAACAGATCGCACTGCTTGGACAGTGGTGGTTGCCTGCGGCACATTCTCCCTTACCCAACTGAAGAGAGTCTTGGGCAGTCGTGATTCAAATGAGGGGACTTCACAGCAAGTAAATTATTTAGTCTACTTCTCTAAAGATCATTTTTTCAGCAAAAGTATTTCTGTCCGGTAATCAGCTATTCAAGTACAGTAAGAGCCGGGTTTTCACAGATTTCCTAATGAACTGATTATTAAAACCTCAAACAAATTCTGAACTTTGGCTCAATGGCATTTACCTGAATCGAAATGTCTAGACCACCACTTGTAGTCCAGATATAATAAAAACACCCTCAGAAAGGTTGATGGTGGCTTATAATGTCACGTCATTCCAGAGACTGACCAGTTTTTGCAGAGAATAGAAAAACCAATTCCCTGAACAGCCTCAAGAATTAAACTATCAAGCACGGCCATGCCAGACTGCAGAGTAGTGCCGGATGCAAAATGTCCACCAGCAGTACCTGCTTGTTGGCATATAACCCTCAAGAGACTCCCATCCTTTTCCATCTATAACATCCTCCCCAGCTCATTCACAAGCCTAAATCTGACACGGAAATTTTCATTTATCAATGGACACCACTAGCAGCCTATTACGCTGCAACGGAGGAGCAGCAACATGCAAAAAGGATGAAACCAAAAACAATTCTCTAAGCAAGAAACTATAAAAATAGAAATAACAAAGCGATGGCAGTGCCTTGTTGAGATTGTTTATGCACTATGTTGTCAAGAGAATGACTTACAAATATTAATAAATTTACAAAATTGGTTAAAGTTGCGATGGTAAGTTGACCACAATCAAGGAAACAGAGCACAATAACAAAGAAAAGGAAACGTGAAGCAGAGCACCTAGAGGTAAAGTCAAGATCTCTTAGAGAAGAGTGCCACGGCTCGTGAAGCTCATAAAAGGATGCAATGAAAGTAAAAGATTTTAACAATTTGTTTATTACATTATGCCCAGTGGCTTTCAAAACACTCGTAGATCTGAGACACTAGTGTACCACAAACCATTATGGCAGCTCTAACGTGAGATTGTGGCTCTTCCACGCTAACTGCTAAAAACCCTTCAGTTACCCTGCTGCCTCTACCTAACTGTAAAGATGAGGCTCACAACGAAGCGTAGGTGGAGATTGTTTAATAAGATATAAACATATCATAAACCCACCAGTGCGGAAAACGGAGCACCTCCAGCACCAGTAAACTCAGCATACATAATGCCCTTACACATTCTAACTGGTGACCTAGCAACCAACAGTTCTACAAACTCTAGGGACACGAGAGCAGTGACATACTAAAGATTCCACTCAACATGTTCCCTCTTATTATTATTTTTTTTTAAAAGGAAAGGGGAAAAGGAAAAGTAAAGAGTGAGAAAGAGAGAAGAATGAGAAAAACAAAGAAAGGTGAGAAAGAGAAGATGTTGTATAGTGCATTCCTCCATGTACATTGTTTTATTACCTCTGTTGTACGTGGCAGAGCGAGGCATGGAATGCTCATGTGGTTCCTTCAGGGATTCCATTCCAGGGCATCAGTTGGTTACCGGTGTCCTGGATTGGAAGCCGTGCTGCCTGGCTCTCGCCTGTTTCCTCTACTCTATTGGATTAAAGAGTTGGAAGATAACCTGCCTCTGCCGCTTCATTACAATTGGCGACGACTCGTAACGGATCCACTAGAACTGTACCCACATTCATTCATTATTGGTATTTTCGAAGCCATGTTAAGAGGTAGGATTCTTTGGGAACCTCCAGCGATTTAGCCAAGGTCGCCGCTACTGGAACTGTCTACCCCCGATGTTGCCGGCCAAGGAAGACTTTGCGGTAGGAATCGTTACCTGCATTCTTCGTAAACCGTTGGGGAACTGCCTGGGCCGCATCGTTTGAGTGGAGGCAGCGTTCTATCCTCACGCGCATTCATCCTCGCTCTTGGAATTCAGCAGGGACGAGCGTAGGGGGGAGTGCGTATCCTACGTATGGTTAGAGACACGCTGTGGTGACATCATCACGCAAGGTCACGTTGCGTGACTTTGCGTAGCGGCCATCTTGGAATTCTTCGAGTTTTTATCGGGAGGAAAGTTTACTAGCTCCTGCAACGTGAGTCTATTTCATACTTCAAAAGGCTGAAACTTTATTGACATAGAGCTTGGCTTGTAATCGTTAGGGTTCATAAGAGGAAACAGGTGAGATAGTCGGGAGACGACTAACCTTACACATATATTGGGAGATTGTTTTTTTTTATCATTCTGCTCTTCTTACTTTACCCTTCAAGCAGTTTTGGTGGACATTAGAAGACTTTGGGGCTGCGTGTGGATTTCCCACTCAAATTTTCACCTTAACTTAAATTCACTTTTATACATGGGATATGGAACAAGGTGATCAGGAACCGCGTGGTGTGGAACAAGCGATGGCACAACAAAGTTTTACCATTAGTCCTCCACATCCATTTTGGGCAACAGGATCACAGCCATGTATGAAATGGTTGGAATGGAAGGATTACTTTGTAAATTATATCAAGGCAGTGGATGAGGCTGGGAAGATGAAACAGGATCAGATGAAAAGACTGTTACTCCATTCTCTAGGTCCTGTTGGGTTGAAGACGTATACCCGTATGCCTAAAATTACGTGCAACGAAGACAGTGTATTTGATTCAGCTTTAAAAGACCTTGACAAATACTTTGCCCCCAAAGTTTGCATTGGTGTTGTACGACATAAGTTTTTCCAAAGGAAACAGAGCAAAGAAGAATTAGTAGATGAGTGGGTGGATGATCTAAAAAAATTAGCCATTGACTGTAAGTTTGGGGAGCTGCATGACGATTTAATACGGGATCAATTAGTCATGCATAATAATAATTCTCCCATCCAGGATCGCTTATGGGTCAATGGGGATGCACCTTTGGAAGACGTTTTAGCCATTATGAGAAAAGGTGAAATGTCAGGGAGGTGCGCTACGGTGATTAAAGAATCCGAGAAAGATCCAGGGGGAGTTTTCAAGGTACAAAACTCGAGTAGGAACCAATTTCAAAACACTTTGGGTCGTGGTCATAGTCTACCACAGAGAAACATTTGGAGAGAAAGGAAACCGGAGGAAAGAAGGTGTTACCGTTGCGATAGCAAAGAACACATGGCTTATAGCAAATATTGCCCCGCAGCAAGGAAGAAATGTGGGATTTGTGGTTTAATGGGTCATTTCAGCAAAATGTGTAGAAGAAGAAATGATGTTAAATATGTGTGGAATGAAGATGATGGTACTGATGGCAATGCAGATAGTGAGAGTAATTGTGTAAAAAGTCTACAAGGAAACTTTGTTTTAAATGTCATTGATAATTCCATGAAGGGGAAGCCCATTTGTGAAATGTCCTTGGGTGGAGTTACAGTTAATATGTTTGCTGATTCTGGATCTCCTTATACTATCGTAAATGAAGCAGTGTGGGGTGAAAAATTTGTGAAAAAAATAGGGCAGCAGCTATACCCCACAGATGTTAACCCGGTGAGTTTCACCGGAGTGAAAATCGACATGCTTGGGTTTAGATGGCTTACCTTCTTATTTAAAGGGAGGTCAGCAAGGGGGAAGTTATATGTGTCGAAACTTGGTCCGTCCGTGCTGGGCTGGATGGATCAAAAGAATTTGCACATCATTCTTGATCCTAATAGTGAAGAAAAAGTACTAGTAGTTGATGAAACCAGTAAGTTGGAAGATACCTTAGTTAAAAAATTTCCCGGAGTTTTTGGAGAGAATTTAGGGGCACTCAAAGGTTTCGAACATAAAATTGTATTAAAGAAGGACGCAGAACCTAAGGTCCACAAAGCTAGACCAGTTCCTATGTTGATAAGGGACGAGGTTAATAAGGAGATAGAGAGTTTAAGAACTAAAGGTGTGATTGAAGAAGTGGAGAGTTCCGAATGGATTTCTCCGGTCGTGATAGCGCGCAAGGGCAACGGAAAAATCCGTTTATGCATCGACTTGCGCCACCTAAATAACAATATCGTTATCGAGAAGTTTCCCTTGCCCAAGATCAATGAGATGGTTTCTTCACTTAAGGGGGCGACCTGGTTTTCTACCATTGACTTATCGGCAGCGTACCACCAGGTTATACTCAGCCCAGAGTCAAGGAGGCTTACCGCCTTCATTACGCCGTTTGGGTGTTACCAGTTCAGGCGTATGCCTTTCGGCCTTGCCTCTGCCGCTGCAGTTTTTCAGCGGTTGATGCATAGGTTATTTGGCAAGATGAGGGGCGTGAGTTTCTTCCAAGATGACATTTTAATCGCTGCTGGGGGCAAAGGTGATCATGACCATATGTTGAATGATGTGTTGGAAGTTTTACAAAGAGTGGGTTTAACTGTCGAACTTAGCAAGTGTAAGTTTGCACAGAGGAACGTATCGTATTTAGGACATGTCATAAGTGAGGCTGGTGTGAAACCCAAACCTTCGTTGGTCAATGCCATTGTTGGCTCACCTTCTCCTAGTACAAAGGAGGAAGTGAGGTCTTTTTTAGGCATGGCCGAGTATTGCGCAAAATTTATACCTAACTTTGCAAGCAAAGTGTACAACATACGCTCGCTTCTCAAGAAGAATGCAAAATTTTAGTGGACAGCTGACTGTGAGGCAGAGTTTTCAATAGTTAAGTTTTGCTTAGAAAAAGTGAATGCTTTAAGCAGCTTTGATCCCAACACAGAGTGTTGGTTGACCACTGATGCGAGTGATAAAGGGTTGGGTGCAGTCCTTTCACAAAAAGGGTGTGATGGTTGCGAGAAAATAATCCTATTTGCATCTAGGGCTTTATCACCTACAGAGAGTAAATACCCCATCATAGAGAGGGAGGCACTTGCCTGTGCATGGGCTTTGGAACACTTTCGTGTTTTTGTTTGGGGCAAGGTTGTTACCATTCGCACAGACCATAGACCTTTGGTAAAAATTTTAACGACCGAAGGTAGTGTAGGGGCCTCCGCTAGATTAGCTAGAATTTCTATGAGAATGAAGGAATACGTGTACAAGATCACCTATGTGCCGGGCAAGAACAATGTTGTGGCTGACTGTTTGTCGAGGTTACCTGCACCCCTAGAAGATTGTGTGGATGATCCTTGGGGCAATTTTAGTATTGCTTTTGTTCAGGATTCGGGTGCACCAGCTATCACTAAGGCGGGTTGGTTGGAGGAACAGCTTAAAGATAAAGATTTAGTAGCGGTGTCAGAACATATTTGTAAAGGATGGCCAAGGAAAGAGAGCATAACTGATAATTTGAGACCATTTTGGGAGGTGAGAATGGAACTTTCACTGGATAAGGATTTGATTCTGAGAGGTGACAGAGTAATTCCGCCTAAAGCCTTGAGATTGAAGGTGTTACATTTGTGCCATGAAGGTCATTTTGGCATATTAAGAACTAAATGTGTGGTCAAAGGCGTTTTTTGGTGGCCAGGAGTTGACAGGGAGATAGAGAGATTCGTGAGAGAATGTTCGATTTGTTGTTCTGCAGATAAATCCTTAAAGACCTTGAAGCCGTCTATGAGTGAAGGGTTAATTCCCAGTCTCCCTTGGGAAGTGATAGCAGTGGACATTTTTGGACCAGTTGGCGAATTTAAAGATTATGGTTTGGTTGCTATTGACTTGTTTTCTAAGTGGCCTGTGGTTAAGATTGTCGAAAGAGTGGACACACAAACCGTCCTTGAATTTCTAGACAAATTATTCATCTTGGAAGGATTACCCGTTAGTGTTTTAACTGATAATGGGGTGCAATTTACTTCAAGGAATGCCATGATGTACTTTGAGAGGTGTGGTGTTAAGCACAAGACCACTTCGCTGTACAATCCAAGTGGTAATGGTACAGTGGAGCGTTTTAACCGAGTACTTAAGGGTGTGATTCAGGCTGCGATGAGCAAACATATGGATTGGAAGCTGGAGATACAAAAAGCGGTGTGGGCATACAGGGTGACTACTCATGCTGCCACAGGTTTATCTCCTTTCATTATGATGAGGGGCAGGAAACCCAGATGCAAGTTTAATCCCAATTGGCTTTCGGAAGGTAAAGTAGAACAGTGGTCTCCTACTGAGGTAAAGAACAATTTGGAGTTGGCACATAGGAAGAGTAAGGAGTATTATGATGTAAGTAGGGGTACCAAAGAGGTATCAGTTAAGGTGGGCGACCAGGTTCACATAAAAAGGCCGATTAAAGTTCCTAAAGGCGAAAGCCAGTTTGAGGAACCACAACAGGTGGTAGAGGTTCTTCGCAATGCAGTTAGACAAAAGGATGGAAGAGTCTGGAATCTTAAGAGCGTTGCCTTTGATCTTAAGCATCAATCAGATATTGATGCACCATCCCCCAACGATTCTGCGAATTCGGAGTGGGTGGAAGACCATTTTAATCACGGAAGTGTACAATCTGGTTTGGCTTATGATGATGTTCAAGGGAATAAGCTGGTGGAGGGAAATCAGAGTATCACTGATGATGGGCAACATGATCAGGAGAACATTCTTACCCCAGAGGAAGCTTCTTCTGTAAGGGAGGAGGAGGGGTTTCCGGGTACCATTGAATCGTGTTCCATAGAATCTGGTGGTGGAAGTGTGGGCACGGGCGACATTGGTAAGAGGGCGAGAGTCCTTCCGGGGTGGTTAAAAGAATATGTAATGTAACTTATATGCTTTTCTTTGTTTCTTTTCTGTTAATTTATACTTACTTATTGGTTCTTTTGTGTTTGGAGGTTACACTCTTTTTGTGTTGTAAGGAGGGGGGATGTGTTGTATAGTGCATTCCTCCATGTACATTGTTTTATTACCTCTGTTGTACGTGGCAGAGCGAGGCATGGAATGCTCATGTGGTTCCTTCAGGGATTCCATTCCAGGGCATCAGTTGGTTACCGGTGTCCTGGAGTGGAAGCCGTGCTGCCTGGCTCTCGCCTGTTTCCTCTACTCTATTGGATTAAAGAGTTGGAAGATAACCTGCCTCTGCCGCTTCATTACAGAAGAGTAAAGGAAAAGGAAATTACTTTAATGCAAAATCATCAAATTTCTTGGGTAACTTAACAACTCTTTTCAAGCAAGTATCAGATTTGACATTTTCAAGAGTTAACTCCTTAGAGTAAGAAACATCATGAGCATGAAGATCTGAAATAGCATGAGATTTGACAACAGAATCGGATGACTCTAAACATGAATTAGAATCAAAGTCAGAAGAATTTCCGACCACACGTGTATCAACATCAGCATTATCCACACTGGGAACCCCAGATCCAAACTTCTCTTTAGAAGCTTTCAAATCAAAAAGAGGATCATCAGAGTTCATCACATTAAACATTTTCTCTTGACCCGGTTTAAGAAGAACTATGGAACTTTTGTTCCACCAACCTCTTTGTGTAACAGAACAGCACTGCCAGAAACATGAATGACCCGTACAGGATCAGTAAATTTAGAAGTACCTTTGCGTTGTAAACCAGGCTTAATAATACGAACCCAATCCCCTGCACCAACAATTTTAGATTTGGCTCTATGTACATCATCATGGTATGCTTTGTTTTTTACGGCAGCTTCATCTAAATTTTTCTTAACTCTGTCAACAACCTTCTCAAAATCCTTGTGAACAGTAAAATCACAACAAGGCGAAATAAGAGTACCACTCTCTCTTCCCCTCATTAAATAATAAGGGGAAACACCCGTGACAGAGTGAGGTGTAGTATGGTAGGACCAAAGCTTCTCTTTAAGGAAATCAAAAACATTCCTCTTACTCTCAAGAGCAGACTGTATGCCCTCTTTAATGAATCTGTTGGCTCTTTCCACTTGGCCATTTGCTTTTGGACAATATAGAGGAGCCCTTTCAGCTTGAATACCACATTTTTTAAGAAATTCAACCATTTTGGATGAAATAAATTGAACTCCATTGTCAGACATGAGTAACTTGGGAAAACCTTCCATTTGAAAAACTTTTTCCAAAAACTTGATGACCACATCAGTGTTGGGATTCTCAACAAAATTAAAATAAATCCATTTTGAAAAATTATCAACCAACACAATCAAAAATCTATATTGTCTGCCTAAAGTATCATAGGGCCCTGAAAAATCAATGGATACCTTCTCCCACGGTCCTTTGGGGTTCTCTCGTAAACCAACCGGTTCACTAGACATTTTGCAATGTTTGTCCGACCTCACACAGACAAAACAAGCATCAACAAATTTGTCAACAGAGGCGTCCATACCAGGCCACCAATGTTGTCTAAGTGATCTCTTGGTACTAAAGACACCATTATGACCATAATGAGCCAATTTAATAAGTTTAGATCTAAGACCCATTGGAGGGATAATTAAGTCATGTCTGACTAAAAACCCATTCTCGATACTGAGCTCACTAGATACCTGTGCATAACTGTGCAATCCTGTCTCAAGATTCCTAGTAGGTGGCCAGCCTTGAACAAGAAATTGCTTGACCTTATTAAGCAAAATGTCCTCATCCGAAAACTTGATCCATTCAGCTTCTGAAACTTTACCCTCACAACTGTGCAAAATGTCCACCAATGCAACAACACACTCATGATGATCAATATTAGACTCATCATTGACATTTTTAGCTGGCAACCTAGACAAACAATCAGCTGTAATGTTTTTTCCTCCAGGAATGTGTAGGATCTCAAAATTAAACTCTTGCAATCTGGCAATAAGTCGAATAAGTCTAGAAGAAGCTTTTCCAGAACGTACACCATCCATCATATACACTAATGGCTTGTGATCCGTGACCAATTTAAAAGGTTTTCCCCATAAAAAATTCTTAAACTTCTCTACAGCCCAGACACAGGCAAGAGCTTCTCTCTCAATAGTACTGTAATGTAGTTCAGCACCCCTCAAAGCTCTAGAAATAAAAGAAATGGTCCTTTCTTTGCTATCCACAAATTGACTAAAAACAGATCCTAACCCAATAGAACTGGCATCCACAGTAACAACAGATTCTCCATTGGGGTCAAACGTTTTAAGAGCGGGAGCTCGTGAAATGAGTGTTTTGACTTTTTCAAAAGCATTGTTGTGATCATCTGTCCATACAAAAGATACACCTTTCCTGAGCAATTGCCTCAGAGGTTCAACCACTAGAGCATACCCCTGCACAAATCTGGCATAGTATTCTCCGAGTCCTAAAAGGATCTCAAAGAATCTTTATCATATGGCTTTATGGCATTGTTAAGAGCGCTGATTAAATCTACCTTGGGAGAAATGCCCTCACAAGAAATTTTGTGTCCTAAATAATCAATTTCCTCACACAAAATTTGCATTTCTCTTTGCTAACAGTCATGCCTCTGTCATCTAGTTTGGTAAGAACTTTATCTAGTATGGAATCATGCTCATCATGAGAGTTAGCAAAAATAAGGATGTCATCCTGGAATGCTTGGACCCCAATAAGATCTTGAAACAAAATGTCAACCAATTTTTGAAAAACGCTAGCTGCGGAAGCTAATCCAAAAGGCATTCTCAAAACCTATACACTCCAAAGGGAGTGACAAAAGCTGTTAAATCTTTAGAATCCTCATCCAAGATTACCTGATGATACGCCGACTTAAGATCGACAATAGAAAAATATTTAGCATCATTGACAGCCATGAGTAATTCTTGAATCCTGGGAAGGGGATGACTGTCAATGATAATGTTCTTATTGAGCGATCTTAAATCAACACACAGCCGTAAATCGCCATTTTTTTAAGAGCGATCACAATAGCCGAAATCCACTCAGAGCTATTGGTAGTTTCAATTATGCCTTCTGCACATAAATTGTCAAGATGCTCTTTAAGTTTTTGACTGAACCCCTAATGGTACCATACATGTACCTTGTGCTGTACAGGTATGGCACCTTTTTTAACTTGATGTGATGAGAAAACCCTTCACACAACCAACTTTATCTTCAAACACAGCGTTATGTTTTGTTAATATGATATTAGTGCTTGAATTTTGAGTTGCAATTTGATTAACAGAAATGTCCCTTAGTCTAATTGGAGTATCAGTACCTGGACATAACATTATACCCAATTTGCCTAAATCATACCACCCAACAATGTTCTTACCATTGACTGCTACATAAATTTTTGTGAAAATGCAGCGTCCCTGAAAATTTAAATTATCCTCAAAGAAACCTAACATTTCAATGTCGAAATTGCCAAACGCTTTGGGATTGACATCCGTAACTTTAAGTTGCGTACCTTTCCATTTTTCTTCAAAAGTAACATCAGAAATGACAGTAATAGGAGAACCGGAATCAGCCATTACCTCCAATGTGATATCGCCAATATGGACTTCACCCAAAGGTGCTTTGAAACTAACACCAACCATATTGACATTATTCATGGGATCATACAGGGTAATAATCATATTCTCAAGATCATTAGTCATCTCACTAACAGAATTCACATTTACATTAGTACTATAAGCATTTGTGCCGCCTCTTGCGTTCTTACATAAAGTTTGAAAATGGCCAACTTTATTGCATTTAGAACACCTTCTCCTGATGGCTGGGCATTCCGTGTTGTTTGCAAGATGGAACTTGGAACCACACCTGTAACAAGAAGGTTTAAAAGGCGTAGCAACATTGTTAGCTTTAAACACCTTCTTGCCAACTTGAATAGCACACACAGGATTGTTGACCATACCCTCCTCAGATGATAACACTTTAGATGACTGTATAGATCTTTCAATACCTTTGGCTATATCCAAGATTTCATTTAACGTGGGGTTACGACAGGCCAATAATCTTTCTTGTATTTTTTAGAGTCGCAATTGAACACAAATTGATCTCTTATACAAACATCAACATGAGATCCAAATTCACAATTGGCAGCAAGCACCCTCAATGCTGCTACATATTGTTCGACAGTTTCATCTGCAAACTGTTTCCTCTTGTGAAAAGCATGACGTTCAATTAAAACATTAGGTTCTTCAGTAAATTGTTTTCCTAACCTAGCAATGGCTTCCCTGAAAACATCCCAAGAGTCACCTGCTCCCGATGGTGCTGCAATAGGAGGTAAATTTTCAAATATTTCAATTGCAGCAGATCCCAAATAAGTAAATAAAAGCGCATGTTTCCTTTCAGCAGAAAACTCTTTACCATCAATTGCCACAATATAGTTCTCGAAAGATTTGTACCATTTCTTCCAGACTAAAGTGGGTTTTCCAGGTACACTCAAAAATATTGATGGTTGATTGCAGACTTGTGACGCAGCCATGACTGAATAAAATTATACTTGTAAGCAAAATAATATGTAGAGGAAAAAAAAAAAATAAGAGAAAAAAAAATTGAGCTTACAAATAAAATGGTCAAAAGCTTAGTACAACCTCAAAGTGTGTGCATCACTGAAGTTGACACACATGAAATATTAAAAGCGCACATTGCATGTAGTATTGTAGCATTCAAATATGAATGATCCAGATGTATGCAGTTATGAAGGTGAATGAAACAAAATCCGCTTCTGAATATTCACAAAACCCCTTAAAAGAAAAGTGTTTACCTTAACAAGCCTGCGGTGAAACACTAAAGGGCAGGAGAGATCAAAGTGTGTGTATCACTGATACACTGCGTGACACACTGCAGGACGAGTTGCTGCTGAAAAGCATATATGCCGGGATAAACAAATCCAAAATGGCCGTCACGCACAGCGTGGTGTGACGTTTGTTTTCCAAAGGAAATAGACCTTGTTACGGTAGCGTGTGGCGAGGCAGGATTGACGTAGCAAAGAACGTCAATGACGAGCACATCAGCGCGAGTAAGGTGGAAGAGCTCGCGCAGGGCCCGCTTCAACCGTCAACCGCCACAGCATACTGTCAAAGGTAAGGAAATACCTTAAAAATAGAGAAACTCCTCAAAACGGCAGCGGTTCGGTAGGAAGATGCAGACACACACCAGCGGAACTTCACAGGGATCAGGCAGCAGTAGGAAAAGCTCTTTTCCGCCCGATGTAGACGCGTGCAGAGAGTAGTCTCAGTTCTTTCCTTCACAGTGGGTTGAATCCCAGTCGTCGCCAATGTAAAGATGAGGCTCACAACGAAGCGTAGGTGGAGATTGTTTAATAAGATATAAACATATCATAAACCCACCAGTGCGGAAAACGGAGCACCTCCAGCACCAGTAAACTCAGCATACATAATGCCCTTACACATTCTAACTGGTGACCTAGCAACCAACAGTTCTACAAACTCTAGGGACACGAGAGCAGTGACATACTAAAGATTCCACTCAACACTAACCAATAGCTCCCAGACTCCGTCAACATATGTGACTTATAAGCAGTGCAACTGCAGGTATCATTCAACCTGGGCCTCACAACATTTGGAGAGCAGACTTGGAGGTCCAAAGATACCAATGGCATAGCTGGTGAAGCCAATGATCTGGCAGCGATTGGGCTTTGTGATGGTCAGCTGATCTTAGACACCTGTACTGGAGGGAACCCGAGAATGGGGCAAAAGCTCATGGACAGTGAAGGGCATCCGTTTGTGACAGGAAAGCTAGGGGGCATTGGAGTGGCAACAGCCTGACTGGCTGGATGGACCGCTCAACCCTTTGCCTGCGAACAGGCTTGGTAGGACGCCCCTTAACCGCTTCACCGCGATCGGAATTCTGCCCAGGTGCTGGACATTCCGATCGCGGGTGTGGTCGTGACGAGCTCAGCTCGTCATGCGCACAGCGCGACCGCGCAGCATGACGAGCTGAGCTCGTCATGAGCATCGAAGGGGAGATGGGAGGGGCGCAGGGAGATGCCAGTGAGGATTAAGCGGACCAAATAGCACCTGCTTCAGTGCTGCGCAGGTGAGTAAATTGCACTCATAAGCGAGGAGAGTCTCAGCAGCTGTGACCCTTCCAGTCACAGGAAGGGCCGAGCATGCTGCAGCAGGTTCCATCTACCTGGCAACATTGCACACTGTACCCATATTTTCACTAGATTTTTTTTTTCCAAGAGCAAAAATAGCTTACGGTGCTCAATATCCAACAGTTAATCGGTCATAAATCTGCACGTCATAGTGAAAGATTTGTTCCATAACCAAAAAAAAACTAAGGCTTACACTTCACAAATCATTTTCCATATTTTTTTTTAGTCATCATCCTGATCACAGGTGTGGCGCGTGTCAAAAAGCTTCATATAATGCATACATATAATGCATCATCATAGCATGATAATGCAAATGAAAGAAGGGCAATAGTGTCGAAAATACAAACATATGGAAAAGGGATGCAGACTCACTACTACATAAATTGATTAGGTCCGATCCATCAAGCCAACGAATATATGATATAGGAACAAGTATCAGTGTTTATACTCCAGATTAGTGACATTAGGTGACAGAGGAGGGCACAATTATATGTCAGGGTTAACTAAATCATGCAGCAAGGAAAAGCAAGTTATGCAAAAAGAAATGGCAAATTATTATAAAAGTAAGGTCAGTTTTCATGGCCCGTCAATACCGCCAACCCCAGGTTTTCCTATCCCTTTGCTGTACAATCTAGAACCACATACCTTATGCACAGCCTTCATACGTAGCCCACACATGACGAAGGCAAAGGATCCGTGTTCTACCTGACTGTATGGGCTTTCAACAGTCTCCCCAAAGAGACAGTTAAAAAGGCCTGTGCTCCTGCCCTACTAATTAGTTGCCACTCTTGCCAGTTCCTGCATACCCTTGATTGAGAGGGGTGGAGGTGCACCCACTTTCACTCAGAAAAGGAGAACGTTGTAGGTCTCCCAAATCATCAGAGCACATCTATGAAGAATAGTACCAAAGACAAAAGATGGAGCATGTCAAGTCGACCTGCATAATTATTTCGTTCACTGGAGGAAAAAATACAGGGCTAGCGAGAAAAAAGCAGACCGAGTGACAGCACAGATTTTCCAAGCCACAGAGAGAGCCTTCGACCCAACATGTACTGAGGGAGAAAAAAAATGGAAACAAAAGTACTACACATTGCAGTTAGCAAAGAGAAATCAATGTTTAAGCCATTTATAAACTAACCTTAACAAGTGGAGATGATTACATTAAAAAACAAGCAATGGCATAGCCAATAGGTCTCGCCTTTGGGACCTTATGTGTTTAGCCAGAACTTTTGGCTATGTTGTAGAGCATTGTGGCTGCTGTGCATCATGTTGAAAAGTTATAACAAAAAGTGTTAAGCATTTTTGTTACCTTTATACAAACCAAGACGACATTATATACAACTGAACAACCTGATTAAAGAAAGATTTTAACATAAAAAATGTCTTCTAGTTTTTTTGTACATGCACTGCTGGCAACTTCTTCCTGCCTGTTGTCATGCTTGTTTGTTATAATTTTTTTTGTTATGGGGGAGTGGGACATAAATAAAGGGGGAGTGGAGGTTGTAAAACAGTAATTTAATTAGAACACGAGCAGCGGACGGACACTAAGGGAGAATCAACAGATGCCAGATTCCAAAGGCAGACTGACGTGATGCTTAGGTGATGCTTAGGTGGTGCGCTGATGCAAAATGGTGGTGGTGAGTGATGTATGGTGCTCAGGTGGTGCCACTGTATGGTGTGTATTGGAGGTACGTTGTGGATTGTGGAGTTGAAATATGTTGTTTGGTGTGTAATTATGTGGTGTGTATTGGAAATGTGTGGAGTTGAATTGTGTGGCCTGGAACTGTGGTGTTGAGTGAAATTATGCTTAGTGAAATTGTGTCATGGTGTGGAGTGCATTTATGTTGATTGGTGGTATGTGGCATAGAGTGCATTTATGGGGAGTGTATTTATGTTGCATTGAGTAGAGTAATTATGTGGCATGTAATTATGTGGCACTGAGTGGTATTATGTTGAGTGTGTTTATGTTGCATTGAGTAGAGTGTAATGATGTGGCGTGTAATTATGTGGTATTGAGTGGTATTACGTTGAGTGTATTTATGTTGCATTGAGTAGAGTGTAAATATGTGGCGTGTAATTATGTGGCACTGAGTGGTATTATATGGAGTGTATTTATGTTGCATTGAGTAGAGTGTAATTATGTGGCGTGTAATTATGTGGCACTGAGTGGTATTATGTGGAGTGTATTTATGTTGCATTGAGTAGAGTGTAATTAAGTGGCTTGTAATTATGTGGTACTGAGTGGTATGTGGAGTGTATTTATGTTGCATTGAGTAAAGTGTAATTATGTGGCATGTAACTATGTCACACTGAGTGGTATTATGTGGAGTGTATTTATGTTGCATTGAGTAGAGTGTAATTATGTGGCGTGTAATTATGTGGCAAAGTGTTAGTATGTGGAGTGTATTTATGTTGCATTGAGTAGAGTGTAATTATGTGGTGTATAATTATGTGGCACTGAGTGGTATTATGTGGAGTGTATTTATGTTGCATTGAATAGAGTGTAATTACATGGTGTGTAATTATGTGGCACTGAGTGGTATTATGTGGAGTGTCTTTATATTGCATTGAGTAGAGTGTAATTATGTGGCATTTTATTATGTGGCACTGAGTGGTATTATGTGGAGTGTATTTATGTTGCATTGAGTAGAGTGTAATTATGTGGCATGTAATTATGTGGCACTGAGTGGTATTATGTGGAGTGTATGTTGCATTCAGTAGAGTAATATATGGCGTGTAATTATGTGGCACTGAGTATTTATTGGAGTGTATGTTGCATTGAGTGCAGTATAATTATGTAGCATAATTATGTGGCACGGAGTGGTATTTTGTGGAGTGTATTTATGTTGCATTGAGTAGAGTGTAATTATGTGGCGTGTATTTATGTGGCACGGAGTGGTATTATGTGGAATGTATTTATGTTGCATTTAGTAGAGTGTAATTATGTGGCGTGTAATTATGTGGCACTGATTGGTATTATGTGGAGTGCATGTTGCATTAAGTGCAGTGTAATTATGTGGTATATTATTATGTGGTACTGAGTGGTATTATGTGGAGTGTATTTATGTTGCATTGAGTAGAGTGCACGCGGGCAGCTACCACTGGCATCACACGAGAAAGTTATCTCTGGCACCACGGGAGGACAGCAACCACTGGCACCACGGGGGGACAGCAACCACTGGCACCACACGGGGACAGAACCACTGGCATAACACAAGAAGGCGAGAACTGGAACCACACAGGGAGAGAACCACTGGCACCACACGGGGACAGAACCACTGGCAGCACACGGGGACAGAACCACTGACAGCACACGGGGACAGCAGCCATGTGCACCACGCGGAGATCTAGCTACCACTGGCACCACATGTCAAGGCAGGAACTGGCACCTCACGGGACGGCAATAAACATCACCACACACAGGGCCGGAACCACACGGCAAAAGCTATCGATGACAGGGCACAGGGAAAGCCTCTACAAGTAGGTACCACACAGGGAAAGCCAGTCCTGGCCTCACAATGTGAAAATGAGAAGTGGCAGCACACGGGGAAAGCAAGAAATGGCAACACACGGGGGAAACTGACACTGGCCCCACGGGGTATGTAACTTTTACACCGCGGCGTTTTACATGATGGCGATTACAACACAAGTCTTACATGGCCATTAAGTACACCGAGAGTCCTTTTTAAGAGCTTTTTGTTTCAATATTTATGTCATTTAGAAAATGCGGTTTAAGGGTTAAGGAAAGTGATATTAAGGGGTCAGTGGTAGGTCGAGGTTTAAGTACACACATTTATACATTGATAGGTAGATTGATAGATAGTTAGATAGGGGCGCGCCTAACAGCTAGTGCAGAAGTGGGAGGAGGACCGTAATTCCCCAATATTTCTTCCAAAACAAAAACAAACACAAAAAAAAAAATCGCTGCACTCGAACTTAGTTGTGGCAGTTTTATTCGGACAGAACATTAAACCACCCGCATGTTTCGCCGAAAAGGTATTGCTCACGATAGGGGAGTCCCTTTTTCACGTCAATTTGAATACAAAAAGCCCATCTCATCAATAAAAGCTTTTAAATACTCACAATTCCCAGAAGCGATGGTGGAAAAAACAAAAAAAGAGTATACGAGTCTCATAATATAATATATATATCCCCTTAGATCTGCATGTAGTACTAGGAAGCAAGAGCTACAACTGACACTAGATATGGATGGCAAGCATTGGATTCACTGCAACTTACAACCGAATGCAAATTGTAGAAAAGTTAAAGCGACCGTGAAGTGAAAGCAGCTGCACGAGCGTTGTGAAATCTGACAGATTGCACACTGCGCGCTGCTGCTCGTAACCGCAAGCCGTAGGCCTTTTCACACGCATGAGCGTGTGAAAAGTCCAGAGCGATTCCAAGAGGTCGTTTTACTAGAGCAGCGCATGCGCTGCTCTAGGCTCGACCTAATAAATAATGTTTTTAGAATTAATAGTAATAATAATGTTTATTTTCGATAAATCATCCGTAAGACAGACAAAGATACAATAATTAATTGAAAAAGAGAAACTCTAGGAGACTTTTATTGGTGACCTGCTGAAAATAACATGGTTTTAAAACAGATTTAGTTGCAGTGCAATGGATCCTTCAAGCAGCAAACAAGATGCTACATGCGAAGGTAATCAGAGTAAAAGTGTCACATATACACATTTTTAGCATATCCTCAACAGTGCTCCCCAAAATTTAACAAAATATTTGACAACCACTTTTTAAGGTGTTGCATACATGGAAGAGAAAAACAAGAAGTGGGAATCAGATTCAACAAACAGCAGCAAAAGCAGGTATCAAACATCAAATGTGACTGACCCCAAGACCTAGCGAGGGCTGCTGGTGGGGGGGGGGGGGGGGAAGAGTATAAACATGAAAAATTTGATGTTCAGTACTTTTGCCACGCCATTTTTGATACGGTCGGGAAAGTGTTCAAACTCAGGCGCACTTCTGAAGATAAAAGAATTCTGTAGCCTTCCTCAAGCCTGGGCTCAGGGGTGTGGAATTTAATAAAATATTCACTTGTCCATGGGACAGGTTGCTTCATAAATCTACTTGTCCTGTAACAAAATCCACTTGTCCCTTATGTGCCATGTAATGCGGCGACAAATGATGGCAGCAATCTCATTATATAAGAGCTCTGAAATAGCCTCTCTGATTATGCCAGGGCTCCTTCCATAGTAGGGTTTGAATACTAACAATTCCCTTATGTTGCCACGTTTCCGCAGATCTGCATACTAGGGCTGAAGGTAATGGTAAGCAACAGTTCCAGGGTTGGATGCCCTTTTGAGTCTGTGCAAACCTACTAACTAGCATGCTTTAAGGGTTTTCACCAACTCTTCTCTAATCTTTTCCCATACTGAGAGAGGTTGGAAATTTACTCCTGACAATGGCAGACATAAAACTTCTTCCAGGGTTGGGGAAAAAGTGATTGGAGGGAAAGTGAACTTGCAAATCTACACCTGTATATTTGCTCATGCTAAAATGCAGTTCACAAATATTTTTCTAGGAGTACTATTTCTTGGCTTACTTCTGTAAAGTCTTGTGAATTCACGAAAGTCGTATATCTGATGCAAGGACATGGGTACACTTTTGAGACTTTATTTAATAATTGGGCGTTTAATTGGGTCTGGCGTTAACCATGACCTTTTGTGTTTATTAAAGTTCTGTCTCTCTCTGTCGGCTAGCTTCACTGTGAGCGACAGCATTCTGTTCTTTCATAAGGAGCATGTCGACACAGTCGTTTTGTTCAGTGCCAGGAACTACTATGGCAATGTGTGCTGTTTGAGACCAAAACAATTTTTTGCTTTTGCCAATGTTTGTTATTTTGGATAGGACCCAGCAGCTCCCACACCAGTAAGGTTTTACAAAAACCATGCCAAAACAAGTCAAGCATTCACAAAACCAAAAGGCTGACCAACAATTTCAGACCTACTGGCTTTACCAATGCTTGTTTATTTTTAAGTTTCCCATAATTCTATTAAAACTGGTTATACCGACTTCCCATTATGAATAATTTTGGAAAATACAAGCATACGTCAACACACTTTACTGAATGATGCTGCAAAGAAATGGTACCTAAAATTTTACAGTAGTTTAGCTAAATGTTTTGCCATTTTTTTGTAAACATTTTATTTTGAAAGCAAAAAATCATCAATCTTGCTTTCAAGCTTCTGCAAATATTTGCATCTAATCAGAGAGCATTCTGGGAGCGGTATACATAGCCTCATATTGCTAAAAATTGAAAACGCGAACACATTTTTATACTGGAACCACTGTCAGTAGTGCAGTCAGAGCTTACAACATTTACTTAGAGCACTCACCCTGATAATAAAGGCTTCACATTAATGAACCATAAATACAAGTGTGAACAGCATTACAACATGGACACAAATATTACCTTAACTGCAGGTAATGCCTTTCCGTGATCCATAATGTGGTACTGTAAACTGTCAGCCAAAGGGTTTGTGCTGTAGAGGGTTGGGCCTACTTGTCCCATGGACAAAATGCACATGAAAGCTTGTTGCCCTTGACCCCAAACAATATGTCCTGGGCGTTGGGCTATCGGAGTTCTACATCCCTGCTGGGCTACTCCTCCTTAGTGAATTAATCCATTTCCACTAGGCAGATTGTATGACGTTTGAGGACCCCGTTTTGATTATTGCAGGCGTGGCCCATAAGTCAACAATGTTTCTGCTGCCTTGCTTAAGGAGTCTCTTTAAGTAACAAGCATTTGCAATGCAATAGGTCTCGCATTTGTGAGAGTTAGAGCTATTGGCGTTGTAAATGGCAATGTGCTTTTTTTATGCAGTTTGGTGTGGAGTGGATGTATGTGGTGTGGAGTGGAATTATGTGGGTTGGATTGCAATTGTTAGTTGTGGAATTCTGTGTGGTGTAACAATCCGAATGAAAACAAAACAAGCAAGACCGGAGGGGTGGGGGAGAAGGGGTCAGCAACATGGAAAGTGGTGGGTGGGAGAGGAAAGCAGCAACCAATGTAAAAAAAATTGCACTTCAATTAAATAGCACTTGAATGAAGGCGCAAGCGAATGGACACCAATTAAATGTAATGAATCTGTGCCTGGTCCCTGCGCCAGAGAAAGGGATGGAAGTGACACATGGGATCTGGTGGCCATTTAGGATGCAGTAAAGTAGAATGACAGAGATTCCAACAAAGGGCTAAGCAATGGCCAGGTTGCAGCCCTATATTATATACAATAGAGGTAAGCCCTCATGTTCTGATAAGTTACCAATTAATATAGGCCACACTCCCAGAGCTGCGAACTTTGGAACTGAGAATCAGATTGATTCACAGCATCAGCTGAATATCCTGTGATTGTGGGCAAATCACTTAATCTCCCAGGGCTCACTCAGATTATTATCCTCTTTACGGTGATAAAACCGGTACAGTTGAGAGTAGTAATAATAACATGTGCTATTAAATGTGAAGAGTACCGAAATAGCTTTTAGTGAGCCTCTACTTACAAGGAGATAAAATATCCCTGATCTTCAACAAGTATTTTGCTGTAAATGTGTGCTCTAAGCAAACACGTTTAAGCTAAAGCATCCCTGCTAATCTACCTTTCCGTATATAAAAGTGAAGGATTAGCGCATTATTTAGTCCAGCAGCAGGCCGCCCAGGGCCCGTATATTAAATGGGAACGGTGGCGCTCTGGTTTGGTATAGTGCCCTGTGTAATGTCAAAAAACACGAAAAGAAGGCGGGGTACAATTTCCATTGTGTAATGAAAAATACTTTACTGGCAGTGCTACAAAAAACAGATGAGACGTTAGCTTAACACCTTATGTTTCTGGGGGCAAATCACATAATCTCTCTGTTACCAAAAAATATAAAATCTGACACTATGCAGTGCAATCTGGTACTCGTGGAAAGTGCTCTAATACCTTGGTGCAGTTTTGCGCTATATAAAACTGTGATGAAAAAAAAGGTAAAGAATGGACCGGGAAACTCGAGTGCATTTAATTAAGATGCCTGCAATTTCTAGGTGGTTACGTAACATCTATAAAAATGTCTGAACTGCATCTATCTGTATCGAAAAAGTACATTAGGGATGTTATATTGTAACACACAAGTTATGCACTGTCATGGGGAGTGGCACACATAAAAGGTGAATCAAATACAAAAGGCACTGCAGGCACCTGTCTTTTCGCTGAACTCATTACCGCGGTACTGTTGTGTTTTGCAGGTAGATAAACTAACATTTTCACTTCAAGTCAGTGATCAAATTACACTACTTGAGTCAACAGCAGTCGATTCCTGTCGGCACTTTTTGATAAAACTCTTCTTTAAGTAATTTCAAACGTGGCGCCGCCATGGAGTGAAATTAAACAAAGCGAGCAAGGTCCGCTAAATGAGCGTTAGACCTTCCCCCTGTGTGCATAGCTCCACCATGATGGGTAAGTTGCATTCTGGGACTTGTAGTCCCGCTGTTTAAATGGGATAAACAGAGTGCAATATAGAAACCTGGTCTGGATGAACCACTATTTAATGGATCTAGGAAACGTGAGCACTACCTGAGCCTCATAGTCAGCGAGGATTAAATATTAGGTAGGCACAAAGACACAGGCGAGGGTCCGATAAAAAAAGAGCTATCCAATGAGGTTTTAACAAAAAGGGTGCAAATGCGCTTACTAGGCCATGCTAGCATATGCAACTACATGGACTAGGGTACGACAAAAGCTGTGTAAGCGTCTGAGTCACGAGCCGGCGGTTGAAAAATGCTGACTCAGCTTTTAATTAAAAAACACCCATTGCACCGTAACGTATTCAAGACATATTAAGGCATGTTTATAAAGTCCTTTGCGGCTCGACAACCCTATAGTCTTTTTAACAGGCGTTTAACAGCATGTGTACTTCGTGTACATAAACTTGCTGGTCTAGCCCCAACTAAAACGTGCAAACATGCTCGGAGCGCCTGCAACGTAAACTCTCCCCTACATTTAACCAGTGGTGCGCGCGCACCACAGAGGAGCGGGGGTGGGGGGAGGGAGCGGCAGCGAGGTGAACGCGCGCTGCTGCGCGTTCTGGCCACCGTCGGGAATGGGAGGAGCAAAGGCGGGACATGGGCCCGCCTTTGCCCAATCGCGTGCCGCTTTTTCTAAAAACGCACGCTACAGCTAATGAGGGCTTCTGAAAACAAAACCACACGCACGAGCGTGTAGGTCGTTTTCAGAAGCCCTTTCTAGAGGTCTCGCGCTGCGCGAGCAGTGCAGCGCACTGCAACGCTAGGCGCGAGACCTAAAAAGCTCTGGGGTACTGCAAATTTTGACCCAGTACAAGACCGGTCTCAACGGTGCAAGGATGCTGTATCTCTCAGTGCAAAATCCATATAAAATTTGGTGTTGGGGGTTTCAAATTGATTCTCACATGTGGTTAAAGTAGCGTTGTTTGCAAACCCCCAAAGATCTGCCCCAGGTAGGGCAGCAGTTTGTCCCTGGGCCTTGTACACTTCAAGCGCAGGTGACAGAGGATTCACCTAATCTCTTTTCTAGACTTGCAGTGACACCTGTATGTTATGACGAAATCAAAAAACTTTTGCGTCTTTTATTTGTCCATTTTGCACCACAACTTAATCTCATTTTCGGATAGGCGAACTCAGGTACATTTTTTAGAACAACTTCATTACCTTCATCAATAACACATATTTCGTTTGATCAGTTAACAAGAAAATACCTCTGCTTGCAGAAATCTGAAAACGTCCTTAATTAGCATTGCCGGTACGCCTTTTGGCAAAAGTGAGAGTAACAAAATATTGTCGGCAAACAGTTGCTATCTTGTTACCCCGTAACCTTGGCATGACACCTCAAGGATTGTTTAGAAATTCAACTGCATAGTTGATATACAAGAACAAGCATTTGCAATGCAATAGGTCTCGCATTTGCGAAATTTTAAGCTATTGGCATTGTAAATGACAATGCCTTTTATTTATCTGTTTTTAAAATCAACACATAGATAAAAGCTTTGTCATTTACAATGCCAGTAGCTGAAAGTTTCGCAAATGCGAGACCTATTGCATTGCAAATGCTTGTTGTAAATATATTGTCGAAGGCTCGCACACACGGAGGTTCCCTATGAGTAAATATTGTCTTATGGGTACAGAGTGGGAGTTACACGGTTTGATCGTCCTGGAAGCGTGTGTGCACACTTAAAGGTACATGTGTGACGTCATTATTTAAGTAGCCTGGAATCCTGCCACCCCTATCAGTCTTTACAATCTATTCCTGGCCTGCCCCGTTCCTCCAGATCACAGGACTATGGGCATACCTCGTCCTAGTGCCATTACTATACCAAACATTTCCACAACCGTGCCATATAAAGACTTGTCTGTTTTTTCTTTTCGTTATAAAAACGGAATATCTTCTGCTCGCCTGCATATGGATGTGTCATATGTAATGAGGATGATTCTCCTTCCTATGGGCAATGTGTTATTGTTTATCAATCACTGGAAATTTTATAAATAAAGTTAAAAAAAAAAAGATACATGGTTGTGGGTATGCACGAACTATTGTCTAACCCCTTCTTTCTCTCATAAATGTCAGAGAATTGCCCATTAAATACAGGAGTAAATTACTTCCGGTGGAGAAGGGGAGTAGCAGTTTCCCCAGAGGAAAAACATTCTCCCGTCTGACAAAGAAAAAAACAAAATTCTCAACAGGTAAATTTGCACTTGCACTGATTATTTTGCCTGGATGAATAGCACGTATTTTCGTTCATGTTAAAATGGAATTCACTAAACCTTTCTAGGATTCTGTCTGGAGAGTTGTGGTTGGCTCAGGTTTTTAGCTGTAACCTAGAAGTGTTTTGTGAATTCCTGAAATAATTACATTGACACCCATTCAACGTTTTAAACGCCTGGTTGCAGACTTCCTCATTTCGGCCCAAAGCATAAGGAGTCAGATGTCACATGGCCCAATTTAGCTTGAAATGAATCTGTGTAAACTAAGGGGAAACCTCTCTAATCCCAAACAAGCATTTGCAATGCAATAGGTCTCGCATTATTAAAGTTTGAGCTATTGGCATTGCTAAATAATGCAACACCAATAGCTCAAACGTTATTAATGCGAGACCTATTGCATTGCAAATGCTTGTTTAGCTTTTATCACAGTTACACATTCTCGCTGTGTTTTCCATAAGCCTAAATAGTAAACAGACTCTTTATTTGCCACTTAGGAGAATTATATCCTACCAACACTATCTTTATGCAGAGAAAAAAATATATAAATATAGTGGCTATAGACAAGTGTCTACAAGTTTCTTGGACTTTCTAGGCTGTAATACAAAAGGCAAGTGCCTAAATTACAAACACACAATTACATAGCTGGAAAACCATATTTGCTTTATATGTCATCAGTGATGTCATCAGGGATGTCACTGACCATGTCATGAGTGATGTAATATGTGACGTCATCAGCAGTGCATTGCGGGGGCACGAGTTATAGTTAGCTCAACGAACTAAACGGCTGAATTTCTCTGGTTTTGTATGAGTGAAATGTCCAACTAACTATAACGTCCCTGAAATCTGTGGTTTTTTTATTTCTCAAATACCGCCCAAGTGGGCCTGTCTTTCAGCCAATTACTTAAAGTGCATATGCATTACAGTGTCTAGTGCAAAAGTACAGTATTAGTGCTTCTATTACCACCCTAATGTGTAAATGTGCGAATAAGTTACTATAAAACTACTATGTCTAAAAAAGTGAAATACCAACGGAGGTTAAAATTGAAGGAAGATAAAGTGCAGCAGAATTGATATGTTTGTTTAGCGGATTTATTATTTCTATATTTATTTTTATTGTTATCAATTCAGTATTAATACTGTAGCCCCTGCTAAGGAACATCTTTGCCATAATAGGCCCTACAGGCATGTGTACAGATCTTCGCTCGTGTTTAACCCAAGTGGGTTCTTGGTGTCGAGCTCAAGTATGTATCTCGTCTCCAGACGTCTCAGAGCTGCCTCCCTGTTTCCACCTCGTCTCATATGTGGGACTGAGTCCACCACATAGAACCTTAAGTGTTCCAAATTGTTATTATGCACTTCCCTGAAATACCGCGCCACCGGATATGTGGCGTCAGAGTTGGTTATGGCTCTCAAGTGCTGGAGAATCCTCTTGTGAACCTGTAGTTTCGTACTACCCACATAACGAAGTTCACAAGAGCACTCCAGCACAAACAGCAAATTCGGTTTTACAGTTCAGGAGCTTTTGGATCTTAACCGGTTGCTCTTTGAATGGCGTGACATAAGATGTCCTATTAACACCAAACTTACACGCCCGACATCTAATGAAACTTTTCCTTTAGCAAGCCAACTAGTGTTGGTAGATACTTCTGGGCTGCTGCTTACTAGGAAATCGCTGGTAGATGTTGCTTTTCTAAATGTTATTGTTGGAGTTTTGGGTAACTTGTCACCTAGTATCGGATCATTTAATACAATCGGCCAATTTTTCTTTATGATACTGCACAAGCTATTTTTCAGTATGTTAAGATTAGCCGAGATTTTTCTCTATCATATGTTACCTGGTCTGTTTGGCTTGTTTGTATAGATCGAACCTCCTTGTCTGATGTTTTGAACAATAGGTCTACTCTGTGCCCTTGTTTTCTTGATGGCTTAACAGTCATCTCTGAATAGCCTCTAGCTAAGAAACGTGCCTTACTCTGTGCCTTAATTAAATCCTCATTTCTACTGCATATCCTTCTCACCCTAAGCATTTCCCCATATGGGATACTATGTATGGTATGCCTAGGATGGAAGCTTGTGGCATGTAGGATGGTATTGCCAGATGTAGGTTTATGGTGTAATCTAGTTTCTAATCGGTTATTGGCTATGTAGACCGCCACATCAAGAAAACAGACTGATGTATTACTAATGTCATGGGTAAAATGAAGACTGATGTTATCATTGATACAGTTGACAAATTCTAATGCATTCTGTTTGCTACCCTGCCAGATAACAAAAAGGTCATCTATATACCTTATCCATTTAACCACATGCTTATCCAGAATGTTTCTATAAGTGGTGTTGAGTATCATTTCCTCCCACCACCCCATGTGGAGGCAGGCATAGATTGGTGAAAAGCTGGCTCCCATCGCCACCCCCCTCACCTGTTGGTATATCTGTTGTTGGAACATAAAATAGTTGTTCTCTAGGCAAAATGTGGTCATGGAGATAAGCATTTTATTGTGTTGGTATAGGCCTATAGATCTATTGCCCAAAAAATGCTCCATTGCCCTAATCCCATCAATGTGATGTACACTCGTATACAATGCGGAAACATCTAGAGTCATTAATAGATAGTCCTCTTTCCACTGGAAATCATAGATGTTTCTCAAAAAGTCACTTGTGACTTGTATAAATGATGGTAATGCGCGAACATGTTCCTGTAAGAAATGGTCAATGTAAACTGACGTATTTTCCAACTGAATTTTCTTTGCGGAGATGATGGGTCTCCCTGGGGGTTTAGAAACATTCTTCTGAATCTTTGGGATAAAGTATATCACAGGTAATGTTGGATGATCATTTTTGAGAGACTTATACTCATCCTGACTGAGTAATCCTGCACTTTTCCAAGCTAAAAGTTTGGAATAAAACTCGTCTTGATTGTGTTTATGACCCGAGTGTTGCTTCTTCTATAGCAATTGCGATCATTCAATTGTAACATTGCTTCCTCCATGTATTGCGTTTTTATATATATATATATATATATATATATATATATATATATATATATATATATACACACATATCTATAACTTCAGCCAGCCCTCTTCATTCATTGGTCTGCTGTTGTGTCATTCACATTTTCTTTCCACCCACTACAGCATAATACAAAAGTGGGGGAGTATCAGCCCACTTCAGTCATTGGCTATCTTCACTGTGAGTAAGGCATTCTTCTCTTTCACTAGGGCACATCTGCAAGGAAGGTGGTTCCCTTAATGCCAGACAGAGGCTACTATAGAAATCTATGCTTTTTGAGATTAAAAAAACCGAATTTTGCTTTTAGGCAATTTTCTTTTTAACATCGGCATGGGCTGGGCCGCTTCCTCGATAGCAAAGTTTTATAAAAACAGTGACAAAACAAGTATTAGCAAAGCCAAAAGGCAGGAAGACAACACCAGACATATTAACTTTGCCAATGCTCGCTCTATATGGGTTTCCTGACTGTACAGATTTAAGTCTTGAAAGATAGCTATGCAAAAACCCTAGCTTTACTGTTAAATTAATAGCAGGAGAAGATGACCCCTGTGGTTATACTGCAAATAGTATAAATGGTAAACCTGGGCTTAAATCCTGGCTTCCATACTAGTCAAATTGTGTAATCCTGTACAAACCCGTTTGTAACCTCATTGTGCCTTATACTGCTTAAGTGCAAAGTTTGGGTGCAATCTGAAACTATGAGTGAGCACTATGGAAACACACTAATTCATACATAGTATATTAGACCAAAAATTATCTCCATATTCAATAATAATATTAGTCATTTGTGCAGTGAACGAAAAATGTAATCTTCTCATGGCAACATCGTCAGGGAATTATTTCTCTAGTCGTTCTATGCCTGCATAGAGATTAAGAATTGTATGAAAGTCACTTGCTGCAGCAAAGCACTCTATTGTGCTAAACTGAACTGAAACGGCAAAAAAAAAACTTTTCCTTAAATCTACACGATTATTTCAAACTTGTTACACATCATTTACAGCAATCTTCTCTTTAATCATTGGTTTAAAAAATGACTGTGGAATAGACCCGTAGCTCTACACTTATTTTAAATTAATACTTATGTGCAGAACTTCAGATAGCCTTTTGGTGTATCGCATTAATTAACTTACACATTCCTTTCATCCTTTTAGAGCAGATTAGAGGCTGATGCATTGTTTCACATGTTTGCCAACTTCCTCAGAAAAAATATCAACCGCTTGTATATATATATATTACTATTCGACACAACCAAAACAAGCGGCAGTGAAAGCGATCACAAAGCGATCGCTATTGTTAAAAAAAAATTTTTTTTAAAAACACGCCCGCGAGTGGTGCGCGCGCGCAACAGCGAGCCATCTGGTTTTCATTATTGCCCCCGTGTCTGGGCACGATAATTGAAACCCCATGGCCTATTGGTGTCTATTACGCGCACCAAGCGCGTAATAGATACCAATAGGCCATGGGCGGAGCAATGCGCCCGCCTTTGGCTAATTGCGTGCAGTCTTTTATAAAAAGACGCACGAAAAGGCCAATGGGGTAGCACAAAGGAATCGCACACGCACGAGCGTGTGCGATTCCTAGGTCAGTGCTGAATCCCCGTTTTTCACCCACTAAATGTCTCGCTGCGCGAGCACTGCTCCGCAGTGCAACGCTAGGCGCGAGACCTAAAACGAATCTGAAATGTCAGACACTAAACTGAGGGCACAGCATGTGATCTACAGCAACACATGCTGCAAACAATGTATTTGCTGTTACACATCAGGCCATTTGGTTCATGGCTCTGTGGCTCAGGTTGTAGAAATGGGTAAGTTTCCCAACACATGTAGCGGAGTATCAACCAAAAATTGCTACTGTTATAGTATGGTTAAGAGAATCCATCCACAGAAGCTGCTATTACATTTGGCCGTCAGTTGTTTTGAGATTTGTTTGAAATGTCAAATAAATATTCCGTAAGAGGATTAATCACAATTTCTAATGAGAACCGATATGTTATTTGAGAACAAGTGCAACACTATAAAACATTAGACAGAGTTTAATTTATACACTACACATAGAAATTAACTTAACACTCCCTCTGCAATCATTTGGGATAGTTCCACATCATGAACACAACATAATTCTACCAATATCCTACTTTGCAACTCACTGGCGTCCAAGTGCTTCTGAACAAATATAGATATCCCCATTATATAAAATTGTACCTAATTAAGTTGTCAGGAATCACAAAATCACACTGCATTTGCACTGACTGTTTCTGCAGCCTTTGGTGAGGCGCATTGTTAACGATCATTATGCATGCAGACTATTCCTGCATAGGTAAGATGAGGTTTCTTGTGATCCTAGTACTCCATCTTTGGAATCATTGCTGAATTCATTGAAGAACCCCGCTTTATGGGAGGTTACACCAACTGTTACAACAGATTTCTTTCCAAATGTGGATTTCTTTTCATGTTTAAAAAACAACTGTGTCTATCAGATTTTTGGACATTTTCCTTCATTTTTATAGCTTTCTATGAAAAATAGATCACAAATAACTGACTGTATAGGACTAAAAGCTTAGAAGAGCGCAGCTCCAGGGACTTGAAGAAGTTGTTGTAAAAGCATGATAAGCGAAAAACAGATGGTCATTACAGCCTTCAGGCTTAGAAATGTAAAAAAAAAAAATGTGGTCTCTAGCCGGTCACCAGCTTGGTCTGGTGGCTTAGTGGACTATTTAGTCCACTGTAAGGTTCTGTGTTCGACTGCATGGTCACGGGTTAAAATCCCGGCGGGTCTACTCAGCCTTTCATCCTTACGAGGTCGATAAAATGAGTACCATTGAATGGGTAACCAACATCTGCTATTCAACAGCAAGATACCCTTGGGTGAACGTGCACTTTACAAATGCACGTTATATTATGTTGTGCATTTAAGGCCTTGGCCAGTAATTGGGTGAAAGTAAACTGTTCCAGGATGTAGCAAACCACTGTCGATTATAATAAAGCACAGAGTGTAAAATCCTTTGCCCAATATTTGCTGAGCAACAAGAAGTTGCAGGGATAGTTTCTTGGGTCCCACAGGTTAAAAGAGCAGAGATGGTGGGGGGGGAGGGACAGATAGAATACAATGGTACAGAATATAAAGAATACCCTGGAATCTTAGGCATTGAGTGCCAAATAGGAAAAAAATAAAGCTTCTTTACACAGGTGAAACAAGATACCTTTCTATTGTAACAAGTCAGGCTAACTTTTGGGTATAAGGGGGCAAGGGCCAGCTTGGGTTTACTATGGACCTACTCTATTTTCTGGGTGAGGTGGCCTAGGATTTGAGCTAAAACTGACTGTCAAACCTTTTTATAGCCTCATCTTTTTGGAGTCCGGAGGAAGGACAGACTCACTGCCAAATGTATTTGTGAATGTTCTCCACCCCAGCCAAAGGCCACCTCTCATGTACCCACTTGCCACAAAACTCATAAGCAGATAGAGAAGACATGTGTGCCATCAAACACGACATCTTCAACCTAACATTCTCTTCTTTATGCATGAAAGATGGACAATGTAATGTTTTTGTTTTCCCAGCACAAATCTGTACCGTTTCCATATCTCTAGAGTGTGAGAGAAGGGAGGGGGCAAGGGATTCACAGTTATAGGGCAAACTTTTACCCGACGAACCTTGGTCATATCAGGACTCTTTATCTAACAAGATTGCTTAAATCAAGGTGAGAACCTTTGCTTAGGACTGCAGTGACCACAACAGACTAGGCTAGCAGAATTGTCTACATGAAATTAAGATAATTTCTTTGTGTTCAACAGTATTTGCCAAAGTTGTCAACCATGAACAGAGTTCAGCATGGGCCTTCTTCCAAAACTACACAGCATATTACAACACTAAGACCGTCAATGTGTTACAGCTGCACTAAAGGCCACTACAATGTTCAACTAGTCAATGATACCTTTAAGCAAGTTAAAAAAAAAAAAAAAAGTGTTCATTTTACCAAAAAGGGGGTCATATGGAAAAGCAGCAGGGACGAGTACACGACCATTAATAGTGAGCGCAAGTATAGAAAGTAAACCGAAACAATTACAAAACTATTAACCAGTTCTCAGAAGGCTTGAAGCACAGAATTGAAAGATTTTTCTAAACTTGTGATCCACTGTTTGAAAAGCATCCAATACCATGCTATGTATTTGGAAAGCTAAATTTTACAGCTTAAGCAAAAACTAAAACAAAAAGGTGCGCGGATTGTGAGCCACTGTAGCAATTAATATGTATAGCCAGCGATTTATTTTTTCAAGGTGTCCACTGGTTTATTTTTCCTGGGATTTAGTACTCGATGCTTTCTTCCTGTCAAGCAAGCCAGGAAAGACACTTGTAGCGCGAGCAGTTTAAAAACTGTTTAAACTGATGTGGCAGATTTATCTAACACGTTTAAAGTAAAGATCGGTGCATGCGGCATATTTTTAAAAGCAAACTGAGGACTCCAGGGCTCGGTGCCAATCGAGGTGGACAACAGATTACCAGGTTCTCTTAAAACTATAAGCTTTCAGTCTGGCTCTGTTGGAGCCTTGATCACGGATCTCGACATTTAATTTCGGGCCGCTGGGGTCTTTATTTAGATTCACAAACACGGTTGGACCACTTGAGGCTTAAAACCAAAGCGAGAGTCGTCCTGCTAGTTCTGTGCACATAAAAGCATACCGATGCTAGCTTCACTAAATACAGCAATGCGCATGTTCTTGTCTGTTCTTTGTCTCCAGAGCTTGCATAGCTACTCCCCTCCCCCAAACGTTCTGAACCAGAGCAAAGGTGAGAAGTGGATTTCACAGGAGTATAACTGCAGGACCCGATTTCGATGGGAGAAAGCAGCAAGGTCCACGATCTTGTTTGTCGTACTAAATGAGATCAGAGGACACCATACAACACGTAGTCACAGCGCACGTAGTCGTTCATGAAGTCTTCTGAAGCATTCCTACACTATTTTATATAAACAGATCCAATTTCTTCTTTAAAAAAAAAAGCGGCCAGCTTAATAATATGCCATAAAGCGGAGCAGCTCTATGATTACAATTGCTTTGTGCATCAAGGCACACCACCCTATAACACCGATTAAGAAAGCTGTCCCCATATCCCCTTACAACACCAAAATGTGCAACTAATTTATTATTGCAGTTTAACACCAGTAAGTACCACCAGCTGCCTACGATGTATGCTTTTGCCAAGCAACCGACACACCAAAAGTCAACCAGTGGTGCGCGCGCACCACAGAGGAGCGGGGGGAGGGAGCGCGGTCGCAAAAGCGTGACGAACGCGCGCTGCAGCGCGTTCTGGCCACCGTCGGGAATGGGAGGAGACCAATCGCGTGCCGTTTTTTTAAAAAAAACGCACGCTCCAGCCAATGGGGGCTTCCGAAAACAAAACCACACGCACGAGCGTGTGGGTCGTTTTCAGAAGCCCTTTCTAAAGGTCTCACGCTGCGCGAGCAGTGCTGCGCACTGCAACGCTAGGCGCGAGACCTAAAAAGCCGCTCTATTATCTTTGCAGCAATCTGTTACTATGATATTATCAACTATGTTCTTATGTAATTCAAGTTGTTCTCTGTAAATCACACACGCACAAATGCCACTATGGTACAGCCACCTACATAAAACTATTTAAAAAAAATAAGGTAATAACCAAAGCGTAATTGGGTCTCTTCTTGGATTTTATGATCAAATTCAACGAAATAAAATTGATCAAAGCCCCACTTCCCAACAAGCACGTCACAACACGTCGAGGGTGCCTTTCTCCTCACAAGCATGGCTGCTCCCTCGAGGAATAAACAAGTGTTTGTGATCATGGGTTCGGCCACGAGTTGCAAAGCTATACTCATGAAAGCGATTTACGGAACTAGGACATCATCAATTAAGCTACTGCTGCTGCGTATTCTTAGTAATTGTTCTTGGTAACGTAAACAAATGCAAATGAATGCCAGCCAGGGCACTAATGGCAAGTAAAACTGAAGATGCCCTTCTAATCTCAACAGGCCAGTTGCAAAAGATGAGGTACATTCACAATGAATATTTAACAATAGCTGCACGAGCAATGCACACAGGTAACCTTCATCTGTCTAACAACCTTTGGCAAATTATTCATTTTTGTTTTCGCAAATAGAGGCGAACAAATCTAAATGTGAAAAAAGTGTGTCAGCATCAGAGAATGGACTTCCAACTAAACGATGATGGCAGCGTTCCGCACTATAGAGGAGAAAAAAACGTATTAGAACATCTAAAAGGAATTCTATAACGCAGACAAATTGGAAGGGGCGCTATGGAATTAAGGGTCAACTGATGCGTCAACAATATCCGCAGCCTCAAAGAATTCCATAGTTGTAGCAGCCAATGTGGTTGACAATGACATTGTTGCCACATCCATGGATGTAGGTAGTTAATGCAGTTAAGGCCCAAGCGACAAAAAATGCATCAGATAATGGTGTCGTGGACGGCAAGGATTACAATGGGTAAACTATCTTCAGTGATATTGTTAATGCGTATAAAAGCTGCTGCTGTTTATGATCTCAACGTTTCAGTTTTCTGTATCATCCAGAAAGATTCAATGAAAAACCGAGACAGTCCCACCTTCATTTGAGAGACCGTGTTTTAAAACTCAAATATTTGGAAATGTGTGTAGTTGAGGGGAGATAATATTGTGGAAACATTTTGTGCACACCAAGTGTTGGTGAGAATTTAAAAATGGCTCACACGTACCCATAAGATACACACAATTCTGCTAGATGGCCATAGGAGAGGTAGCCAATGGCCGTGCACACCATTGGGGGCTGTTTGAAAATAAGTGGCCTGAGCGTAAGAGGCTGATTACACTGTTCCAGCAACTAAGCCTATGGCACTAGTCTACAAATGACCCGGGCTCTGTTGTATCTAATAATGTACACAGGCTCTCTGCTGGGTTTTAATGTCAACAAGCATTGGCCGCGCGGCCGTGCGAGACGCGCTCTGTGGTGGGGGAGGGGGGAGGAGCGGGAGAGCAAGTGATGCGCGGCCGTGAAAGTGACACGGCCGCGCGGCCCCGAGAAGCGCTCTGTGGTGGGGAGGAGCAAGTGAGAGGAAAGACATATGGCGCCTGGAGCATGCGAGGAATGCGCGTTACTGTGCGCGTACCCGCATGCTCTAGGCAAGCCCAAAAAAAAGTGGTTGCATTTCTAAAAGCCCACTTACAAAATGTCTCGCCCAGACTAGCGCAAGCGCTGGCTTCAGGGCGAGACCTAAAAACATCACCAGGGTCAAGAAGCACCCTTGCAGCACCCCCTTGTCACCGGGAAAGGATTCTGTGACTTCACCTTGAAGAGTCTATCAAACTGAAGCGTAGTTCCTTAACCCTTTCCATGCGTCGGACGGCCGGGAGCCGTCCGACGTCACGGTGGGCGTGTGCGTCGGACGGCTCCTGGCCGTCCTAGCACCCACCCACGGGGGAAGCGCTGGCACTCCCCAGTGGGCCACCCTTAAATCTGCCCCCACCGGGGACGACAAGGGAAGTCCTTCCGCTTTCCGCCCCCCACCCACCACATCATCTAATGTCGTCAGCGCGCGTTGATGTCATCACTTGATGCTGGACGCCATTTGCTTCCAGTGCATCCGGCGGATTAGAGGTGAGTTTGTCCACGGTGGGGGTGATTTTAAAAAAGCATCGGAGGGAAGGAAAGTGTTTTCCTTTCCTCCGATGCCTTTTTAAGCATTCCTGCTGCACGATCACGCATGGGGCGCGATCGTGCAGCAGGAATGCCCGGGGTTTTTTGTTTTTTTTAAAGGGCCTTTGTGTTGGGGAGCGGCCCCTTGGGCAAAGGTCGCTCCCCTTGGGGGAGCAATTTTTGTTGATGGGTCTGCCCCCCTTGGGGAGGGGGCGGGCGGGGGGGGCACATCTATTAAAAAAATAAAAAGTCACTATGAGACCACTAGGCCACCAGGGATTTTTTTTTTTTTTTTTAAAGGGCCTTTGGGTCGGGGAGCGGCCTCTTGGGCAAGGGTCGCTCCCCTTGGGGGAGCAATTTTTTGGGAAGGGGTCTGCCCCCCTTGGTGGGGGGGGGCGTCTGCCCCCCTTGGTGGGGCTGGGGGGGGGGGCGCAGATCGTAGTTAAAAAAAAAAAAAGTCACTGTGAGCCCACTAGGCCACCAGGGATTATTTTTATTTTTTTTAAATATGTTTTTGGGGAGCGGCCCCTTAGGCAAGGGCCGCTCCCCTTTGGGAATCATTTATTTTGGCCGTTGCAGATCGGCCTTGTTATTCTAGGCCCATCTGTCCCCAAGGGGGGCAGAAGCCATTAGACACCAGGGATGGGTTTTAGTGTTGTTGGGGAGCGGCCCCTTGGGCAAGGGTTGCTCCCCTTTGGGGACCATTTATTTTTGCCGTTTCTGCCCCCCTTGGGGGCAGATCAGCCTTGTTATTCTAGGCCCATCTGCCCCCAAGGGGGGCAAAAGCCATTAGACACCAGGGATGGGTTTTAGTGTTGTTGGGGAGCGGCCCCTTGGGCAAGGGTTGCGCCCCTTTGGGGAGCATTTATTTGGGCCGTTTCTGCCCCCCTGGGAGGGCAGATCGGCCCAAATAAACAATTAATTGTATTGTGTGCCCACTAGGCCACAAGATTGTTTTAGTGTTGTTGGGCGGGGCCCCTTGGGCAAGGGTCGCTCCCCTTTATGGGGTATTTATTGTGGCCGTTTCTGCCCCCTTTGGGGGCAGATCGGCCATATGTTTTCAGGCCCATCTGTCCCCTAGGGGGGCAGAAGCCACTAGACACCAGGGCTTTTTAAATGTTGGTGTTGGGGAGTGACCACTTGGGCAAGGGTCGCTCCCCCTTTATGAGGGTGAATTTTTGGGCTGTTTCTGCTCCCCGTTGGGGCAGGTCGGCCTTATGCTTTTAGGCCCACCCACCACCTTTGCTTGGCTGGTGGATAGTGTGTGGACTAGTGCATTATTTGCATATGTGATTGTAATGTTTTATTTCTCCTTTTTATTCTAGTGCAAAGCTTTGATTCTTGTTTGCGGTTTCAGCAGTGGTTGATCTGCAGTTTTGCGTAGTTGCATTTTTTTGGTAAGAAAAACATTTTGTTGTGTTTACTCCAAATGAGTATTAATGTCATGCATGAATGAATTTTTTGTAAGTGGCGTCATAATAGCAGCATATTTAGTTAGTGTTTTGAGCATGAAATTATTTGCGATGTGTCTTGCGTTGTCTTATGTGTAATTTTCTTTTCTTTTTCTTTTTTAGTGGGATACTGTTGGTCCTTACTGTGTCTGTGCAGAGTAGGTGGTGGTGAGTCTAGCTGCTTCTGGCAAGTGAGTGGTATAGTGTTGGAGTATATAGGTCTTTGTGATAAAGCCACGTTTTGTTTATTACTTATTTTACAAAGGGTTTGTTGTTGTTGACTTGTTTGACAAGTTACCTTTATTAGTAAGGATTATGGCTAGCCGTAGAATTACTGCTCAGCAGGTGGTTGATATGCTTTTTGAATCTTCCTCTGAGCAGGATTAGGAGACTGACAGTGCGTCTGAGGGAGAAGAGGGAGTGCAAGATTCTGGCAGTGAGTTTTCTGTCCACGAGGAACCATCTGATGATGAAGCTACTCTCACTGCGGATGAAGCTACTCTCAGTGCGGATGAAGTGCCTGTTTTAGAGGAGGACACTGATGTGCCGATGGTGCAGCAAGAGACATCGGTATTGCAGCCTGAGGCTGCAAGGCTTCCTACTGGAAGTGCTGGACTCTGGGTTGATCCAAACATGGTGCAGCCGGTGTTACTTGCCTTTAGTGGGGATGCAGGGTGTAGAGTGGATTGTGAAACATTTTTGCCTGTACAGTTTTTTCAATTGTTTATGGATGATGTATTTTTGGGTGAGCTTGTTGAGCAGACTAATTTGTATGCTGAACAGTTTTTGAGGGACAACAGTGCCAGACTTGGGCCCCGCTCTAGAGCTACCCGGTAAACTCCCACAAATCTGGATGAGATGAAGAAGTTTTTGGGTTTGACTTTTTGATGGGCTTGATAAGGAAGCCGTCCCTGGCTTCATATTGGTCTACCAGTCCCTTAATGGCAACAGCCATATTTCCTGCAATTATGAGTCGTGATCAGTATTTACTTTTGCTTTGGATGCTGCATTTTGTTGATAATGCTTTGGCGTTGCCATGAGATCTCCCTGACTGTGACCGTCTTTTTAAGATTCGGCCTGTTCTTGATCACTTTGTAGTTCGATTTTCAGAGATCTATACTCCAGTGAAAGAAATAGCTGTTGATGAGTATTTGGTCCTGTTCAAGGGCCGTTTGGTTTTTAGGCAGTACATTCCTAGCAAGAGGGCACGTTATGGAATTAAGATGTATAGGTTGTCTGAGAGTAGGACAGGATATGTGGGTGGGTCAAGTACCCGTGACAGGCAAGGGCCCAAAACCTATTGAGGTGACATCAAAAATACCTATCACAAAACAACCTGGTTTTGCAAGGGGGGGTCCCCTGGGTTTTTGGCCCCGGGCTCGGCGGCCATCTTGGGAAACTACCAAACCCACACATTTCTGAAAACTAGACGCCCGGAGTGCAGTGAGATATGTCTTGCGTGGACCCCCACCCCCCCAACGTTTTCCTACCCAGAATCCCCAGCAAACCTCAAATTTAGCTTTAAAAAAAATCAATTTTTTCTCAAATTTCTGTGTGGGAAAGTTTTGGAATCTGCGTGGATCCACAAATTTCCTACCACCCAGCGTTCCCCCAGGTCTCCCGATAAAAATGGTACCTCACTTGCGTGGGTGGGTCAAGTACCCGCGACAGGCAAGGGCCCAAAACCTATTGAGGCGACATCAAAATTATCTATAACAAAACTACCTGGTTTGGGGGGGGAGCGGGGGCACCTGGTTTTTTGGCCCCGGGCTCGCCGACATAAAGGCGAAACCTATCAAACCCACACATTTCTGAAAACTAGACACCCGGGGGAGTCTAGCGAGGTATGGCTTGCGTGGATCCCCCAACGTTTCCCTACGCAGAATCCCCTGCAAACAACAAATTTAACTGAAAAAAATCACTTTTTCCTTACATTTTTCTGTGGAATCACCGTGCTGGCACAAATGTCCTACCACCCAGCGTTCCCCTTGTTCTCCCGAGTAAAATGATACCTCACTTGTGTGGGTGGGCCAAAGGCCTATGACTGGGAAGAGCCCAAAACATAGGGATTAAGGGTATAGCACCGAGAATTCTAAGCGCTACATTTTTTTAAAAATACGTTTTTAGCCAATTCTGCTTTGGACACCCACACAAGTGAGATATCATTTTACTCGGGAGACTAAGGGGAACGCTGTGGGGTACGACATTTGTGCCAGCACGGTGATTCCACGCAAAAATATGTGGAAAAAGTGGGTTTTTCAGCTAAATGAGGTTTGCAGGGGATTCTGGGTAGGGAAACGTTGGGGGATCCACGCAAGCCATACCTCATTGGACTCCCCAGGGTGTCTAGTTTTCAGAAATATGTGGGTTTGTTAGGTTTCCCTAGATGGCGGCGAACCAGGTGCCCCCCCACCCAAAAACCAGGTAGTTTTGTTATAGGGAATTTTGAAGTCTCCACAGTACGATTTGGGCCATTTCCTGTTGCAGCCACTATGCCTACCCACACAAGTGAGGTACCATTTTTATCGGGAGACCTCGGGGAACGCTGGGTGGTAGGAAATTTGTGTCTGCCCGGTGATCCTACAACTTTCCCACACAGAAGTGTGAAAAATTTGATTTTTTCAGCAAAATTTGAGGTTTGCAGGGGATTCTGGGTAGGGAAACGTTGGGGGATCCACGCAAGCCATACATCGCTGGACTCCCCCGGGTGTCTAGTTTTCAAAAATGTGTGGGTTTGGTAGCTTCCCAACATGGCCGCCGAGCCCGGGGCCAGAAACCCAGGGGACCCCCCCTTGCAAAACCATGTTGTTTTGTGATAGGTAATTTTGATGTCGCCTTAATAGGTTTTGGGCCCTTGCCTGTCGCGGGTACTTGACCCACCCACGCGAGTGAGGTACCACTTTTATCGGGAGACCGGGGGGGAACGTTGGGTGGTAGGAAATTTGTGTATCCACGCAGATTTTAGAACTTTCACACACAGAAAATTGAGAAAAAAGTGATTTTTTATCAGCTAAATTTGAGGTTTGCAGGGGATTCTGGGTAGGAAAACGTTGGGGGACCCACGCAAGCCATACCTCACTGGACTCCCCCGGGTGTCTAGTTTTCAAAAATGTATAGGTTTGCTAGGTTTCCCTAGGTGCCGGCAGAGCTAGGGTTCAAAATCTACAGCTAGGCACTTTGCAAAAAAAGGGTCGGTTTACACTGTGAAAATGTGGTGTGTCCATGTTGCGTTTTGGGCCGTTTCCTGTCGCGGGCACTAGGCCTACCCACACGAGTGAGGTACCATTTTTCTCAGAAGACTTTGGGCAATGCAGGGTGGGTGGAATTTTGTGGATCCACGCAGATTCCAGAACTTTCCACCACAGAAATGTGAGGAAAAGGTGTTTATTCTCACAAAGTTTAGGTTTGCAAGGGATTCTGGGTAACAGAACCTGGTGAAAGCCAGTCAAGTCACACCATCCTGGATTCCCCTAGGTGTCTAGTTTTCAAAAATGTATAGGTTTGCTAGGTTTCCCTAGGTGCCGGCAGAGCTAGAGTTCAAAATCTACAGCTAGGCACTTTGCAAAAAAACATGTCCGTTTTCACTGTAAAAATGAAGTGTGTCCAAGTTGCGTTTTGGGCCGTTTCCTGTCGCGGGCACTAGGCCTACCCACACAAGTGAGGTACCATTTTTATCAGGAGACTTAGGGTAACACAGAATTGTAGAGCAACTGTTATTACCTATTGACTTTCGATGCATTTCTGCCTTCTAAATGAAAGACAATGTGTAAGAAAGAAGTCCCTTTGAAAAGTGTCCTATAATTCTCATGCTAGTATGGGTACTCACAATTTCGGAAATGTGCAAATACCTACTGTTTCTAAACTCTATATTTTGTTCCAATTTCAGGAATACCTAGGTGTCTTTCATCCCGATTTTTCACTGTATATATTTTCCCAAATGAATTGCTATATACCCAGTACATAATAAAAAACCATTGCAAGACGCTGCTCAGTAATTGGCTCTGGGTTCGTCGGGTTCTTGGTGAACCTACAAGTCCTATATATCCCCACAACCAGAAAGGTCCAGCGGATGTAACGGTATATTGCTTTATCTGTCATAATTAGAAGAAGTTACAGGTGAAAATGTTGGCACTAATGGCTGTTTTTTTCAACGCATTTTCAATTTTTCCTATTTTCAACCATTAATTACTATAAAGAAACCTTGAAGGATCTACACAAATGACCCCTTGCTGAATTCAAAATTTTGTCTACTTTTCTAAAACGTATAGTTTTCCAGGATACATTATTGCTTTCATACCCATTTCTACCATTAACTGGAAGAAGGTTGAAAGCACAAAAAATAGCAAAAATAGGCTATGTCCCAGTAAAATGCCAAAACTGTGTACAAAATGTTGGTTTTCTGACAAAAGTCTGTCAGTCCCTGAAAGCTGGGAAAATGGTGATTTTAGCCCCACAAACCCTTTGTTGATACCATTTGCAGGGAAAAAAACAGACGCTTTCATTTGCAGCACTTTTTTTCCTGTTTCTTCCAAAAAAAAACAAAATTTAGCTGTATTTTGGCTAATTTCTGGGTCCACTCCAGGGGAATCCACAAACCCTGGGTACCTTTAGAATCCCCATGATGTTGGAAGAAAAGGAGACAAATTTGGCGTGGATACCTTATGTGGTCAAAACGTTACAGGGGCCTGAGCGCGAACTACCCAAATAGCCAAAAAAAGGCTTAGCACAGGGAGGGGGGGGGGGGGATAAAGGCCTAGCAGCGAAGGGGTTAATGCAGCTGGATCAAGACCCTGAAGAATACTTGATGGAGACGGAGGCTCACAAGGGTGGCCCATGAAGAGTGACCAGGGATATTATGAAAGGCCGTCCTCCAGTCCACAATGGCTACACAAAGTCATTTTTGTAAAAGCGGCAAGAATGTTCCTCCATTTAAATTAATTGTAGAACAGTCAACTAATACAAGGAAAGGTGTGACCGGGTGGGCTCGGACCTGAAGGGGACTGAACGAGCGAAGAGCCCGGGGAACGAGGAAACCACCCTTTCCCCTCTTCTTTATCAGGAGCAGGACGAGTGGGGTTACGCAGTCCCACGAAGAACGGGAGATGAGGAAGAAAACATACACCGTCCCTTTAACTGGGAAGGCTGGTCGGCGGGACACGCCCCCTACGATGACGACGAGGAACCCTGGCCAATAACATCGGGAGGAGAACGGAAGCCGGTGTGTGGCATCACCGGAGGAGTCGAGGAGGAAAACGAAGGCGGGAGGAGAGCGAGATCAACGGAAGCAAACAACGGGAAGGAGACAGCGAGGTCGAGTGAAGACAAAGAGCCAGGAGGCCAACGTCCCCGTGAATCGCCCAGCCACGCTCCTGGAGGAGCGTGGCTCACACAGGTACGCGACCGTTTGGCGGGCTGGGTAGGAAAGAGGGAGAGACCGGATACTTGACCTGTGGGATCCCTGTTCCATGGTGTACCCTCCCTGAGCACTTCCCTCACGCAGATAGACGTGTCGTGCACCGAGTGATCCCATCACCACCCTTCCTTTTTCAAGTCTAGTGCACCTGTACACCTCACTTACACTTGGTATCCTGTTTGTTTTGTACCCCCACCACCTCGGAGGACGGGACCGCGCTGGAGCGAGTAAGAAGAGGGAGGACCTCCTCGAGGGACCAGGAAGCGAAGGACCAGCCCCCGCTACCGTACTACAGACAGGCCACAAAGAGACGCGTGTTACACCCAATAAAACCCTTCTTACCACAACCCAGTCTCCGACCCCTTTCTGACACCCCGCTACAAAAGGTATAGTTGTTTTTGACAGCATCCAGGTGTGTTCTCAAAACTGTAGAGTAATAGAAGCGTAATTCTGGTCAGCCTACTTATTCTCTTTCAAATGAGTGACGTATGACGTATTCACACCATATTCCGTTGCAGCTCTCAACCACTTTAAGATGCAACTCCTAATGACCTAAAGCATGAAGTGTTCAGGGATGCTTTCAGTCACTCCTCTAAAAAGATAGCTGAAAGTCCGTAACGTGCATAAGCCCTTTTCTGTAACTACTGTACTGATTTTGCCAAAAGCAGCAGAAAATCTACGAGCATATGGTACTCAGCGGCATTACTATATCTATCACCAAGATAAGCAACTTTGTTGCAGATAAAATATGAAAAATAGAGCAACATATTGCTAATTTTATAATGTATTCCCTGCTTGATAATTTGATTTGTTGAGGATTCAGAAATTAAAACAAATTTTACTAGACCCAGATTTTGCCACACTATAGTTAACTTGCTTGAATATCAACTCCTTATTCCAACAAACCATGTGTATTGTTTTCAACAATAAAACAAATAGAGGTTTTATTTCATTGCCCTTCACTTTAAAATGATCAATGCTCAATGTGTCTAGTTTCTAGACGCTAACTGAATTAACACAAATTGATTTTGATTTATGCTATTGGTCATTTTTTTAAACTTTTATATTGGCTTGCTAAAAGATGATGCACAGGCGTGGTGTAACATTGTACTGATGATTTTATATTAAAAAAATTAAAAACTGTAAACTATTTTATGTATTTCCTCTTTTAATAAAGTGCAACTCAAACGAATAAGTGTTGGTACACTGTACAAAAGAAGCAGGACTGGGTTAACCGCTAACATACAACCAACAAGTAACCAATGAAGTGTTAAAAGTTGTAAAGGTAGTGAAAACGGTTTAAACTAAAAAATTCATAAAAATGAACAAATACGGACATGCAACTCTGCAGAATTTAAATAACAGAGCATAAATTAAGTGGCTAAATCTTCCATAGTTGGTACAGCTAAATAATGATTATGTGAGAACATGGCTTTACAACCAGCAGTGATCAGCATGTGCTGAACAAGGTCAGGATCTACATACGTGACTACTTAAGAGTTGTTTTTCATCCGACAGGGGCAAACCTACTGCGCCCCTCTGTGTACAAAAGTCATTGAACACAAATTGAACCAACTGATGAGATATAAAGATATGGCGCTGTCTTATGAAGTCCACAGCAAAGTTCTTTGCCACTTTATATAGCAGGCTCAAACTAGTGTCAACAGTAAACAAAATAAATTAAGTAGTAAAAATACATAAATCAAAAGGAGCAGCAAATGAAAACGTACTGTACAAATTCTAAATTCCAATGAATGTCAGAAAGATGAAAACCAGAGAGGCATCAAGTAATTGTACCTCAGAAGGCTATTTGTAGCAGCAGTTAAGAATAAAAATCACAAGAAGGCAATAAAAAAGGGGTAACCGTCAGGGGAAGCATGCATTAAAATCACGGCCAGCCCTTCCAAGTACCACGCATCAGGCATTAGACTAACGTATTTCAGTGTGGTGATCCGCATCACCGCACTGAAATGCAAAGTCATGCATAATAGGCTTAGCGCCTGCCTCAGCTGTCAAGCCCTAGCACTGCTACGCTCTACTGACAAACGATTAAGCTGGCGTGGCAAGCACACTGCTCATTGCAGGCCTGGGGGCTGGCTGAGCCAGCTCGCTACAATGTATCAATATAGGAAGGTCAGGATTACCACAGCACGTCTGACTCAGTGATGTCAGGAGATGCCTAATGCTATTACAAAGACATCAGCCGACCCGAGTCAAGTTGTGGGTGGCACAGTGATAGGCGCAGGACAATGGACGTCACGTTCTACTGCTACCTGTAGCGGCGTGAGCGGGTGGCTGCAGTTCTGAAAGTAAGTTGTTGGACTGCAGAGGCAATCGCACTGATCGCATGCCACGAGTGGCGTTTTTGCCTAGGGAGTCGTTGTGGCCAGGAGGACTCAGAGGCGTGGCCTTATGTAGTCTGGTCAGTGTGTTTTCACGAACCACATAGGACGATCTTGAAATGATACAGCGCATACTGGCTCACTCTTCCGCCCGGCTAGGTGTGTGCCTCAGCCTCTTGCCCCCAATCAATGCCCGCAACTGTCAAGTGTGTGAGTTAGTGTGTTGACTCATTACTTAGGCAGCTCATCTGGGCAATTGGCTGCGGGCTGGGCTGCAGGTAGCGGCTCGCCGAGCCGGGAGGACCGCTTCGAGTTAATTTTTATTAGGGTTGACTCGTTTTTGCGCCATGGCTTCCGGCTGTGAGTGGCAGTTTTGAATTGTCTCACCATATAGTAGTGCAGAGGGTTAACCTGCCTGCACCAAAGAACGTGTACCTTGACATCACCGAACTGTATTATATGTAGACAGCTCAGTGGGCTATTGCTTTTGCCACAGAGATACTTTTGTTACTTGTGGTTCAGCCGCACCTGCGGCTGAGCTGTGGGAGAGGGTGATGTGCTTAGACATAGCTTATGGGTGTAAAAGCTCCTGCTGAAGAGTTACTTGTCTAGTATTAGTTTTGACTCACCATAAAGTAGTGCAGAGTGTTAAAATACGTGCTGCAAAGATCAGTTGCTTTGCACCAGTTTCAAGATCTTCTTAAAGTTTCCCGTTGCTCAATTCCTGGTATTTATACATTTCCCCAATCTTCATTGCTTGATTTTGCTCGCGAGAAGTGTCACTCATAGTCGTTGAAATGTCACTCATAATTACACTCAAATTATGAAAATGTCACACATAGCAATCTGAAACCTTGGCAGCTAAGAATGGCTGTTAAAAAAATAATACAAGAAAAAAACAATTAATCAACCTGGGGTGCAACAGATAGGTTAAAGGGATCCATGCAGACCTGCCTCTTCACAAACAGTTCTCTTTTAGACCAGGAGAAAAGACAGCACTTGCTATTCTGCACGCAATGCCAGTTCGTCAATTAAGCCTGTTTACTACCGAATATCTTACTTCCATTCAGAGATCTTTGGCGACACTATTAGAAAACGGTAGAAGTCTTTTCAAATTCCTAATACAACACACAGCATAGACTCGTGTGAGGACCAGCAAGCATGAGAAACTCAGTGTGACATTATGTGAGGAAGGAGCAAGGATGGGATACGCAGTGCGATATCGTGTGAGGAAACAGCAGGGTCCTGGAAATGTGCAGTGTGTCACGAAGAAGCAGAAGGACTCAGAAACGGACAGTGGCATTAAGTGAGTAAACATAGGGGCCAGTAAGCACACAGTGTGGCATCACATGAAAAAGAAGGAGGGACCACGAAAAGCATAGTGTGGCATCATGTGAAGAAGAAGCAGGGACTGAGAAAAGCAGAGTGTGGCTTACAGCAAGGAAGTAGGAACGGAAAAAAACCTCAGTGTGGTTATTGCAAAAAGCAGCAAAGACTAAGAAAAAGCACAGTACTGCATCAAGCGAGGAAGCAAGGGGGACTAAGAAAAGCATAGTCTGGCTTCGTGTGGAGAAGTTCTTACTACTTGTTGCTTTATGTATCATTTAAAGAAGCAGCAGATGTGGAATCGTATTATGAAGCAACAGGTACTGACAAATAGTGAGACATTAAGTGTGGAAGCCGTAAGGACTGAGAAATGCACAAGCGGCATCATATGAGAAAGCAGCAATGACCACGAATCGCTGTGTGGTATTATGTGAGGAAAAAGGAAGAACTGAGAATTGCGCGTTGTGGCATTGTGTATGAAAGTAGCTGGCACCGGAAAACATACAGCTTGGCATCATGCAAGCCAGGGAAACAGGGAGTAAAGCTGCAGACCTCGGACCCACCAGTAATTAAAAACTGACATTGAAACAGGTTCCTATCGGGCCCTATATTCATTCCCTAAACTTAACAAGCAAAAAAATTATCTATTTCTAAACAATGTACAAACGGTTAAGGTAATCCCCATCAGCGAAGTAGATTCCGTTTATATTTCACCTGTTTTATTTATTCTTGCATTATTTCAGGGTATTTGCTTTTCCTGAGCAGCATATTACTCTTTCATCATGCATATTGCGAACAGAGTGCCTTCTAGGTGTCCTTGTGAGCTCATGTTGGGGGTGGGTGTTTATAAAAGGGCCACAACTGAGAGCTCTGGAGTTGAGGCTGAAGGCAGTGCCAGTTTTCACAGTGCCAGTCACTTGTGTGAGAAAGTGGATTATCAGTTGGGGTGGCTGTGGGACCTCACCAAGTAATGTCACTATTCTGTATCAAGTTCATTTAGGTTACTTTAATTTAAACTTTAGCTCAGTGCTGGGTAGCTATGGCACACAGGAGCTATGCTTAACTCAAAGGAAATATGTCTAAAGCATTTATCATTACCAAAACGGTTAATAAGTCGAAAGCATAAAACAAAACAATCCCACTCCAATTTATAAAAAATAGTATAATTTTTATTGAGCAAATAGACACTGAAACAACAACAATGCATGTAGTGAACTGGATATATGATTTTTAGACATTTTAAATCAAAATAGTGCCAGAAAGCCTTAAGCTCCAACCGCGCGCATCTGGTTGGACTTACTACTATCGGACATAGTCACTTTTTTGGAGCTCGGATTCCTTCAGTGGGGTAAGGCTACAGATAATCAGTTTCAGTAGGCCGGATAGCCTCCCTGCGATGTCCCACTGAAACCGGTGATCTGCTGTGGAAAAGCCCCGAGCTGGAGCAACCCGAATCTCTGACCCAGCGGCAACTCCCCTTTACAGGATTGACTTGCAGGTTGGTCCCGATCTTCTGTCGGTTCGCCACACAAAAATCCTTGAAAATGTTTCTCAATTCCAGCTTTTAGAATTAGACAGGAGTGCACTATGATACCTCTTAAAGGGTCCCAGGACCTTAAGAACACCACTTGGTAGTCAGGACTCACTACACTAGAAGTCGTGAGCAGGACAAGTCCAGTTGGTACTGGTCAGCTGGTCTCTTTGAGAAGTGCGCTTCTTGCAGCTTTTTGTCACCCTGTAGCTTCAAAGGAGGCAAGCCAACTAGCCCTTGGAGTCCACTCTTCTGTCCTGGGTTCAAGTACGAGCAGGCCCAGCTCTTGTGGTTTCTCTCCATAAGTTAAACAGCAGGCTCAGTCCTTTCTCTGAGTTCCAGTCCTATGGTTCAGCAGGTGCAGTCCTTCACAGATACAGCAGTGTTCTGAAGAAGATCTGCAGGGGAGCCAACTGTATCCTCTGCACTAGCTTGTGAGTGGGGGACACCCTGTCCAATAGAGAAAAAGTTCCCAAGGGCAACTCTACCCACTTTGACATCACTTCCTGGAGGTGTGGCACTAAACAATCCCAAAGTGCATTTCGCTTCACAAAACCAAGATGTTAGAATACCTCTACCCTGGGTCAGAGCTATGGCCCACACCCAAAGGTGAGTCCAGCATAATGAGCAACTTTTCCTGGAAAACCTATTCTGCAACTGATTTTCCCTTGCTGGGCTTGGTGCCACTCCGAGTACGTAGACAAATGCAGGGGCCGGCCTGGGTGTGGGTCACATTTGCCTGTGAAAGAACCTGCCGATGTGAAGCCTGTCCAGTTGGTAGCCACATCAGTCCCAGGTCATCCGGTCAGAAAGGGAGGGGGGGGGGGTCAAACCTCCTCACAGCCAAGGCCCTTTTGTTACCATTCCTGAGAGCATTTCACACCTCTCAGCGGGATTATTATTATTATTAATTAGCATTTATAGAGCGCATGGCTACCCAAAGGCATCCCAGCGCTGACGGCAATTAGGGCTAGTAGGGGAAGGCTAGCAGGTACTGTTCTGGAATAGCCATGTTTTAAGACCCTTCCGAAAAGAGAGATGGGTAGTTTCATGGCGGAGATTAAGAGGGAGGGAGTTCCACAGTCCAGCTATGTTATATGAAAAGGAGCGGCCTCCACTCCGCTGCTTGTTGATTTTAGGAATACAGGCTAGATTTAAATTCTCCGATCGAAGAGATTTCCTGGGGAGGTAGGCGGTGATCAAATGCGGATTAATTCTGGGGCCTGTGCCCATAAGGGTCTTATGAGCAGTACATAAGGCTTTGAAGGAAATTCTTTCCTTTATTGGTAGCCAGTGAAGGGCTTTCAGACTGGGGCTAGCTGACTGCCTACTACTGCAGCCTGTCAGAAGTCGTGCTGCGCAGTTCTGGGCCACCTGGAGTTTCCTTAGGGTGGATTTGGGGCTCCCAGATACAATGAATTGCAGTAGTCCAGCCGCGAAAGAATCAGGGCCTGGACTACTATCTTCTTCGCTTCAGTGGGTAATAGGGGAGGACTTTCCGTAGTTTCCTAAGGATGCCGTGACACGCCCCCGTCACTGCCACTGCCTGCTGGTCAAATTTGAGTGAGTCATCCAGCCACACACCGAGGCTCTTGATCTTGGACTTCGGAATTGGAGGGGCACCCAGGCACTGAGGCCATGATAGTGTGGGAGTTAGCTTGGCAGTGTTGCCCATATACATGATTTCTGTTTTTTCTCCATTCAGTTTAAGGCAGGAGTGTTGCATCCAGGTAGCTACCTTTCCTAGGCAGAGCTCCAGGTCTGCAGGATCAGTCCGTGGATGATTAAGAGATATCACCAGCTGAGTATCATCCGCGTAGGTGACCACTTTGATCCCAAATGGCTGGATGACCTCCGCTAGTGGCCTCATATATACGTTAAATAACGTAGGACTTAGGGAGGATCCTTGGGGCACTCCATAATTCAGAAGGAGAGGGCTGGAAATGGATTCCTTCGAAAAGACCTGAAAAACTCTGTCATTAAGGAATGATTGAATCCAGGCGATAGCACTTCCTGCTACCCCGATTCTCCTTAGCCGTTCAATAAGAACATTGTGGTTGACCGTATCAAATGCCGCACTAAGGTCCAGGAGGACAATGGCCGCCACTCCTCCCTGATCCACTATCCTCCTAGCTTCCTCAACCACAACCGTTAGTGCGGATTCCGTGCCATGTTGTGGGCGGAAACCCGTCTGAGATTGGTGAAGTAGTTCATGGGTTTCTAGGAAGGCTGATAGGGTGGAGTTTATATGTTTTTCTAAGATCTTACTAAGCAAGGGAAGGAGGGAAATGGGCCGGTAGTTACTCAGTGCTTCTGGGTCCAGGCTAGGTTTTTAAGTAGTGCTTTTACCATAGCATGCTTCCATATCGATGGCACGAGTCCATTGGTGATGGACATGTTAAGCACCTCCTGGATAGCTGGAAAAATCACATCTTTAGCCTTAAATAGAATATGTGGAGGGGCGGGGTCTAGAGGGGATCCAGATTTTATTTTGGCAAAGATTTTAACAAGAGTCTCCATATCCAGAGAGGAAATTTCTCCAAGGTGGGAGTAGCTGCTACCACTACTCCCTGATCCTGTTGCCCAGCTACTTCCATCAAGGGAATATCTAAATCACTAGGTAGTGGGGATGCAGGGAGGGTCTTATAGATAGCTTGTATTTTTTCCTGAAAGTAACTCGCCAGTTCATTGCACTGTCCCTTAGATGAATTTCTAGGGATATCATGGAGAGAGGGCTCAAGGAGGGATTTAGTGATTTTAAAGATTTCTTTGGGTGCGTTAGATGCTGCTTTAATTTTATCCTCATAGTAGGATGACTGCGCCCTTTTAATTTCCACTTGGTATCGCTTTATGGCTTCTCTGTAAGTATGTTTTGTGCTTTCACTGAAATCTTTCCTCCAAATCCTCTCTAGTTGTTTACATTTTTGTTTGAGCGATCTAAGCTGGGGTGAGTACCATGGGGAAATATTTTCTCTCACACTGTGATTAATTTTTTTTTCGGAATGACTTTATCCAGTGTAGATTCTAACCAATGATTGAGTGCCTCAGCTGCCGAGAGAGTATCAGTCCCAAAATTAGGTTTTGTATTAAGAAGTTGTATTGACCGTGTCTCAGCGGAGAGCTTGGACCATGGTCGGATTTTCGCCGACTTATGCTCCTTAGCTTTGCAGTGAAGGGGGAATTCTAGCGAGAAAGGGATCATCAGATGATCAGTCCATGGTAACGGGATGGGAGTCTCTACTGTCAACTCCAAAATATTGGTGAACACTGGGTCCAAAGTATGACCCTTTATGTGCGTTGGTGCATTAACTTTTTGTACAAGTTGTATTGCGGCAAGATCTTGCATCAGCTCAAATGCCTCTCTTTTACTAGGGTCTTCAAAATGAAGATTTAAGTCCCCTATCAAAGTAAAGTTACTGGCTGATTTTGCTAGCGCCGCTGCCACTTCTGGGAGTGAGCTAAAGAAAGGGCCCCAGGGCCCGGAGGCCGATAGATAAGAATTCCCGTGAAAGATAGGGTAGCTGATAGGGAGAGAGAGAAAAAGACTCTCACAGTTAGGTACTAGGTTAGGTTTGGTTCTACAATTAAAAATATCTTTGTAGATTATGGCAACGCCACCACCTTTTTTTCCCACTCGATCATTATGCTGGATATTATAGCCTGGGGGTAGCGTACAGACCACATCGGGGGCTGAGTCTTTGTGCATCCATGTTTCTGTTAGGAAGAGGGCATCCGGCTTCCTGTCCTCAATGAGCATTTTCAGCTCTCCCGAGTGTTTAGGAAGGGACCTACAATTGAGTGAGAACATTTTGTAGGTTGTAAATACAAGGTTCTGTCCGTGATGTCCCAAACTGCTATTCAGTGTGAAAGGGCATTTTGTACAGGAAGAATCCCCATGACCCAGGGACATAGAGTGGAGGCAATCTGTTTTGTCTAGGTCCCTAAGCTCTCTAATTTGCAGAGAGGTATACATCACTTTATGGGAGGATCGAGGGACAGGGTTTCTGGCCCCTGGTCCCGGCCGGGCTCGGACGGGCGCAGACGGGCTTGCCTTAGGCGCGCCTTCGGCGCGCCAGCGGCGCGTCCGCTGCGCGTCCGTTCTCCCCCCTGCCTTTTAAAAGGTCCAGCCCGGAAGAACATCAGCCTGGCCCCGCCCCACTCCGCCTCCTGCTCCCGCACCCCCTCCACACAAACGGAAACCGCGGTGGACCGGAGGGCGCCGGGAGTATAATGCGAGTCCCCAACAAGTAAGTGCACCGTTCAGCCCAGAATCCCACAGGTAACAAAACAATTTTAAAACCAGTAATTTAAAATTGCTAAAAACAGAGTACAGTAATAAAAGAAAGCTGCTTGTGTGCAAGAGGATAGAGCACTAGCGAGCCACTACCTCATAGCCTGTTTGCCGCTGCGCGTCCGTTCTCCCCCCTGCCTTTTAAAAGGTCCAGCCCGGAAGAACATCAGCCTGGCCCCGCCCCACTCCGCCTCCTGCTCCCGCACCCCCTCCACACAAACGGAAACCGCGGTGGACCGGAGGGCGCCGGGAGTATAATGCGAGTCCCCAACAAGTAAGTGCACCAGGATGCCAGGTGAAAGTTGAGGATTAGCTCAGAAAGAGCTACCAGAGGCTTAGGCAAGAAGATTGCTAGTTTCTAAAAGGGGCATTTTTAAAATAGTAATTTAAAATCTGACTTTACCATCAGATTGGGATTAAAATTTCTCTTACTTTGGCTATTCCCAAACTGAAGTTATACACTATAAAGTGTTACAATGTAATCCTGTGCTTTTCTATGGGAGAGCCAGCCTTGCCACAGTGAAAAATGACTTTGGAGATTTTTCACTGCCAAGACATGTAAAACGTAAGAACACATGCCCAAATTTTTAAATACCATGCACCCTGCCCTATGGGCACTTTGGGCGTACCTTAGGACTGACTTACTAGTATTAAAAAGGAAGGTTTAGGTCGGCAAAAGGTGTATTTTGCCAAGTCTAATTTGCAGTTTAAGAACTGCACAACTAGGCTGGAGTGGCAGGCCTAGAGTCATGTTTACACCTGTCACTTTAGTGGTGGCACAATGGGTGGTGCAGTCCACTAGTGACATTTATCTTACAGGCCCTGGGTACACTGAATACCATATAATAGGGACGTACTGGTAGTTTAATATTCCAACAGGGATTATCTAACTGTATCCATTTTTTGGAGTCAGAGCACGCACACTGGGCGCTGGATTGCAGCATCTGAGTGTTCAGTATCAGTAAACCAGAACTAAATATAGCAAATAGTGGGGGTTATATAGCAAAAAAGGCATTTTCCTCACAGTGGGTCATAAAGGTGTTCAGAATACATGTTCATTCAATCCCTGGCCCTTCTGCAGATTGCGTAGAGTAATGGCCAAACGTGCTGTTGTGATTCTATGCTAAAGTGTTTTGAGGATGTAGGCAGCTGTCAAAATACTGACATGGAGAAGGTAAAAGAAGATGCAGTGCTTACAGGTTAGTGCATGCACCGTGCAGAGGGGCAGATCATGATGTATGGAGCTGCAAGGAAGCACATGCAGGTGAGAGTGACAAGAGGCTGCTGAAGATGAATGAGAGAAGAAGAAAGATAGGCAGATGGAGAATAGAAGAAAATGCTGAAAGAAAAAAGGGTTTAAGTATCTAGTGAGACTGCAAAGGAAAGTGGTGCAAAGGGAAGAACGTAAGTATTTGAGATACTCCAAAAACCATTACTCCTTCCTCAGATCTTGGTAATGTTTACATCAAAATCTGACACTTTCTGAACTGAAACATTTTCAATTCAAAATTATTCACAATAAACTCATTGTTGTTTCTCATTTATCTGATACTACAAATACGTCAGACCTATTTGCAAAGCCAATGGATTTGGCTGGTTTTATTTAGGTGCATGTCCGTTACTGTGTGAAAGGCACCAAAATACTGGTCAGGTGGCACGCTATTCGAAGCACAGAATTTTAGGTATATTTTTTAAGGCACACCTATAAGTACATAGGTCACGCCTCTTGGAAAGGATTCTTAGTTATACTTTTCACCCCTTTTACAATCCCCCACTTAAAGCCTTGGTTGCAGTAACTGAGAAATACAGTGGGGCATGGGACCGCGCCTGGGAATGGTAAATGCATATTGTATCTACATGGCAAAAGCAGCAGGGACCAGGAATCACAGGGTTGCAATTGTGTGAAACAGCAGCAGGCACTGAAAATTCCAAGTGTGGATGTCATGTGAGGAAACACCAGGGACTGTGAAATGCCCACTAAAGGACGAGGAAGCAACAGGGAAGAAGAAATGCACATTGTAACGTCATGGGGAAGCAGCAGTGACTGAAATACGCACAGTGTAGAACAGAAGATGGCCGACTGGTAGAGAGCTCCCCGACCTGGGATCACCATAGGGAGTGGGCCTCCCTTCCAGCCTTTGTCCCTCAGGATCTGTGGGAAGCCGTCCCGCGATCCTGCAGGGCCAAGACGAGTGAGATGGGGTTTACGGCGAGGACCGTGCAGCAAGAGTGAGAAAGGAAAGAACCTGGGCCACTGGGCGCCTCCAGACGGAGTGGGAGAGCCGCCGACACCCTCCTCCGCTGCCTGAGTGCCTGCAGACCGCCAAGCACTGCTTCCCATGCTCTCGCCCTTCCCTCCGGTGGAGAGGCATGTTTCCATCCCACAAGAAGGGGATAAACTTGAGCTGGGACCAACTGCGGGGCGGGCTACTGCTGACTCTCCAGTCTTCGGAAAGCCGCTAGCTGCCGGTGCGGGGAATGGTGATAGCATGGCAGCCATATTGGAGGTGAGGAGACCGTCCCTGCGCACCTCTGAGATTCAGCTTCCCCCAACCTGCAATGCTCAACCGACCCTCAGTGAAGAGGTGGACTGCTGTGCCTGACTGATGCCTTTTGCAGTGCTGGGGGACAACCAGGAAGGCTGTCCCACCTGGGGCACGTCGACTACAGCCTGGCTTGCTCCCTCCTATGTAGCGCAACCGTGGGGACAGGGATAGCCGTGGGGCCCTTGGATGTTGTTTGGACTTATCTTCGATCTAACCAACCAGCCGAGACCATAATGTTATGCTATATAATATCATTATGTTATGTCTATATTCTTTGCGCTCACTTCCTGCCAATACTGGCAGATTATATCTACACTCTTGGTTTAAATTGCCCATCTTTCGTAAACACCTTTGTAATGTTTTCCTTTAGTGTTTAGAATCATGTATCTGTTTTGTATATTATATGTAATCCATGTACTCTGAAGTTAAGTAATGTAGCTGGTTCTATTGTAAAGCACTGTCACCTTCGGGTAAAGTACGCGCTATATAAAAACGCATAAATAAATAAAAACGAGGAAGTAACAGGAATGGAGAAACGCATCATGTGAGGAACTTGCTGGACCTGGAAATGCACAGTATGGAATCACCTGATGCAGCAGGCATGGAACATCAGCAAATACACAGCATTGCATCACGTGTGAAAGCAGCTGTGCCTGTGAACCGGACAGTCTTGGTCCCTGGATGCTCCACGGACTCGGAAAAAGGACGTGTGGCATCAAGGAAAGGAACAGTAGGCACCGTGAATTGAAGATGCAGAGTGTGGCTTCACGCGAGGGCGTAGAGAAACAATGTGAGAATATCAGAAGGTACTGAGAGATTTACGGCGTGGTATTATGTGAAACAACAGAGGGCTGCGAGAGACACTGTGCAGAATTTAGGACGGTCAGTGTGGCATCACGTGAGGACGCGGCAGAGACGAGTAACGCGGATTATCACGTGATGATGCAGAGACTACTTGGAAATGTACAGTGTGTGATCACGTGAGGAAGGAGCAGAACACCCAACACCCCAAATCCATAGCTAGACTTATCCAGCGTTTACATTTGCGCTCCAGCTTAAAGTTCAGACACACACAGGACACTAAATCCACAATGAACGAGGTAGACAAGTCATGCATACAAAATGCAACCAGGGTCCATCCCCAAGATTCATATATGACAGAGCCAAGCACAAAGGCACTTTAAATGGACAGTGACAGGGCACCAGCACTGCACACCTGCGCTCAGCACCTAATCACGAGTACTGGAGCCAGAGCACTGCTGTGGGCGGAGGGATCAGCTAGCCCCGCCCTGTGGAGAGGGTGAGCTGCCTTTTGAGGTGGGGGCGCAGCCTGTACAGCCGTATGTGCGCGCGGGGTGTTCTGCAGGTGATACTCACCGTCCTCTTAGTGGCCCCTAGCGGCGGTGGGGCCCGGAGTGGGCTGTCAATACAGGAGAAGGCCGATGGAAGCGACAGCCCTGAGCCCTGCGTACACAACTGACAGTCTGCAGCAGCGGCGCAGGGTGTAGTTTGGGGCTCGAACCGCGGTTCTCGTGAGGGACTGACGTCTGGGAGGGAACCTCAGGAAGTGACGTTTTCCACGCTGTAGAGGCTGGGTGGCTGTCGGCGGCGGACGGCTTTCCAGACCCTGGGATTCGGTCACTTTAAGGTCGCAATAGGAAAGAGCCTGGTGCTGATCAAAATTTGAAGTACTTAAACTCAGCCTGAGCTGCCGGGTCTTTTAGTTTTTCGAAATATCGTAGAATCGAGTTATCAATGTAGGCTCTGCGGTAGCATTTGTAAATATTCTTGCTGCTTAGTATGTTGAGGTCAACCTGCGAAAGACCACCCAGTGCGCTTTGAGCAGCCTTTTGGTCTAGGGACCCATTTCTTTGCCTGCATTATTAGCCCTTGGCGCTCTTCATACCTTCTTGGTAAATTATCCGTGCCCGGTTTTCACTTTGCCTGTGTGCGACATTTCCATGTTTTCAGGGTGCTCACGTGTGACATTTCGCTCGTTTATTTGTGACACACTGAGTGATGAACACTCCAAGACGCTTCATGAGAATTAGAACAATGTATCGTCGTGCAATGATTTTTTAAGGATTACTTGTTTAAATTACTATAATTGCTATTCGCTCTGTATATATTGATCTGTTTATAACTATCAATGTATGGTATATAAAAAAACTTACAGAAATTACTAGTTTTGTGCAATAAATGGGTCTAGAACCTGCTACTGCTCCCCTTTGAATAATGTAATGGTCTACACGCTGCTTCAAAAATTGCAAAATGTGAAGTGCGCATGAATAAAAGGCCTGGATGGACCCGAAGTGGCTTGTAAATAAGGCACAAGGCTACTTCCAATCCCAGCTATCTTGGGAATATGACTCGTTACTACGCGAGTCATTACATCGCGTGGCATTACAACACCGTCGTTACAACGACCGCGTTGTTACCACCCAATGCCATTTCTACGCAAGTCATTACATCGACTTGCAGTAGATGGCGCGCTAACATTAGAAATGTATAATTTACTATTCCAACTCCAGCCTACGCAACAGTAGGGAAGGTGTTGGAATAGTAAACTATACTATTCCTTATGTTAGCGCGCCATCTACTGCAAGCCAATGTAATGACTTGAGTAGTAATGGCATTGCGTGGTAACAACGCGGTCGTTGTAACGGCATCGCGGTGTAATGACCGCGATGTAAAGGTCGTTTCCCATAACTATAGTAATGGTATTCATTTTATTGATCTCCGGTAGATAAAAGGCAGAGTAGACCCTACCAGGATTCGAGCCTTTGACTTCCAGTTTATGGACAACTCTGCCATAGTTGGGGTAGCTCAGTCAGTGAGTTTCAGGGGGTGTGAATTGTAAATTTTTCAACTAAAAAACAGTGTGCAGAAGGGTGGAGGGATGACTATGTTTTGAAATACACTGTTCCCACGAGGAACAGTTTCAATACTGATTTGCATTAGGTGGGCCTCTGTCTAAGCTCCTGATAAAAAAAAATAAGTTAAAACATTTTAGTCAAACGAGGATGACAAGATAAACCAACAAAGGCATAGGAGACCCGACTCAGGGCTCCCAGACCCAACTCTCTAGCCAAGAATGCATTTCTTTTTTGGTGGGGGGGTGTCACACTCCAAACAACGCCCCACCCCCAAACTCTCCCCAGAAGAAAATCAAGGTACCAAGCTACTCAATCATAAGTGTTATGACATTATGTTACTCAACCAGTATACAATCACGCCAAATCTCATTCAAGTCTCTAGCTTTAAATCAGATCTGAAAAAGACATTCCTATAATGAGAAGAGCGGACATTCACAGACCCGAACATGCAATGTGTATTGCATTAGAGTCTTGCTCACTCTGAAACCTCCTTTAAAACTTGTTCTGTCTGTATTTAAATAATCCCAAATCCATCTGTTTTGCTTGATCTAGGGCCAAAATAAATATAACAGAAGATCCCATGTCATGGCTGACACCAGTCCTGACTTTCTTTTCCCCACTGTGCTTTACATTCTGGGAGATCTATGTTTAGGTCTTGCATTGACAGCCCATGCTCTGTTTCTTCGAGGCATTTTGTTTACTATCAGGGGACTTGGAAGCTGCCAATTACTTACCATTTATTGGCATTATTGTCACTCTCAATTGCTTGCATCCTGTTGGTCAGCCCTGTGATTGCCACTTCCTCTCCCTGTGCCTGACCCTCCCCTGGAGCATGGGCCCACGTACTTGTGTCCTTCTATTGCTCGTGCTTTTGGGAGCTATTTTTTCTTTTTGTTGACGCACTCTTCAGAGTGCATCTTTTGTAGCTGGCTCTGCCCTGTATTTCTCACCTGTCCGTCTGCTCCTTCCTACCCTCCGTTTGTCGTGTTTGCAAGCAGGCTTTCACTTTATTCACCTTAGAAGGAATGCTGTTGGAATCCTTAGTGAAACTGTGCAGTTTGGCCATGTGATTTATTGGCAGCGACCTGTAGCTGGTAGTGATAAGGTGAGTAATGAGCGTTTATAGCCGTAGAATGCCCAGAGTCAGCAGCTGCAGGAATTAGTGTCTCTGTTGCAGTACACGTTTTATTCAGGCTTTAAAGCCTACATGCAAACTACATTATCTCCACACCTGGGAACAGTGTGCTGTCCCGAATAGGCGGAATACTCATAAACACCTGCTCATGATTCAATCGGAACTTGTTTTGTATTCCCTTGTCTAGCTGATCACACCTTGTTCTGTTCTCTGCTTCAAATGCCTGTGTTTTTTAATTATTCTGGCTGGCCACCTGTACTTAAAGCTCATTCTCTCTAAAGACTTTGCGCCTCACTGGAGTAGCTGCAGGGCCAGCACCCGCACAAGACTTGCATGAGCCAATCCAGCACCCATAACACCCCCTAAAGCATCAGGGCTGCCTGGAACTATTTACTCCTTGTACTGACAGACTTCAGTGTTCTTTTCTAGGCCAATTTCTTCCCCATTGGGCCTTTCCCCAGTTTGTTTATGGTTTATTTCCACACCCAACTTTTTTATATTTTGATTAATAAAAGATGTGCACTGTTTATTCCTCGTCTAAGCCAACCTGAGCATTTAGACTCATGAAGTATTGCAACATTCAGGATAGCCATATAAAAGAACTACACATACAATAAGTGCCCTTTGAATGCAATAATGTGGGCAGTGGGTGTCCAGAAAATCTTATATGGACCCGGCCCTCCTGGATCTACGTTGAATGCCCCTGCATTAATGGGTTAAAAAACACCTGGGTACAAGTAGGGTTGCTATCTCATTCTGTGTTCACATTCATGGCTTTAACATTTTCAAATCGCTGATGGCTGGTATGTTAATGTCTAATCAGAGCAATGGAAGGAAACCAGAAATACAGCACCCAGAATCAATTAATCAGGGGAATTGTAAGCGCGCTACTCACCCGTGAGGGTCTCAAGGCGCTGGGGGGGTCCGCAGAACTGTTATCCGAAGAGCCAGGTCTTGAGGGTCTTCCTGAAGGTGTTCAGGGAGGGGGCACGTCTGATGTCTGCCAGTAGCTCGTTCCAGGTCTTGGCTGCAATGTGGGAGAAGGATCTTCCGCCTGCTCTGACTCTGTGGATGCACAGGATTTCGGCCAGTGCGAGGTTGGAAGATCGGAGGTTTCTTTTGGGTACGTGGAAGTTGATCCTGTCGTTGAGGTATTTGGGTCCGCTGTTGTGTAGGCACTTGTAGGCGTGAGTGAGGATTTTGAAGGGGACTCTTTTCTCTACGGTGAGCCAGTGGAGTCTACGTAGGTGTTGGCTGATGTGTTCGTGCCGGGGGAAGCCGAGGGCGAGTCTGGCGGCGGTGTTCTGTATGGTCTGGAGTTTGCGGAGTAAAGACTTGTTGATGCCGGCGTATAGTGCATTTCCATAGTCCAGCCTGCTGGTGATGAGTGCATGGGTGACTGTCTTCCTTGACTCCGGGGGGATCCATTTGAAGGTCTTGCGGAGGGTGTTGAAACAGCTGGAGGCGACGGCATTGACCTGTCGGTTCATGGTGAGTGATGAGTCGAGTACGATGCCGAGGTTTTTGGCGTGGTCTGAGGGGGTAGGTGGGTTTCTGAGGGCGGCCGGCCACCAGGTGCTGTCCCATGCTGAAGGGGTGGTTCCGTGGACGAGGACTTCTGTTTTCTCGGCGTTGAGCTTCAGGCAGCTGTTGGTCATCCAGACTGCGACGTCTTGCATTCCTTTCTGGAAGTTGAGCTTGGCGGTGGTGGGGTCTTTGGTGAGGGAGAGGATGAGCTGGGTGTCGTCGGCGTAGGATACGATGTTGAGGCCGTGTTGTCGGACGATGGCTGCGAGGGGGGCCATGTAGATGTTGAAGAGGGTCGGGCTCAGAGATGACCCCTGTGGAACTCCGCAGGTGATTTTCGTGGGCTTGGAGAGGAAGGGTGGCAGTATAATTCTTTGGATTCTTCCGGTGAGGAAAGATCAGATCCAGTCCAGGGCTGTTCCTTGTATGCCGGCGTCTTGCAGTCTGGCGACTAGTGTGCGGTGGGAGATGGTGTCGAAGGCCGCCGAAAGGTCGAGTAGGATGAGGGCTGCGGAGTGGCCTTGGTCCAGGAGGGTGCGGATGTCGTCTTTGGCGGCGAGTAAGGCGGTCTCGGTGCTGTGGTTGCTTCGGAAACCGGACTGGGAAGGGTCGAGGACGGCGTTTTCTTCGATGAATCGAGTCAGTTCCATGTTGACTGTTTTCTCTGCAACTTTGGCTGCGAAGGGGAGGAGCGAGATGGGCCAGTAGTTCTTGAGGTCGTGGGGTCGGTTGTGGGCTTCTTGAGCAGGGGCCTGACTTCAGCGCGCTTCCAGTCGTCTGGGAAGGTGCCTGTTTCGAAGGTGGTGTTGATGGTGCGTTGTAGTTCGGGTGCGACGGCCGCGGCTCTGATTTGGATTACCACACAGATTCCCAGAACTGGACACAGACTGTCATTATGACACAGAGTGAGTTGGCCATCCTCAAGTAAATAACATTTGTATTGCGGTAGCTTTGCGATATATATATATATATATATATATATATATATAACTTAAAAGCAGCATGACTCCATCTGTTAAGGTCTGCAGGGGTGTAAGGAAATGCTTCTTTTTGTATGGTTACCTCCAAGTTTTTCAATTGATGCTGCTGGTTTTACGATTCTGATAGTGACTGAGGCCTTCTAACCAGTCCTCAGGGCCAGTGTCCTGACCCTATAGTGTATGTCGAATTGGCTGTACCCAGTTGGAAATGGCAAACTTGCCTGTAAGTCCCTGGTAAATGGTAACCAGGGAAAGTAAGTTAGACGGGTATTCCAGGGCTCGCAGCACTGATTGTGCCACCCTAGAGGTCCCCCAAGTAAAAAGGTCTCCCTGTCCGTCACTGCAGACTGGTAGATCAGTCATGCACTGTGTAAGAAAGTGCCCTCTTTTTGCATGGTTGCCCCCACTTTTTGCTAAACTGCTGATGTGCTTTGACTGAGTGTGCCCTAGGTTCCTGCCAAAGAGGTACCCAGGGCCTATGTTCTTTCCCTAAAACTGCATTGAAAACAAAACCCAATTGGCACTCTGGCCACAGGTCAGTCCCTTGTAAATGGTACCACAGGTACCAAGGGCAAGGGCGCTGTGGCCAGGGAAGGCCTCTAAGGGCTGCAGCACTTATTGTGCCACCCTTAGAGGCCCTGTACCTTTACACACACACACTGCCTTTGCAGGTTGCGTGTTTGGGTGCAGAACAAAGTGAAGAATCGACATGGCGCACATCCCTTTGTAATTTTTTGGGGGTGGAGGAGCACTCCACTTTTATCTAGTTTGGTATAGAAAAAAGGTGCTACAGCACTACTCTTGCTGTCAGCCCAAGTGTAAATGAATAAGAAACTGTTACAAGTTAGTCAACTTGTTAGTGCTGTGCACTGTTCACTAGGTACTGAGACCCAAGTCTCATTTGAGACATACAAATTCTTAAAACATGAATCAACTTAAACCATCTTTATAGCATTACTTCATGTTAATGTATCATTCATCACTTCATAATAATACATCAATGAATTTTTTTAATTTTACAGTTTGTGTTCATAAATAGTTACACACTTTAAACATCAGCAGTGTGACTACACATGTGTAGGTACATAAACAGTGAGAAAACATTCTTATATGTGCCCGATGCATTTCGGGACATTGGAGTCCCTTCCTCAGGGGCCAACCTCGTGAGGGGTATGAACTCGCGGTGTGACTGGATGGATGAACCTGTACGCTAGTTATTCCCATTTAGAACAGATACAGTGTTTAGTACCCGATGGTCAAAACAACGTAAATGCTTCTCGCGTGCTGCCAAGAACTCCCGGTCTTTATTGTACACACCACTGCTCTCCCACCGGCGCTTCCAGATACAGTCGGACCGAAATATTTCACTCCTCTTCTCCCGAAGGGATGAATCCCTTCGGGAGAAGAGGAGTGAAATATTTCGGGAGAAGAGGAGTGAAATATTTCGGTCCGACTGTATCTGGAAGCGCCGGTGGGAGAGCAGTGGTGTGTACAATAAAGACCGGGAGTTCTTGGCAGCACGCGAGAAGCATTTACGTTGTTTTGACCATTGGGTACTAAACACTGTATCTGTTCTAAACGGGAATAACTAGCATACAGGTTCATCCATCCAGTCACACTGCGAGTTCATAGGTGAAAAAATGAAACACAGGAGTAGAAAGCACAGGAAACTGCTAGAAACACTTCTCAGGTGCAATCTGGCCACATATGGAATTGGTAGTGTGTGGACCCCAGGGGTGCACCGTGACACCATATGATAGAAGCAACGGCTGGGTGCGGGCTACCCTGCATGAAAGTTATAGAGGAGACCTCAGCGGCGCATTGGGCGCACGGGAAGAGTGTTAATGGATATAATCTGAACACAGAGGGAAATGATGGGTGCCGGAGGGATGCAGCAGCCTGGGCACAGAGGGAATTGACTTTGGGGGTGTCAATGGCACAATCAAAACACAGATGGGACTGGGAGCGAGAGCATCAGAGGTACAGTCTGAGCAAAAAAGGAACTTTACTTGGGGCAACCTCGTAAATACAATCTCACCACTGAAGGGGCCGATATGCGGGCATCGAGGTACAATATGAGCACTGAGTGCACAAGCATGGTGCAACCAAAGCCGAGGGATTTCTGATATAGGAGACCTCGAAGTGGAATCTGTGCCGCAAAGAGACAGATGATTAAAACCTAAGCAAGGCCTCAAGAGAAAGTACATAGGGAGAGACCTCACGTATGTTCCCTGCAAAGCTGCTAGAGGGGCCCGGTGTTTAATTATACATTCCTGCGTTGCACACCTCTCTAATCCCGATTTCTTTACCATGGTATGATTGAAGGTCTGAGAGGCTCCTAAATCCGGAAGGAGGAAGAAAAGCACACAGATTTGTCAGTTGTATTAAAATGAGACATATTCAAGATGTGTGCCGTGCACACACCTATATTCCCATTGATAATAAAGCTCGGGGCAGCTCTGTGCCTGGTTGCGACAGGACTCTGTCTCGTAAATGGCCTTGAATTTTACCCTTGGGATCAGGCCCTCTGTATACGACGCATCGATACGTACATATATACACGCACACAATGCGTTCTAGAATGTAAACAAATGGTTACATATTTTCTGGAGGCCAAGCTTAAGGAGACAGAGAAAAAGCATTCGTTTTAAAAAACATAAATAGTTGTTGCTCTGAAAAAATAAACCGAAAGATGCTTTTGGAAAGCAAATAATTTAATTGACTAATACTAATGTGAAAAAATTCAAATTAATATTACAAATCAAAAAAAATCATAAGTAAAGTAAAAATCTGTCAAAAAATAGAAAACACAGACATGAGAAAGAGACACTAGGAGATTACTGACTTTACTCTCGCAGACACCCGTGGTTAACTATTTCACCATTCCTCCAACTCCACACCAGCCAGCGATACCACTCTCCTATGAGGCCAATTTTTGTGCACTACTTGCTCGAGAACTCAATTGCTAAAATTGAACAGCCGGAGAGATGATCTCAAAGGTTTGCAATGGTTAACGGAATGGCTGTGCACACTTTTATGGATTTTGGCACCTCAGTTTTACCAAAGGGGACACACATGTTTGTTCTTCCTTCTGTAATACCCACTGAATGAGTGCAAAGTTAGTGTTTGAGCAACATAAAGCACCCATTGCAGATTTTGCATGTGGACATGGCATCTGGCAAATGAGGCCATATTATTGACACATCAGCAAGAAGGCCAGTGAGAAAGTGCATAAAGTGTGCCTCATACCCACTTAACAACCTTGCCCAGAACAACCTATGAGAGGGGGCCATGCAAGTCCATTGAGCAGTGCCTGGCCTCAGGGCCGGCTTTAGGGCAGTGTGATCGGTGCAGCGCTGACCTGGGGGGTGGGGCGCTGACCTGAGTTTGGGGGTGCGGTGTTTAGCAATAACTTACGATTTAAAAGCAGCTGATGCAGAGTTCCTTGTGTGTCCAGATTTCAGGATGCAATAAAAATGTCAAGATAACTCTTGTGATTAATGTTCCTGGTAAACAGAGAGATCAGAGATTTGTCTAGTGGTAGTTTTGACTCGCCATAAAGTAGCGCAGAGGGTTAATATGCCTGCTGCAAAGAACAGATCTGTAGTTAAAGTGGATAGCTGAATGGATTAGTAAAGCCAGCCTTTACCAGTGCTTTAAAACAAATGAAATGTAGGCGAGAGAGGGGCTATGGAGAGATGAGGGGCCCTTTTGCTGGGTGATAGGGAATCTGAGGAGGAGGTTAGGGGGGAAGGGAGGACCACAAAAGATTGTCGTTCTGGTCGCCACTAGTGCTAAAGCCAGCCCTGCCTAGCTTTATTTAAGAGGAAGACTAGATAATTCTTTCTAGATACTGACAGGTTAGCAAAGGCTGAGATATCAGTATTAGTGCAGGGACACCCTGCTCCCCAACTCATGAGGGGGTCTTGAATGCCACCACAAGTGCTGGTGCAGTCTGTCACTGTAAGCACCATTGTGTGGAGTTTCTGAGCTCCCTTCAAGGCTCCATGAGGGAACTGGCACAGACATGCAGTATCAGCTGAACTGTCCCTCTGTGTTTTTTTGCAGCAGGTCCATTACACGTGCTAATTATGACAGGTACTATTGGAGGAACATAATTTATTCTGTAATAAAAACATTCCCCATCCGAAGGAAAAAACAAGTAAACATTAAGCTGTACCTTCATTTTAACTGTTATACAGCAGCAGTGGCGGCTCCTCGAGGGAGTGCTGCGGGGTGGTGGGGCGGGGGAGGGGCTGGGTGGGGTGTAGTAAACTCCGGCATCAGGCCGAACGGAGTAAAGTACATAAATAAATAAAGAAAACGAATTACATTGCGCGCTCAACGCCAAATCGGCGCTGCGGCGCGCGCAATGTGATTCGTTTCCTTAATTTATTTATGTACTTTACTCCGTTCGGCCTTATGCTTACTGCTCAAACAATAGAGTTGAAGATCATTTCCCCTTTGGTATGCACATGCTGTGGTTTGATTTCAGTTTAAAGTGTCTTTCTCAGCACAAACAAATACCTAAAAGCCAGGGGTGGCTCCTCCATGTGGGCGGAGGAGCGTCGCCTCACTGCTTTCTCGCAGTGCGAGAGGCAGAAACATAAAATGGTATTATAAATACCATTTTATGTTTCTGCTTCTCGCACTGCGAGAAAGCAGAAGGGTTTGGTTGGGGGGTGGGCGGTCCGGCTCGAGGGCAGGAGAGGAGTGGCTTGCCCACTCTGATGGTGCTGACAGTTTGGTCGGCCCCGACCAAACCAGTCATACGCAGTCTGCATTTTCTCCATGTAGGCTGCATGCAGCCTACATGGAGAAAATGGCCTCCCCATAGACGCCGATGTGGTCGGCGTCCCAGCCAATCACAACGCTGCCATTGCAGCATTGTGATTGGCCAGCTAAGGTAAGTTAACTTTTTTTTATATTTAAAATTAACCCCTTCTGCCCCCTGTGCGACCCCCACCCCATGCACCCCCGCCCCTCCACCCGTGAGTTATGCCGGCTGCGACTGCTAAAAGCAGGTAAAAAGCCATGATGAGATGGTGGCAACTCACATTAGAGAACACCTATTCAGTTTCTTATTGCAGGATTTATATTTTCCAATTTTTCACATTTCTTCTCTTATTTTTCCCTTCTCCCATCCCAGCCTTACAGGTCTTGACTTTACTAAAAATGGATGTTGGCATGCACTAAGCAGGGTGTCACTGGGCCAGTAGGATGACAGATCTTACACAGTGAAGAGTCACAGGCATTCCTTGGAGCACATAGTGTATGTGGTTATGAAAACAGGAGCTGATCTGGACTGCGGATGAACGGAACTGGAGGTTTTGGATAATCAGGAGTCATAACTCATTAATTCCTAAGCATCTCCCCACTAGTGCAGTTCCAGGACTACTGACAACGCTACCGATTATAGTGCCTTCTGTTTATTGTTATAGTTTAAATTCTGGGCTTCAAAGATGATTATCTTACTGCAGTTAGAGGGTCATGTTGGGTGCAAAGTCTGCCCAAACAAATTAGCATGAAGCTTTACTCACGGAGAGTGAGTGGGCTTTAGCTAATCTGTGAGTGCTGAGCAACCTTTATTGTCTTTGGCGCCAATATGAAAACCTAAACTCCTGTCTGATCCTTGATGCAGAGGAAAAAAATATGCCTACACCAGCGTTCTTACGGTGACTGCTACTAATATGTGCCTCCACTTTGCTAATTTGCGGTGGAATAACAGGGCAACCAGTTTGCTTCTAGTAACATGGCAGGTATAGACCAAAAATCAGTAAGATCGGAATGGAGAGATTACAACAAAGAAAAGAAAAATATTATTTATTCATAAGTATTTAAAAAAGATATGACCTCGGTATGTAGAATGTATCTCATATGTACTGTCAATCATGTATACACCAATTACACACAGGTTTACGGAAGAAGCACATGCACTTTAGCACTGATTAGGAGTGGTAAAGTGCCCAGAGTCCTAAGGCAAACAAAAATAGTTCAGCAAAAAGAGGACGGCAAAAAGTTTGGGGTGTCCCTCCAGAGGGGGCCATTTTCCAACAGTATGTAAAAAAGATATGACCTAGGTATGTAGAATGTATCTCATATGTACTTTGAAAAACATTTTTACAATGTGAACTGTACCCAATCTCCCACCATGGCATGCACCCCACTAAAGATTAACCTAATGCACAATCTTGTTGGTGCATCTGAAGGACTTCTTGTCACACGATAACACCCAAGTGTGGTTCGCAGTGTGCTGACACATATGAAAGGCTCCCACAACCAGGAATGAGATGAATGAAAGCAAGAGACTGAATATGCAAGTCTGAGTTTGACAGGCCTGTCCTGATTTCAAAGGAGTGCTAAAGTCCACTGAGAGCAACTGTGCACAACCGCCGACCGGAGGGAAGGGATACAATAGCAGATGCAGCAAAGAAAAAAGAAGACTGGAAAGAGAATGAAATAGCCTGGGAAGCCATAATGTGTTTCAATACTTCATTTCAGCCATAGGCCATAAAAGTTGTACAATAAAACAGAAATTAAAACACATTACGTTATCCTTAATGGTTTGCAATTCATTAGCCTTGATAGTCGTCCACACGTACGAAAAGATCTAGGTACAGTCAATGCATCCCTATTTAGCGAATTAATCTAAAACAGAAACAGACAGCACGAATCATAGACAAAAACCTAACATGGTTCGCCATGCCTAATGGTGGAAACTGTGCATATTCTTGATTCAATGCTGTTATTGGGATAGTTCAAACACATATCAACTAGTTCGGTGTTATTTCATTACTGTATATATAAAAAGTTACATTAAAGATACATACATTTGCAAACATGAAAAAAAAATAAAAAAATCATAAAATGCATGTGCACCAGATCAAGAGTATTTAAACAAATGCAAATACAGAAATAACACGTTAATGCGTGACAAGGGGCGGTAGAACATTCAGCCTCAGAGCAGATTATCAGAAAATTTACCAAGTTTCACTGATCTTATTCTCCAGGCACAAAGGAGGTGTCTTGAGGTGTCAAAAACGAATTGCTCCAAGGTATCACACCTCATGAGCCGAGCAGCCTCCCAATAATGGATTATACCTAGCAGTCTACAAACCGTGGCTATCCTTCTCTTTCTTTGAATCATGTATCCTGGGCAGAAGAACAAACAAGCATTGGCATAGCCAATAGGTCTCGCCTTTGGGACCTTATAAGTGTTTAGCCATGCAACAGTTGATGTTGTTGCACCAAGGATATTGTGCTGCATAACTAAATACTTATAAGGTCCCAAAAGCGAGACCTATTGGCTATGCCAATGCTTGTTAACTGAGTGTCCATATTCTTGGGCGCAAGGCACTTATGCAAAGAGAACACAAAGGTGGTATACAGTGTACACCCAAACAGCAACCACATATTGCCAATACTGGGACCAAGAGAAACATTGATATTCTCCAACCCCAGTCCTTCAAGATGCCCCAAAGCCAACTTCCAATTGTCCAAGTCTCTGATCCTTGATGAATTTCTGAAGACTGTCTGTGGAGATGTTCGATTGCTTCATAGACAGAGGGGGAATTATCAGGGATGTATATGCAGCAACTGGCACCAATGATGCGACATGCTCCTCCACGATCCGCTAGTACCACGTCCAGGACCATGCGGTTTTGTAGGGCCACCAGACGGACCGCTTGAAGCTCGGCAGTGTTGTTGGTGAGGATGCCAGCTGTGACGTTCAGGGCGGTTTCTACCGCTTGAGACAGATGTCTGATGGCTCGGCTGTTTGCCATCGGACCCCATAGCGGGACGAGCCCTTTTGCTTCGTCAACGAACTGTGATGCGGCAGAGTCTGCTTGATCAGTGTCTTTAGAACGCTTTTCTCGATGATGCTCTGCAGGGGCTGTGTAGGTCGGTGGCAAAACAAAAGCGATGTAGCACGTGCCCCCCAGTTTCTTGGGAGCCAGGTGTAGGCTTTGGTTCCACAGACAAAGTACATATTGGGTGATGCAACAAATGCTGGAGGGTTGGCAGTGTTCAAAGTCCTTACAATGTTACAAGTGCTGTGACCCAAATTCTTAGTCCCACGGCCTTCAATGCATACAAGGCCAGAGACGTTCACCACAGATAGGGCCACAGTCAGTGTTGCAGCAGTTCTTTTCTTCAGGTAGGAAAATGTGGCTCTGACAGGATTATTGAACACTTGTATTTCCACTCGTTCTTTGGAGGGGACATTCATTGGGAATGTCGTATTGGAGGTGTGAGGGCAAAAGGGAGCTGCTGTTCTTCCTGTTTGGTTTAGCCAGAGCTCGTTGTAGAACTGAGCGATTGTCCCATCGGAAGTGGCATTGTCTTTGTAACTTTCTTGTAGGAGCATCATCCAGGCAAGGCAAGATCCATGAACAGAAAAGGGTGAAGGGATGAAAGGGATGGAATGTTCAGTGGCATGTGGTAGCAGCCCACAGACCCAACAGTTAGTGGCATTGGTGGCAAGATTGTGCTGGTGCAGCATCTGTACGAAAGAATTATTCCAGAATTCTTTGCGTCGTTCTCGGAGATGTGGCGGTAGTGATACCAGGTAGTGTTCTTTCTTTGTGATTGGTTGCATGGTTGGTGACAATGTTCTGTATGCAGGTGCATTCTCTTCAATGATCCAGAGTGTGACCATTAGTAGGAGGCAGGTGAGAAATGCAGCTACAAGTGCAATTGTCTTTGTACTGTGCAGTTCAAAAGTCTTGGTGTCTTTGCGGTGGCTTTGCAGGTGTTCCGTTTCTTCCATCATCTTCGAGGAGCTCACCAACTGTTAGGACCACAGACTTTTGTCTGATGTTTTTCCTGGTAGCGTTGTTTGGCTGTGCTACCGATCTGAGACTCTGACTCAGTTAGTGGCCTGGTTGTTGGAGCTCCCCTTTTTGTCGATCTTAGGTTGTACCCTTCCTTGGATGGCACCGTGGGGTCGGGAAATTCAGACAGTTGGAGGGTGTCTTCTTGTGGGTAGCAACTCAGAGCTGGTCGGTCTTTTGCGAGTACTTCCTCTTGCACCTCCACCTCTTCACAGGTTGCCAGCGTTGGAGGGACTTTCTTGCAGTGGTGGGCGTGCAGCCAATTTCTTTTCCTTCCACTCGGAGGGCAGTTTGAGTGGTGATCAAGACTTGCCAGGGGCCCGTCCACCTGGGCTCCAGATTCTTTGTTCTTTGGAAGTTGCGAACTAGGATGAAGTCCCCAGGCTTTATCACATGTCCTGGGCCCCTGGATACGTCAGGCAAGGCTTGCTGCACCTGTTGGTGGATAATTGTTAGCTCGTTTGTCAATTTATGCAGATAGTCTGACATTAATATGTTCGGGACATCGTTAATGGAGGTGGGTCTTGGTGCCGCCCAAATGTTCATAGGCCTGCCGAAGACCACTTCATACGGGGTCAGTCTATGTTTGGTCGGGGTGGAGCGCATTGATAGCAATGCCAATGGAAGGGCGTCGGGCCATTTCAACCCGGTTGTGGCAACTATTTTGGCTAGCTTTAGTTTCAATGTTGCATTGTGTCTCTCTACCAGGCCCGCTGATTGGGGGCGGAAGACGGCATGGAATTTTTGTTTTACCCCCAACCCTTTCAGTATGTTCTGTATCACTTCGGCTACGAAGTGTGGGCCGTTGATCGCTCCATAAAATTCTGCAAAGGCCGTACCGGGGAAGAATTCTTTCAACAATACTTTTGCAGTGGCTATGGCAGTATTGTCGCGGGTGGGATATGCCTCCACCCATTTGCTAAAAGCGCACACAACCACCAGGACATATTTTAGACCATGGCATCTCTCTAGTTGGATGTAATCCATTTGAAGGACTTCAAAGGGGTGATCAGGGACTCCAAACCCTCCCCGTGGTACTACTGTCCCTTTCCCTGGGTTGTGTTGTAGGCATACTATACACTGTTGTACTAGGCGCTTTGCAGATTCTGTTATCTTGACATTATGCCATACTCTTGTGATTAGTTCAATCATGGGGGTGGAGCCTATGTGTGCTGGTAAATGTGCCATGGTCAATATGGGGATGAGGTAGGCATTGGGTAACAGCCATTTATTTCCGTCTTTAGTTCTCCAGCAATCTTCCTCGTCTTTTAGTCCCACCTTTTCCCACTCGGTCAATTCATCTTGTGTGCCTGTAGTCTCTATGTCCCTTACAGTGGTCCTAGCATCAGTCCATTGTTCAGCTTGTGACCTGGTCACATACATTCGTGTCATAGTTCTGTCTTCTGCCGTGGCTCGGGCAGTAACGTCTGCTAGCGCATTTCCCTGTCCAATGAGATCTGTCACTTTCCTATGTGCTTGGCATTTTATCACTGCTAGCTTTTTGGGGAGGAGGACTGCTTCCGTCAAGGCGGAGACTAAATCTCCATGCAGGATGGGTGTACCGTGTGAAGTCAGGAACCCTCTTTCTTTCCATAGAATCCCGAAATGGTGAACCACCCCGAAGGCATATTGGCTGTCGGTGTATATGTTAACTGTCGTGCCAGCTGCTAAAATACATGCTCGTGTGAGGGCAATGAGTTCTGCTGCCTGGGCGGAACGTTGGGCAATACGGGCTGTTTCTAGAATGGTTCGGGCTGTGGTGACAGCGTATGCAGCTGAGGTGGTGCCGTCGGGGAGTTTGATGCACGAACCATCCACCCATAGTTCTCCATCTGGCTCTAGAAAGGCGGTGTCTCTGAGGTCTACTCTACTTTTTGTTTGTTCATCGGTTAGTGTCACACAGTCGTGTAGTGGAGCCACGTTAGGATCGTTCTCGGGTAGGGGTAACAGCGTGGCTGGATTGAGGGTGGTGCATCGCTTTAGGGCAGAGGTCTTCAAAGTGTGGGGCGCGCCCCCCTGGGGGGGCGTGGATGGGTTCCCAGGGGGGCGCAAAGGCCTCTGCAAGCACATGTAAATGAAGACGCCTGGAAGTGCAGCGATGTTTATTTGCTGTATTTCCAGGCTGTCTTCATTACTCCAAAGCCCTCAGAGTGCCGTGGGGCCAGAGGTCAGTGAGTGTGCTGCTGGGGGCTCCGCTGGGCAGTGTCTGGAGTCTTATTAAGACTCCGGCATGACCCAGTTTTTCAAAGGTCTTTAAGGACAATTTGCAGACCTTTGGAAACTGTTTACTGAGGCTTAGTTTTCCTTTCTGTTTCCAGTACCCCCTGGGCCTCGACTCTGCCTATTCCTTACATTTGTATTTTAAATTTACTGCTGTAGTGTGAAAATGCATTTCATGAAAAGGAATATAAAAAAGTGTTGCCAATAGAAAAATGCCCACCATGTATGTTGAAAGAGCCTGCAAATACCTTGTTTTGACAATAAATAGGGTTTTAAATGAAAAAGTATGTATTCATTTGTAATCTGACTTTCTGTCAGTTCCCTTTATTTTCAGTCATGAATCATTCAGGCAGCCCTAGAACACATTTAAAAATGCTTTCTATTTATATTTGCTTTTCGAAGTACGCACAGATAAGTGCTGTAAATAGGGCTTTAGGTGACTGTTTATTTTTGTACCGTCTGCGACATCAAAATAATGAGCTGGTAACCCTAATCATAAGACTGGAAGTGTGTTGCAGGATCAGCACATTATTTATTTCCTCCACCCTCGATCCCTAATTAATGCAATAATAGCAATTGTTTAATTTATATCTGAAACCCTACGCCACCGTCAGTAACTTGCCGATTTACTTCAAATGTCTGGGAATGCACCCTGCATTCAGACAACTCACTCCTCATTTTCACCCTTCACTTTCACGCTCACCCTGCACTCACAGCGCATAGTTATGGATTTCCCGCATTTGCCACATAATCCATCATCTGCTGCATAATATGCAGATTAAAAAAATGCAGCAACACGTTACCTCACAGTGGAAGGCCCTTTCTAAAGGTTGAATGGTCACCTTTCTGCTGCTTATTGCTATATGTGGGTGTTAATGTGATACTTATGAGGGGCAATAAAGGCCAGGACAGTGTTAACAAGTGTAAAAATAGCAAAATAATGCAGTAATGCTATCACAAAATATGCAGCATAATTCTCCTTTGCTTGCTGCAGAATGTAGTCAACCATGCTGCATAATCTGGCCTTCTCCGCCGCATAATTCCAATGGCCCTGTTTATGGTGCTATGAGGTCCCAGCCTGTGGCAGAAAGCACTGTGAAAATGTAAGTCATTATTTAAAACAGTATTTATATACTCTAAGCTAGGCTGCTGCAAAATGATGCAGTGATTGAGATAACAAGTTCTTACAAAATATACTTTTTAGTAATAATTAATCACACTGTATCTAATGCAGACATTTTTGTAAGTGTCTCCACTATTCCAGATCTCAGCTGATAACACCCTTACATCACATCTCAAAAAGAATAGATCTTTGCCACCATGAAGCTTTAAGCAGAGCCACTGGAATTATTCAGCAGAAGAGGACAATATTATGCGGCAGGTTTGACTAAATTATGCAGCAACAAAAGGTAAATTATGCGGCACAATGCGCCACATTTTCTGGTCCGCATTACTTCATTATTTTGTCATTTTAACTCAAGGTAACGCTGTCAGGGGAAATATTTCACCTCATTAGTACCAGTTTAACACCCAAATACAGCAGTAAGTAACTACAAGATTACCAGTCAATCTTTGCAAAGGGCCTTCCACTGCTCGGGAACACTTTGTCACGCTTTAAGTAACTTTTGTTCCGTTTGAGCTAGAATCAAGTTTTTTTGTTAAAAATCTGCAGATTATGTAGCAAATGCAGTAAACTGATAATTATGTGGAAAACACTGCTGCTGCAGAAACTCATAATTCCAGTGGCCCTGGCTTTAAGTGACTCAATCAATTAATGGCTGATAAGAAGGCTGGTTTATTTTTTAACTTTCTGCACTACCACCACACCCTTCAATTTCAGGCAGAGGCATCTCAAAGTCAGTATTAACCATTCAGGGGCATTGTGAAAGCTGAGTCCATGGGGTGGCAGGTGGCAGGCCAGAAGGGTTGCATTCAGATGCAGAGCCCTAATCCTCTCAATCCCTGGGGCCTCACAGTAATGGTCTAGGAGACAGAGGAAAGGAGCGAGATTCATAGATATTGTCAAAGAGTAGGCCCAGAATAGGGAGCACTGTATGTGGACTCATTTTTGTGTGTACAAATGGCCAGAGGCAGCTTCTTTAGAGAGATGCCCCAAAGAAGGGGACAATTGAGTTTTTTTTTTAAAGGGACATTCATTAGTGAAGCTGGTATGGCTGCCAAGTGTGTAAGTGGCCACTGCTGGTTATCATTAAGGAGCAGATGCAGCAGGACTGGGGCCCAGGGATTTGAGGGGCCCACTGCATCACAGTTATGACTGTCTACCTTTAAAAAAGGGGCATCAAAGCTTATTTTCCTTTCAAACATTAGGACCGAGGTGAAGATCTGTCATGGTGGGGAAGAGGTAAAAGATGCAGAGGAGATAGCCTGCTACTCAGGACTGCAGTTATCATTAGTGCAGCAGGTATAGTTGCATTGGGGTCAAAGAGTGTGAGGGCTCACAGCACCCCAATTATGGGGAGCAGTTTGTTTGGGATATCTGTTTTTGTTTGATGCATTTGCTGTTTTATAAGTCTCATATTTAGTGCGGTTCATAAGCAAATGAAAAAGTATTCCTGAAATCCTCTCATAAGCACCGCTCCCTGCACGTAGCCATGTCCCTCCCACTCCTGCCATAAAGTTTTGGAGGGGGGCCCGACCTCAAAACATTTTGTTTAGGGGGGGCTCAGAGTAAAAAAGTTTGAAGACCTCTGCTTTAGGGTAATGTGCGGTGCTAGCAGGGTCAACTCATATCCTGTCAGTCGGGCGCTAGTCAAGTGTTGGGTTTTGGTCTGGTTCAGTAGTGTGTCGACTGCATGGGGTACTAAAACAGTGACTGGATTGGAGAGCACTATTCCTTCGCTCTGGCGTATTGATACTGCTGCAGCTGCCACAGCGCGCAGGCACGCTGGCAGTGCTCTGGCTACTGGATCGAGGGTGGCAGAAAAATATGCACAAGGGCGATGTTTGTGACCAATTGATTGTGTTAGGACAGACAATGCACATCCCTCCCTTTCGTGTGTGTAGAGGAAGAATGGTTTGGAGTAATCTGGGGTTCCTAGGACTGGTGCTGAGCAAAGGGTATTGCGTAGTTCTTTAAAGGCTGTCTGGCATTCGGGGGTCCAGGGGAGAGGTGAGGGGATGTCCTTAGCTAGGAGGGAGAGAAGGGGTTTGACAATGAGGCTAAAGTTCGGTAACCACTGTCTGCAAAACGAGGTGAGGCCTATCAAAGAGCGGACTTGCTTCTGATTTTTGGGGACAGGAGTGCCTAGAATTGTCTGGATCCTGTCAGGCGTGAGTTTTCTCCCTTCTTTTGATAAAAGGTGACCCAAATAGGTCACTTGTGATTTACAGAACTGCAGTTTCTTTCGGGAGACCTTGTGACCATTCTCAGCAAGGAAATGGAGTAGTTTGATGGTGGCTGTGACGGCTATTGGTATGGTGTCTGCTGCTAGAAGGATGTTGTCTACATATTGTATTAGTGCCACTCCATCTGGCAATTGTATGGCGTCCAACTGTCTTTTAAGCGCCTGGCTATAGATACTTGGGCTCTCAGTGTACCCCTGAGGTGCTCTACAAAATCTATACGAACGGGAATTTAGGGTAAATCCAAAAGATAGCGGCTGTCCTCGTGTATAGGTATGGAAAAGAAGGCGTTCTTGAGGTCGATCACAGTGAAGGTGGTGGCAGTGGAGGGGATTAAAGTCAAAATTGTCGTGATGTCGGAAACTACTGGGTATTGTGGTACTACGATTTTGTTTACCTCCCGCAGGTCAATGATGAAGCGGTAGGCTTTCCCATCTCCCTCTCCCTGTCTCTTTACAATCGGTAGTATGGGACTGTTACAAATGTTGCTCACTACTTCCTCTACCACCCCTGCCTCTACCAAAGAGTGTATGATCTCTGTTAGTGCTTTCTCACCCTCTGGCGATATTTTGTACTGCGGTACCTTCGGTAGGGTTGCGTCCTGTCGTATTGTTACGTGTACTGGGTCAATCATCATTCGTCCTACGTCTGAATCAGCCCTAGCCCATAAGTGTGATGGCAAAGTGTCCAGTAGGGATGTGTCAGTCTCAGAGATGGAAAACATGTGCTGAAAAGGGTTCTCTCTATGGCGTTGGGGGTTGTCATACAGGATGACACGCACTCCGTCTGGTGAGCATCTGATAGTCGCATGGAAGTGTTTCAAAAGGTCGAGGCCCATAATGGCGTCTGGGGTGTTAGATGAGAGGAGGAATGTCGTTTCGACGCCATTGCTGTCAAGATTAAAAGGGATGGGTCGGGACAAAGGGTTGGTGGAGGGCGTACCGTCAAATCCTATTGAGGTCACATGTGAGCCTGACAAGGGTGCCCTTGGAATCAGTCGTTTGGATAGTGCACTACGTGTTGCTCCTGTGTCTACCAAAAATGGCGACCTTGTGCCCAGGACCTCAGCGGTAACATAAGGGCCTTGCTGATCAACGCAGAGCTCGACTGGATCCCTTCCTTGCCCCTGGCTGTCCTATGCAAAGTCGTACGTATTGTCATAATCTGTCTGTTGGTACTGATTCTGTCTGGGATGGTCAAATGCGTTCATTCTTCCTGGCCTTTCCTCGCTTGCTTCACTCGCGTACCCTCTTCCACGTCCTCTTCCTCTCTGTCCACTTGCTATTTCCCTCGCCCCTCTGCCCCTAGCAGCTCCTAACAAAGCCGGGCATTGGGATTTCCAGTGTCCATATTTTTTGCAAAATGCACATTGATCCTGTCCTAGGTCTTGGCGTCCTACATATGATGTAGATGGATTGTTCCTAGGGGCTGTACTCTAGGGGTATTCTGCTGGTTTCCTCCCCTATATTGCTCCCTTCCTGTATTCGCCCCTGGAGTTGTGCTATCATTACCCTTTCCTTCAAGTCCTTCTTTTTCCTTTCTGTAGCCCTGTCATTTTCGTTTCTCTGATGCTCGTAGTACTGGGCCATTTGGAGAATGGCCGTCGGTTTAGATGCTGCCCAACTACTTTCGCTGGCTTGTAGTTTCTGGGATACATCTGGCAGTAATCCTTTGACGTAGTTCTGCACAAATAAGTGGTGTCCGGTTGCGGTGGACATGTCTTGTCCACTGTAATCAGAGAACACAGTTTCAAATCTGGAGAAGTACTCTGAGACGTCCTCTTGTGGTTTCTGGCGGCATGCGGTTACTATGGACCAGTCTATCTTTTTCTCTGGGATCAGCGTTTTCACTTTCTGCACTATTTTGTCAGGGAGGTCTAATATTGCTTTAACTGGTTTTTGACCAGGGTTCCGCTGTTTATCTAGTGTGTCGAGTTGTTCCCAGGTATGACCAAACAGTTCGGTATGGTCTACTTTCCTAACCTGTTTCCACACATCTGCTGGCAAACATAACCCGAAGAACAAGTCTATGTCGGCAAGTGTCATTATTGTTGATCCCCGAGCGGTACCTAGCTCGGTGTAAAAGGCGGTGGGGTTCTTTCGTAAATCCGGCAAAGATTTACGGAAGGTCACGATGTCCTGTCTGTCCCATGGCTGATACACCCAATTGTAGACCACCCTTCCTCTAGCGTCTTGATGGTTTATATCGTCATTAGTCCCTTGTCCTCGAGGAGGTATCCAGTAAGGGGCAGCTTCTTTTATTGGCATCATGCTATCTGTTTTTTCCACTGGGGGTCCTGCTACCTTAGTTGTCCTGTCCCTATCTATCTGTCCTTGTTCTATGAGGTGACGCAATACTTCTAGTGTGGATGAAAATAGTTCTGCAACATCGTTGTCGCCTTCATCTCCGATGTCTACCTTCCTGTAGAGAGCCACTAATCGCTCTGGCCCTACGTCTTGGTACTTCTCTTCATATGCAGTAAGGGTGTGGTAACAGAGACGTACAATAAAGTATCGTTTGCGGTTTTCAACATAGGAGTTGCATATGTCAGTTACATGCTCTTCTGTCTCCTTCCTATCTATGAGGGATTTAACTACTTTATCAATGCCTGCTCGCTCATTTTTACTTAATTGCGGGACCCTGGGCGCTCCTTTTTCTTTTGATCCTACCTCTACTACTGTATCCTTTGATGAGGCATTTGGTGTGGGAGCAGAGGCGGTGGAGACTGAGGCGATCGTGCCATCTCCGGCTATACTTTGGTGGTCCTGGCGTTGTACTATGGGATGAGTAGGGGCGTAAGGGGGTGGCATGTATATCATTGGGGGACCTAACAATAAATCATCATCTACCCCCTGTTTTGCTGGTAACTCGGGGTAAAGAGTTAAGGGCGTTCTAACAGGGCATTGACCTGATATTTTTGATTCCTGTTCCTTTTTATTGATTTCCTTTTCTTTTAGTTCTTCTTCTAACTTTTTACAGGCTTGGTAAGCTGATTTTCGCGTTTCTTTATCTTGTCTAGCTTCGTCTCTTTTCTTTCGTTGAGCTGCCTCTTTTCGCCATAAACCAAAACTATCAAACATGGCTGGTCTAGCTTTCTTTTTGTGGAGAGCTAATTCTAACGTTTCTATTTTAGCGGGATCGAAAGATCCCGTCAGTGGCCACTGATTTACCCGGTCCTTCCTAGTGTACTTATGCCATAGTTTGCTATAAGCTACGGTGGCTAATCCATATTTCACGTACATGTCCTTGTTAGGGTGCCTTCCGGCGGTGCCGGATGACTGACCTCTAACAAACGGTCCGGTCCAAAACAATCAAACAATCTAGAGAAAACAGGCATGACGTATTTAGCGGTCAAAATGAATATCTCAATTAATCTTAGACAAAAGTCTGCACTACCTGACCTTCGCTGTCTGCAAAGAGAGAATATTCCTATTCTACGTTGTTTGCAAGCAGGGAATGTCTCAAATAACTCAAAAAGGAATACTAGTATTTCTATCAATCAATCAATTTAAGTCATGTTTTCTCACGACCTTACCCGGACCGTATGGACAGTTCTTCGTATTCCCCTTCCAGCGCCTGGTTGTCCTCTTACTCCAACAATCAATGCGGCGTTCCTGTAAGGCCCCAGTCAGGACCGCAGGTCACTCGAGATAGGTCCGTTCGGAACCGGTGAAGTTCAGTCGATTGGCAGCCAGACGAGGGTCTCTTTCAGGCAGGTGCACTCCAATCATTTAGTCATTCACTCCGTCGTTAGGACCTCTCTACTGGACCCACGTGTCTCTGATGGGCCCCCCGTTGGGTCGCCAATTTGTGAGAAGCAGCGAGTCTCCTGAGATCCCCAATGCTGCCCGGCGCAAGGTCACCTTTAATCCACTTTGGATTCGCTATCTAAAATAACGAGGCAGGCGCTGGAAGCTGGAAGGCAAGAAAAGGGTTTATTACTCTTAGAGGAGACCACGTCAACTGCTGACACCAGGATGTCTTCAGGAGGTGTTCTACTGGCAATGCTTTTGGCTCTTCCTTTTATACAGGTTTTACACAATGTATTTGTTTCATTTATCATGGTTACAAGCTTGGAGTCTCCGCCCCGGGCAGGTTGTCACACAAGCCCGACATTGTTTCATCAGCATGGTTACACAAGCCCAACATTGTTTCATCAACATGGTTACACAAGCCCAACATTAACTCTCCTCCCGCCCAGGTCAAAAACAGACAATTTAATTGCAGCTGGACCTTGCTTCAGGGTCTAAACACAAGTGAGACCGGCCAGATCTAAGAGTCCGTTCTGTTGATAAAAACAGGTCCCATTGTTGGCAAAAACAAGTCTTGCTGTGTGCAGTGCAATAAACCATGCTTGCAAGAGTCTGTTTGGTATTTGTAACCTGTTTGTGCAGGGATGAGAGGAAAGACGAGTTTGAGGCAGCAGGTGATGTTGATGTTTGTCGTGGAAATAGTTTATAGCCCCCAGCACACATATCAGGTTTGGTCAGAGAGTCAGAAGGCTGCTAGAGGACAGGGTGAAATGAAGGTGACCAACAGAGTACAAAATGGCTGTGGTCAATCAGAATGACTGTAGTTTATGTGCACGTAGGAACTTTCATCAGACAAGATGGCGCAGAATGTTCATGATTGTCGTTTTGTTCTTAACAACTCTGCACCCAACGCCCACAGCCCGAGTCCGAGTGGCCCAACACCACGAGGAGGTCTCCCCAGCGATCCTGACCCGAGATCTGGTGATCTCTGACCTGCCTAGAGTCGCCCAGCGAAGCCTGCAGCCTCTTTCTGGAGGATCCCCCGGACCGCGACCGGAGCTGGTATGGAAAACTTGACACCTAAAGACACACCTGCACCCGAAGTCCCACGGCCTTGGGTGGCCCAACCGACGGTGCCCCAGAATCCCCAGGCATCCCAACTTATCTCTCCAACCGGTGGTCACCTCCAGAAGATCTTCATCCCAGAGCCTGCAGTCTTTGTTGAAACCGGAGAATACCCATTGAAATCAACAGGGCACCAACACCAAACCAGCACCCTGCACCCAGCCGCCCCTGCACCGCTGCAGGTGTACTTTGGGTGCTAAAACGGATCCCCCTTTGCCCTGAGCTAAACCCCAGGAGATTTGCTCCCAAAACCTTGTGGCCTGCTCATGAGCAGCCACCAACCGGAGGCCTCCTATCCCCCGTTGGATAACATTGGGCCTCAGCACTCTGCACCCGACCGCCCTAGTGCCGCTGAGGGTGTTTTGAGAGTGCATCCCTGACCCTGGGGGAACCCTGGTTCTAACCCCAGAATACCAACTCCTACAACAAAGTACTTACCTGTTAACCGATAACTTCATTTCTCTCCATAGGAATACATTGACTGTTTTTCCTTGAAAAATGTTGTGTGGAGTTGGTTTTGTATTAAAGTTTGAAAAACTGCAAAGAACTAAAAAGTGCTTACTTACCTTTTCTCTAGGAAATGTCCCAGTGTGATATCTAGGTGTATCACACTTAGTAGAAAAAGTAATCCAGAAAGTAATCTGAAAAGTAATTCAAAGTAATCTAACAGTAATTTCCACTGTATTGAAAGCATTGACAAACCTGTAACAAAGTCATTTTCATTCAGCTTGCTTGTATTGTTCAACCTGCCTTGAAAATTATCATATACACTTACCTGTGCCAGGCTTGCTTTGTTCTAGGAAATAAAAATAACGAAATAATATTTTTATACAAATCAAATTGGTCTGAGTTCAGTCTTTGAGTGTGTGACATCATTTGCTGATTGAGTGCAGTATATGACACAGGCAGGACATGTACTTTGCATGACCTGAAAGTGAAACACACAAAACTTGTTTTACTGTGGAAAGACTTATTTGCCCACTTGGCGAGTACAGGGTAACATGCTGACCCTTTAGCTGGGCTAACTCCTGAATGGTGCGACTAAAGTAGTCACTCCATGTTATTAAACAACTTGTTACATTAAGCCCAACTTGTATCTCAAGTCGAAATTAATGTAACTAGTTGCAGTGTGTAGCTTTAGCAAAGCTGCCACATTGTTGTCTTTAAAACTTCGGTGCCTTTCCAGGCACACATGGAGCCTGCTCCACGAGAGAGCTTTCTGCCCTCCGGGAGAGACGTGCCAACGACTCCTAAGAAGAGGAACAATGAGGTATTGCAGCCTCGTGCAGGAAGCCACTCAGGTGTATAGCCACAAAAGGCAGGCTTCAAAGGTGAAGCCGCATTTGAAGGGCGTCTGTGTAACACTAGGGAGGAAGGCTGTCCCAGTGTTGAGATAGACAGGCAGGCATGGGAAACAGAGAGGGCAAACCAGTTGTCAAACTAGTTTCACCAGGGGTGTGTAGTTCTGAGGTAGCCAAACCCTAGGGGTGGGCTAAGTGAGGTCTGAACACAGAGAGGGGTCTCACCATCTTGGGAGTGGGCAGAATGGTGCATCCTTGGATAGCTAGATGCCACACTCCACAGAAAGTGTCACCAGGTGGGAGGGAACCTGGTAGCCCATTGGCTACAACCGCATCCTGCCCTGAGGGCACTTTCCGAGCATAAAGATGGCACCTCTAGCACCCAGACCTCAGATCTCGACCAACTTGGAAGAAGGACTGCCTTGCTGCACTGAGGGTCCAACAAAAAGAGGCTGCGCCGACTACACCTGCTCCACCTGGTCGCTAGCAAAGACAGGAACTGTGTCTGCCATGTCCTGCTCAAGGAGAAGCTGTCTCCAGAGCCCAGTCAAGCCAAGAAAACCCCAAGGGGCAGCTGACTGGCCTCCTGTTTGCAGCACAGGGACACAAAAGCTAAATAAGTCTGCTGGGGCAAGTTGGTAGCCCACAGTCTTCAAGCTGCTATCACCGCCGCCGTGCAGCACCAGGGACCAAGACCCGATGCACAGAGTTGCACCCGAGTTCGCTGAGCTTGGGAGTGCTGTGGGAGAGTTGCTGGGCGCTCAGAAGGGGACCCAGGAAGGATTGGTCTGTGACCACGACAATGGGCAACTTGTAGTCCGGTGGCAACTGGACTTCAACCAGATCGGAGAGGACTTCATGGGGCGTCAACCCTGCCAGGACCCACTCACCATCTTCGTGGACCGAGAACTCCCTGCAGGAAGACCCCCATCAACCGCATCATATCGACAGCATCCTTAGACCATCTTCCGCATCCTTCATCCCTGGCATCAGGACCACTTCATAGTAATTCATTGCAAAGCGGATAAAGTGCCTGGAACAGCTGAAGGGCTGTTTCTTCTGTGAAGGTAACTGTTCTTGAGGACCTTGCTGGTCCCCCTTACTAGCTCCCTGCCACAGTTGGTCGCCCCAGGTACTTGCAGCCAACCGCATTGACACTTACCTAAGTTTTCTTTGAGAAGGTTTCTAAGTGTCCAATTGGTAGACTTTGCCAAGGCTTGTTCATGGTTTAGTGAAATTGCTTTGATTTATTATTGCTTGTAAAATCTATACCTCCCGAACCCTCTGGTAGATCTTTTTCATTGTAGTTTCTAAATTCTTATAAAAATACATGCCAGGGTTTTAGAGGGAGAAAGATGCCCTCATATTTGTAGTGTTATTAATGATGTCGTCCAAAATCCGAAGAAGGGGAAGCCAGAAGACAGGACGTCGGAACACCGCCAGCCAAAAGGGAATGAGCAGGAGTCAGATATCTCTCTCCAGCTGGTTATGGTGAAAAGAAAAAGCGGACTGCCTGACCCACGACTGCAGGGAAAACTGCGAGCAAGGCTTCGGCTTTTGGAAAATGACATCAAAGAAGTGATGGCTGTCTTTGGTGTAAGTCAAAGCCTTGAGAAAGCCCTCGGCCAATTAGGCGCTACGGGCGAAACACGTGTCAGCTGTTTGTTTTCTTCCATTGTTTGTGAACCTAAACACCTAATCACCCACACTAAATTAAAGGATAACAAACCAAGAAATGCATTTTGGACGACATCATTTTTAACACTACAAATATGAGGGCATCTTTCTCCCTCTAAAACCCTGGCAAGCATGTTGAACCAGGAGCTCATGAGTTGCAGCTCCTTGTGGAGAAAGTACCAAACACAAATTGGGTCCTGCCTTTGATGCGGCCGCTTTTCAGATAGGATCCACCCGTTTGCCTACAACTCTTATAAAAATACCGTTTATTTTTATAAATTGGAGTCCAATTCCTTGAGTGCCATGTCGATTTCTTTTTCAATTGTTTTGGTGCTTTTAAAATACTTAACACTTGTTTCTCTGTGTAAGCCCTGCTGCTCAGTGCCACAGCTACCCAGGTTGAACTGAGGGTTTTCCAGAAGAAGCCTACTGGACCTAAAGTAGTAGGTAAGTGTATTAAACAGTGAGGTTGCACAACCACACCATATAATACACCCCATTTCCTCACGGGGTAACTCTGTTCGCACCAGTTTTAACAGTAGCACATAGGTCTGGATCACCCCCGTTTTTAAAGGTATAACAGTTGGAGCCCATAATTCATGTTTTTATGACATGCTGTAACCCAAGTTATAATTATAGGCACATCTTAAAATCATCTTCACATAAGTTAGTGCTAGTGGTTCTGTGTTTACTTAATAGTGGTGGAATCAGGTAAACTTTACAAGTATTTAAAAAAAAAATCTGCCTATTTTTCACTGTTTTATTCATAATCATAATCAATTTTTATAGAACGGTTTATTAAAAACTTAAACAGGAATAAAAGCTACAGGTGTTCAGCACACAAAACTTAAAGCAGCACAATATTAGGGCATACAGAACACAATTCCACTCACAAATGTTATAACATTCCCTTGTAAACACTGACAGACCAAAGTAAAATACCAAGTTCAAAGCAGCACTTATGATCGGTCCCATGTAAGTCAAGGGGGACTTTATAGCTTAATCAGTTAAACAATGAACAAGCGCAATAACACAGTAAACCGGGAGAATATCATTTGCATTTCAAGACCGGAACCAACCCACCTTAAAACACACAGTATACTCGAAAGGGCTAAGTGCAAAGCAAAGTTTACCAGTTCCCGGACCGACTCATTGTAAAAACAGACAATACAGTATAAAATACCTAAAAGCATAGGAGCGTTTTTGAATGATGACACAATGTGAGGGCAAACGGAGTAATATCCAATATAAGGTGACAAGTGCCAAGCAGCATTTTTGATCGGTGCCACATAAGTCTGGGCAGTCTTTTTGGCCCACTCAAGAGAGCAGTGTGCAAAGCGCAATAACAGAGTAACCAGAACCAGTTCCATTTTAAAACACACCAGCCCATTTTAAAACACACGGTACAGTGAAATGTGCCATATTCAAGACAAGATTTTTGCACTGTGACATATAGTTCGGATGTTTTTCAGCACAAACCAGCCCATTATAAAAACAGGCAATATCTGATTACATGGAGTATTACAAATTTTGTTTGTGATGTGCTGCAGAAAAAAAAGTACAATGTGCAATATCAGGTAAGAAGTTTAGTTAGGTTGCAGCACTAAGCATCTCGCAGTTTGGCCGCTGCAATCCAGAGAAATTTAACAACTTTGACATTTAGCATGGTTTTGATAGGATTCAGACTGGCTATTACAGCCTGCCGGCAGGTGCGAACTCCTAGGCAAATAAAATCACAGCGGACGAGCATTTTTCTTTGCTGCAACAGAGAAGAGCATATGCATAAATTATCAATTAAGGTTTCCGCTGAGTCGACACCTTACTTTGTGAGGTTGCGTGTTGCGCCATGCCGGGAGGTGTGCTTGTATGTTCCACTCTCCCAGTCTTAGTGCCACTAACCTGACCTTTAACCACAAAGGTAATGTGCAGGTAATATAGTTCAGTTGTTTGCTGGAGGTGTAGGAGTTAATATTGACCATGCATGGGAGCACTTGCTCAGTGTAGCCATATACTCTACTTTTGACAGCTTATTGGGTATAGCAGCCGTGAGTTTTTTGAAAGCTTGGTGAAGGAGGTGCTTGCCCCAAGCTGCAGTAAGTGCAAATTCGATACATTTATCATCTAGGTATTGCCTGTAGGACGAGGGAGTGCCAGCGCCCGCTAGTTTGCGCCAGATTAGGCCGCGCATAGAAGCATGCAGTGCAAGCCTGTGATAGAAGTTTAAGAAGCAGCTGCCTCTGGCCCAATACTGTTTAGTGATGTTAAACTCAAGTCTTACTTGCGCCAGTGATGCTCTATTTGGCAAGCGAAGGACAGCTTTTTTTTTTTAAACTTTATTTTCATGTTGCATACAAACATATACCCCAACAATCTTTACATTAAGTATGTAGTAGCATGACAGTTACAGCTGAATGACAACCATTTTTCATATAAAGCGAAAGAGACATTTCCCTTCACCTAGCTATTCATACATTGCGTTCTAGGGACCACAAATTAAATTACTCCTGCTATAAAGGTGACCAGACCCAGCCCCAACCCTTTGTGTAATAGAGGAAATCCGTAGTGTGTGCCTACAATTTGCATGCGTGCTAAGTTAGCCGACCCCTGTTCTATCCTGTTCTTCCTCTGATTCATCGGACATGGTGTGGCGGGCGAGGTATGCCTTGAAAGGGTCACAAATGTCTTTTGGCTTACACCGAGTGGGCGTGAGAGCGTTATAATTTTCCGACTGTGTGTTGCAGTATGTCAGGTCTGTGCACCATTCCTTAATTGTAGGGGAGGGCCCTTTCATCCACCGCATCGCTACTCTACGTTTCCCTATCAGGATGCCCAGTGCAAGTAATCTACGCGAGCTCTTCGGATACTCCTTAACATAGCCCAATAAGGCCTCCACTGGAGTCAGAGTGAGTTTCACCCCCACTATGTCTTGTAGTGCAACATGTACCTCCTCCCAGAACTTCTTAATACCAGGGCAATCCCAAGCGAGATGTGTGAAATTTGCTGACTCAGCCCCACACCTAGCACATCTGTCATCCTCTATGAGACCATACTTATGTAGGCGGACTGGAGTGTGGTACACCCTTTGTATAAACTTAAAGTGAATCAAACGATGTCTACCATTCTGAGAGATAGACTTCGTACCTGCGCAACAATACATCCACTGTTCATCCGTAATGTCTACCTCTAATTCTGCGCGCCATTCCAGCAGAGCTTTCATGTTCGAAGGACCAGTGCCTGTGTTGGAAAGAGTATATAATGTTGAGATCATGTGTTGCGGGGATTAAGCTCTTATTAAATACGTCAGTGGAGTATATTCGGGTGGTTCTAACATTTCTTCCCCCAGCATTGCGCGCAGTGCGTGTCTAGCGCGAAAGTATTGGAATTTTGCCAGCGAAGGGCAGCTTTGTAGATTCGAGTAACACGTTTATCCACCATGGTGGCTTCCCTGCCCAAGGTGATTTCGCTTCCATAGGTTAATGTGGGATGACCTTTGCATTCATCACCTGGAGAAGAGGGTCTAGACTCGGTCCTAACAATTTATGAGTGACAGACGAGAGGGCAAACATTAAGCTGCAGCCTTTGTTTCTCATGGAGCACAGATGAGATTTGAGTGACCCTTGGCTGTCCAGAAGGATGCCCAGGTATTTGTACTCACTGCAGTGATGTAACCAGGCACCATTAAGATGCCACCTGCCATCATGTTTTGTTTTTTGGTCCAAATGTAACCATCTTGGTTTCTGTTTGGTTTATTTCCAATCCATTCCTTACTGTGTAGGCATGTAGGATGGATAGTTGACGCTGAAGGCCAAACTTTGTTTGGCTTAAGAGCACAAGGTTGTCTGAGTATAGCAGGTGGGTCATGTGTTGACCTCCCAATTTGGGCGAGTGGCAATTGGCTTCATCAAAGGCCTTTGACATATTGGCAATATATAGGTTGAAGAGCAAAGGAGCAAGCACGCAGCCTTGCTTTAGACCTAATTTTGTGGGGATCTTCCTTGAGATGTGAGAGCCATCTCCTAGTTTTACCCGCACCCGGGTGTTGGTGTACAGGTGCTCAATTGATCTCAGTAAGGCAGCTGGCAGACCCCAGACTCATAACTTGCGCCATAAGGGTCCCCTAGGTATGCTGTTGAATGCAACTTTAAAGTCGACAAAGCAGGAGTAAAGCACCAGTTTGTTTCTAGGGGTTTATCGCGCATAAGGGCCAACGGCATCAGGATTGAGGTTGTTCCACACTTTTCTCTGAAGCTGCACTGGTTTTTCGGAATAACCTGGCCTTCCTCTGCCCAGGCTTTTAAATCGTCGAGTAGCAGCTGGCAAAAATCTTAGCATCATTGTTGATTAAAGCAATGAGGCGATAATTACAGGGATCAGATTTCGTGCCCCCTTTAAAAATTGGCTGAATGATGGAACCTCTCCAGGATTCTCGGGTGTTGTTAGATACCAGGCAGCATTCCAACAGAGGTGATAGTGCCTTGGCCCAGAACGTGGAGTCAGATGTAAAGAGGGCTGTGGGAAGTCCGTTGTGGCCAGATGCCCTTAACTTTCCGCAGCCCCGCTAGCTTCAGTGCACAATGTTTTCTAGTTGGCTAGATGTACAACGGGCACTGAGTGATCCCTCATTGATTGTGTTGGTGGCGAGCGTCTTCACTGCTTACATAACAGTGTAAGGATCACTCAATGATCTATTCAAGGGTTGTGTGGCCACCCAGGCGACGTCTGAAGAGAAGTGTGACTTCAGAAATGAGACCCAGGCAGGTTCTGAGATGTTCACATTGGTGCCCGTCTTGCTTCTGGATGCCACTTGATGACCATCGACCAAAATTGTTTGGTGTTCTTTTTCTTGCTTACGAACAGCACTCTGGTCCAGAAGTTCTCATTTCTTTTCCTTTTGGAATCCCAGATTGATTTCCTGAAAAGGGACCTCAAGTTTTTTAGATTAAGTTTTGCTGTTGGAGAGGCCTGCAGCTGAACTAGGATTCGCATATTGCGATTCCTTAAGCCATGCAATTAACTTCACCTTTCAAGACTTTCTGAGGTCCTGTCAGTTTAAGATTGGAAGATAAATCGCATGGCTTATGGAACCTTAAGTTGGAATTTTTCAAGGATCTGATCTGTGAAGAGCGTCCAGTGCCTAATGGGGGAGCTTCTTTGAAAGATGGATACACTATGTTGAGCTCTAACCCAAGACAAAGCTTCTGGGCTGATTTTGTTATCCCATTTTAGCCATTTGAGGTTTTCTGTCCACACCCCAGTGCTAGTGGGGGGAGCAGCTACCAGTTTCACTGGGCTAATGGCAAGGCAGATGTACTGCGGTCTGTGGTCGCTGTCAATGCGGGTCCCTAAAGAGAAGTCTTCAATGTACTTGATGAGTGGAGCTGTACATAGAGTAAAAAAGTCAATATAAGAGGTGAGCTTTCCTGCGGCTCATGTATATTGACTTTTGCGGCATTTGCAATATTTGTATGATGTATTGGGATGCTTGGTGCTTCACTGTTGCATTTTGTCGCGCATAGGGTGGTGTATAGGTGCGGGGGGGACACCCGGGTGGCGGGAGCTTGTCATCACAGGGACCATCGGTCCTAAAGCCTTTTTGAAGGGATGGGGATGGTCTGGTGGGTGGGGGGGGCTTGGGTGGGTGGGGTTTTGGGGGGGCTGGGGTGGGAGAGTCGGGGTAAAACAAGAAAATCAATCCACAGTATCATTAAGTTCATGAAGTCAAGAGATCTAAGGTTTTGCTATAAGAATTGAGCAAGGGCTGGCACCCATACCTAACCAATGGCTAAGTTAGGGCTTCGAATCTGCTCTCTAAATGTCTGTGGGTTAAATAATTAGAACAAAAGACAAAGAGTTGCTGCAGAGCTTCAAGTGATCCAGCCTGACCTAGTGTGTTTACAGGAAACGCATATACCATGGGGAAAGCGGAAAATTCTGTTAGAACTGGGTTATGTGGTCTTGGCAGCCTCACAGCAATCAACCATGACTCGGGGGATGGCGGTGTTAGCTAAACCGGCAATACGAACATCAGGACGTGTCTTTGTTGATAATCAAGGATGTTGGGCTATTCTGGAATGTATTCTGGGGGGAGTGAAGTTCACGCTGTGCACATTATATGGCTCCAATTTCGATGAGGCCCTCGTCCTTGAGCAGTTAAATTTGGAACTTGCATTATGGCCTACCCCACTTGTGCTGTGCGGGGAGTTTAACATTAATTTGGTCGGGAGAGAACTCCAATCTGGTATCCAAAATTATAAAGGTAGGAAACCTAGGGTTTTTAAGGCATTATACCATCTATTGTCTGATCATGGCCTGATAGATGCTTGGGGCACTCTCCATATGCTGGATCCGGGGTTTACGTTCTACTCTCATCCGCATAGTAAGCTAGTACGGCTTGATTATTTTTTTGTATCTCCTTTATTATTTACAGGAGTTAAGATACAAGTTTTCCCTAGAATCACCTCCGATCATGCGCTAGTAGTGTCGGACCTTCCCGCACTTGGTACATGTATAGCCCCAAGGGTTTTCACTTTCGATAGGAAGCTCCTTTTGGATAATATTTTTATCGACCACATGAAGGTTTGAATAAAGGACTTCCTCCAAAACAATCGGCACTCCACGTCACGTGGGGTTGTCTGGGATACCCTTAAAGCTTGTTTTAGAGGGGAAGTCCTGAGCTATGGACCACATAAACAAAAGCTAGCTAAACTAGTAGTTCAGGAATTATATAGTAAACTTAAAGCAGCTGAAGAAAATCTGGCACGGGGGATCTCGGCTGACAATAATATTACTGATCTGCAAACCAATGTGGCCAGATGTAAGGCTAATATCAATCTGCTATGGAGTAAGGAAATTGTGCTAAAATATCAGCTGTATAAAAAGGATTGCTATGAGTATGGTGAGGCCAGAGGGCGCTGCCTAGCTCAAAAGATACGCTCAAAGGAGGCTGCACAGAGAATAGATGGCATGAAGAATGCTCTGGGCAGTATAGTACATGATCCTCAGGAGATCCTTAAGATCTTCTATAACTTCTATAAAGAACTACACACAGAACAAGATACGGGGCGACACCCTAGGGATGCAGGGCTGCAATATTTATTATTGGAGAGGTTGGATCAGGAGGAAGCTGGGATGCTGGACAGCCCTATCACTATTGATGAATTAGAGCAGGCTATCAATAGTATGACGATCGGAAAAGCGGCTAGCCCGGATAAGCTTCCTTCGGAGGTCTATAGGACCTTCTTTCAAGACCACAAAATGGATATGCTGGCCGTCTTCCAAGCAGCGCAAACTGGGGATGCGCCGCGATCTTGGGATGAGGCTAACATCGTTATATTTAAGAAGAAGGATAAACCATCTGACCTTCTGGGGTCCTATCGCCCGATCTCCCTTGTTAACTGTGAAGGGAAAATCTACGCTAAAGTTCTTGCGAATCGATTGGCTAAAGTCACCTCCCCTCTGGTCTCTCCAAGACAACACGGTTTTATACCTGGTAGGGGGACAGTGAATCATATGAGTAGGGTAGTGACTCTATTTGATATCGCACAGGTCGAGTCTAGGGACCTAGGACTGATCTTGCTTGACGCCGAAAAGGCATTCGATCGCGTCACGTGGGATTTCCTTTGGGGGTCCTACAGCAGATGGGGTTCGGCCAGGGGAATATTCAGGCTCTACGGGTTTTATATCGATCTCCCGTGGCCAAGATATGCTCAATGGGGCTTGTATCTGAATCAGTACAGAAGCAGGGGTGTCCCTGCTCCCCTCTTTTGTTCGCTCTGTACATTAACCCTTTTTAGGTCTCGCGCCTAGCGTTGCAGTGCGCAGCACTGCTCGCGCAGCGCGAGACCTCTTGTATGGGGTTCTGAAAGCTGACCACGCTCGTGCGTGTGATCAGGCTTTCGCCGGCAGGCATTGGCTTTCGCGTGTTTTTTTGTAAAAAAAAAAAGACCCGAGATTGGGCAAAGGCGGGCGCATGTCCCGCCTTTGCAACGCCCATTCCCATCCGTGGCTAGCACGCGCAGCAGCGCGCGTTCGCCTCGCTCCCTCGCCCCCGCTCCTCTGTGGTGCGCACGCACCACTGGTTTTTTCCAGATAGTATCTGAAATAAGTTTCGCAGCTGCTTTTAAAAGTGTTGAAGTATTGAAGTATTATGCATTGCACTATGTTCACACAGTATAACAAGCATTTGCAATGCAATAGGTCTCGCATTTGCGAGAGTTTGAGCTATTTTTATTGTAAATGACATTGCCTTTTATTTATGTTTTGGTTTTTGAAACATAAATAAAAGCTATTATCATTTACAATGCCAATAGGTCAAACTCGCGTAAATGCGAGACCTATTGCATTGCAAATGCTTGTTTAAACATGTTGGAGAGGAGTGCGCAGATTAAACCTTTTTTCGTTCGGCAGGATAATTTCTGTGTTCTGGCATACACCGATGACATAGCGATTGTAACATCTGATCCTGTCGCAGCTCTACCTGAAATTGAATATTTGGCACATGTGTTTGGCTCTGTTTCAGGCTACAAGCTGAACATGTCTAAACACAGATCCTCTGTACGAACCAAATTTTGGTTAATGATTCTAGAGCGGTTAAGGAAGTTACATATTTGGGCATTAAGATTCGGGTCTGTCTGGGGGCGTGGTTTGCTGAGCTGCGGAATGGCCGCGAGCTAAGCGAACTCCGCCGGCCGAGAATCCATCCTGTACTTATCCGGGCAATCGGTGAGGAACTGCGGGGCAGACACTACACCGAAACGCTGCCCAGTGACTAAGGTTCCCAGCGATCGGCTGATTGAGCCCAGATCCAACCATACGGAGGACGGAGGGCTCCGTCTAAGGAGAGCGAGGCGGAGTTCTCCTACCCCCTGGAAGGCAGAGCGCCAGGGCGCAGAAATAGAGCCCGAGGCTTCCCTCACGCGGCGGGCCGCAGTGCCAGAGGGAAACGGCGGATCGCAGTCCTGTATGCCTGAGGCACAGCTGCTGGTACAGGGGCTCCGGACGGGCGATGCTGCCGGGCTCTGGAGCGCAGTCGGACACGGGGAACAGTGAGTGTTAATTTGCCCGCGGCGTGTGGAAGAACCCTGATATGCGCAGCTGGTGAAAACGGGAACAGCGCTGCATAACAAAACAGTAACACAGCTGTTCAGCCGCATGCTGAACTGTTAAATGGAATGGTGATCCATGAATCGAGACCCAGCGCGGCGAAGAGCGAATGAGGGGATCCTGCCTCCATTACTGAACACACGTGCAGAGGCTAGTTGAGCGGGGCGTCACCAAACTCGAGGCCCGGTCACCATATTGAAATCAGGCAGGTAGGCCCCAGACACACAGAGGGCCGGTGTTGATTGCGTGCAGTAACTGGGAGGCCCCGCGGCTGTCAGGTGTTGCTTGTCCATCGAGAAGGACGTTGGAAAGTCACCCCATGCTATGGCTAAGTGCTGAGGAGTGGGTTTGAGAGGCCAGACGACCGGACACTTGTCAAAAGTAACATCCTGCCTCTACCATTATTATTATGATCCAAACCAAAGCTTGAGCACAGGATCTAGAGGAACTAGTGCGCTCTGGTAGGGGCGGCATCCGTCCATCAGGCATCACTGTTATTCATCTTTCCTAATTAGCCACTATCCGGCGGAAGGAAATATTTAGCCTCAACGCCCTGTTTGACTCGGAATCCGAGCACTGGCAAGTAACATGGGAGGAGGCGCACAGATGTTGTACCAGCGGGTGTCGTGCACAGTGGCAATTTGTGTCGAACTAAGGCCGTCGTAGTGGAAATCTGACACACCTGAGGCTATTCGATTCGTGGGAAAGTACCAACAAACGACCACGGTTGGGTGCAGTGGCCAAACGGCACTCCGGTGGGCACAGGCTGATAGCGGAGAGTCAGTGCACAGTTGCAGGCGACATGGCACACCCGGGGCTACCTCTGTAAGCGGTCAGACCATATCCCAGGTGGACTGTACGAAGAGGAGTGCCATACATATTGCGTACATGTCGCTGTGCTGGGCTGCGCAGTGCGCCGGCACCGGACACTTCGGGTTCTTTGTACACCCAACATACATCGCCTGCATCCGAGAAAATGGGCAAACAGGATGCCAAGCAGCCGAAGCTGACTTTCGACAACAAAAGATCCACGAGGCACACAGAATCAGATCCGGAAGCCAGCACGGAGAGAATGCCAGAAACACAGACGGAGGACCAAGGGGAGGACCTACGCACCCTTATGCTAGAAATGCGATCTAGCCTGCAAAATATTGACACTAAACTGGATGCGCTTACTACTCAACTGGACGCGGTCAGGAAGCAGGTGGGGTCGCATGAGACTCGCTTGGATGTGCTGGAAACTCGCTGCTCGGACTTCCATGAGTTCCAAGTGGAAACAAAGGAACAGCTGCTACACATGGACAAAGTGTTGGGTATCATCCGAGCCAAGAATGAGGACTTGGAGACGAGATCCCGCAGGAACAATTTGCGCATTACTGGGATACCGGAAACGACAGCCATCTCCAAGATGGAGACTTACGTCGCGGACCTGCTTCATGAACTGTTTGACCCCCACTTGTCTACAGTGTTCGTGGTGGAGAGGGCGCATCGATCCCTGGGCCCCAAACCTCCAGTTGGAGCTACACCTAGGCCCATCCTCGCCAAATTCTTGAATTATCAAGACAGAGATCTAATCCTCCGGCTAGCCAGGGAAAAAGGGACGGGACAATTTCACACAAGGGAAACGCTATCTCCTTCTATCCCGATTTTACGCCAGCTGTTCAGGCGGAAAGGCGTGAGTTCCTGCCTGCAAAACGTATCCTGCTTCAAGCTCAAATTCCCTACTCACTGCTGTACCCCGCCAAGCTTAAAGTGTCACATGATGGAACAGCTCACTTTTTCACTGATGCGAAGTCTGCATTAAAGTTTGCCAAACATATTGGTGGGAAGAGGAACAAGCAGATCCAAGGCTCTACAGACTCACCGGCTGATCGCCTTAGCGATAACGATTGACATGGGTATCGTAATGTTATATCATCTACATACTTGATTACATGGTGGGCTTGATCTGGGCGCCACAGTTCATTGCCTTTTTCGAATACAGTGATTATCTTTTATTGACTGGGACTTGGTTGATACGGCGCTGTGGCATTAATCTATGTTAGTAGTTAAATGGCAGTACTCTCCGCAGTACTCTCGGCCACCCTGTGCTCTACAGGGAAGTTAGCCGGCATTACTGCGCCCTCATGGGAGAGCTCCCAACAAAGGACTTTCCTGGTGTGTTATTTAGGTCGGGATTACTACAACCTGATTGGGGGGTTGGAGTGGGAGGTGGGTTGGAAGGGAGGGGTTTTGTTATGTTTAATGCCAGAATTATGCTATGCAGTCTCCAATACATCCACTGGGATGCTGGGCCCATTGAACCGTGCTTTGTTCCCACTGTAATTATGTACGATGCGGGGTTGTTTACCACATGACTAAGCTCAATTTCCTAACGTGGAACATCCGTGGGTTGAACGACTGCAGAAAGTCAAGACTAGTCCACTCATATCTAGTACGCCATCAGATAGACGTATGCATGTTGCAAGAGACACACTTAAATACTACGCCGTCTCCCAGATTGAAGCACGGTAGATGGGGTTCTGTATACTCTTCAATTTATTCGAGCTACTCAAGGGGGGTGGCTGTGCTGATCAGAAGAGGGATAGAATGGAGAGAGAGTGAAATACAGGTTGATCCCGAAGGCAGGTACATTATTATACATGGAGGGTTGGGTGGGTCGCAGGTGGTGCTTGTTGCAGTATATGGTCCGAATGTAGATGCCCCCAATTTTTTCCAAGATATATGGGCTAAAGTGAGGGCGACAAACTGCGCTACTATTATTTGGGGGGGAGACTTTAATGCTATATTGAATGATGAAATGGATAGGAAGGGGGTCTCTAGGTCACTACACCCGGCTGCCAGTGCCGCGCTGAATGCAATTATCGAGGATGGGGATCTTGTTGACATTTGGAGACACAACCACCCACAGATCAGGGAGGGGACGTGCATTTCTGAACACCACAAGGCTTGGTCCAGGTTGGATTTTTGGCTAGTGTCTAGGGATGTTGCCACGTGGAGCAATGAGGTACAGCATCTCCCCAGGTCCTTATCTGACCATGCGCCTAGCATATTGCGGCTGACGCTGCCCAACTCGTCCCCACCTATGTTCACCTGGCGACTGCCACAGGAAGCCCTCCTAGACGACGTGTTCAGAGAAGAAATCAGAAGTGATATAACTGACTATTTCACCCTGAATGAGGGCTCGGTTGCCACTCAGGCCTCGTTATGGGAGGCATTCAAGACAGTAATAAGGGGTAATTGCATATCCCGTCAGGCAGGTGTCCTAAAGTCAATACGAGGCACGATTGCAATGGTAGAGAAACAAATAAGAGAGTTGGAGACCGAGTTCTATGCAACGGGTGACTGTAAGACAATGGCTCAATTGAAAGGGAAGTTGTTGGAATTTGAGGAGGAGGAGGCACAGCGGGAGGTCAAATCTTTAGGGAAGCATGCACAGGCCAGAAGATACGGGGAGGGGGACAGGCCAGGTAGGACTTTGGCATCAATGCTACGTGCGCCTCGCACTAATGCTTATGTAACTGAACTAAACAGCACGCCAAATACAGTAATTAGAGGCCAAAAGAATATACTAGATGCCTTCTCCCACTTTTATTCTGAACTATACGCTTCCCAGCAGCCTACAACTCCGGAACACCTGCAGCCCTTCCTGGACTCACTAGAACTTCTCTGGTTGGGACGGGGGCACAGGGAATACTTAGACAACCCATTCACGGTGGAGGATGTAGCCCAGGTTATTAAAAGCTTGCCACTAAATAAAGCCCCGGGGTCGGATGGCTTAACCACTGTGTTCTACAAGACGTATGTGGAGGAATTAGCACCACGTTTGATTGCACTGTATGAAGAGGCTCAGACCTCGTGCATTCTACCACCTACAATGAGAGAGGCAATAATAATAACATTGCTGAAACCGGGGAAACCTGAAAACGAATTGGATTCCTATAGGCCTTTGTCGCTCATAAACGTTGACGTTAAAATATCGGCTAAGTCGGTGGCGAACAGGCTACAACCCCTACTTCCGCTAATTGCACGCCCGGTTCAATCGGGCTTTATCCCCGGGAGGTCTACATCCCACAACCTCAGAACCTTCTTCACCGTTGTGCACTACCTCCATCCTGATGTGCAAGCAGCCGCAGTATTCCTTGACGCTACTAAAGCGTTTGACACGCTTGAGTGGCCTTATCTGTTTCGAGCCTTGGAGAGAATGGGGTTCAGCCCCCAATTTCTTAGCCTCATACGTTTGCTTTATACGAAACCATCTGCTCGGATAAGAGTGAACGGGATGGTGTCACAGCCATTCGACATTTCACAGGGAACGAGGCAGGGCTTCCCCCTTTCCCCATTACTTTTTGCAATAGCCATGGAACCTCTTGCGGCCCGCATTAGACAGCATCACACCGCCAGGGGAATTGGGTTCAGCACTAGAAGCCTTTTAATATCACTATATGCTGACGATGTCACACTGTATGTCATCGACCCAGCGATAAATCTAGATCCACTACTGCGCGAATTTATCAAATTTGAGGGCCTGTCCGGGATCTCCATTAATTGGAACAAATCAGTCATTTTCCCCTTGACGGAAAACACCACCCTTGCTCCCACTGAATTTCCCCTACAGTGGGCTAATGAACCGATAAAGTATCTGGGGATATGGCTCAGCAGGAAATTACAGGACATATGGGAAATGAACTACGGGCGAGCCATAAATTGGCTGGAAGGAAAAGTAACTGCATGGGCCGGACTCCCTCTCTCTTTAGCGGGAAGAATAGCTTTAGCTAAGATGGTGGTACTACCTAAATTACTTTACCTATTCGACAATATACCGCTCCCCCTCACTCAAGCCTGTTTAAAATAAGTTAGATCCTTGTTTGTGTCGCTAATCTGGGCAGGCAGGCAGGCTCGAGTCTCGTGGGAACTACTTACCCTTCCACTGCACCAGGGTGGCCTGGGTGCACCGGACATACAATTGTATGCCTTGAGTGCACAGGCGCAATTCCTACATTATTGGGTGCATCCGATCCCATTTTTACCCCATACAGCGGTGGAGACAGATGCGGCGGCACCCCTCTCCCTGCAAGTGGCATTATACCAATCCGGCAAACGACTCCGTGACGACATAGACACGGTCAACACACTGAGGTGGGCGTGGGATGGACTACAGAAAAGAGCAAAACATTCCGTCCTATACGCCCCATCTATATCTTTGGCACAAAATCCAATGTTGCCAACGATGGAAGACGGTGCTAGCAGGGCATTGGCAGACAAAATGGGGATCCGCACGTTTGCGGATTTATATCCAGAAGACACATTCAGACCCCCACCAGAAGCTGTGGAAGATAAAGCTGTGCCCTTCTCAGAACTGTTCCTTTATCATAAGCTTAGGGCTACATGCAGAGCACTGCACGACACTTTTCCAAGTCCGCCTCCCACATTACTTGCTCTAGAAAATGTCATTAAGTCAGAATCCCCGCGCAGATTAATCACATGCATTTACAATAATATGCAACATTCAGCCCCACTGACGCAACCAAAGGCACTTCAGGCATGGAACGAGGAACTGCCAGCGCCGCTCACGGAAGAACAATGGGCCTACTGCTGTAGCCAACTCACGGCTCTATCGCCCAACTACAAACTTCGCTTAATACACTTTAAATATCTGCACAGGTTTTACAGGACCCCTGTCATCTTACATCGTATAGGCCTAAAGGACGATGATGGTTGCTGGAGATGTGGCTCTGCATCCGCCTCATTTCTACACATGGCGTGGAGCTGCCCACAGCTTGCGTCATTCTGGGCCACTATATTTACAAAAATACACGAGATCATAGGCATACAGGTTGCCCCGGACCCCATAATGGGGTTGTTGGGTTACGTAAAAGAGACGCCAGTCAAGAGTAGAAAGCTGCATGCTATGCTGCTTCTATTCGCTAAAAGATGTGTGGCAGTACATTGGGGGAGGAAAGGGACTCCCAGCATTAAAGAATGGCTACGAGATGTAACATTCGGGCATTCACAGTTAACCACGTTTTGGGAATTAATGCCGTCAGTGTCCAGACCTAAAGATATATGGGAGCCATTTGTGTTATGGGCTCAGGAACAGCAGGAGAAGAGTGGAGAGGTGCAGGAGTCAGAAGTATCCACGCTGACAGGCGCTACGGATACCGCAGTACCTGGTGGCCAATGAGAAGGGGAATACTGCATGAGGGGTAATCTGGACGAATGCAACGCACTTAATGGCAGGAATCAGATAGAACGGGTGTGATGAATCAAACTTCAAGTTGTGTCTCTTTTTGATTAGTGTGCATTTTAACTGTACTGTGGTATGGGGACTGGCGCTGAGTTGATGGCCTATCACCTGCTTCAAATTTGTGGAGATCAATGCACATCTGTATTACTTACTGTTATGATGGACATACCTGGATGTACAAAACTTGATGTATTGATTAGCCACTGGCACGTTGTTTGTAATGTTTATGACATTGTTTGAAAATATCAATAAAAAAATAAAAAAATTCGGGTCTGTCTAAAAGAGTTGGTCGAGGTTAATTGGGGGGCTCTTATTGGCAACGTTAAGCAATCACTAGAGAGATGGGAGTGCTTACACCTCTCCTTGGTAGGCAGATCTAATGTCCTTAAAATGAATATATTGCCTAGGGTTCTGTAATTTTTTAGATCGGTCCCATGGTAATTATCTCGTGGACAACTTCAGCATTTACAATCCCTTTGTGCCAGATTCCTGTGGGCTCCGGGGAAACCACGTAGAGCTGCACGCTTCATGACTCTTCCTCGGGATAGAGGTGGGTGGTCGGTCCCCGACTTTGCATTTTATTATTATGCGTGTATTTTATCGAATATACGTATATTATTGACCGGAGAAGAAGTGAATAATTTGGCCGAGGCCCCTTCAATATATCAGATGGTCTTGGGGACCGAGGTCAAAAACTGTTTGTTTAAAAGAATAGATGGCAGTTACTATAAACAAAACTTGCTTTAAAATTTTGGGTGCAGTCTTTAAGGTCTGGAAAATAGTGCAAAAAAACTTGCAGATTGAAGGGCTATCATTTTATACACCCACCTCCGCAGTAGGGCTACTTTCATCGATTTTCTGGGATCACGTGGTAGGTAATTGGAGACTCAAGGGCATCACGCAAATTGGTGATTTTTATCAGGCTATGCTCTTCTTTTTCAAGCTTGACGGACAAATACCATCTACCTAAGACTCAATTTTTCAAGTTTTTGCAAATACGGGATTTCTTAGGTAAACAGTCAACTATGATGATACCGCACAAGATAGTAGAAGCTATTAGACATCAGGAAAGAATAGGGTCTCTCTATAAAGTATTGCTAGCCTCTAGGATGGATGATCTAGACAAGCATAATCTTAAATGGGTGAATTGTCTGGGAGAACAGCCTGTGTCCCTAGAGAAGTCGATCGATATTGCAGGGAAATTTTGTTTTTGCAGCGAACTTAAAAGCCCAGCATTATAAAACACTGTTTAATCTGTACCACACCCCTGCAAAGATGATGAAATGGGGGGGGAGGTAATGACGGGAAATGTTTTCGGTGTGGTGCAGACAATGCTGATATCTTCCATATATTCTATTCATTTGCTAAATTGGCTCTTTTTATAGGATATATCGAAAGGTTTTTATCAGAGGTCACTGGAGTTTCTATAAAAATCTCGGCCTCCATGATGTTGCTAGGGATTGGGGAAGATCTACGCCAAGGGATGCCGATGCATACGTTTCGGTATCTAATTTTTATTGCCATGGCAGTAGCACGGCTGTGTTCAGTGTCCACTTGGCTACAGCCCGACGACCATCTTTTGAAATGTGGCGCGCCAGGTTCTACAGTACCTTCAATTTGGAGTTTAGTCTGTATTCTGTTAAAGGGCCCAGAAAGCGAAAACTGGGTTTGTATGTGTGGGGGGCAATGATTGATCATATGACGGGCTGACATTAATGTCTGTACAGGGGAATGAATTGAATTGCTATTGTGCCCTGGTTCAACACCAATTTTAAATCATTTCTAAAAAATATAGTAAAATGTGGACATGCAAAACAACCACAACAGCCGAATAGCAAATAAATTGTGGCAGAGCAAACAATGCTTTCCTTCAAGCTGCAGCTTCCAGAAGAAAACAATATATATCTGTTCAATCTATGTGAGTCACTAGAAGTAAACTGTGTCAAAACTTTTTTTATAGCAATAATTTAATTATAAATGATTGGGAGCATTTAACACACTGCAGTCGATTTTTATCCAAGCGACTGCAGCCAGGAAACTCTTGTTAGTGATCAATACAAGGCCACATTACCCTCAGCACATTGTTTTTGCTGCACTGTTTTTCCAGGTATTACCTGCAGGAAATTACAGGCAAACAAACCATGCGACTGAGTGTAATTTGAGATAAAACTTTGGTTTAAACGGGGCGCAAATATTTTGTGGTCGACTTTACATTTTTTGTGCCTCTGATAAAGAGGCAGTTAGTGTGCCAATTTTATAATAGTATTTCAAGGCTTCGGATTGGTGTGTATCATAACTTAATTCCTTTTAACGCCTTTGCTCTGCTTTATGCATGTCCCCATAAGTAGGGGCACTGGAATTATGTGAAAGTGGAGGACCAAATTATGTGCCAGGGTTGGCTAAATTATGTGAAAGGAAAAGGCAAATCATGCGGCGTAATGCAGTACATTTCGAGATAGTATTACTTCACTATTTTGTCATTGTTTACACATGGTAATAATCCGCAAAAATGTCACCTCGTTAGTACCAGTTTAACTACCAACAACAGCAATAAGCATAAGCAACTGAAATGTGACCTGTTAACCTTTACAAATGGCCTTCCACTGTACTGGAACACGCCAACATGTTTTTTGATCCGTTTGTGGTAGAAACTTTTTTTGTGTGCAACAATCTGCAGAATATGCAGCAGAGGATCGGTTATGTGGCCAATGCGACAAACCCATAATTTTGAAAAAAACGCTGCAGCCACAGAATCGCATAATTCCTGTGGCAGTATCTATAAGGTGCATAAATCAATCGCCAGCAAGTAATCATCTATACAGACCACATCATCGGTACATAATGCGACGCTCTCCTTTGCTTTGTGGTATCAGTTTATGGTGCATGCTACCAGCACCGCAGAAACTGCTTGCACCTTTCTGGACAGAGAAACAAATGGTATAATTGATACTTTTTTTGAGTTTAAGAGCTTTATTAAAGTACTTAAAAACATGGGTACAATAAGTATCAATGCATATGAAACAAGAAACATTAAATAATCAACTAAATATATAATCTGGCTGAATAACTAATCCAATAAAACTATCATAAAAGAGAGATGTGCCAAAAGGGGAAAGCAGTAAGAGAAATATGTACCTAAAAGCAAGTAGCATTTTACGTTTTTTAATTTTCAGAGGAAGGAAGAGTCTAAATAAAAAGAAAGGAAAATAGAAATAGAAAAAATAGGAAAGATAAAGAAGATAGAAAAGAAGGAAAAGGAAAAGAAAAGAAAGAAAAAGAAAGAGAAAAAGAGAAAAGAAACTGGAGGTATATTATTATCATTCGTCCAACATTATATTAAAAAGTAAGTCTTAAAATAAACACATTGGTTTCCAAAATCAGAATAATGACTGTATAAATAGTATAATAAAAGACAATAAAATAAAAGAAGAAAGGAGTAAAATACTCATGGTGGTTGAAAAACAAAGGAAGTGTCTTGATTACGCAATGCCGCTGCCGATACGTAATTAGTAAGTGGAGACCAGAGTGCTTCTTTACGAATAAGTTGCTGAGAGGTTCTGGCAGAAGCTCGATCCAGTCTGTGGTGATAACATAAAAGGTTCCACCAGGCAGAGAAGGAAACCTTGGAGGCGTCTTTCCAATTAGAAGTAATGACCTGAAAAGCAATAGCTATTAACAAATCCACAAATATGCCCACCTTGCGTGATCCAAACCAAACTACAGAGTTACTTCCCAAAAATATGGAAAATATATCAAAAGGGAAGTTAATAGTACAAATAGAGGAAATTGACTCACATACCCTAGTCCAAAATCGAGCTATATTAGGGCAAAGAAAAAAGGAGTGCATGAAAGAACCGGGACTAGAGGGGCATACCCAACAATTCGGGGATAAATTGGAGCTATATTTGGAGATTGATAAAGGAGTTAGGAATAGTCTATGGTAGAAATAATAAAGAGTCTGAGTGGTACTAGAATTACAGGAGGTATGATGTATACGTGTCCAGATAGAGTTCCAAGTATTCACAGAAAGAGTACGCTGTAAATCAGACTCCCATATGAGTTTGACTTTACTTTTAGAGCGGCTAGGGGTAGAAAAATGTAAATATTTGTAAATATGGGAAGCTTTAATGAAAGAAGAAGTGGGTAAAGGTTCTAACAGAGGATCTTGAGAGGAAAGGGACGATCCACGAAGTAGGGAAAGCTGTTCTGTTAGGAGCAAAGGTAAAGATTCATATCTTGATAGAGAGGATGCATATAAGTCAAAAGTGGATTGAACTTCTTGTAAGGAGAGGCATCGAGAATCCCAAATTAATTGTTTAACCTGAAAGATCCCTTTGGCAGCCCATGTCTTCCAAAAAATAGTACGATTAGACAGTTTGATACTTTTATTATGCCAAAGAGGTGAATCCAAAAATATCTGTAAAGAACTTTGAGATTTACAATTAATAGGATGAAAAGTTGAAATAAATTTGGAAATCATTGGACAATTAAAAGATCGAGGAGAATGGGTAAAACCAGTTAAAAGAGAAAAGGGGAAAGGAGAGATCAAAGATTTCTCTAATCTGTGCCATGTTGAGGTAATAGGTTGTTCCACAGCTGATATATATGGTAACATTTGGCGTATTAAAAGGAGGAATGATACTGTCGAAAGTTAGGAAACTGGACACCGCCCCGATCTTTAGGAGCAGAAAGAAGGGCCAAAGAAATACGAGCTTTCCGACCATTCCAAAGAAATTTACTTAGAATGCTATTTAGGGTTTTAAAAAATTTTAAAGGTATTTTAACAGGTAACATAGATAAGTAAAAATTAATAACTGGGAGGATCATCATTTTGATGGTGTCTAATCTACCCCACCATGACAAAAAGAGGGGAGACCATCTGTCAACCATACTTTTAACTTTAGATAAAACCTCTTCCAAATTGACCTGAATCGTTTTTGCAAAAGTAGAAGAGTATTTAATCCCTAAGCAAGTGATATTGTTGGTATTCCATTTAAAATCGATAGCCTCAAACATACTTTTTAGACAATATTTATTTAACGGGAGCACTTTAGATTTGGAAAAATTCAATTTATATCCTGACAGAGCCGCATAAGAGGAGAGAAGATCGGTAAAAGCAGGCAGAGAAGTAGAGGGATCGGAGACATATAACATAATGTCATCCGCGTAAGCAGTAAATTTAATTTCAACAGATTTGTGTATGAAACCTCGAAAAGTGGGGGAATGTCGTAAAGAGTGAAGAAATGGCTCAAGAGAAAGGATGAAGAGTAATGGGGAAAGAGGGCATCCCTGACGAGTACCTCTTTGTAAAGGGAAATAAGGGGATTGAGATCCATTAACGAAAACTGAGGTAATCGGAGAGGAATATAACAATTTAATAAAGGAAAGAATAGAAGGGCCAAAACCGTGCCACTTGAGGGCTCGCATCATAAATAACCAGTGAACACGGTCAAAAGCTTTTTCCGCATCCAAGGCTATAGCGGCTATAGGAGAGGAACTTTTAGAGGCCAGATGAATTATATTGAGAAAAGTTCTGGAATTATCAGAAATAATCCTTCCCTTAACAAACCCTGTTTGTTCAAAACCAATCAAGTCCGGAAGGACTTGATTAATGCGGAGGGCTAAAATCTTGGCAAATAGCTTACAATCAAGATTAATTAAAGATATTGGGCGGTAATTAGCACAACGGGAAGGATCTTTATCTTTTTGGGAATGAGACAGATCATAGCTTCAAGAAAAGAACCTCTAGCCTCTCCATTTAAAGCAAAATATTGAAAAAGAGATAAAATATGGGGCAGAAGAACAGACGAGAAGGAAGAGTAAAACTCTGCAGTAAGACCGTCAGGACCAGGAGCCTTATCCTTAGGTAGCATGGACAAAGCAGATTTAATCTCAGATAAAGAAATATCCCCTTCTAACATAGAGCAGTCCGGAAGAGAGGAAGAGCGAGGAGGTAATGAATCAAAAAAGAAGTCCAAATTAGCGTCAGAAGGGGAAGATTCAGGGGTATATAAGGTCTTATAGAAATCTGTAAAACACGTTAATATTTCTTCATCCTTGAAACGAGGAACTTCATGATCGTCGATAATCTTAACAACTCTAGATCTTTGAGATTTCACCTTCAAATAATTCGCCAGCAGCTTACCAGCTCGGTTACGACCACCATAAAATTTAGAGTTTATTTTTAACAATGTCCCCGAAGCCTCTTCGGTGGATTTCTTGTTAAAATCAAGTTTTGCTTGAATCAAAGATTTAAGGGAATCAGCATTTTTGGATGAATAATACGCATGTTCTAATTTTTTAATAGAAGAAAGTAAAGAGACTGATTCATTGCGAAACTGTTTCCGTTTTGTAGCTACATAATCTATAATAAATCCTCTAGCTGTAGCTTTAAAAGAATCCCAGATAATATGAAAAGGCATATCCGGAGTAGAATTAAGATGAAAGAATTCAGAGACAAAATCTTTAAAGCGGCTGAGAAATGTGGGATCTTTAAGAAGATAGTTGTTAAAACGCCAACGGCGAGACTTGGGAGATGAAGAAGGAAGATCCAAACTTATCAGAACGGGAGCATGATCAGAAATAAGAATAGGGCCAATCTCTGCATGTATGAGGTTTGAAAGAAGGTGTGGGCTTAAAAATATGTAATCAATTCTAGAAGTAGAGTTATGAGTAGGTGAATAAAATGTGTATTCTAAACTGTCAGGATTGAAAATTCTCCATGCATCCACCAGACCCCTTACAGAAATGGTCCTAGCAAAGGTTTTTTGCATTTTATTAGGGATATACTTAGAGGAGGATTTCCTGTCTGTGAAGGGATCCATGACTTGGTTACAATCACCACCCACTATAAGGTTGGGGCTCGTACATGCATGTAAAGTATGGGACATGGATAGCCAGAATTGTGAGTCGATGCCTGTGGGGCCGTAGATGTTGAGTAAGGAAACCTGAGAACCATTAATAGTAGTATGAAGAAGGAGCCAACGACCCTCCTCGTCCTTTTCTTCTCTTTCTATCGTAAGGGATAAGGATTTGTGAAAAAGTATTACAACACCATTTTTCCTGTCTTTAGAGGGGGAGCAATAAACATGACCTACCCATTGCTTTTTAAGGGAATTAACATCACTAGTAGTAAGATGGGTTTCTTGTAACATAGCAATTTTGCATTGGAGTCTAGATAAATGGGTAAGTACCCGTTGCTTTTTAACAGGATTACGCAGACCTTTTACATTCCATGAGATAATCCGAACAGTATCAGTCATTACCAGTCAAATTAGTTAGTACTAATATTAATAGTAATAAACAATTCAGCCAGATTATATAATCGATATAAAGGAAACCAAGAACAAAACCATGAAAGCGTTTAAAAATGAACCATTGGACATAAAAATATAGATAAATGCAATATAGTGAAGATAAATGAACAAGAAGAAGAGGGTGACAGGGGAGAAAAATCAGGAGAAATATGAGGAACAGAGAGAAAGGGGATATGAGATAAATATGTAAAAATAAAGAAATAAGACCAGAAAGTAAGAAAGAGAAAATAAAAGGAAAGAAAAAAAGAAGAGGGAAAAAAAGAAAGTACAAGAAGCAAGTGATAGAAAAGAAGAGTTGACTAGAAGCCGAGAGACTTCAGTCAAGAGCGACGGAATAGATATCCATGTTGAAGAAATTAACATGTGGAGGCGGGGAGCTGCGAGAGAAGACAGACGACCAAATCGATACCAGCATCGAGATCTATCAAGAGAATAACCAATCAAGGGAGACCAATAACATGAAATGGAACGGAATAAAGTTAGCGGACAACTACGACCGAGATAACAATAGGAGACACAACACTTACCAGACATAATAGACATCAATGAATCCTAGGGTCGGGTTGAAGGGGCAGGGAGGAGGGACACATCTGGGAGAAGAATCAAAACAAGAGGAGGAGCAGCTATAATGAAAGACACTGAAAAAAAAAAAGAAATACAATGTAAAGTAAAGCTGAAAAATAAAGGCCACAGACCATAATAATCAAAAGAGACCAGTAACGACAGATCCTAAACTACAACAACATAAAGTAGAAACCTCTTCAGAACATTAAAATGGAAATATTGTTCTCAGAAAAACAGACACATAACAGAACAACAGTATACTTCAAGACCCTCCAAATTCCATATCATCCCCTTTATGGCGAGATATAAATTGTTGCAGATCTTCAGGGCGATCAAAGGAATAAGATCTCTCCTTATAAGTAACTTTGAAAAAACAGGGGTGAACTAGTCCATATCTGGCGTTCATGGATCGAAGCGCCGGACGAAAAGAAAGGAAGTCTTTGCGACGCGCAGCAGTAGCGCGGGCTACGTCTTGAGAGAAGAAAACTTTTGACCGGACCACAACATCTGCTTCCTCAACTTTGCTGCTGAAAGGACCATTGACAACTCGGTGTATTCCAAAAACAAAACAATTATCCCTCGAGGACGATGTACAGGCGATGACGAAGATGAATCTGCAACTTTGGGGCCGATACGATGGGCACGCTGTAGATTGAGGTTAGTGCCGTCCTTGAGACCAACAATCTTGGGAATGTGTAATTTTAGGAAGGCCAGCATGTCGGACCCTTCTTCACCTTCAGGAATACCATAAATTCGAAGATTATTGCGCCTATTGCGATTTTCTAAATCTTCTGTTTGAATCTTGAGGAAAGCAATCTCTTTGGACATGGCCGCTACTTGAGGTATCAAATCCTGAGTATCACTGATCCTCTGTTCCATCTCAGACACTCTTGAGTCCAAATTAGACCATTTCTCATCTAACCTCTGAAGGGTGAAATTAGTGTCAATGACAAATGGTTTCAATAACTTAATCTCCTCCATAAGGTCTTCCATTGTAATGGGTAGTGGCGACTTGGTAGGCGAGTTAGGTTCTTTCTTCTGTCTTTTAGGTAGAGCGGCCAGGTTGGAGTCTTTGCGAGAGGAAGACATATTTGTTGAAATTAATTTCTGACCAGTCAAGGAAGAAGGCTCCATATGTAGAAAATTATTGAAGCACCGAGACCATCAGAAATATGCAGCACAAAAGGAGAAAAGGGAACCTTTTATGAATCTACTTATTTTGCACGACCCCACTATGGCGGAACATAAATTCCTGGCATATAACCAACTTCATAAAGGACAGTCACAACGTAGGACTATTTTAGTCAGAAAAATTGTTGTAGAAGCGGTAGCAATAACCTACCATTTGGCTCGGTAGTGATAAAATAGAAAACCAATTGAAAAGTGTTAATTAGTCATACAACCTCCTCAGAAAAAGAAAAAAGAAACATTGTGAGGAGAAAACCTTCACCAGAGTAAAGGAGGTTAAGGGCATTCAAAATGGCGGTCGCAGTGTCTAGTTGATGAAGCACACCTCATATTAAAGTTAGCTTGCAGGATACTTGGAGGTGGAGGCATGAAAAGTGATGGGCAACAGTCCAGCTCATAGAATGCGGAAAAAACGGCGTACCTGCATGATGCCAACTGCCAAATTAATGCGGAGCCGCAATATACACAAAATGGCGGCCGCGATCCTCTCAGGAAGCGCGCCACATTTCCGAGTCGAATTGCGGGCGATTGCGGGATCCGTGAAGCAAGAGAAAAGTGTCCTTGTGCTCAGCGGACACTCCGATGTCCGCGTCTGGCTTCAAAATCCGCCGTGAAGCGACTCCATCGGCCGCCCCTCTTAGTTAGCGTGATCTCGATCCGGAGCGAGATCAGCCTGCTGCCATTCCCGTCGGCGCTCAAGCCACGCCCCCCGGTATAATTGATACTTGACGTGATATTTGATTCACCGCTACATAAACGCATTAGAGAAGATAATGGCTCTGGGCACCTTAAAGAGTGTGTGCTACTACAAAGTGACACGATGCCAACGACGAAAGATAAACTAGGAGGCCAGTAATCTTTACAAGTGGACGTCCAAAGGTTGGACACTCTTGGCAGCAGTGGCACCGAACGAAGGCTGCCTAAGACCTCAAAAGCAAACCCAAACAATAGTTACGATATTTAGCACACAGCACTTAGTTGGCAGATACCCCCAAAACCTGATTGTGACTCAGAAAACCCCACTCTGGTATAGGTGATGAGGTTAAGATCCAGGCCAAGTCTAGTACTGACCCCACCCGTCGCTCAGATGTGAGACTGCAGGCACCGCATCTAACCTCAATACTTTCGCATAAAAACATGCACTAGAATGAAATCAGAGGAGGCACTTTTTCCGGGCACGCATGTACCAAAACCATTAAAAAGACAGATCTGCTTCCACAGTATATGTTAATAAACAAAAATGAAATAATTACTGACTGCCTTTTTCTGGTTTTATTTCTAGGCCTGCTGCTAGCTGCTTGCTTCGTTCGAATGACTAATGCTGCAGCTGCGCATTACGCTGGGGCGGGAGAAAAGCGGGGACTCTGATCGGCATTGGTCCATCCTACTGGAGGGGGTGGGGGGCACTTGACTATTCAAAGCCAAGGAGGGAGGACGGGGCTGACATCATCCCACCCAGGCAGTGTCTGGCGGTGTGCGTGTGGCGTCCGTGTGCCTCGTGATAAGGCGGGCAGCCGCTCCATCCAAATATGAATATTTTACAGCATAAACAAATACAGCCCAATCAGGCACCGCACCACTGACTAAACCCAGGCAGGCATGGATTTACCAGTTACCGTGTAATATAATCTCTTCGCCGGGGAGACCGTTATTGCGTGTAGACCCGGCCCTAAGAAATAAGTGCCGGTGCTAAGCACCGGAAAGCACCCGCACAAATTAAGCACTGTATTAAGCGCTATATAAATAAAATTACAATAAAAGCAGACAGAATTGCACATTTACTTCCTAGCAGCGGGCAATATGGGCATCTTTTCAATTTCGATGTTAATCACCCTCGTTAACGCTTCAAGGGTTCATGAAATATTCCTGGAATAGATGATAATCATGGCTTCATTCAAATGGCATTTTTAGGAAAGGCTCTTTAAAGTAAACCTAGTTAAACAGAATAGCATTTTCTACTTTTTTTATTGTTAAAGAAAAGCTTGCATTTCAGCACCTTAACATTTTTACTCTCAACTGTTTGTTTTTTGTTTATCTTAAAGCTGACTTTACATACATTTTATGTAATTGGTTGTTTTATGGTAGCAAAATGTCTTGCTCTTTTCAAATAATTTTAATTTGATCCATCATAACCTTCAAATGCGCTGTTCACATGGGAAGATGGAAAGTCCCTATGACAGGGTTATCAGTTTATACCCTTGGTGTGACATACCACTTGTGTTTGCAATGTTTTGGAACAGACGACATAAAACCTTAGCTGCTTATTTTTTTATTGTATCATTTGTAGATCCCAGTATAGTGCTCCCAAGTGCCTCGTCCTTACCCATTGTCCTTCCATTTCTTTTACTTGCAGCCCTCCAAGAGAGTGCATGTGTTTGCAGGCCGTCTCTCCGCCACATCCACCCCACCCCACATTGTTGCTGTTGCCCAGTTCTCATTGCTTTACCTGGTCCTCCCAGCCCCCTGTTGTATTGTGTTACTTGCCCCATCCCTTCCACCTCATCCTGTGCTGTGTTGCTTGTCCCGCCCCCCTGCCAGACAAAAAAGTGCTGTGACATGGCCAACGCTGGTCGCGTCATATCGATTTTTTTCCCTGACTTTCAGCCATGCTGAACAACAACTGTGCTACTATACAACACTATTAAAATACATTGGCATTGATTAGCACAATAGTTCTCGCATTGGCGAGACCTATTGGCTTAGCCAATGCTTGTTAGTTTTCCGACTAATGGTACGTTGTACCCACACCTAGCAAGCAAAACGTGTTTGGCTTAAACTTTACCTTTACATGTCATACTTACAAATCTAAATACAGACAAAAGCTCTAATTGACAAAAAAGAGACAACACTGCACTTTGAACAAGCATTGGCATAGCCAATAGGTCTCGCCTTTGGGGCCTTATAAGTGTTTAGCCAGTGCTATTGACTTTGCCAATGTCTTCAAGCTGTGCTGTAGAGAAGTGTGGCTGCTGTGCAGCATGCTGAAAAGTTATAATAAAAAAGTGTCAGAAGCATTTTTGTTACTTTATATATGACCAAGAAGGCATTATGTAAAACTGAACGACCATATTAAAAAAAGTATTTACAATAAAATATTTCCTCAGTTTTCTTTGTTCTTGCAATGCTGGCAACTTGTTTCTGCCTATTGCAATGGTTGTTTGTTAAAGCTTTTTTTTTTGAGGGGGCATAAACAATCGGAGGGTGAAGTTTGGGAACTAGTACCTGTATTATAACACTAGCAGCGGCCAGACGCTAGGGGAGAATCAACAGATGCCAGATTCCGAGAGCAGGCGGAGGTGGTGCTGAGTGATGCTGAGGTGGTAGTGGTGGTGGTGGTGACTGTTGCGGAGACGATGCTGAGGTGATGCTGAATGATACTCAGGTCTTGCTGAGTGATACTGCTGTGGTGCTGAGTGATGCTGTGGTGGTGCTGAGTGATGCTGTGGTGGTGCTGAGTGATATTGTCTTGGCGCTGAGTGATGCTGTGGTGGTGCTGAGTGATGCTGTGGTGGTGCTGAGTGATGCTGTGGTGGTCCTGAGTGACGCTGTTGTGGCCCTGAGTGACGCTGTGGTGGCCCTGAGTGACGCTGTGGTGGCCCTGAGTGACGCTGTGATGGCGCTGAGTGACGCTGTGGTGGCGCTGAGTGACGCTGTGGTGGCGCTGAGTGATGCTGTGGTGGCGCTGAGTGACGCTGTGGTAGCGCTGAGTGATGCTGTGGTGGCGCTGAGTGATGCTGTGGTGGCGCTGAGTGATGCTGTGGTGGTGCTGAGTGATATTGTTGTGGCGCTGAGTGATGCTGTGGTGGTGCTGAGTGATGCTGTGGTGGCGCTGAGTGATGCTGTGGTGGCGCTGAGAGATGCTGTGGTGGTGCTGAGCGATGCTGTGGTGACCCTGAGCGATGCTGTGTGCGGCGCTGAGCGATGCTGTGTGCGGCGCTGAGCGATGCTGTGGCGGCGCTGAGCGATGCTGTGGCGGCCCTGAGAGATGATGTGGCGGCCCTGAGCGATGCTGTGGCGGCCCTGAGCGATGCTGTTGCGGCCCTGAGCGATGCTGTGGTGGCCCTGAGCGATGCTGTGGTGGCGCTGAGTGATGCTGTGGTGGCGCTGAGCGATGCTGTGGTGGCGCTGAGCGATGCTGTGGTGGCGCTGAGCGATGCTGTGGTGGCGCTGAGCGATGCTGTGGTGGCGCTGAGCGATGCTGTGGTGGCGCTGAGCGATGCTGTGGTGGTGCTGAGCGATGCTGTGGTGGTGCTGAGTCATCCTGTGGTGGTGCTGAGTCATCCTGTGGTGGTGCTGAGTCATCCTGTGGTGGTGCTGAGTCATCCTGTGGTGGTGCTGAGTGATGCAGTGTTGGCCCTGAGTGATGATGTGGTGTCGCTGAGTGAAGCTATGGTGGTGCCAAGTGATGCTGTGGTGGCGCGGAGTGATGCTGTGGTGGCGCGGAGTGATGCTGTAGTGGCGCGGAGTGATGCTGTAGTGGCGCGGAGTGATGCTGTGGTGGCGCTGAGTGATGCTGTGGTTGTGCTGAGTAATGCTGTGGTTGCACCGAGTGATGCTGTGGTTGCACTGAGTGATGCTGTGATGGCGTTGAGTGATGCTGTGATGGCGTTGAGTGATGCTGTGATGGCGTTGAGAGATGTTGTGTTGGTGCTGAGTGATGCTGTGCTGGCTCTGATTGATGCTGTGCTGGCTCTGATTGATGCTGTGGTTGCGCTGAGTGATGCTGTGGTTGCGCTGAGTGATGCTGTGGTTACGCTGAGTGATGCTGTGGTTGCGCTGAGTGATGCTGTGGTTGCGCTGAGTGATGCTGTGGTTATGCTGAGTGATGCTGTGGTGATGCTGAGTGATGCTGTGGTGTTGCCGAGTGAGAGATAGAGTGAAGATATAATGCCCAATTAGAGAGGGTGGTGAGAGAGAAAGGGTGTACATAGAATAAAGAGTGGAGCGGGATAGAGAGAGAGAAAGAAGGGGAGAGAGAGTGAATGAAGGAGTTTGAAAGAGAAACAGATAAAGGGGTGAGAGAGAATGAAAGGCTAAAAAGATAGAGAGGGGAGAGTTAATTAAGTAGAGAGAGAATTAGAGAGGGGAGAGAGAGAGAAGGAGAGAGACAATAAGAGTGGGGGTGTGGAGTTTAAATAGAGTGAAGTGACGCGGAAAAAGTAACCTTAAATATAGCTTTGTGCGAATAAATATTTTTAAAAAAAACAGAGTGAGACAAAAATACTGGTAATTAGGCTGTGACTCCCAATATAAAACAAATAGCGATATAAGGTGAAATCAACCCACCGAAGCAATATTTCTAACTAGACAAAAAAAGCTTGCATTTCAATGCTAATCGCTGTTGTTTTTCATGTGACTGTAGTCCAGGGCCGTCAGTTGGTAATGTGAGCTGCTGCTGCGATTGAAACATCAGAGTCCAGAGAGTTAATGAGCAATGACGAGGAAATGAGGAAGAGATAGGAAACCCAGATGGCAACTGCGCGCGTGCACGCTATCGTGAACGCAAGCTGGTCGCCAGCCGAAAGCCAGTGGGTTTGCACTTCCAAAACCCGCTTACTAAAACTCTCGGCCACACCAGCGCAAGCGCTGGTGCAGGCCGAGACCTAAAAACGAATCTGCAGTCACTGACATATATACTCACATAAACTTTGCAAGTAAAGTCAAAGAATTTCGCTGAATAACTTTGAAAGGTGCTGTAGGGGCCTAATACATCATTTTCCGGCTTAGAAATTCAGCAATTTCACATATTTAGTAAATAGCACTTGTGAGAATGTGCATATTCCTGTGTTTCAATAACAAGGGGAGGCACACTTGGCAAGGTATTCAGCTAGACTTTAATTTCCTGCAATAATTTGAAACAAAGAGCCCAATTCTATTTTTAAACTGCTCAATTCAGATAGATGAAAAGAGATCCAGCCCCCTGCCATCTGAGCCAGACTATGGGCTCAGTTAGCATTTGTTTTTACTTCAATACTATTTTATTGATTTTTGTTAATAACAAAATGAGTAAAACCGAAAGCAAAAATCAAAGCAAGAAAAGAAAGCTAGGGCCCAAGGTACATTTAAATGCATTTGTTGTTTGTTGAAAACAGTGCACTTGAATATTAGGTGGCAAAAAGTGAGGCAAAGTCAGGTTCTTTCCACCGTGATAGCCTGACTGGGCCTCTGTGTGCTGAGTGTATCCTTGACAACCACCTCATCTGGATCCCAGAGATCTGGCCTGGGAGCAGTACCAATGCAGTGTGTCAGACAAACACCAGCGCCTTACTGGGAAATAATGTGTAATACATCCTGTACACTGCGGCTCAGCTTGGAGGAGCTCTGAATTGCGTGACAAAATGTTTAGGTGCAGGAACGCAGTAACAGTTAATGATTGAGTGACACTTGACAAGGCGTTTAACTGTTGTCGACAATTGACTAACTTATGAACCCTTAATGTCACCACCCATGATAGACAAACGTGGCCTGATAGCTCATTATATAATAGCCACCTACGTGGATATCTGAAAACCCTTTATATTGGATTACATTGTTTAATAGCCTTGTTTCAATTGATTTCGGAACTTGAAAAGTTGGTCTTCAGCGAGCATGTACAAAGGGAGGCTATTCCACAACAGTGCCCCTTGCACTCTCAATACTTTTTCTCCTTATTTCATATATTTAACAGTAGGAATTACCGACGCAACCACCCACATACTAGGTCAACCAGATAGACGGTAGTGGCTGGGCAGGTCCCGACCAGTTGACATTACTTATAAGCATAAGAAGGACACGCAGCAGCCTCGAAACCCTGTCGGACTCATGTACCCCTAAATATAAGAACACTACCCCAGTTAGACTCCCCAGTTAGTAATTTAATAGCATAACCAGTAGTTAACACACTGGCAACAAAAGGGAAGGAGATATATCCTCATGTGAAAAGACATGCAAAGTTTATGGCAGCAATTATACTATGTATTAGATAACTACCGACCCCGAGATGTGACCGTGGTTCTGCAGATTGGAAGCACACGAAACTATGTCAATTTACATGTAAATTCATGCAATGTGTTTCTCTTAAGAAAATGTTAATAAAAATACTTGACAAAAAAATTTAACAGTAGGAATTACAAAACAGGGAATGTTCTTGATCTTAAAATCTGACTGTACAGTTTGTTTTTTAAATGTTTCATTCGAAATGTTGGTCCTGTTTTGGATTTCCTCGTATCTCCCTTTTCTGTTTCTGTTGACCCTGACCTCAAAGTTCTCTCACTGAGTACAAAAGACCTAAATCGTACTTTTAAAAAAGTTACAGACTACTGTCATAAGTTGTAAGAAGATATTAACTTCTTGAAAGAAATCAAAATAAGTTACCTCAGTGCAATGCTTTAAATATGAGGTCTGATAGGGTGGAGGAAATACATGCTAATATGTGAATAAGAAAAGCAATGGTATTATTACTGTAGGCTCCAAACATTCTGGTTTATTAGAGAATGACAACGAAGGCAGCTTATTGCTAGGCTTCAGAGCTATGATTAAGACCAGTGATACTGAAAATACAGCCTGGGGGCCTCATTCAGCCCTACTAACTTTTACATGTGGCTCCCTGGTGAAAAACAGCTCGACTCGGGACTAACATTAAAAATATGTTAAATCAACAGGCAAGCATTTATTTAAAGGTTAATTTAAGTTTAAAAAAGGAAGTAACTAGGGTATCCTGCATCGCTTATTTTTAGGAACGCCTTCATTTTTATAGAAATCTTGCAACAGAAGTGGAAAAATATGAAAAAGTCTCTTCAAAATTCCAAAAGTATATTTCATTAACATGCAGAACCATTTCACCGTAGTACATCCGATTGTATCAGTGCATTAAGAAGTATTTTTTTTAAAGTGATAGTTTTCAAACATGAATTTAAAAACATTAATTTTTCTCCCCACCCTGACAACGTCAATAGTGAACTAAGAGGCAAGTAAGTTATTACATGAACAACATTATAGTTTATTAAATCAAACACAGGAGAAGATTTTGTACAGCGCACTTCCTGAAGTCTTGTATTTCGAGGTCCTCTTATATGTGATAATGAAGACAAACGAGGGCAAGGAAAATCAATTGCCTAACATCACACAATTTGGTAAAGTGGGGAAGCCGGGATTAATCCCAAGTTTTCTGGTTTCACATTGTGCAGTTCAGCCACTAGATGTGTATGCGCTTTGCTTCACCTGGGCCCACCTTACCGCCTCCCCGCCCAGATCAGCACCTTGCTGGCATCAATGCAGCCCTCTGTCACATCAAGGACCAAACTTTTGGGCCACTGGGAAAATGTTTGTGAGTACCCATAATTTAGCTATATATACCATAAATGTATGTGCCCCTAAAATAAATTCCACTGACTTCTAGAAGTCACTAAATAAAAAAACTGTCCACATTACCACAGAACACTAATATTTTATTTGGTGGCGATTTCAATGTCCTGATCGATGGCATTGTTGATAGAAAATCATCTTCCAAATTTCACTCTTTTAACTCACATAAACAGATGCGCAAACTATGCTCTTTACATAAACCAGAAGATGCATTGAGACTACGGAACCCAGATAGTAGAGAGTTCAAATTTTTTTCCTTTCTCCACTAAAGCTACTGAAGCATTGATTATCTACTAATTGACTCAGCATGCATACAATATATTACAAACCAGCTTATATCCTCATTTTGAATCATGTGTTTATTAGTTTAACAATGTAGATTGGTCCACTGAGAACCTAACTATTTGTGCATGAACCTTGCAACTATCAAAATGTGGTTGATGTTAAAGCTAAATCTCAAGCACAAGATAACATCTCAAGCACATGCTATTCTGCTGTCCTCCTTTGGGATGCACTAAAGTGCTACACCAGTAGTTTAATAATTAGCTTGATGGCAAATAGAAACAAAGAAATCAGTAGCAAATTAGACAGTCTAGCCAAAGAAAACAAAATGCTTGAAGAACAGCACAGACACTCAAAAACGCTCAAACATCTAGACACCCTGAGGCACTTAAAATATGAATACAATAGGATTGTCAGTAAAAGAGTTCACCAATGGGTCCAAGCTCAGAAATCCCAAAAACTATTTAATCCGAACAAAGCAGGTAAAATGCTGGCCTCTTATCCCTAGTATCAAAGATGACTTGGGTATAATCCCATCTCTTTCAATAAAACTTTCTTCACTGTGATCATTAGTCCCCGCAAAGCTGTTCTAAAACATTTTGCCCTAAAGGTGATGAAGGGATGGGAACTGCTGTGGAAGCAACAGTTGTGGTCGTAGACAAAGAGAGAAAAGACCTATTGTTAAAATAGAACTACAGACCAATCTCATTAATAAATTCCAAAGCAAAGATATATCATAAAAGATTGGCAGCAAGATTAGAGACAATCCTTTCTAAATTAATCCACCCATCTCAATCGGCTTTGTTAAGAGCAGATTGGCCTGTGACAATATACGTTTTCTGCCACATTATAGAGAACTGAGAACAAAAAACAAGGGAACCCTACTCACGGGGAGCCTGGGTAAGTAAACACAAAACAGACAGAACATCTGGGGTAGATTTAGGAGAAATCAGCCAGTTACTTTTTCAGAATCATCAGGAGGCTCAAGCGACTCTGACGCTCAACCAGGACCGAGTCGCATTGACAATCATCCTGGGCAGCCTTTTTAGATCGAGGAGGGAAGAGAAAAGGCAAAACATGGTACCAATACCCGGGGAGAGACAGACACGGAACAAACACTATCAGTGGGGCCCTCAACCATACTAGATCTGGCCAATACCAGAACAGAGAGCATTCCCATTTTTAATCTATCACAACATGTCCTATCCTCATCTGAGATCTCCCTGTTAAGTAAAGGATTATCATTTGTTATTACTGAACGCACCAATTTCTTTAACCTAAAAACAGAACTGTACCAGTTCTTCCGTAAAATACGCCTTAGACTGTTCTTTATGGACAGGGCGGACTACACACAAGACTCTGTGACAGGACTTAAACCACCTTCCGTCTTTTACCCCACCAATGGCATGATGCCACCAGAACTATTAACATTTGAAAAGATAGTACTTGCAGGGATAGACAACCTGAAAAACAGTAATTCATACATACCATACAACATTAGCTTAGATGAACGTAAAGCCTTAGAAAGTTTGAAGACTGACCAATCGATCATATTGAAACCTGCTGACAAAGGAGGCGGAATTGTGGTACAAAACAGACATGACTATGACTTAGAAATCAGGAAACAAATAGGAGAGGTAAGACATTACAAAAAACTAGACAGTAATCCACTAATAGAAATTAAAAAGAGATCTTGAGAATAACCACAGAGGGCTTAGACCTAGGCTTTCTCAATAAAAAGAATGCGCGTTTCTCAATGCAGATAACCCAAGAACTCCGGTCCTTTATACTCTGCCCAAGATACATAAAAACATCACCAATCCCCCAGGCCGACCTATACTTTCTGGATGCGGTTCAATTCTTGAACCTATTGGCAAATACATAGATTTCTTCATTAAAGATTATGTTCCTGAACAGGAAACATATGTAAGAGATTCTATGCACATGATCAATCTGTTAGAAGTAAGACCCTACAATATCGAGGTAGATTGGCTTGCCACCCTTGACATTGTTTCTCTCTATACGAATATACCCCAAGCGGAGAGTATAGAGGTAATCAAAGATTTATTAAATACCAGACCAAGACCCGTTCAGGTCCCTACCAATTTTATTATCTCACTCTTACAGATTGCCCTCACACACAATTATTTTGTGTCAGAAGGTACCCATTACCAACAATGTTCTGGTACTAGTATGGGAGCGATTTTTGCTCCAAATCTGGCGAATATATACATGGACCATGTGGAACATAAATTTGTCCTCAACAATACTAACATGTACCGCTCCAAGATTGGATGCTGGAAGCGCTATATAGATGACATTTTTCTTATTTGGTCAGGTAATAATTCTGATTTCGATGACTTTGTTCTATATTTGAATTCTATACAACCACACTTGACTTTTACATCGACCATACACAAATCCAGCATTACCTTTCTGGATCTAAACATACAATATGAAGATGGAGGACTTTTCACCTCTCTACATAGAAAACCCACTGAACGCAATACATTGTTAGCCTATAACAGTCACCATCCACGCGCGCTAAGGGATGGACTACCTTACGGGCAATTCCTTCGGTTGCGCCGTAATTGCGCCAAAAAAGAAGATTATATGAAAGAAGCTGACATACTGAGAGAAAAACTTATAGCACGAGGGTATCCAAATAGGCTAATCAAAAATTCATTGAAAAGAGCCTGGTTTTGTCACAGAGATACGCTACTTACCCCCAAAGAAAAATCCAAAACAAACGAACTTATCTGTGTTACCACGTTTGGAATACATACCAACAGAATCCGCAAATTGGTAACTCAAAATTGGCATTTTATCAAAAGCATAAACCCCAACATTGGAATTCCAATGTTTGCATTCAAACGGGGCAAAAATTTGAAAGACCATCTGATTAGATCATCCTTAGAAACCCCACTACAAACCACGCGATCATTGCAATCAACCTGGGGCTTACCCGAGGTTAAAGGACATTTCAAATGCGGGAACTGTGTAGCATGCGCATTCACATTGAACACTAAGACTTTTGAACATGGAAACGTGAAACACACGCTGGAATTTTTTGCCAATTGTAACACGAAAAATGTTGTGTACTGCATAAAATGTCCCTGCGGTTTGCCCTATATTGGGCAAACACAGCAACCAGTGAAGGCTCGAATAGGACAACATCGTAGCAGAATTAGAAATTCAGTGCCTAATGCCCCCTTGGTCAGCCATTTTTCTAACAAAAATCATACGGCAGATGATATTACATGGCAAGTAATAGACAAAGTATCCATCCCACCCAGAGGAGGAGACCTGGCTCAAATCCTTCAACGAGTAGAATGTCGCTGGATTGAACGCACCAATTCTATCACTCAGGGGTTAAACTCTGCTGAAGAATGGCGTGGTTTTATCACCACACTTAGTGCCTAACCTCCATCATGTGCAGCAGCGTGCTTGACACCCCTTACTGAAACAGCACCCGTCTCGGTCCTTATTGATGGGATCTGTAAACACAGCATTTAGTTTTTCTATCTAATGTTTCACTTCATTTGTAGCTATTTGCCCTCCCCTGCCCTTCCCTCCATTATCTACACCACTACATGTATGGTTTATCCGGCCAACAATTTCTCAATTTTTACTTCTACTCTTTCTCTTCTCAAAACCCATTCCACTCCACCCTGAGTCATCAGCCATCCCCGGCCCTTCACTTCACTGACTGTATCACCACTTGTATGCTCCTTTATATTTTCCGTTACTGGTAACTTCCACCACATTCTGTGCAACCCCGCTATTAGGCTTGTTATCCTATTGCACGTAGAGAATGCCACAGAATTTCTTAGGGGTCCACACAAACAAACACACAATTTTTTTCTTTTTATTTATTTTTTATTATTTATTATTTATTATTTATTATTTACTATTATTCTTTATTTCTATTTTCCCTCCTCCCTCCATACTTTCTGATTTTTAAATTCGACCCACCACATCCACCAGTCTTTTGTTTATTTCTATTTTGGCACACAGATCCATAGAGCAGATAGGTATTCTGGATCATGTAGCCATGCCTGACTCACCATTTTTTGTCGGGAACTTTTGCTTATCCATTGCTAGACAACTACTATCCTGTTGTTATCGCACCAAACAGGGAGACGGACGCTCCACTGTTCCAGCAGCACCCGGGGGACAAACACCGGCTATTTCAGCTTATCCAAGGTACTAACAGCCCTGACCTCAATGCCCTTGGTTCTACATTTAAGACCTTGGTTATTTATCTAGCGCCCGTCCTCATTATTACTATTTTCTTATTTTAGAGCTCCACTTGTTATTTCCTTGGCGTTCATTGCCCATATACGAAGCAATCGCCATTCTGCTGATCAGCCAGAGAAACCCACATGGGTAAGCTTTTTCTTAAATGCAACATTGCAGCTACCCGCCAATACCCCACAATCATTTGCTAGGAATTAAATTTTCTGCTTTTGACATTTTCGTTTTTCACATACAGTTCTTGTACCTTGTGAATATCAAGTGCCCCGAGTAACGCTGAGATATCCAGGCCCTGCCATCCTTTCTGCCTAACACTACCCTCACAAGGGGTAAGTTCTTGTGGCTTGTTCTTGTTATAAACATTATCCATGCTACCACATCTTGAATCTACTATTAAACATTAGCCATGCCATTGTACACTGATCTAACTATTATGCATCTATTACCTTTCACAGTGCCCGGCCGGGTCCCTGTGAGTTTTTTCTTCACTTATTTCACGGTGACACTGCTTTTCACATTAGGCAGTGCAGGCCTCCCCTCAGGTACGCTCCCTCCCTTTTCAGAAGCCTTTACCTCCAATTTTGCAAGCCACTGCCTTGGCCACACACTGACAGTATCCTCCCATTTCTTTTAGGTGTCCCTACATCCTTTAGGTCCTGAAGAGACCCTGTACTTCAGATAGGGTCGAAACGTCGTCGACAATTAACAAAGGCGAACTATTATCAAACACTTATGATTGTATAAAGTGTTGTCCAATTGATTTTGAATTATTTAATGGTCGCCAAAATGTTTTCAAGTGAAACCTTGTACATATGTCACGTATTATGTCACTATTAGTTTAGGTTCCAATGTTTTTTTCACTGGGACACCGTTCACTATTTGTAATCATTGTTTGTTGTATAATCATATTGTGATTCTCAAGCCCTATGTATATATTGTTTATTTCATTTATTTATTATATAAACGAAAAAAAAATTCACATTGACTATTCCCTCAGTATCAGTGGCCAGCTTTCTTTTTGACATCCTACTAACCCTGTATATTGCCATTGTGCAGAATTGCATCAGAAATACTGTATTATTATTCCACAGGAGCCATTGTTTCCCCATTAACATTATAGAGAAGGCCCAGCTTTTTTAGGTCAAGCCTGGGCAGCGCATGCGCTGCTCTGCGAGGCATGCTGTATTGGAGTATGGACTTAAAGCCGCGCCCACTCTCCGCCAATATTTGCCATTGGCTTGTATCATAGTCCTTTGTAAATGCTGGCTTCTGATTCAATAATAGGCTTGTTAGTCCCTCCTTCATACCACCTTGTCTTCATTTTTAACCTCCCATGAGGACTGGCCCTTTTACTACGGTTGTTACACGGTACGTCTTATTTAGTCTGTAAGCACTATTTTCTTTAATGCGTTTCTCCTACTGCAGGCACTACATGCTTTCCTGCAACATTCAGCGCATTCAGCGTGCCATGCACGCTTTCACGTGGCGCTTTTACAAAAATAGCATTTATTTGTCAACTTGACAAACAAATGCTTTTTTTGGTAAAAGCGCCCCATACCGCGCTTTCACTTTAATAGCGGCTGCGCACCTTTCTTTAGATACGGCCCATCTAAAGAAAGGGGCATGGCCTCTATTAACGTGAAAGCGCAGCATGGGGCGCTTGTAAACAAGCATTTGCAATGCAATAGGTCTCACACTATAGAAACTTTGACCTATTGGTATTGTAAATGACAATGTTTTTTATCATTGCAGGTTTTTTAAACCCATAAATAAAAGGCATTGTCATTTGCAATGCCAATAGCTCAAAATCTCGCAATTGTGAGACCTATTGCATTGCAAATGCTTGTTTTTTTAATTTAAATAACCAAATGTATTATTTGTATTAGAACAAAACAGTAAAGTACACAATGCAATCATGACACCATGAATTAATCCAGGAAAAATGTACAGTTCATCCTATCACATTATTCCAGCAATCAAATTGTAGTGGTTCCACCATTTCCCCCAGATCTTTCATTTGATTATGTGACCATCCTGTGACTTTTTACATGGATTCCTCTATTTTAGCACATTCCATTGCTGTCCACTATTTGGTGGTATGAGGAGGGTCAGGGGACTGACAGTATCTGGCATGTACAGTTTGCTGTACAAACTTCAGTACAATGGCCTTATATGCGAGTCTGAAGGTGAGGATTACAGTTCAAGCAGTCTCTCTGATCCTTTTTAATTAGAGTAAGACACGTCAAGGATATCCCCCTGCTCCTTTTTCCCCCAGCAATTAAACCTCTCCTTAGGCTCATTAACGACAGTCCCAGCATAAAAGGAATTCAGTTCAAATCTGAAACTCTGAAAACAGCAGCATATACAGATGGCTTTCACTGAGAAGGCTGACAATCAAGCCTAGCCCTCTAGGGCATAATCTGTGAATCCTCTAAGATTTCAGGTTAGTCTTAACAAGGACAAACCTGTAGTACTACCCCTGAACCTATTATGCTTCACTGCTTGTAATGAAAATAATGACTTGCATTGGCAACTGAAACTTATCAAATATTTAGACATGTCGTTTTTTAATGATCTCCAAGAAGCCATCCAATATAATGAGGAAAAAACCCTAGAGAAAATAAGACCTCCTAAACGGGTGGTCCCCAAATGGATAGATAGGGCACACCTGTAAATAATGCTCACTTCAGTTATCCACTGCTTAGTGAGCATAGATCCAAGCAGGCTCTCCCCTGATTTCTTTGGTTCGGCAGAAAAATCACATCCCTGTTTCTCTGGAATAATAGAGCTAGAATATAGCCTTATAGCCCGCTGCCGAGGGCTATACCGGCTGTTAAAGGCCCTGATCCCGAGTTATAGGCCCGAGCCGCAGGCGAGGGCCTATAACGAGGGAGAGGGCCTTTGACAACCGGTATAGCCTGAGGCAGAAGGGCTATAAAGCTATTAGAACATTCCACCCACTAAGGGTAGAATGTTCTAAATTAAAAATGGAGAAACAAAAAGACAAACATTGGAATGTTGGAGCGCTGGGCTTATACCAGCCATTATAAGCCCAGAGCAACTCCATTGTCTTCAATGGAGCTCCCAACATTCCAATGTTCTAATATTGTATACAAAACCAAAATGCCTTCCTTCTAAGGCAAGGTGCTCAGCGGTTTTCGGAGTCGCCAGAAGCCTTCCAAGCTGGTGTCGGATCAAACAGGATCTTGCCCACTCTTCACCATATTGTTCTAAACCTAACAATGAATCCAGCTAATGTTCAGCACTCCTAAGTGATCATTCTTGACACCACAAGGGTTATTATGCATCTTGATAAGAAAATGACTAACCAAAAAATGTAACCTAATTTGCTTTTGGAAAACAAAAGACTTTGAATCAGCTCTTCACCCAATTGCAGAACTGAATGGGCTAAGAGAGGATTGAGTGTACCGTAGCCAGAGCTGAAGCAAAACTGACAAGAGACAGTTGGCTCAAAAGTGATGTCAGACAAACATACTTCCAGGGCCTCTACTTATATAAAGTTTCCTGTGAGGCTTTGATTTTTTAGGGTCTACATCCATTTCAGGGTCCATAAAATGTTATATCTGCTTGCTGATAAGAGAAAAAGCAGTGTTTTCATTTGATGTCAAATATAGCCTTTTAAATGTGGGACTGGATATTAAACATGTTTTAACCACTGCACTGAGAGTTGTGAAGTTCTGAATGTACTTAAATAGAAACAGAGTTCTTTCCAAGAAACACATTTTCGGGTTGTCTTTATCTGGAAATGTTTTTTAAATTGTGCTACTAACATGACAGAACTCTGATTAATTGTTAGACCCTAATAATAAAGTATGAGGTAAATGATGGTGGCAGTGAAACTGATTTGGTAATTAAGCGTGTAGCCAAGACCAAGCAAAACTGGTAGGCCATTTTCACGTGCACTTGATGGAAACTAGAATCAAAAGGCTCTGTCACTCCTGGATGACCTGTCAAGCTAGTAGTAAATCAGGAGAACAGTGCAAGATGCCCCTCATACTATTGACAGTGTTAGATCTGTCTTTTGAAAGCTCTGTGAAGGGTACTGGTTAAATCTATTCCAAGAGCTTACCAGGACTTGTAACTATCAAGAGAAATATGGTGCTCGTACCGTGCAGTCAGGCGTGTATAGGACTCTACTCGTGACTTGGTGTCCTCACGACCTCACATGTGCTCGCCTTTCCGTTATCACACTCACCTGAGGGGTTTTCTACGATCGGTGCAGAGTATCAGACAAGGAGGACAAGAGACTGTGGAGTTCTGTACCAGTCTAAGTATGTCACACTTTTTCTTTGTATGTTTAACCATAAGTTAAAGGAAAGGCGCTGTAACAAGCCTTGTGGACTGCCCCTTTCTAGATGATTGTTCACAATCTAAGATGAAGTTGAGTCGTTTTATGTGATGTCAGTTTCTGTTTAAACCACATATGAATAACTATTTTTAAGGAATATTTGCATCGCAATGCATTCATTCGCTTACTTTTTGTTATGTTCATTGTCATATTGCAGTTATTTTTGTCCCTGATTTTTGCTCCATACTATTGGAATTTCATTTGAATCTACTGTTGTGTGTCTTTGCCTTGATATATACATCAGCATTATTCTTCATATTCAATCAAGAAATATAAGATGTCATGGAGGTACTTTTCCATTTGTTGCTTTTTACTCCTAACTGGGACCTCCTTAAGGAGACACTAATCATCTTTCATGTGAACTATTCTGTGCAGGGTGACATTCTGACTGAAAGGAAGAATCACCATTTCCTCCGAAAATCAAGAGGGAACCTTAACAGATCTTCTCTGAACCAGGATATTTCAAGGCAACCCCATATATTGTCAAGCTCAGGTCTTCTGGGTGACACTTTGAGTGTCTTCTTGGTTCGAAGAAAAGGCCTCTTATCTTCAGAGGCAGTTCCAGATATCAGATTGATAACAGCAAGGCCAGCAATGCTCCAGAAAATAATACAGCAAAAAGGACAAAAAACTGGATGCCAGAAGAAACCTTCTTGCTGAGTAGGCTAGGACCAGGTTATGGAAAAAAGAGTAAGAACAGGAAGTGGAAAGTATGTGGAGTCCACAGGATCCAAAGAGCGAGCAACAATTCAGAAACAATTACGACGCAACTGGACTTACGATGAAACTTCCTTATATAGTGAACAACAGGATATGACATAATTATAAAGGTCTCAGCCATCTTGGATTGGGAAGGTATGTAATGCAAAATTGAAAAGAAATATCCACAAGCTCAATTGAATTTTAATAGAATGCAAGCATTAGACAGAATTTCATTAGAATATGAGCCCCATCTACGAATGGCTGTGGAGGTTTAAAAATAAAGGAAAAATGCATTCAGAACACAACAACCGGCATTTCAAGATGGCTGCCAGCGAGGACACTATTGGGTCCCCACTCTCCTGCAGGCTCGTGGCAGGCCAGCAGAATAGGCCACTGTGGGGAGCCACGTTTGGCAGGAACCTACCAAAGAGAACTGCCGCAGCACTCCTTCATGCGGCTCAAAAGTAAGGATCTTAATCCTTACACTCTGCTTCGTTTTAGGATTTCCTGGTTTTAGGGGGTTCTTAGTATATAATTGTTTAATCAAAGGAGGGGCACGAACCTGGTTTGCAGGGTCTTAAAAACGGTCACAGGGATTATATCCCTTCTAATCAATAAGATATTGTAATTTTTCTCTAAAATATGAGGAATAGCATAACCCTTGAGCTTCATACTCAGGTTGACCAACAATAAATACAGGTCCTGTCCTTTTCTTTAAAGAACAATCTTTACTAGGGTGATATGGTTTCAAATGAGAAACATATAAGAGAGGATGGACTCTCCTGTAAATGGGAACTTTGAGTTTATCTGTGATATGATTTATAATACTAGAAATTTTAAAAGGTCCATAATATCTTGGAGGAAATGTAGACCAGCAGATTGAACGGGGTAGGTTGAGGGAAGACAACCAAACCCTGACTCCAACCTTATAGGTAGGTGCTGGTCACGTATATCGATTGGCTTGAACCCTTTGCTTGGATTTAGACTTTTGTAAATTTTGGGGTAGTTTCTTTTGTATCTCTTTCAATGTTTCTAATGACTCTTGTACTGCAAGCACAGAATCTGCAGGTTCTGAGGACCAGGAAATGTTTGACAAATGAACCCAGTTTGAGCAAAAAAGGTGAATAGCTAGTGGATACAATTATTATAAGCAAATTCACCAAATAAGCAAATTCAGGAGTGGCCAAGAGAGTTTTTCAGTTATTTTCAATGGCTGAAACGTAACATCTTAGAAAACTTTATCCATTCAGTTTGGCCATTAGATTGATGGTGGAAACCAGAAGATAATGCTCTTTGGATACCATGGTTTTAGACATAATATTTCCAAAATTTAGAAACCTATTGGGAGCCATGATCAGAAATGATTTTTAAGGGCAATCCGTGAAGGCCAAATATATCAGAATAAAAAACGTTAGCCATTTCTAATGCAGTTAGTGATTTAGGGAAGGCTGAGAAATGAGTAATTTTGGAAAAAGAATCTATAGTGACCATAGTTGTGGTACAGTATTCAGGATTCACTGGAATCACTGTAAGTTATGACATTTTCATGAAGAGACGGCCACCAATGCTTGCTTCTCATGAGATCGTCAGTAACCCGTCGAACTCTATGTCCAGAGGTGAACGTGTCATGACATAAATGTAAAATTTTACTTTGTAATTGGGGTGTTGGAATAAATATTTTTTTTAACTAAATGAGTCTATCTTGTATGCTTCAATTGTGGATAACTTTATTTTAATTTACATAGCATAGTTTGGACTTTCGAACATTGATCTGCCCCACCATTTTGAATCTTTCAAACTCTGTGTAACATCTAGACAAGGAATCTGCAATTACATTTTCAGATCCAGGAATATAAGTAAGGAAGAAATTAAATTGTTGAAAAAAGAAAGCCCAGCAGGCTTGTCTGGTATTCTGGCACTCAGCCTGTTGAAGAACTTGAAGGTTTCTATGATTACTACAGACAGTTATTCGATGTTGAGTGTCCAGTAAGAAATGTCTGCACTCGATGAAGGCTGACTTAATAGCCAGTTGCTTTTCCAGGACAGAATAGTTCCTTTCTGCTGTAGCAAATTTCTATGAAAAGGCAGCTATGGGATACTCTTCTCCATCATTGCCAGTTTAAATCAAAGCTTCCCCCATTGTCAGGTCTGAGGCACCCGTCTCAACAATTAAATGTTTTGAGGCATCAGGTTGAAGCAGGATGGGAGCTTGAACAAACTCAGTCCTCAATTTTTCAAAAGCTAGGGTAGCATACTTACTGCAGTTAAAAGATTTTTTTTTCTTAAGCAATTCTTTAATGGGTGAAACAAGTTTAGAAAAATTCTTAACAAATCTGCGGTAATAAATCGCCAAGCCAAGAACAATTTGAGTTTCTCTCACAGATGAAGGAACAGGCCAATCAAAAATAGCTTGGACCTTTCGATTATCCATGGCAATTCCTTTGGCTGAAAGGACATAGCCTAAATATTCAATTCAAGTTTTTTCAAAGAGGCAATTTTCAACATTGACCAATAACATGCTTTCCTTTCGGTGCTGTAAAACGTGTTTGACATGGTATGGGTATTTGGTAGGTACTTTGGAGAAAACCAAGATACCATCTAGCTAGACGACCATGGACTGAAGTATCAAATCCGAAAAGATTGAATTCATAAACTATTGTAAAACAGCACATGCATTACATGATCCAAGTGGCATCACCCTACATTCATAATGCCCAAAAAGTGTTCTGAATGCAGTCTTCCATTCATCGCCTGAACGGATACAAATTAAATGATAAGCACCTCTGAGTTTGAGTTTAGTGAAGATCTTGGCACCTTGGACTGCTTCCAGGATGTCTGATATGAGAGGTAAAGGATAGTAGTCCTAGATAGTCACCTGATTTAAACCCCTGTAATCAGGGCTGGAGTTTAGATGTGCCTTTCTTTGGTACAAAGAATAAAGATGCTCTGGCAGGGGATTTAGTTGGAGTTATCAGACCATTTTCTAGATTAGCATCAAGATACTGTTTTAGGGCTTGTTGTGCTAAGAGAGATAAAGAGAAAATTCGCCCCTATGGAACAATGGCATCCAGTCAGATATCAATAGCACAGTCAAAAGGACGATGCAGAGGTACTCCTTTGTTATTGACTCTTGAAAGACATCAAAGTACTTGTGATACGCATCAGGAACCTCAAATGCAAGGCAATAAACTGATCATCTTGGCCAGAATGAACTTCAGAAGTTTTAAGTAAAGGTTGGTTAGAAGTACAATGAGAGACACAATACTCTGAGCCAAAAACAAAGACTTCGCTGACCAATTGATGCAAGGACTGTCTCTGGCTAACCAATGTAGTCCAAGAATAATGGGGTAACGGGGAGAGGATATCAAATCAAGGATTATTTTCAGAGGTAAGGGCTGAGGTTCCTCTATCACTAAGCCAGATCCACTAGAGTTCCATCAACAGCTTCTACAGTCAATGGTACATTTTTCTTAGAGACCGGAATGTGGTGAAGTGAGGCCCACTGAATGTCCATTTAAACGTTGGATGCTCCGCAGTCAATAAGCACTAGTACCAGGAGAGGTACAGACTGCATTAAAAACTCCCCTTGGAGAAGAACAAAATTAGATGAATTCAGAGCACCAGGCATGGGTGTCTGAAAATGACTCGCCTATATTCCCTGCACAACGGGTGAGCTCCTTAGTTTCCCAACTTCTCAGAACTGCGAACTGGGCAGGAGCTTAGCAATGGGGCGCTTGACCACAATATAAGTATTAGCTAGATTTCTTTGTCTTGCCCTTTCTTTCTCTGTTAAAGGGCTCTTGGTGTTGCCTACTTGCATGGGTTCTTCTTCAGGTTCTGGAGGCTCGTGCAACCTCAAGCAAAGGTTTATAGACAGACTTAGAGGAGAATTGTTTCCAGCGCTCGTGGTCAAAGTCACTGCTCTTCCCCGCGCAGCTCCACCATTAAGGCTCTGCCCTTAGCGCCAGCTTGAGCTCCTCGGGTAGGTGTTCGAGGCCCTCCTCCACCCGCAGGCTCCTGCCTGCGCCTCATCCCTTGTGGTCTAGTGGAAGAGCACCCTCCTCTTCTGCTATTCCGCTCTGTTCTCTTTGCCTTTTATCTCTCTGCTCTTTTTTTCATTGCATTCTCTTTGCCTTTTTTTGTCATTGCGTTCTCTCTGCCTTTTGTCTCTTTGCCCTTTCTTCATTGCGTTCTCTTTGCTTTTTGTCTCTCTGCCCTTTTTTCATTGCGTTCTTTGCCCTTTTTTCTCATTGCATTCTCTTTGCCCTTTTTTTCATTGCGTTCTCTTTGCCTTTTTTTTCATTGCGTTCTCTTTGCCTTTTTTTTCATTGTGCTCTCTTTGCCTATTTTTTTCATTTTGCTCTCCTTTCCTTTCACTCTGCCTCTCTTTCCCTCCGCGCTCCCTCTTCCCTCACTCCCCACCGCTGATGCCCCCGCAGCCCCTCCCCCCAGTGGGTCACTCCTATCTCCCAGCTGATCGCCTTCCCCCGACTCCTACTTAATGGCGGCCGCTGCGCAGCAAGAAGAGCAAGACCTATGACCTCCTGGTCAGAGTCACTGCTCTCCCCCCACGCAGCTCCACCATTAAGGCTCTGCCCTTAGCGCCAGCTTGAGCTCCTCAGGTAGGTGTTCAAGGCCCTCCTCCACCCGCAGGCTCCTGCCTGCGCCTCATCCCTGATGGGCTAGTGGAAGAGCACCCTGCTGTTCTGCTATTCCGCTCTGTTCTGTGTCTTTGGTCTCTCTGCCTTTTTACTCATTTCGTTCTCTTTGCCTTTTGTCTCTCTGCCCTTTTTTCATTGTGTTCTCTTTGCCTTTTGTCTCTCTGCCCTTTCTTCATTCCGTTCTGTTTGCCTTTTTTTTCATTGCGCTCTCTTTGCCTATTTTTTTCATTTTGCTCTCCTGGCCTTTCACTCGGCCTCTCTTTCCCTCCCCGGTCCCACTTCCCGCACTGCCCGCCGCAGCTGCCTCTGTGGCCCATCCCCCCCAATGTGTCGCTCCTGCCTGGCAGCTGATCGCCCTCCCCCCAACCCTTACTTAATGGCAGCCGATGTGCGGCAGCGCAGCAGGCGTGCCAAAGGCAAGCCCGCCTGCGCCTGTCTGCGACCAGCGCCAGAGATCCATGTCCCCCGACACCTCACTGCTATGACCCCAGCACTCTCCTCGCACTCAACCCAGGACGCAACAACTGCCAGCTCTCGACGCTGAGCAACACCCAAGGCCCGATCGCCTGCCGACACTGCGCTGCACCTTCACCCACCTCCAGACCCCGGCAGCAACCTCCAGCCCACCGGACCCCACCGCACATAAACCACTGACCCGCATCCTCCTCATACAACGTAGAAATGTGGCACCTCCTCAACACTCACACGCCCCACGTCGCCTTCCTCACAGAGACCTGGACCAACACCAGCTCCGCACCCGAAATCGCAACTGCCATCCCCGACGGATACAAGATCCTGAGAAAAGACCGCCCCAACCGCCCAGGAGGAGGCCTCGCCATCGTCCACAAAAGCTCCCTCTGACTGACAACCACCAACTCAGACGACGCATCGCCCCCCATGGAACACATCCACTACCAGATCCAGCCCAATCCCAGAACGACGCTCCGCGGAACACTCGCATACAGACCTCTTGGACACCGCACTCTTTTCACTAATGTCATCGTCGACCACATAGCACCCCACGCCCTCGCCTCTACAGAGTGCATACTACTCAGAGACCTAAACTTCCACCTGGACAGCCACAGTGACCCCAACACCACCGCCCTCCTGGAGAACCTCACCAACATAGGACTGAAGCAACTTGTCTCCACCCCCACCCACACAGCAGGGGACACACTTGACCCCATCTTCGCCGGAGGAAACAACATTCACTTCAGCCACATCACGGAACTGCTCTGCACCACTACATCCATTTCTCCTTTACGAAACCCACCGCACACGTGCTGCCTCCCACGTAGAAGCTGGAACAAAGTCTCCGAAGAACACCTCACCTCTGCCCTCACCTACAATCCACCCCCAATTATGACAGACGCCAACACAGCGGCAAGCAACCTCCACCAATGGATCACCAACTGTGCCAACACTCTCGCCCCCTTCCAGAACACCACGAGACGACACAACAAGAAACCCAACTGGTTCACCACGGATCTCCAAGAATCCAAGCGTTCCTGCCGACGACTGGAGAAGACGTGGAGAAACAGCAAAACCCCGGAAGCACGCTCTGCCTACAAAACAGCCATCAGAGCAGACCACCAACTTATCAAATCAACAAAGAAAAGTGTAATCCAAGACGGAATCCTCTCCAACGCCCACCATTCCAAGGAACTCTTCGCCATCATACAGAAATTTGCCAAACACAACAGCGAAACAACTGACGTCCCTCTCTCCCAAGACCTCTGCAACAAACTCAGCTCCTTCTTTCACCTCAAGATCGAGACGCACTACGACAGCTTCGACGACCAAGACCACTGCACCGCCCCAACCCCTTAAGATGCCACCCAACTGACCCTTCTCACCTGGACCCCTCTCACTAAAGAAGACACTTTAAAGACAATGAAGAGCATCCACTCCGGAGCACCTTCTGACCCCCTGCCTGCCGCACATCTTCCACAGGGCCGCCACTGCCATCGCACCCGAGCTACACCAAACTATCAACTGCTCCCTCGATATGACCACATTCCCCGACAACTGGAAGTGCGCCAAAGTCAACCCCCTCCTAAAGAAGCCCTCCGCAGACCCGACGGATCTCAAGAACTTCAGATCCATCTCACTGCTTCCTTTTGCAGCCAAAGTCATCGAAAAGGCCATCAACACCCAGCTAGCACACTTCATAGAAACCAACAAAATCCTAGACACCTCTCAATCTGGATTTCACAGCAACCACAGCACCGAGACCGCCCTCCTCGCCGCCACCGACGACATCCGCACCCTCATCGACCAAGACCATACGGCAGCCCTCATCCTCCTGGACCTATCAGCAGCCTTCGACACCGTCTCCCACTGCACACTAGCCACCAGGCTATACAACGCCGGTGTCCAAGGAAAGGCCTTAGACTGGATACAATCTTTCCTCTCAGGCAGAACACAGAGAATAAGACTCCCGCCCTTCCTCTCATAACCGACAGAGATCAGATGCGGAGTACCCCAAGGATCCTCCCTCAGCCCCACACTCTTCAACGTCTACATGGCCCCCCTCGCAATTGATGGAGCAGGGTTTTCGCGAAATAAAACCTGCCTGAATTGAACCCTCAGTAACATTTACCGTGTGCAGTGAAAAACTAATGTGGAAAAGAGCCTAACATGAGGGAAAATGCTACTGCGCAAGCGCATACTAAAGTACTGAAGTAGGCCGCAAATGCTTATGACAAACGAAAAATAAAAGACTAATTCTGCTTTTGTGCACATTAATAAAGTGTGCTAGAAAAATAATATTAACATGGGTTGCGCATGGATAGATGCAACATGGGGTGGATGCGTAATGAAAAGCATTATAAGTGATTAATAATGCCTGTTTGTTTTCCATAGAAGCATGGTTTTCTGTTCTGCGGGAAAACACGGGGTTAATGTGAATAGAATAAATTCTGCAAAATAACACTGAGCAAGACGATGGAAGTGGAAGACAAGTGTCCTTCGCCAGTCCTGTGTGCCTGCCAAGAGACAGCTGATAGAAACAAAATTTTCCTTGAGTGAAAGAACATTTCCTCTTCGTGCGGTACGAACGGATAAATTTGACACATAATTTGCTACATGACTAGGATGGAGGAAACGAATGCTATGACAGAGGCTCGAATTTGTATTTCCTGGGGTGGAAGTAGATATACAGAATAAATGAACAATAAAGAAGATGAGCTAAAGGACATGACGAGAGTGGTGTGACAGTACACCCCCTTCCTTAACCAATCATGAGTAGAGAAATCCTCTGTTGGACATTTGGGTTTTAGGGTATAATTGTGGTTTCTGGTGGGAGGGGTTTAGGAGTTTTGCGGGAGTTTGTTGGTGGTTAGTTGGTGTCTTGCTTTCCTACCTGCATGAGGAGAGGCCTTCTATGCTGTCTCCTATTCTTGAGCTGGCTGTTCCTGTCTGCTGATTCCTGACTTAATCTTTGCCTCTTCAACTCTACTTGAGGGGCCTTACTGCTCTCATGGCCAGGGAGTAGATTTCCTATTCAATTGGGTTAGTATAGACAGAAAACTGAATTTGCATAATCATTTGCAAATGTATTTTGTCTCTGAACCTTTTGTCTCTTCGCCTTTCCACTCCTTTATGCATTGATATGTTGAGATGTGTTTTGATCACTATTACTCTGATATTATTGCTCTGTGATGATCTATGATTTGTACTGTATTTTGGTATTGATGAGCATTTATTTCAAATTTTTTAGATAAACATTATAAATATACAAATGTGTCTGTCTTTATTAGAGGTGTTTTTCTAGTTTATGATTATTTTAAAAACAAGTACTAGTTTGGCAAACCCTGTCAACTATATAAAGATCGCATCGCCATAATTGGTATAATAGAAATGAAGACACAAATTGGATTTCGGTAATTTTGGTATTTTGCTTGGAAATTCACTAATCTCAGCGTGAAGGGGCTTGTGGGTAATGAAATTGGGCCTAGTTTGTGGAAAATTATTAGTCCCTGATCGCTGGATCACAACCATCGTCAGGAACCACAAGCTCAACATCGTCTCCTATGCCGATGAGACCCAGCTCATCCTCTCCCTCACCAAAGAACCAGACATCACCAGGCACTACTTCCAAGAAGGGATGAAAGCCATCGCGATCTGGATATGAAACAGCTGCATGAAGTTCAACTCAGAGAAAACAGAAGTCCTCATCCTCGGATCCACCCCCTCTGCATGAAACAACACCTGGTGGCCCCTTGCCCTCGGAAACCCACCTATCCCAATGGACCATGCACGCAACCTCGGCATCATACTCGACTCATCACTCACCATGAATCGCCAGATCAACGCCATATCCTCCGCATGCTTCAACACCCTATGCATACTTCGCAAGACGTTCAAGTGTATCCCCCCTGACTCCAGGAAAACCGTCACTCACGCACTCATTACCAGCAGACTGGACTACGGCAAAGCCCTCTATGCCAGAATCAACAAAAAACTCCTCCGCAAACTCCAGGCCGTCCAGAATACCGCATCCAGGCTTATCCTCGATATCCCACGGCACAACCACATCTCCCAACACCTCTGCGACCTCCACTCGCTCCCCATCAAAAGAAGAATAACCTTCAAGCCCTCCACAACACCAGACCCCAATACCTCAACCAAAGAGTCTCCTTCCACGCCCCCAAGAGAAACCTGCGCTCAGCCGACCTCGCCCTAGCCACCGTCCCACGTTTTTACAGGACCAGAACAGGTGAAAGATCCTTCTCCTACCTCACAGCCAAGACCTGGAACGAATTCCCCCTCCATCTCCGATGGAACCCGACACTGCACCAATTCAAGAAGGACCTAAAGACCTGGCTCTTCGAATGACCCCCAACGGAGCTGCCCACACCCACCCCCAGTGCCTTGAGACCCTCACGGGTGAGTAGTGCGCTCTACAAAACCCTGATTGATTGATTGATTGATTGATTGAGCGCTGCAGGCATTCTTCCTGAAGATGTCTATCGATCTGTAAGGTTAATTGGATAAGTGCTTGAAGGGACTGAACACATCAGGACGATTAACTCAGATAAAGGAGCTGATTGTGTTATTGAGAAAATGGGGAGATGTGGACAGATGGAGGAGCAGGTGGATAAGAAGAAAGTAGGGAATGACCGATAAAGCATCTTTGGCTTTTCCGGTGAAAGAAAAGGAGCCAATAGTGCTGGAATATCCAATGAGGGAAACTCCAGGAGGTAGCTATGTACATGTTCCATGGTCCAGACAAGATATATTGTCATTTACAAATGATTTCCCGAAATTGAGAGAGAAACCTGTAGAATGGTATAGACAAGTGGAAAGATTCGTCAAAGTTTCAAAGGTGTTGTGGGTAGATCTGGATGGATTGTTTGACATTGTAGTACCAGCAGATTTATGGACAGAATGTAAGATTACAATTGATTGGCCAACGGAAGAATATCCTAGAGATGCAAAAACTGGAGCGCCAGGTCCAGAAGTGATGAGAAAGTATGAGCAGGCTATCACATTTTTGAAAAATAAAATTCCACCAAAAGAGACAGATTGGGTAAAGATTGATAGAACGACTCAGGAGAGTAAGGAATCTGTACACGCCTACTATGAAAGGTTAATTTTGGTTTTCAAACAGTATAGCGGTTATGAGACTTTGAGTGAAAAGGACATGAGTCATTTTGTATATAGATTTGTATATGGATTGAAGCCCGAGATAAGTGAAATGATTAAGCAGCATATGTTGTGTTGGCAGAATAGCACTGTAGATGAAGTATTAAGGTATGCCAAATACTGTAGTGATGACATCGAGTGTAGACAACGTAAACTAAAAGAAAAAGCGATGTGGGCACAAGTAAAGGTTGCAGAAAAACAAGAAGCTCAAATGAATAATCAGACTGGTGATGCAGGACAGACTAAATCCAAACCGGATATAGGTAAGGGAAAAGGTCAAATGAGTATAGAAGAGGCTAAAAAGAAATGGCCATGCCATAATTGTGAAAGTTAGGGCATTGGAGAAACGAGTGTAAATTTCCTCCAAAAGCTAATACGTAAAATCAACCATTAAATCCACAGGTGCAGAATGAGGTGAGTTACCAACAGCTGCAACAACCGCAGGTAGTTACTCAACAGAGTCAGGTGCCACAACCACCTCTTCCCAAGAGTGTAAACCCTCAGAGATACAGTGCAGAGACAGGATTCTACGGAGGAGAGAAGGTAACGAAATTGCCGCGCGCAGCTGCAGTATCGCAGTATTGGTTACGGCAGGATGGAAATGAATCGGATGAAAGTTTATGACGGTGCCTAGGAGAGGAGGAAGAGTGCGTGCTTGGCGCAACTCTAGAGGTAGATCAGTCAGGTCCATTTGTGGATGGAGAAGTGAATGGTGTAAATGTTATATTCCTTGTGGACACTGGAGCTACCCGTTCTACTGCTAGATCAGTGGAAATTCCAAACCTTCCTCTCTCAGGAGAATATATCCAAGTTGTAGGTGTTTCAAACCCACAGATTAAAGTGCCTCTTACCAAACCCGTAGAGGTGAAAGTTGGACCATTCAAAGAGATGCATCGGTTTGTGGTATGTGATTGCAGTCCTGTAAACCTGCTAGGACGCGATCTGCTTTGTAAAATGAATTGCACCATCTATTGTACCCCAGATGGTATTGCTTTTCAGACACCAGATGAAGATGTTCTGTATAAAATGACAAAGGCAGAACTAGAACCAGGAGTAAATGACATGTTTCCTGTGTTTGACGTAGAGAAAATCCCAATTGAATTGAAAGAAACAGTCAGATCTGACGTATGGGATTTCACAGGCGAGGACATTGGGTTAATGAGAGGAGTAGACCCTGTAAAAGTCACTGTAAGAGAAGGAACAAATTACCCAAATACTCCACAGTACAAATTAACACCAGAAATTATTGAAGGAATAACACCCGTAGTTAATAAAATGATCGAACAAGGAATTTTGAAAGAATTAATGAGTAGCCCATGTAATTCACCTATAATGGGATTGAAAAAGCCGAATGGGACATATAGGATAGTGCAAGATTTGAGGAAGATAAATAAAATCGTTATTCCTTGTTGTCCAATTGTGCCAAACCCCGCTGTAATACTGTATCAGATTCCACATGATGCAGAATGGTACAGTTATTGATTTGTGCCATGCATTTTTCTCTATTCCGTTACACCCAGACAGCCAGCCATTATTTGCGTTCCGGTTCGGAGAGCGTATTTTGGCATGGTGCCGAATTCCTCAAGGGTATACAGAAAGTCCCTCAATCTTTAATCAGATCCTAAAGAAATCATTGGAAGATTTAAGAATGCCTGAAAAATCTGTAATGGTCCAATACATTCATGACCTATTAGTGGCATCAAAGACCAAAGAAGCATGTGTTGCCGACACAATTGCTTTATTGAATCACTTGGCAGAAGGAGGGCACAAAGTGTCTCCGTCAAAACTGCAATTTTGTCAACAAGAAGTACAATACCTAGGTCATAAGATTGAGAAAGGGATGCGAAAGGTAACGACAGAAAGAATAAGGATTATCCGAGGAATGAGATTCCCAATGACGCAGAGAGAGGTGAGAATGTTCCTTGGAATGGTTGGATAATGCCGACAGTGGATAAGTGGATTTTCATTAATTGCAAAACCTTTACAGCGATTGACAAAAAGAGATGTCAAAGATCCGTTTGAGTTGAATGAGGAAGAAATGAAAGCTTTCAAAGAACTGAAAACAAAGTTGTGTGAAGCACCTGCATTGGGAATGCCTGATTATGAAAAGGAATTTGAGCTGTATTGTAGTGAGAGAGATGGATGTGCACTTTCAGTATTAGTGCAAAGACATGGAAAAATGAAAAGACCCATTGCTTATTTTTCAGCCGTTTTAGACCCAGTAGCAAAGGCGTTGCCTGGATGTCTGAAAGCAGTGGCTGCTACTTGTGTGAGTCTGGAACAAAGTGAAGGCATTGTAATGGGATATCCACTGAGAGTATATGTTCCACACTCTGTTGAAATTCTTCTGACCAGAACCAAAACCCAATTCATGACACATAGTCGGCTGACTAGGTATGAAAAGGTGATTTTGAGTGCAGACAATGTAACCATTGATAGATGCACAAGTGTGAATCCTTGAACTTCACTGCCAGACGAAGAAAATGTAGGAGTTAAGGATGAAGTCGATCATAAGTGTCTGGACGTGCTTGAATTTTGCACGAAGCCTCGCCCAGATATTAAAGATGAGCCCTTGAAAGAATCAGACTATGTGATCTTTGTGGACGGATCATGTCTGAGAACAAGTGAAGGAGTTTTAAGTGCTGCATATGCTGTATGTACAGTAGCTGCCATAATGGAAGCATCTTGTTTGAGAGGGATACATTCAGCCCAAGTGGCTGAGCTGATTGCTCTGATTCAGGCGTGCAAACTGGGAAAGAATGTCTGAATTACGGTGATCACAGATAGCCAGTATGGCTTCGGAGTGGTCCACGATTTTGGACAGATCTGGTCTCAGAGAGGTTTCTTGACGTCTGCAGGAACTCCAATTAGGAACGGTGAGTTTGTGAAAAAATTGCTTGAGGCGATAGAGCTGCCTAAACAGATTGCAGTGGTGAAGTGCGCTGCACATAAAAATGGGACGGACTATATTACTATTGGAAATCAGTATGCGGACGAAATAGCCCAATATTGTGCCAGAAATATGGTCTCACTGAATAGGAGGAGAGAAAAAGAGAATGTTTCATGTCCCTTGCTGTTTACTAACGTTGTCGAAACATGGGATGAGGTAAGACAATTGCAGGAAGAAGCAAACAAAGAGGAGAAAGATGGTTGGATAAAAGCAGATTGCAGACAAAGAGAGGAAGATGACGTTTGGGTTTATAGAGATGAAAGACCAGTTATGCCTGATAGCATGATTTCAAACATGGCACGGATGTACCATGGACAAGCTCATATTGGTAGGGATGCCATGATCAGACTTTTCAGACAGACTTGGTACAACCCAAAATTCAGAGCTATAGCTGAAAGTCTCTGTCAAAGATGTCTTACATGCCAACAGATAAATCCAGGAAGGAAAACAGTAGTGAGTCTAGGAACGATAGGACCTGAAGGAGGTCCTTTTACCAGAATGCAATTAGATTTTATTGAAATGCCCCCGAGCAATAGATTGAAATATGTTCTTGTGGTCGTTTGTTTGTTTTCTCGTTGGGTGGAAGCCTATCCGACAAGAAGGAATGATGGAGTTACTGTAGCTAAGCTCCTACTGAGAGAATTCATTCCGAGATATGGTTTTCCAGTAACGATCGAAACAGATAGAGGAACACATTTCCAAAATGAACTGATCCAATTGATATGTGAAGCTCTTGACATTCAACAGAAATTGCACTGTGCTTACAGACCAGAGGCTTCTGGAGTGGTAGAACAAGTAAATGGAACAATAAAGAATAGGTTAGGGAAAATGTGTCAAGCCACAGGACTCAAATGGCCTGATGCCCTACCATTGGTGCTGATGACAATCAGAAGCATACCTGACAGAAAAACAGGTCTAAGTCCTCATGAAATAATCATGGGATGAGCAATGAGACAAGCACATGTACCTGTCAACAAACTGCTGACTATAACTGATGATCTCGTATTGGACTATTGCAAAGGATTGGCTGATGTGGTACATTCTGTGTTTCATCAGGTTGGACCGGATGCGACCACTCTTGAAAGAAAACCAGCTCATGATTTGAGTCCAGGAGACTGGGTCTGCATAAAAGTCCACAGAAGAAGAAACTGTTTGGTTCCTCGCTGGGATAAGCCACGTCAAGTGATCCTGGTGACAACAACTGCCGTCAAATGTGCAGGAGTGAAAAATTGGGTGCATGCCAGTCACACTATCAGAGTTCCAGATCCTGAAGCTCGACCTGTAAGTCGACATCTGGAGATATCTGATACCAGCTCAGCATCCGAAGCAGAACCTGAGACAAGCAGAGTTGCAGATCCTGAAGCTCGACCTGAAAGTCGACATCTGGAAGAACAAAGTACAAGTTTGACAACTGAAGAAGAACCTGAAACAATCGAAGTTCCAGATTTTGAAGCACGACCTGTAAGTCGACATCTGGAAATATCCGATACCAGTTCAGCATCTGAAACAGACCAACCTGAATTTGATGAAAGGCAAAAGAGAAAAACAAGAACTGACATTATAAACGAAGAAACTGAATCAAGAGACAGTGATAGCGAACAACCAAGTACAAGTTATAGAAGAATTCCTCCAGAGATAGTTGAGCTAACTGAGGGAGACTTAGATTCAGATAGAGAGATAGAGGAAGAAGTGGAAGAAACCCGAGGAGTAGTAGGGATAGACCAACAAATTGAAGAAACACAGGGAAATTTAGATTCAGACAGAAAGATTAATAAAAATTCGGAAGACAATCGAGGAGGGATAGAATCAAACGTCCCAACGGAGGAGACACAAGAAGGTTCAGATTCAGATATCGAAACAGAAATCATAAGGTTCAAGGTTAGAGGAAGTGAAGTAAGGTCTGAAACAGAATCAGAAGAAAGTGAAGAAGAAAGAAAGCAAAGACTAGGACCAAGAAAGAGAACTTGGAGAGCTGAACGAGAGGAAAAGGAAAGCGAATCAAAAAGGCCAAGAAAAGGAGACAATTGGCCCCACGAAGTTAGAAGACTGAGGTATAAGATAATAAATTTGAACAGAAATGATGCGGAACAAGTAAACGAAATAACAAGTCAAAAGGGACAAGGGAAACAAAGTGGAAAACAATTACAGAAAACAAAAAGAGTGAAGAGACCTAATTTGAAATATGTCACCTGAGTGGCTATACATCGCATTGACCGACATTAAAGAAGAGGATAACACTCACGAGAACCCAGAAGAAAGCTGTAAACAAATGGGTGAAAGTGAAGTGCAACAAACCTGAAAAGATAAAGAAAAAAACCCGGACTGGACACAAAAACCTGAACGAGACAAGAAAGAGTTCTGAAAGGAGCTGAAGAAAGCACCAAAACGAGACAAAGTAAAAGGGTAGAGTGGCTGAAAAGTGATTCTGAGGTGTGGTGACACATTTTCTGTACAAATATATAGATAGCTAGATAATAGTACAAAATGGTAGACACTGAGAATAGAAAATCTAGATGTGAGTTTTTACGTAGATGGTGTAGAATGTGTTTCTTTTGTACAGGATTAATAATGTTTATTTGGCTTATTTTAGCAATAATAATTCCATTGAGGTTAGTTGTAGAAGAAACATCTGTAATAGGGAATAACACGAAAAAGGATATAGAAGCTAAAACGCAAAACACTGCAGCTTTAATAGATAGTACTGATTTACATAAGGATAAGTCTATAACTGACTTCTCCAAGAATGTCTTCACAAAATTGTTGTATGAATATGTAGAGACAATGGATGTAAGGGATTGTTATGTCTGTATGCAATTACCTGCGTCTGTCACAGAAGGTGTGACCTATCATCACCTTCCTTTGACGTAGGGGATAACTTGTAGTGTTCTAGCCAGTTTGTTTTATAAAACAGGTAGATTAGAATATTATTACACTGACATAAACACTGTTTTTGCGAAAGTTCCTATAATTCCTGAACTAAATAAGGTGAAAGAAGCAAAAATGTTTGGTGAATTTTTCTTAGAAAATAAAGATTTAACATTAGAGTATGTAGTTAGACACAATCTTACCTGTGAATTAAAGAAAGTGGAAAAGGTCTTCTTGGAGATGGTAGAAAACAGAAGAGTTAAGTTTCAAAGAAAGGTAATAGAAGAAAAGAAAAACACCACTTTGGGCGTTTGAAGAGAAAAACAATGACAAAGGAGAGACAAATGCAGCTATGGTTTTGGATTGGCCCCAACAGGGAAAGTTGTGTATTAGTAAAAATAGGACTATATATGATAACTATTTCGTGGGTTCCAGTGAATGCCGAGATACATATAAAATTTTAGGAGGATGGGGATTTAAAGGAGGAAGAGATCCAATATTTCCAGGGATCTATTATATTTGTGGAAATAGAGCTTATTATAGGTTGCCGGACCACTGGTATGGGTCATGTTATTTAGGCCTGGTCTTTCCAAAGATTTTTCATGTGGAGAGAGGAGAAAAAGGAATACACGAGATGGGTAAAACATTAACACGTAGAAGGAGGGAAAGATTTTCAGAAATAGTAGGTGACATTTTTGGAGCATTGATACCAGCAGTGGGTATATCTTTGAATGCATTTAAGATTCGGAAATTGTCCACAGTAGTAGATCGTTTATCAACGAATACTGCTGGAGGGTTCTTGATGGTAAATACCGAAATGGTTGCCATGAGAGCTATGGTAATGCAAAATCGACTTGCCCTTGACATTCTTTTGGCAAAAGAGGGTGGAGTCTGTGGAATGCTGAAAGCCCAACATTGTTGCACTTACATTCCAGATAAAAGTGAAAATATACAGAAGTATATAAAGAATATTACTGATCTGCACAAAGAAATTGCTCCACTGGAGGTTGAAGGTGCCTGGGAGAAACTTGGTAAGAGTTTTTCCTCAATACAGAAATGGTTCACAGAAATAGGTGGTTCTCTTATTGGGAAAATACTAATATCAGTAACAGTGATAATATTAGCAATGTTGTCAGCAAAGTTAGCATATGTGTGTATTAAAAGGAGAAAAACACAAAATAGAATAAAAAGAGAAAATGAGAAAAATAAAGAAAGAGAACGGGAAATGGGAGAAATAGAATTAGAATTAGAAGAATTGAAAGAGAACATATATAAAAGGTCAAAAAGACAAGATGAGAAAAACACTGTTGTGTGAACTAACAAAAGCAAGAGGACAAGAAACATTTACCTAAAAAATTGTATAACAAGGTTTTTGTGGTGATATTAAAATCACCAAACGGGGGAGTTGATGGAGCAAGGTAAATGAAATAAATTTTGAACCCCCTTGATAAGAATAATAAATTAACGGTACTAATTGTTTGATGAATTAACCAACAAATGCACCTTTAATAAACATTACATAAACGGTAACTGCTATTTTGTGCAAAATCTAATTATTTTACAATTGTGAAGTAAGTCGATACTAATATTGTGATTTGCATACTAATTAGAGTAAAATCGCATGATTTATGCTATGTAGTAAAATTGTATTGTGGCAAAGAATGCGGATGGTAAGTAAAATGGCTTTAAATGTCCCTTCTGCTAGGTAACACCTAACACGGGTTCTTAGAATGACGAGTGGTAAACAGAAAGGCTTATATTCTTTGTTTTAATTTTGATTGTGTTTGTTCTTATGATAGTTCGTTCGGGCCTGTTACGCCATTCTGCGAAAATGGCTGCCAAGACAGATGAGGTCATGCAAGAAATCAAAGATGGCCTCTAAGCGGATGAAATAATGGAGCTGAACCACGTGGGTCCGGCCTGTGCACGGAGTGAGAGATGTCAAGGACACATTGACCTATCATGAGGAGAGTGCCAAGAAAGACTCAGCACGTATCCGTGAGAATGGGGAAAGAAAGTATTGAGAAACAATGGACTGACAAAATTGTGACCATCAGAATCGCAACATTATGAATAGTCAAATTGGACTGCTTTTACCCAAAGGTCATGAGAAATAGTGGACTTTTAACCATCCCCGAAACCAGTTTGAACAAGGAAGGCGATGAGGTGATCTTCGCCACCCCTCAAATGGACCAATTAGCGTGATTCCTGCCCCCAAACATTGCAACTTTTTGTGTAGTTAGTTAGAAATAGGGTATAAGAGGGACTGCTCTTTGTGGGAGGGGTTAATGTCGGATATCGATTGTCGATGTCAATGTTGGTGTGGATGTTAATGCTGATTTCGAACCTTTTGCTGTCATTTACTTCGAACCTGACTGGGGAAGGAACGAGACCGTTGCGGGAAATCTGTACGGGAGGTCCCGTCGAGGAGGCCATTTAGCGGAACAGTCAGTCAGTTTGGGAGCATATTCTGTGATCTACGGTTTATCTTCTTTTTGGTGAACCAATCCTATCTGCATCTAAATAGGTAATGCATAAATTTAACTTCTTTACAGAATTTCTTATATTAATGTTATGAATGTATTAAGGTGATTAATAAACTAAGAATCTCACTCGTGCAAGAAAGAAATTAGATAAAATCTCATTTAAATTAACTATGAGTCTGTGGTTCTTTAGTTCATTGTTAAATTTGACATCTAACAGGGTTTTAAATGATTGAGCTGGTCTTAATCACAATCAACTTATTCTACTAGTTGGTCCATCGACCAAAGAGCGGAGTACCTTGATGTTTAGAACCGACAGGATTAAAAGCTAAATGTATATGATGTTTTAAGGTATTAATCTGTCAAATTTAACAAGGTATCCCGTTCCTCCAGCAACTCAATTTTCTCCTTGGTGTGTAATCCAGTGAAGGACTGAGGGGCCGATTCCGATTCGGGCCGGAAAACATACCGACCGACTCGGTATGGGAATATAGTCCGACCGACACGTACCGGCGTAGCCCGACCTGGGTAGTACGATGAAATGCATGTGAATCACGACTGACTCGTACGGAACACAAGCCGAACGACCGAACCGCACGGAAACCAGCTATCCGGCCGGGAAACCACGCGATTCGAACCGACCGACACGCACCAGGAATGAACCCAAACGAAACGTACCCGCGAACTCCGACACGCGCAGTACGATGTAATGCGTGGAAAACCAGACTGAGTCGCACGGAGCTCAAGCCGTACGACCGACACGCATACAAAAGCCAGCCGAAGGAAGCCAATACTCGGCGACCGACGCGTACGCCGCACAATAAACCGAGCAGAAACACAGCGTGAACGACTCGGAGAAGCTCGCACGAGACAACTGCAGCGTCCTACTCGGTCAGAAGAACGTCTCCTACATGCACAAAAAATACAAAGCGAAAAAATACAAAAAAAGGGCCAAACAAGCAATGACAAAGTCAATAAATACAGGGGAAAAAAACATGGACCAAGGACACCCCCCCAACTCCACCTATATAAAGGCCACAAATCCCTACCATGATCCTTTGCAAATTCAACTGACCTGCCAGCACAGAACACCATCACACAGCAACCACAGACACACTCACAGCTCATCCATCACACAAGCCACACACCATTAGCACCTCAACAAATAGCACCCTCACAAACACCCAGCAAAATCTACACTCACACATCCTCACCTGCACACACACACACATCAATCACCACCACCACCCATCACCATGCCCCCAAAGAAGAATCCAAAGTTCCTAGACAGTGAATTGGAAGTCCTGGTAGATGAGATCCTCAGGGTAGAGCCACAGTTGTTTGGTACATTGGTACAACAGACCCCCATGTCGCAGAAAACCAAGATGTGGGAGAGGATCGTCGACAGGGTCAACGCACAATCACCATGTTTGCGCACAAAGGAAGACATCCAGAACAGGTGGTATGATGTGCGCAGGAGGGTCAGGGACCTACTAAAGAAGGATTACATCGTGAGTCAGCGCACCGGCAGTGGCCCTCCTGCCAAACCACTATACCTCAGGCCCTGGGAGGAGAAGGTGCGGGCCATCCTACCACCAGTGAGCGTACATGGACTATCAAACATCCCAGAGCCTGGTGAGTACACAACTAATATACACAATATTGTGTGACAATACACACACATCACTGTCAAGGGGATAGTCAAACCATGCACCCTTAGCAAATCCACAGCAACCAAAAGATAATCACCCCAAGATTTGTCTGTCAGTCAGATAAACACAATACATGCCATCTCATAGTGATATGTAACTGTGTCATGATATGTACAAACCTAACTACAAATACAGCAAGGCAGTGGCACAAATATAACCAACAAACACAGTTAGACATTTTGCCACCACTAGAACACCACCTCACAGGGAAGCTCACTGAAAGGAAGGAATTCTGTGTATGCTGGTGAAGTCAGTGTAGCCAATAGCATGATGGGAGTTGTAGTCACAGATATTGGTCACACTCACAATTGGCCCATCAACACCACTCTGAACCATGCTCACATCACAGGGAGTGGAAAACAACTGACAAGATGGCTGACACTGGGTACTGCTGTGGGAAGCACAAGGCTTTGCTGGGAACTGTGCACCAACCAACAGCAGGACACCACTGACTGACAACCTGCAAGCCAAATTGCACTCCCTGCAATGGAAGCACGTTCCATGGTGGGATATCTGGCTGGGTGGGAAGGAGGACTGACAGCTCTGACCATAGTTACAAGCAGCTTTTCTCACACACACCCTTAACACAAACTCCACACAACTCACCTGGGAGAATGCAATGCCTCACACTCTAATTAAATATCCCACAAAGAACCACCACCCTGGGTCATGCTGTATGAAGCACAGGGACACTCTTGGGACTTGTAGCCAAACAAACACCAGGACAACACTGTCAGCCACCCTGTCAGCACAGGCACACTACCCCACAGGGAAGCAGAGTCAAAAGGAAGGAAGTATGGGCATGCTGGGAAGGGGGGTGTAGGCAATAGCATGATGGGAGTGGTAGTCACAGCTCAACATCCCCCACCCACATGGCCCAGCAAGCTCACACTGAAGCATGCACACCTCACAGGCAGTGAAAAGCCACTTCAAAGATGTCTGACACTGGCCTCAGCTGTGGGGAGCACAAGGCCCTGCTGGGAACTGTGCACCAACCAACAGCAGGACACCACTGTCAGCCATCTTGCCATTGCTGTCACACTCACACACAGTGAAGTCCACTCAAAAGGAAGGAAGTATGGGCATGCTGGGAAGGGGGGTGTAGGCAATAGCATGATGGGAGTTGTAGTCACAGATATTGGTCACCCTCACAATTGGCCCATCAACACCACTCTGAACCATGCTCACATCACAGGGAGTGGAAAACAACTGACAAGATGGCTGACACTGGGTACTGCTGTGGGGAGCACAAGCCCCTGCTGGGAACTGGGCACCAACCAACAGCAGGACACCACTGTCAGCCATCTTGCCATTGCTGTCACACTCACACAAAGTGAAGTCCACTCAAAAGGAAGGAAGTATGGGCATGCTGGGAAGGGGGGTGTAGGCAATAGCATGATGGGAGTTGTAGTCACAGATATTGGTCACCCACACAATTGGCCCATCAACACCACTCTGAACCATGCTCACATCACAGGGAGTGGAAAACAACTGACAAGATGGCTGACACTAGGTACTGCTGTGGGGAGCACAAGCCCTTGCTGGGAACTGTGCACCAACCAACAGCAGGACACCACTGTCAGCCATCTTGCCATTGCTGTCACACTCACACACAGTGAAGTCCACTCAAAAGGAAGGAAGTATGGGCATGCTGGGAAGGGGGGTGTAGGCAATAGCATGATGGGAGTTGTAGTCACAGATATTGGTCACCCTCACAATTGGCCCATCAACACCACTCTGAACCATGCTCACATCACAGGGAGTGGAAAACAACTGACAAGATGGCTGACACTGGGTACTGCTGTGGGGGGGGGGGGTGCACAAGGCCTTGCTGGGAACTGTGCACCAACCAACAGCAGGACACCACTGCCTGACATCCTGAAAGCCAACTTGCACTCCCTGCAATGGAAGCACGTTCCATGGTGGGATATCTGGCTGGGTGGGAAGGAGGACTGACAGCTCTGACCATAGCTACAAGCAGCTTTTCTCACACACCCCTTAACACAAACTCCACACAACTCACCTGGGAGAATGCAATGCCTCACACTCCAATTAAATATCCCACAAAGAACCACCACCCTGGGTTATGCTGTGTGAAGCACAGGGACACTCTTAGGACTTGTAGCCAAACAAACGCCAGGACAACACTGTCAGCCATCCTGTCAGCACAGGCACACTACCCCACAGGGAAGCAGAGTCAAAAGGAAGGAAGTATGGGCATGCTGGGAAGGGGGGGTGTAGGCAATATCATGATGGGAGTGGTAGTCACAGCTCAACATCCCCCACCCACATGGCCCAGCAAGCTCACACTGAAGCATGCTCACCTCACAGGCAGTGAAAAGCCACTTCAAAGATGTCTGACACTGGCCTCAGCTGTGGGGAGCACAAGGCCCTGCTGGGAACTGTGCAACAACCAACAGCAGGACACCACTGACTGACATCCTGAGAGTCAACCTGCACACACTGTAAGGGTGGCATGCTTCATGGTGGGATAACTGGGCTGGGGGGAGAAGGAGGGCCGGATGTCCACCAAATACCACCAATGCTGGCCATGCACACACCTTAACATTCACATTGAAAAGCTTCAGGTTGGCAGGACAAAGTGCTACACCAATATCAACCTCTGACTGTGACAACTGAGGACAATGCAATGTACAGGCCCGCATCCAGAGGTACAGTCACAACTGTCAGGTGTGTGAACCATTGATGCCCGTAGAAACATAACATACATTGTGTGTCTCTTCCAAAAACAGGTGATGATGGGGACACAGCAGCAGACGATGAGGAGTCCCTGTCCCAGGCTCCGGGGGACACTGAGCTCACTGGTGTGGAACAGCCTCTGCACTCCTCGGATGGCGAAGACCTACCTGGCACCTCCGGTGTGAGTCATCATGCAGCACCAGCAGGACCAACATCTGCACCCCCTGCACCCACCCCTCCAACAACTGCCAACACACAGACCACCCCTGCCAACACGGACAGACCAAGGACCACCGATGACAACAGCACAGGGACCCCGGCCCAACGTGGAGCAATGGACAACGACCCCAGTAACAACCTCCAAGTGGGCCTACGGTCACCTGTGCGTGTCACCACACGTCCTGCACGTGTCGCCAGGGATGGTGGGAGGGGTGGTAGACATAGGTCGCTGTTTGCAGAGGGGTCTGGACTGCATGATGACCCACAACTGGCACGCATTGCTGAGGCGTACCAGAATATCACCGGAGAGGTCAGCCAGGTAGCGGGGATCCTCAAGGACATTCAACAGCAGCAGGCTGCCCATCATGCCCGCTTGGACTCACACATGTCCCGTGTGGAGACACACATGTCTGGCATGGAGTCCAAGTGGGACACATTGGAAGAACTGACAGCGGTGCATAGGGACATATTGACATGCCTCCACCAGATTAGCACCAACATGGCCACACCTCCCTGTGTGCCCACAACATCTGGTGCTGCAACAACTGCAACTGCCACAGGGAGGGAGGATGACTCTGGCGGAGAGTCCTCTGCACCGCAGCAGCCTGCACGTGAGGGTCCCCTCCGAAAGAAGAGGGGTCGTCCGAGGAAGGAAAACTGAGAGGCCGATGGCCATGTACATCCCCCAGGAACCCAACACCTGTTCTGGAAATTCTCCTTTGTGTGCAAACTGTTCACCCTGTCGAATGCAACACAACTCTCCCACATGACATGGGGAGCTTAAGTTGGCCCAATGTATCAGATGACTGTGGACTTTACTCAGGACATTTCTGCTACCAAGACTTCCAACTCATCTGGGAACTTTGGATTCCAATCCCAATGTACAGCACCCACCATCCTGTGCACTATCCTCACACATGTATGGAAATAAACTCACTAATACACCATACTTGCCTCTGTTGTGATTCCAACGTGGTTTCTGTCATGGAGATGGTGATCTGCTAAATGATACTGTGCATGCTAACTGCTACAGCAAGTTCAACACCGTCATGTGAGTCATGGCGACGTGACACATATGAGGGAGACACACCACTAGGGCTACACAACACATACACACCAGGGCCATCTGACTCATCGCCTACACTGATGTTGCCAGGAAATACAGTGGAATGCACAGACACCACACCTATTCACAGTCTGTGTTAACTAGCCCACAGGTGCAGTAAGCACGTTAGTCAGATGTGTGACCACAGACAACGCACATCCCAAAGTGAAGCACAGGTTTATTACACATTTGCAACATGTTGTTTCCACTACAGATGCAAGGTAATCCTACGTGGCAGTGGCCACACAGTCAACAAGTGTAGAAGAAATAAAGTCCAGGGGTGTGTGGCACATCACCTGTAGGGAAACGACTGCTTCCACCCTGGAAGTTGAATCATGGTGTCGGGGGATCACAGTTCACCAAACAACTCTGAAAGTACCCTGTGAAGGACAGACATGACACACAGTCAAAAGCACTGAAGAACAGGACAGAACTGCAATACTCATGGCCAATACATGTCACAAGATACTCACAGAAAACCAAGTTAGCATGTCAACACTGTTGGGGAGTACAGACTACCTGTAAGGACACATCGCTGCACGCTTCCAGTCAAGTAGCACATGGCCACACTCAAACAGCACCAGCGCATCACCAACACATATCACGCAAACTCACATCATTGGCATGACAACTCTCTGGATACTCACATTCAGCTGAAGAAGTTGGTGATGAGCTGTGTGCGGACATCACCATCATCATCATCATCATCACTGGCATCGTGGCCCAGGCCAGGATCCTCCACACTTGGCGGATGTTGGTCATCGTCATCGAGGATGAGAGGCAACTCCTTCCGTACTGCCAGGTTGTGTAGCATGCAGCAGACGATGACAATCTTGCACACCTTTGCTGGGGTATATGGGAGGGCCCCTCCTGTCTTGTCCAGGCAGCGGAAGCGGCTCTTCAGGAGACCAAATGTCCGCTCGATCACTCTCCTGGTCCGACCATGTGCCTCATTGTAGCGCATCTGGGCTGGTGTCACAGGGTTCCTGAGGGGCGTCAGCAACCACGGCATGTTGGGGTATCCGGAGTCACCTACAGACAGACAATTGCACATTAGCTGAGTTGGAAAAGAGGGCGGAATACAACATAGCAGAACACACTCCATGGTACAAAGTCAGTACACACAGACAAGCCAGGCACGCTGGTTCTGCATCTGTGACATCATCCTCGGGATGCGACTACTCCTCATCACGTAGGCATCGTGTGCCGAACCAGGGAAACGGGCACACACATGTGAGATGCTCATATCTGCAAGACATACCACCAGAGCATTGAGCGAATGATAATGTTTCCTGTTCCTGTATGCCTGCTCATGTGCCTGTGGTGGTACCAAAGCCACATGTGTCCCATCAATGGAGCCAATGACATGTGGCATCCTCCCCAGGGCATAGAAGTCACTCTTGACGTCAGTGAGTTGTTGACGTTTAGGGAAATAGATGTACTGGTTCAGGCATCTCAACATTGCCTCCAAAACATCGCGTAGCACACGGCTGAACATAGTCTGTGACATCCCACCAGCAGTCGCCACAGTGTGTTGAAAGGTACCGGTGGCAAAGAAGTGTAGGGCTGCCATCACCTTCACCTTGGGGGTCAGCGCTGTAGGGTACGATAGGCCAGGTTGCAAATGTGGGGCCAAGCGCACTGCCAAATCCTCAATCAGCTGCCTGGTGAAGCGGTACCGTCGGATGCTGTCACGTCCCACCATCGTTGCTAGGTCAGGGAATGGTCTATGGACAGCTGGTGCCCTGCAGTGCATAGGTGAAGAAAGAAAGATTGTCAGTCACCCCACATATGTGCCATTCACCATACTCAATATCACATGATACATCATTACGAGACACAAGTACTTGATGTGTGTGCCGTTCTGTATGGACATATATGGCACCTACATGGCCATCATCTAACATCTCAGTTCAACATGTGTTGACAACAGGTTCCAGGTTGTGCTATGGGAAACCATTAGGCTGTGTCACAGTACCCATTTACTGCTGTCACGTTCCAAACACACACCACAGTGACATGTCTGGACAGATGCGCCACAGGCATCACAGCTCATTGACAGGTAGATTCCCAGGGACCCTGTCTTGCCACATGGACACTGGCATGACATGGCGTATCATGTACACGTCAGAAAAACAAACATGACTCCCACAGGTAGTGGCCCCTGTTGCCTCCGCAGGACAGACATGGACGTCTGTGACACACACACGCACAACATCAAAGTCCATGCACAAACAACGTGGATGTGGAGACTGTCTCCCATTGTGCACATGGAATCAGAGACATCGGAAACACAACATGCACACTGACTGTGGAGGGCCATCACTATTGTGGCAATGGGTCACCCTGTGACGTACATACCTTCCCACATGGGACTCTGGGGGTATGTGACATGTCATACACATACACAACCTGGAAATGTGACCATGCCACATGCTCTGAAATGAACAGTTGCACATCACAGTGGTCATGTGCACAACACACAAAGGATCCTGTCCCCATGAACACGTGCACAGCCTGGGAGTGGGTGCCCCCAAGTGCCACCCCAAAAACCACATGTTGACCCCCATACACAGAAACGGTAATGCAGCCTTACATGCCTTAGGATACAGTGTGGACAGGCTGTGGTGTTGTAGGTGTGCCCCTGAGTCCCTGGCAAGTATATGTGGCTGGCATACGTTCACCAGTGACAAGCATGGTGACATATGCGAGTGACCTGTACAGGGACGCGTCGTACAGCAATGGACCGATCGGTGTGCACGCACTGGCCATTGAATCTGTTGTGAGCGGGTACGCGTTGTTTCCCGGAATACGCGTTGTACAGCAATGGACCGATCGGTGTGCACGCACTGGCCATTGAATCTGTCGTGAGCGGGTACGCGTTGTTTCCCGGAATACGCGTTGTACAGCAATGGACCGATCGGTGTGCACGCACTGGCCATTGAATCTGTCGTGAGCGGGTACGCGTTGTTTCCCGGAATACGCGTTGTACAGCAATGGACCGATCGGTGTGCACGCACTGGCCATTGAATCTGTTGTGAGCGGGTACGCGTTGTTTCCCGGAATACGCGTTGTACAGCAATGGACCGATCGGTGTGCACGCACTGGCCATTGAATCTGTTGTGAGCGGGTACGCGTTGTTTCCCGGAATATGCGTTGTACAGCAATGGACCGATCGGTTTGCACGCACTGGCCATTGAATCTGTTGTGAGCGGGTACGCGTTGTACAGCAATGGACCGATCGGTGTGCACGCACTGGCCATTGCATCTGTTGTGAGCGGGTACGCGTTGTACAGCAATGGACCGATCGGTGTGCACGCACTGGCCATTGCATCTGTTGTGAGCGGGTACGCGTTGTACAGCAATGGACCGATCGATGCGCACGCATTGGACATTGCATTTGATGTGAGCGTGTACGCGTTGTTTTTTAAAATACGCGTTGTACAGCAATGGTCCGGACGGTGCGCATGCATTTGCTAGGGCCTGGCATGGCAACGGACGCGTTTTCGAATCTGTAACGAGTCTGATGCAGTGAATTCAGTTGGCCAGCCACAACAATGTTGCAAATTCATGGGTGTCATGAAGTTTAACTTTTGAAGGATGCTGTGGGCGTGTATAAGTGGTGCAATTCCATGGATTGGCGAGATTCAGAAGATGCAAACGACTTGGACCTATCACTTTGGACACATGGGACAGTATCTGCCTCTGCAGCACACATATAATGCTGGCTGTTCCCCTGAGAGCTCACTTGCCTGCACTACATGCTCCAGGACGACATCTGCCACCAACACTGCTGCTGTCTCTGCATCCTCTGGCTACTGCAATGGCACGTACTGTGGAGAGAGCCCCAGCCTTCAGCCTTGAGGAGAACCAGGCCCTGCTGGACAGCCTCCTTCCACAGTACAGCAAGCTGTATGGGAAACCAGGGGAGCAGGTGAGTGTGCTGTCCACTGCCTTACTAATTGTGCATGTTGTCTGACTAGCAAGACTTACAGTGTGCACACCACTGGCTAGCATGCTCACTGAGTAGTTCTCACCCCCAAAGTGTGTAGTTACATGCACTGAACAGGTACAGTGCAGTAACAGTGCATTCCAACAAGGTTTTACTTCCCAGACAATGATACCATGTAGTAACTGCTGGCAAACTGTTCATAGCCATCGTTGCACTGCCTGTGTACATCATATGCCCCTGTGATTGAGACATGTATATCCAACTGTGTGATGCACGTATATGTTGCATGTGTAGTAATGGCATTTTCACTTTGTCATCCTCACAGGTTGATGCCCACCAGAAGCAGGAAATCTGGCTGACCATCGCCCGGGCAGTAAGATCCGTGGGGGACTACAAGCGCCGGATCCGCAACTGCCAGAAGAGGTGGCAGGACCTTCGGGGCTGGACCCGGAGGATCGCAAGGGTCCAGCTGAAGCTGTCGCCTCCTCGTGTTGCGATCCCACTCACCTGAATCACAGGAACCGCGGAAACGAAGAGAGTCACCCCTCTCCCCTTCAGACCAATCCCCCAGACAGCATAGTACCGTAGGGGTGATGGGTCTCAAGGGGAAAGGGACGTGAGGTACTACCCACAAACGTCTCTGGGTGGGGGAAGACAGAAGGGTGTGGTTCTAATGGTGACAGGGTCGTGAAGGACGGGGATCGGTTTCACATCAGAGGAGGAGGAACAGCCCAAAATCTAGAACACAGGAAGAGAAAAGGAAATCATAAAAAGAAGTGCAGGGCAAAGGGGGACAAGCAATCTTCTGAACCACGTTAAGCAGCTTCTTTCCTAGGAAGGCAGTCACTCACTCACCCCAGATAAAAAGTCTCGTGGCGGCAGTTCCTCCCTGTTTGCTGGGACACTGGACCAAGGCGATGCTGCCGGCTCCTGCCGTGCGCCTATGAGGGAACCAAGAGGAAATGACAGCTACTTTGGTAGGAGCACGGTTGTGGAAGCGCAGTCAGCTCCTGCCGCACTTTGGAACTAAAGGAATCTTGAAGGGATTCTGTAGCGATGTTCGGGGTTACAGAGTGACACCAGGAAAGATAATCTCCGGGAAAGTATTGAGGGCACCTTCCGCCTCGATTTGGAGGAAAGGGTTAAAAGGACGCCACTGTGCTCAACTGTCCAGAGCGTGTGTCCTCGAACCTCGTCCACCAAGGAAAAACAAACAAAAGGCTCAGTGCTCGACTCCTGCCGTGCACACCAAACAGTGTAAAGAAAAATAAATTGTCTTCGTGGTATCACTTTAAATAAACAGAAAACGGCTCCTGCCGTGCTGCCGCCCAAAGAGGGTTTTATGATTAGCCAAACAACGCCCAGCTCCACCTGTGAGCGATAACTGCGTAGATGAAGTCAAGATACTTATCAAAGGACAAGAGGAGGCAGTGATTAGCCAAACAACGCCCAGCTCCACCTGTGAGCGATAACTGCGTAGATGAAGTCAAGATACTTATCAAAGGACAAGAGGAGGCAGTGTCGATTCTCAAATCAGTCTCCGAGAATACTGCGGAATCGGAAAGAAGTAGAGACGCGCTCCTGTGCGCTCTCTGGCCTGGGATGATAGGATCCACGAACAAAATAAGCCAAGCCTTGAAGTCCAGGTGAGGGGGCTGTATATACTGGTCACCAGGGTCACCTGTTACTTGGTAGCCAATGGGATAAGGGGGGTGGAAACCAAACGAGAAAAGAAGTGGAACTCAGAGAGAGAGAGCACAGGTAGACATGAAAACGTGGAAAAAGGAACGGAAACCGAAGAAAGTGGTAACATCACCTCCCTCTCACGGGCCTCCTGACAGGGCGAGGCTTGGAAGGGAAGCGAGCATGGAACTTCCGGACCAATAGGGGGGCATGGACAAAAGAGGCAGGTTCCCAAGATCTCTCCTCAGGTGAGTACCCTTTCCAGTCTATAAGGTAATAGAGCTCTCCGTTCCGTCTCCGTGAATCCATTACACGATTTATTTCGTATTCTTCGTGTTCTTGGACAAGTATAGGGGGGGTGGCCTTATGGGTAGAGAAGAAGGAAGGAACGGTTTCAAAAGGGAGGTGTGAAACACGGGATGGATGGGATATTCATCAGGCAGCTCCAACTTCATAGCCACTGGATTGATAATCTGTATGATGGGAAATGGTCCTATGAAGCGGGGCTGAAGCTTTTTGGCCCTGCCAAACGCAGGTTTTTGTTGCCAACCATACCTGATCGCCTAAAGCATAACAAGGGGCCGGGCGTCTATGTTTGTCTGCTCTTTGCTTCATGGTTTCTTTGGCAGCAACTAGCTGATTTTGTGCACTTTTCCATATCTCTTTAAAGTTGTTACACAGAGTATCAACTGCGGGTATTCTGTATGTGGGCTGTACAGGCACTGTTCTAGGATGAAAACCCATGGCACAATAAAAGGGAGACATGCCTAAGGCGGAGTGTATGCTATTGTTGTATGCAAATTCAGCCATTGGTAATTCCTTCACCCAACTGCTGGTTAGGGTCGCTAGAAGACAACGGAGATACTGTTCCATTGTCTGATTAACCCGCTCTGTTTGTCCATCTGTCTGTGGATGATAGGCGGATGAAAGCCGCAGGTCCATTTGTAACACAGCCCCTATCTCCTGCCAGAAGCGTGAAATAAACTGGGGACCTCGGTCGGAAATGATAATGGAGGGAATCCCGTGTAGACGAATAACGTTGTGTATGAAAACCTGCACTAATTCACTAGCTGAAGGGATCTTGGGAAGGGGTATGAAATGAGCAGTTTTCAGTAAAGGAGTCTACCACCACTAGTATGGCGGTAAATCCCTCTTCCTTAGGGAGGTCTGTGATGAAATCTATGCTTATTGTGTGCCAGGGATATGGAGGAACAGGAAGGGGGAGCAATAACCCATCAGGCGGGGTATGTGGAACCTTCTGGGTGGCGCAAATCGGACAAGAAGACACAAACCCTTGTATATCTTTAGCCATGCTTTCCCACCAAAACCATCTACCACAGAGTTCTTGAGTTTTGTGGATGCCTGGGTGACTCACTAAGGCGGACGAGTGAACCCATTGTAGAACCTGGTCCCGGTGTTTTTCAGGGATATACATCTGTTCCTCATGAAATAACAAACCCCCTTCTAGATGATATAGGGTTGAGTCACCAGTGCAGTGATATCTAGTGTTCGGAACGTTTCTTCCAAGTCATCACGGAATTGGTCAAAAGATGTGCACCCAATCACTTTGCTCGGGGAAATGAGAGATTCATGATCTGTGTCGGTTCTTCTATGGGGTAGCGACACACATAAACGAGACAGGGTATCTGCTTTAACTTGTTGGGAGGCTGGTCTATATGTAATCACGAAATCAAATTCGTTAAAAAACGATACCCATCGCATCTGTCTTGGGGTTAAGGCTCTTGCCGTCCGAAAGTACTCCAAATTTTTGTGATCAGTATATATCGTGATGGGGTGTCTGGCTCCCCAGAGATAATGCCTCCACTCCTGAAAGGCTTTTCTTATGGCCAATAATTCCCTCTCGGCTATGGTGTAGTTCTGCTCAGCCGGCAATAATTTATTCGAAAAAAGGCTATGGGATGCATTTGACCATTGGTGTCCCTCTGCGATAATACCCCTCCTACTGCGTATTGGGAGGCATCCGCCTCCACAAAGAAGGGATCAGTCGGATCGGGGTGTATTAAGACTGGAGCGGAGGTGAACTTAGCTTTTAATATTTCGAAAGCCTTCTGGGATTCTGTAGACCATATAAAGGGCACCCCCTTCTTGTTCAATCTAGTTATGGGCGTTACCACCTCCGAGAAATGAGGTATAAAACGCCGATAAAAGTTAGCGAAGCCTAACAGGGATTGTATCTCCTTGACGCAAGTAGGTGTAGGCCAGGATACGATAGCTGCTACTTTCTTTTGATCCATCTTTATTCCTGTCTTGGATATTACGAACCCCAAAAAGTCTACCTGAGCGGCATGAAATGTACATTTCTCTACTTTGGAAAAAAGTCGGTGTGTTCTCAGTCTTTGCAACACCAATCTTACATGTTCTTCATGTTCAACATGGTTTTTTGAGAAGATTAAAATGTCGTCAATATAGACGACGAGAAACCGGTCCAGAAAGTCATGAAAGATTTCATTAATAAAAAACTGGAAAGCCGCAGGGGCATTACATAGCCCAAACGGCATAACACAGTATTCAAATAATCCGAATTTAGTCCGGAAAGCCGTTTTCCACTCATCCCCCTCACGTACCCTGATAAGATGGTACGCGCCACGTAGATCTAACTTCGTGAATACCGTGGCGTCTTTTACCTGATCTAGAAGTACGGGAATGAGTGGTAACGGATATTTGTTTTTTACTGTAACCTTGTTGAGGGATCTATAGTCGATGCACGCGCGAAGGCCCCCCTCCTTCTTAGATATGAAAAAAAGAGGGGATGAGGCTGGTGAAGAGGAGTGCCGGATAAATCCGCACGCCAGCATGTCATCAATATACTCTTTCAGATGCGCATTTTCGGGTTCCGACAAGGCATAGATCCGACTACAGGGCAACACGGCTCCCGGCTCTAAGTCTATTCGGCAATCGAAACTACGATGAGGGGGTAATGCGGAAGCCTTTATTTTGTCGAAGACATCGGCGTATTCTTGATAAACCCGAGGGATGGTGTTATGTTCAGGAGCTACGCTAGATGCACACACCAATGGAGATGCCCACTCTATTGCTTCTTGGTAACAGTGTTGGATGCAGTAACAGGAGTCCAAGGTCACCGTTCTCCGTATCCAGTCTATCTTTGGGTTATGATGTTGTAACCAGGGGACTCCTAAGATCATACCAAATGCTGGGGTATCAATCAAATCAAAGGTGATTTCCTCTGAATGACCGTTATCACAAACCAGTACGATCGGAACGGTGTGTGTAGTAATGAGGCCGGACGTTAGTTCGGTTCCGTCCACTGCTAGTACGGGTTCTGGTTCCTTCTTCGGGATACACACTACCCCCAAGGATGAAGCCAATTTTTTATCTAAAAATTACCCGTAGCCCCAGAATCTATCAGGACAGACAACGTGACTCGCTTGCTGGTACTGAGTATCAATGTTACTCTAATTGTGAAGTGTCTAGGCACCCTTGATACAGAGGTGCTCTGGGTTACTGCCACAAACTTCTTTGGCCCTGGAATCTTTGGTCGGGCAGGACATTCCCGAGCGTAATGCCCCCCTTTTCCGCAATACAGACATAGGTTGAGAAGCCGTCTTTTTTCTCTCTCTTCTCGGGTTAATGGACCTCGAACCCCTCCTATCTGCATAGGTTCCGAAGTTTGTAAGCGTGATTCATCTTTCTCTTTCCTTTCCTGTTTATACACCAAAACCCGGAGGTTCTCGGGTCTAACTTTCTCCCCGTGTCTTTCACGAAGGCGATGGTCCAATTTTACAACGAGATCTACGAAGTCAGCACAATCCTCAGGTGGATCGACTACTTGAGAGAGAATGTCCTTGAGATCTTCATTTAAACCTCGATAGAACAGGGACGTCCTCTTATCCGGAGGCCAACGAGTTTCCGCCATTAACCAATTGAATTCAGTTACATATGTGAGCAAGGTATTTTTTCCTTGTCTAAGGTTTAATAGTTCGGTGTCACTAGCTTGCATGAAAGTATGCTTATCAAATAACTTTCTCATCTGTTCCTTAAAGGCGGGAAAATCATGCAACAGCGGGTCATTAGTTTCTACTAACGGTATCGACCAGTTAGCAGCGACACCTATCATATAAGAAATGACAAAAGCCACTTTGGCCCAATCGTTGGGAAAGGCCGTAGGACGACACATGAATTGTAAATGGCACTGATTCATAAAGCTTCTAAATTTACCACTTTCCCCGTTAAACCTTTCAGGGGGGGCTAACGGAACCGGAACAGGCGTAACAGTGGTGACTGTGGCGGGCACCTGTTCCCCACTAGGTTGGTTTTTCTCAAAATGGAAAGTGGCTGGGTGTAACACTGGTCGGGACGTTTTAGGAATAGCGCTAGCCTGGGGACCCCATGCAGTGTTTACTGGCCTATTGAGAACCTCGTTCCTCAGGGAATAATTTTCTTGTCTTAGTGCTTGTAATTCTGTCTGCATAACCATTAATGCAGCTGCTAAGTCCTGAACTGTGGTAATGGGAGTGGCCTCAGCGGGTACCGCTCCTCACCATTCTCCCCCACGTCCATCTTCGCTTGGGCGGTATAAGTTTTTGTGGGCTTGGCTTATTTGTTGCGATCCCACTCACCTGAATCACAGGAACCGCGGAAACGAAGAGAGTCACCCCTCTCCCCTTCAGACCAATCCCCCAGACAGCATAGTACCGTAGGGGTGATGGGTCTCAAGGGGAAAGGGACATGAGGTACTACCCACAAACGTCTCTGGGTGGGGGAAGACAGAAGGGTGTGGTTCTAATGGTGACAGGGTCGTGAAGGACGGGGATCGGTTTCACATCAGAGGAGGAGGAACAGCCCAAAATCTAGAACACAGGAAGAGAAAAGGAAATCATAAAAAGAAGTGCAGGGCAAAGGGGGACAAGCAATCTTCTGAACCACGTTAAGCAGCTTCTTTCCTAGGAAGGCAGTCACTCACCCCAGATAAAAAGTCTCGTGGCGGCAGTTCCTCCCTGTTTGCTGGGACACTGGACCAAGGCGATGCTGCCGGCTCCTGCCATGCGCCTGTGAGGGAACCAAGAGGAAATGACAGCTACTTTGGTAGGAGCACGGTTGTGGAAGCGCAGTCAGCTCCTGCCGCACTTTGGAACTAAAGGAATCTTGAAGGGATTCTGTAGCGATGTTCGGGGTTACAGAGTGACACCAGGAAAGATAATCTCCGGGAAAGTATTGAGGGCACCTTCCGCCTCGATTTGGAGGAAAGGGTTAAAAGGACGCCACTGTGCTCAACTGTCCAGAGCGTGTGTCCTCGAACCTCGTCCACCAAGGAAAAACAAACAAAAGGCTCAGTGCTCGACTCCTGCCGTGCGCACCAAACAGTGTAAAGAAAAATAAATTGTCTTCGTGGTAAGTATCACTTTAAATAAACAGAAAACGGCTCCTGCCGTGCTGCCGCCCAAAGAGGGTTTTATGATTAGCCAAACAACGCCCAGCTCCACCTGTGAGCGATAACTGCGTAGATGAAGTCAAGATACTTATCAAAGGACAAGAGGAGGCAGTGATTAGCCAAACAACGCCCAGCTCCACCTGTGAGCGATAACTGCGTAGATGAAGTCAAGATACTTATCAAAGGACAAGAGGAGGCAGTGTCGATTCTCAAATCAGTCTCCGAGAATACTGCGGAATCGGAAAGAAGTAGAGACGTGCTCCTGTGCGCTCTCTGGCCTGGGATGATAGGATCCACGAACAAAATAAGCCAAGCCTTGAAGTCCAGGTGAGGGGGCTGTATATACTGGTCACCAGGGTCACCTGTTACTTGGTAGCCAATGGGATAAGGGGGGTGGAAACCAAACAAGAAAAGAAGTGGAACTCAGAGAGAGAGAGCACAGGTAGACATGAAAACGTGGAAAAAGGAACGGAAACCGAAGAAAGTGGTAACACCTCGCAGGAGGGGCGGACACCGGACCCTGACCCCCCACATGCTCAGGATCCTGGCGGTGGTCTTCCCTGACCTGGATGGGCAGCTGAAGGCCAGACAGCAGCAAGGAGGGGGTGAGTCCATGACTGCACTGTGAACTTTGTCTGACATGCTATGTGCCCTCCTCTGGCCTGGTTAAACTTCCAAAGTACATCAGTCTTGTGGTCCAGGACTCATGTCCCTCAATTGTGACATGCCCACTCCTCATCTGATACGCATATGTGTGTCCCTTACAGTCAGGAAATTGTGTCACTTGGGTACTGTGTCCTTGCATTTTGCTTCGCTCAAGGTGGGGGACAGCATTTGTTCCCGTGACTTTGTTGTGGGATTCATGGGTGGGTCAATTGCTTAGACAATGCCTAAGTTCTGACATGTAATGTGGGTGTAACTTTGATATGTGGTCCACTTGCTGATCTGAATCACCACATGTCCCTGGGGTATTTGGCACACACCCATGCTGCGGGTGGGAACAATGTTTGTGCCTCAGGAGTATGTATATCAAGTGTGTCACACATGCTTAGCCACCTGCCTACTGTCCAGGGCTCATCCCTCTTTCAGGTGGAGCAGGACAGTCATGCCTACTCCAAGGCATACAATACACTCTGTACTCCCACTCCCGTGTATCAGCTGACATGTTGTGATCAGTGAAATGTTCCCTCAGGTGTCTGCCTCTGTGTCATTGTGCTGTGGCTTCGTTGTCAGGACTACTGGGATGTTTATCGTTTAGGGCTCAGCATGCCATCTGAGATGTGACCATGAGAGACGATACTTCTGTGACTTATAGGTGTTTGATCACTTGACTGTGCACACAGGTGTATGTGACTGTGAACTTCAGGCAGCTGTTTTTCATTCACAGCAGACTGTGAGGTGCTCAGGTTCATAGAGTTGTGTTTCATGTCTCCCATATGTCCAATTGGCCTGACGTGGACAAATAAGAGTTCAGATGATGTGGTTTGTGGGGGATGGACATGTGCACTTCTCAGCTACATAACTTGCATTCCCCATAACCTAGGATTGTGACACAGTGCAGACTGTTGTTGGCTGGCTGCCATGCCCATGTGACTGGAGACAGTGATGTATGACTTTGCAGGCATGCCTGTGCCATGGCATCTAACTTCCTAAGAGTGATCCTGCAGGGGAGTGACATGTGCAACATGCACCCCATTGTGGCATTGACTATCCGGACATGGGTGCATCATGGTGTCTGGTATGCATCACATGCATTTCTAATTAGACTCTGGCCATCCCTTTATCCGGACACCTGTACTAACTCAGTGGCAAGAGATGTGATGTGTGCATGTTCACATACTTCACCGTGTTCTCTGCAATGTCCAACAACTGTGTACGTGGTGCATGTGTCCACACTGGGGTATTACCATCCAACAGGCACCAGACAGATGGGTGCAAGGGCAGGAGGGGTGTGAGTGCCATGGTTGACCATCATACTGACAATTGGCTTCTCCTAATCTGTGTGAGGACTTTTGGCAATGTTCAACTGAGGATGCCAGGGCTTGCTCTGTAATGTGCTGTACTTACTGTGGTGTGTGCGGTCAGTGCAGGTGACTGATGTTTGTCTGTTTCCCTAATTGTTTGCAGATACATCCACGGCCACAGGAGGGGCCAGCTCCATGGACCAGGAGGAGCTGCCGAGCCAGACTGGGTCAGCAGCCGATGAGTGGTCGGAGGGACCCAGTGGCACGGAGGGCGAGGGGAGCCACACCGAGGAGTCCTCAGCACCATCCACCTCAGCTGAGGACCACAGCAGCTCGGAGGATGACTCCCTTGTGGAGGCGGGTGTCAGCAGCCACCACACCCCAGCTAGTATGGCTGGCCCCGCCACCACCACCACCACCGCCCTCCCATTGGCTCCCATTCCAGAGGTCCGTGGAGACTCCCGTGTTCGGGAGCGTGTCTCCTTCGTGCAAGGCACCGCACCCCCTGCCCCTGTGTCCCCTGCTGCCCTGAGTGAGGAGTCTGTGTACCTACTTTGGCAGCTCCATGTAGGGCAGACAGCAATGCTGAGTGTCCTCCATGCACACACCACTCTGTTGACACAGCTGGTGTCGTTCATGGAGGGCATCTCGACAGGCATGTCTGCCCTACAGAGGAGCAATAGGTCCATGGACTCCTCCCTGACGGCAGCAGTGTCCCTCCTCCAACAGTCCCTCACCCCTCCTACCTCTGCCCCATCCACACTTCCTGGCACCCTACCTGTCCCAAGCACATGCACACCTGCACAATCACCCAAACACACAGACACGAGCAGCACAGAAACACACAAAACAAGGGCAAAACGTGCACACAAGCATCCTCAGGGGACTGATACCACACCCACAGGGGATGGGGAACAGACACACACATAGGCATCCACAGTCACTCCGCAGTCCTCAAAATCCTCTCCCTCCAAGACCCCTTCCCTTGCCTCACCTGCAACCCCACCTACAAAGCAGCTCTTCCTCTGTGACCTCGGCCTCTTCCCCTCCGATCCCGCTGATCCAGCATACAGGGGGAAGAGGAAGTCCACCCACACAGAGGGAGTGCCCTCGCCCCCGGACACCCTCCCCAGGCGCAGACAGACTGAGGCCCCCACCCGCAAGTCCCCCCGGGCCCAGAAGAGCAAGACCCCGCCACCGCCCTGCAGGTCAACCACACAGTCTCCTTCCTCCATCCCTCAGGCCCCCACAACACAGGTTCCCCCACCACACCCTGTCCCAGGTTCCCCCACCCACAGATACACCATCCCCAAAATGATGCGGCCTTCTCCACCTACCACTTGCTCTTCCAGCCCCCCCCCCCCGCTGCACATGTTTGTGCCACTGGTGTGGAGACCGTGTCCTCCCCCTCTGTCCTGCCCACCTTACCTGAACCCCATTCTACTCCCCCGGAGATGGGCACTGCAGTGGAGTCCACTACCACCCCGTCTGACTTTGGCACTGCAGTGGGGAACCTGTCCACTCCATCTGGCCAGCCCACTGGAGTTGTGCCGGCACCCACACCATCTGACTCATGCCCCCCACTTGTGCCGGCACACACCATGTCAGACACCTCCACTGCAGTTGTCAGTGACTCTCCACCACCAGCCACCCCTTCCCTGCCTCCTTCTGGTGAGCCCTGATCCTATCCCTGCGGTGCCTGGCCTGACCCCCTGTATGCCCCTCCGAGGGGAGTGTCCCTGGTTAGTAGCAGTGCAGGAAAGCTAAGGGTGACATCTGCCACTGTCACCCTGTTTGGACTTTAGTTATGGACTGGCCATTGGCCTTTGGGTTTTGTCTGGACTTTCTATTTTAAAAACACATATGCTGAATAAAGCTCCTTTCAGTTCTCCAGTGGTTTTGCTTCAGATGTACATGATGTTGAGGATGCTAAACATGCCCTTGCTGCAGTGATGGTGATTTTTGATATCAGGTAAATGAAGTGTTACTGTGCAGGACCCCATGTGGTCCAGGGGGAATGTGTCCTATCCTGGTGTGTAGCCATGTCATCCTTTGCAGCAATATGAGGGTGTCATGTTTTTCATATTTGCCAATGGGATTCCCTACATGTTTTTGCAATATCACTTCTGTGGCTTACACCCCTGCACAACAGATGTGCTTGCCATTGTTCAATTTGTCTATTTCCCTGACCGTGTGACCATCTCCACTGGACATGCAAGTTTGGGCATCAATGGGGAAGGACTCACCTGTGGTATCAGTGCAACTTGCTATACATGTGTATTGGATCGGTGCAGATGATTTCGGTGACATTGCCATGACCAGGCTGATGTGACGAGAGCCTTCATTTTGTGCTAATTGTTGACTGAGTGACCAAGTGTTCTGCTGACATGATTGAGCCCTGCAGAGACAACGTATGGCACAGCTTTCCGTACACAGGAGTGGAGTCCCCTTATGGCAGTGTGTAATTCCGTGACATTCCCTGAGCCCAAGGTGTGTGTTGTGTGAGCATGTCTGTGTGTGTTCACTTCCATTTTGCTACGCAGGCTGGGGTCCCTAGTGATGTTCCTGTTTGTGATGCTTGCTGAGTTGAGCAATGTTCCCCCAAAATCTTCGCCCTGGGTTCTCTGTGATGTGGGTGCATGGCACATTACTGGTGATCAGGGTGTCATCCATAGGTGTGTTTGCTGTCAGGGCCGAGTTTGTGGGCAAACGCAGATGAGACACAGTCAGGATTCCCCTTGGCACTTGTTGGTTACACAAGTCATGTAATTTACAGTTTGTGTTAGCTTTCAGTGATTGTGACACGTTGTGTGTGTGACTGCTGCCACTCCTCAGGGTCAGAGCTGCAATGTTGGAAGTTGTCTATGTGTGTTCTTTGTGGGTGACCTTGGCTTCTTCATTGGTGTGTGACTGTGGCCGGGATCCCATTGGTTGGTGTGGATTTGACGTCATGCCCATGTACAGCGTACTGTGCAGTGTGTCAGACATTCACAAGTCTTGTTGACTGGCCATGTGTGATGGGTATCTCCACCTTAGTTCCCCCACCACCCCAGGGATTGTCATGGGTGCATGTGCAATGTCACCAGTCCATGTGAGCTTCACTGCTGCACATTGGTGGAGGTCAAGGTGTGTGGTGTTGAGTGTGTGCAAATGAGAGTTGTTGCACGGCTAGACCCCTACCTCCATGTTGGCCTTGGCTGACAGGCCGTGCTGATTGATTTGTGCTTGTGTAGGTGTGATGGTGGTTACTTGCTCAGGACACATGATTGTGGTTCACAGTGTGTACGACATCTACCTTTGTCATCACAGTGGGATTATCATGCAGGCCAGTGTCACCACAATGTGGGGTCCCTGGGGGTAGTGCTGTGGTGGGTCTGTCTCTTGCTGTGTTAGTTGCTGTTCCTACAAGGTTGTGTGACATTTGTAATTTGGGCTCCCTCTCATCTAACAATGCCTGATTGCCCACATAGGGGAATCCGATCCATGAGTTACTTTTGTTTGGCACTGTATTGACATCTGTGTAATAGGGATTCAGGCCTCCTCATGTGTTGTGTGGTTGCCTGGGGACACTGGCACACCCCCCCCATCACCTGTTGTGTTTGATATGCAGTGTGAGTCTGCCTGTTTGTGTTTGTGCATTTGCACCACTGCATTGGCATTTCTTTAGTGTGCCATTGGCTGTATGTTGTTTGGTGGCTTTCCCCTGCTGTCCCTGAGACTCCTAGATCATCAGTCAGCACAATGATCATGGTTTGTATGTCCTATTGCTGCCATGGAATGGTATTTGTTCACCTGACATCTACAGTCTCCACAGGATATCTACATTTGTGTGTCCATTGGTGCAGATATGTGGGTCTGCATTATGATGGTCACTTCTGTCATTGTGTTATTCGTGAATGTTGACAATGTGAGCCCCCATGGGTGATGTTTGTCTGCACATGGCCAAAGCGATGTTTCATTGGCACTGCACTGTTTGCCTCACCCAATCTATGTTGCTATGGGACACAAGCACTACTATGCCACTGATGTGTTTGTTGTTGTGTGAGCAGGAATCATCCATGCAGTTTGGCATTTGCAGCTTTTCCCATGACAACACTTACATTTTGGTCACTGTGGTGATGGGGCTTTAGACCCCATTGCCACAATGTTCGAAATGTGCTTCAGCTATGGACCCCACACTTACCTTTTGGTCACTGTGGTGATGGGGTGTTAGACCCCATTGCCACACTGTTCGAAATGTGCTTCAGCTATGGACCCCACACTTACATTTTGGTCACTGTGGTGATGGGGCTTTAGACCCCATTTCCACAATGTTCGAAATGTGCTTCAGCTATGGACCCCACACTTACCTTTTGGTCACTGTGGTGATGGGGCTTTAGACCCCATTGCCACACTGTTCAAAATGTGCTTCAGCTATGGACCCCACACTTACATTTTGGTCACTGTGGTGATGGGGCTTTAGACCCCATTGCCACACTGTTCAAAATGTGCTTCAGCTATGGACCCCACACTTACATTTTGGTCACTGTGGTGATGGGGCTTTAGACCCCATTGCCACACTGTTCAAAATGTGCTTCAGCTATTGACCCCACACTTACATTTTGGTCACTGTGGTGATGGGGCTTTAGACCCCATTGCCACACTGTTCAAAATGTGCTTCAGCTATGGACCCCACACTTAAGTTTTGGTCACTGTGATGATGGGGGTTTAGACCCCACTCCCACAGTGGTCATGGTCTGCTTGCATTGTGGAGGCCACACACATTTATGTGTCACACATGTGATAGGGGGTCACATTGTATGTTCAATGTCATGTTCAGTGTTGTAGGCATTTGACACAGACTACACACGCTTGTCATGGTGTTGGGGGGGATGTCTTTTTCAGACATTCCTTATGTTGGAGTATGCTGGTTGTGTCATGCATTACCCGTCCTATGAGTAGGGGTTGTGTGGGTGGTAGGCATCCAGGCCCCCATGAGTAGGGGTGGTGGTAGTGGTAGGCATCCAGGACCCCTTGAGTAGGGGTGGTGTTAGTGGTAGGCATCCATCCCCCTATGAGTGGGGATGGTAGTAGTGGCAGGCATCCATCCCCCTATGAGTGGGGATGGTATTAGTGGCAGGCATCCATCCCCCTATGAGTGGGGAGGGTAGTAGTGACAGGCATCCAGGCCCCCCTGAGTAGAGGTGGTGGTAGTGGTAGGCATCCATCCACCTATGAGTGGGGATGGAAGTAGTGGCAGGCATCCATCCCCCTATGAGTGGGGATGGTATTAGTGGTAGGCATCCATCCCCCTATGAGTGGGGAGGGTAGTAGTGACAGGCATCCAGGCCCCCCTGAGTAGGGGTGGTGGTAGTGGTAGGCATCCAGGCCCCTATGAGTGGGGATGGTAGTAGTGGCAGGCATCCATCCCCCTATGAGTGGGGATGGTAGTAGTGGCAGGCATCCATCCCCCTATGAGTGGGGATGGTATTAGTGGCAAGCATCCATCCCCCTATGAGTGGGGAGGGTAGTAGTGCATCCCTATGTGTGTGTGACATATTTCGGGTACGTGTCGTTTGTTTGTGTTGTGGGTGTTTGACTTACCGTCTGCGTCGTACGCGTCCGTACCGGTCTCGGTAATAGATGTAGAGTATTGGTAGGACCTGCGCGATGGGATTCATGGTTGGATCGTCTCGCTCGGGTTTCTCGTGGCTTCGACTCGTACTCGCCGCTGGCTTGTCCGTCTCGTCGCCGTGGATCGTCTTGTGGCGCGAATCGGAGCTTATGTACAGCTCTCCCGGATGCTCTGACGTGCCGGACGTAGCGACGGGTTCGGCGCGTACGGAAGGCGCATCGTACTAGTCCGGCCGGAAGGTGCTGTGTATTTGGTTCCGTGCGACTCGATTCGGCGTTTACGGATCCGGCTCGGGCGGGGAACAGGAGCTGAAATGGTTAAGTACGGCTCGCTCGGAATCTGGGCTGTTATGCGCATCGTACTTGCTCGTTGGGACGACTGTTCGAATCGGTCGGGAAACACGCATTCGGCTGGGTTTTTTCCGGACGAATGGTATTAGGTGCGCTTCCGGCCCAAATCGGAATTGGCCCCTGAGTGTATGATATGCGGTGTTATGGGCCCCACCGTCATATGGTATAGTTGAGGTGATTGATATCACCTGGATTCGTGTCCAAAGGAGAAATTTATATTAGCCGCGCTGGATCAGGACGACGGATGGGAGACACTTGCAAGTTCGTCTTTGATTTCGTCCTTTAACCCTTTCCATAAAAGAGTAAAGAGTGTGTAATCGGTCCAATCTTTTCCCCTTGCCAGGGCCTTACATTTCAAAATATAGGAATGGAGATCCATTGAACCCAGTCAAATTTCCAGAATTTCCTCTTGAGCAGAAAACTTGTGATCTTTGTGATCATACACTTTTTTAACTACTCGAGAAAGGTTTTAAAGTTGTCCAGGAGAGGGCTGGAATGTGCGATGAATGGCATAGGCCAGGCCAGGGTGTTACCAGAGGTGTTACTAATAACAATTCCCACCTTTGATCTGTCGGAAGCATAAATGTGAGGTTTAAAGGTGAAATGGACCTGACAGATGCATAAGAAAGCCTTTAGCTTCCTCGTGTTGCCATCAAACTGCAGCTCTGTTAATCCAGTCAAAGGAGGATCCAGGCTATCTTGCTGTAAAATGGGCAGAGATTGGTAAAGGGAAGCATTTTCTGTGGTCAGGTTTTGAACTTGCAGCGTCAAGTTGTTAACCGCTGCCAAAAGGTCTTGAATTTGAGACACTTCTTGTATCTGATCCATTTCCAGAAGGCGTGGGCATCGCAATCTGTCAAGCGCAGGTCTTCTGGCGACGCTTGGAGTGGCTTTTTGATCCAAAGAAGAGGCCTCTTGTTTTCAGAGGTAGTGCCAAAAGCCAGGCTGATAACAGGAACTTCAGTAATGCTCCAGAAAATAATCCAGACAAAAAAACGCATGCCAGACCAGGCTAAGGACGAGGTGATGGAAAAAAGAGTAACAACAGGAACTGGAGAGTATGTGGATTCCGCGAAGTCCAGAGAGCGAGCAACGAGTCCGAAACAATTGCGATGCAACTGGACTGACAATGGAATTTCCTTATATAGTGAAGAACAGGATATGAGATAATTCCAAAGGTGTCAGTTATCTTGGACTGCAAAGGTAAGTGATACAAAATTAAAAAGAAATATCGACAAGCTGAATGGAATATAAATAAAATACAAGGATTAGTCAAAACGTCCCTACAAATGGCGGTGGAGGTTTAAAAATAAAGGAGAAATGCTTTCGGAACCTGACATGCGCATTTTACAGATGCCCGCCAGTAACGTCCTCACTCCTGCAGTCTCGCGGCCGTCAGGCAGAAGGGCCTGCCGCGGGCGCGCACGTGGCGGGAGCTGAGGCGATCAAGGAGAAGCGTCGCGGCACACTCCCGCATGCGCCCCAAAGGTAAGGATCTTAATCCTTACACTTATAGAAGTCCTTAAAAAGTGTACCGAAAATAGACCTAGGAAATTGGAATTATAAATATCCTTAGTTCATTTACAAAGATTGACACCCAGATATTTGAGCAGGCCCACAGGCGAGAACAAAGTTTGACTCACAAATAGACGTGAACAAGATAGCTCATTCACACTGAAGCCCATAACAATGTACTTTGTATAGTTTTTTTCACACCCTACCACTCTCTAGAACGCTTCTAATTCAGTAGTAGGGCTAGTAGTGATTCATCAGTTTGTAAAAAAAAAAAAACGAGAGGATGCTATTGGCTAATAAGGCTATTTTTTTATTCTTAGATTTACTTTTAATACCTTGGATATTGTCATTGGCATTCATTTTGTAAACCAGCTGTTCCAGTGATAGGGCAAAGAGCGCAGCGGGGATACTGGTCTGCCTTGTCAACCCAATCATGGGAGGGTGGGGGGTGGGTACATTGATCTTGATTTCTACTTGGGAAGGGAAAAAATTAGCTTTTATGAAACCTTGAATTTAGGGGCCGCAGCACATTCAGTCTAGCACCTTGGAAAGATAACTGCTTTCCAACTGATCAGACACCTTCTCGGCATTAAAGAAGAGGAGGACTACAGGAAGTTTCTCTCGTTCAGCCATATCCATCAGTACTCTCATAAGTATGACACTGTAGAAGGCCTTTCTGTATTTAATGAAACCTGAATGATAGGGAGAGATAAGGAGTGAACAGACCACGTCCAATCGAGCCGTTAGTATGTTTGTGAAGGTGTTAATATCACAACAAAGCAATTAGTCTTTCTGCATTGCATTCTACAGGGTCTTTGTCAGGTTTTAATAAGTGGGAATTATGGAATTCATCATTGATGAAGTGACCAAACAGGATTTCAGAAAATAGCTGGACACTTTGGATAGAGAACCAAAAACAAAATAGCAAAATCTTTAAAGAAGGAAGATTAGAAAGCCACCTGGGCCACGAGCCTTTCTACCTGGCAAGGACCCAATAGCTTTTTTAACCTCAAAGGAGGTGATGGGTTTCTCCGGAGCTTCTATTAACTCTACCTCTACAAGTGAGAATTGAATCAACAATACAAATGTTTCGTTCTCTGGAAATACAACCATGAGACTGATAAAGTGAGGAGTTGAAGGCTACAAAACTTCAATCATTTTGGTGTTATCACGATATAGAATACCATCAGAACCTCTAATTTGGCATGTAGGGAATAGATGTTCCTGGTTTGAACTTTACTGAGTTTATCAACTTGCTGTTTATCCGCCTTACCTCCTTTGTAGTAGTAACATTCTTGTATGGTGCACAACTTGTGAGCAATATCCTCCAACAACAAACTCTTCTGTTCCACTCTAGCCCTTCATACTGTGAGTTTTGCCATTCACTAAAAAGATTGCTGTTAAGTATTGTGTTTGCTTCTCAAAATGTAGTTTTTTCATTTGGCAAAGTCTGGGAAACTAAGCAGCGTGGGCGATAAGTTCACCGATTACTGTTGCCGTAGCCGCATCCCCTGCTAAGTCCCAGTCTACTTCCACATTAGCATTTTCTTCAAAGTAATGTTGAATGACTTCTATGACATTTTCTGTTAAGATGGAGTTTCAGAATGCAGTCTTGTTAATTTTCCACTCCTTAAGGCCCGTTGGGGCTATCGGAGTAAAATCTAGTACGTGGATCACCAGGTTGTGTCTGATAAAACACCAATTTCGACTGATGCTACCCCGGGGAATGGTCCTGTATAGCAGAAACATAGATGTAAGAGTGAAATCTGTGGACATTCAAGAAAAAGGTATGGTCTCTTTCCATACCCTGTTTGCTCCTCCACACATCAGCCAAATCTAGATCCCCTACCCCTTCGGACAGCGCTGGAGTGATCTCTGATTCTGAACTGGGGTGAGCAATGATATTGGCTCAGGTCAAGACTGATGTTGGAATTTATTCCCACTATCCAGTCAGTACCAACAAAGGGGGATATTGATGCAGGAAACTGAGAGAAAAAAGTGCCCTTGTTGTTTTGGCCATATATTGAGCCTTGTGTAATGAGACGGCCTTTCAGCTTGCCTCTTTAATCTGAGTTCAGCAGCGAGCAATGTGTCAAAGGGATAGAAGACAGCAGGCATGCCAAAGGAAGGAGAACACCCAGGTGATGAGGAAAGGGAAGAAGGAAAAAGACATGCGAATCAATAAGAGGTGGAGGGTCAAGAGAGTGAAATCAATCAATCAATCAAGAGACTGAAAGCAGAGATTTGATTGATGTCCACGAATGGTGGTTTCAGAATTGCCTGGTGAGTCCGGAAGACCCGAGCTGCTTATTCACAGCCTAAGGATGAACTGCACCAGGCAATTGATGAGATGGGATTGGATGGGAGGAGTAGAAGTGAGAGAGAGGGAAGTAGACAACATTTGAAATGCCAATAAGGGAAGTAATGCAGTCAGGAGTTAAACACAGAACAAGCATTGGCAAAGTCAATAGGTCTAGCCTATGAGAGCTATTAGCAAGTTTTGTAGCCATGCTGTACAGCAGCACATATGCTTTGCAGTGTGGCGGTGTTATGACGCAGCCAGGGCTAATAATGCGCTTCTAAAAGTGCATTAGCACTGGATCCATCATAGTGTTTTTTTTATTATTATTATTTTTAGCCATGCTGCGCAGCAGTCACACTGCAGTACAGCAAGGCTACAAATCATTGCCAAAGTCTCCAGTGCCTATGCTGTACAGCATGAACAAAGGGCAATGGCAGAGCCAATAGTCTCAAAGGTGGAAATTACTGGCTCCCCGGCCACGTAACACCAGCCAATGGAGGCGTCCAGCGTACTTGCGTAGCCTTGCGTGGCCTAGGGAGACACAATTTTAAAACATTTGCAGATCAGCGTTGCCGGTGACCTACGCGGCGACGGGAGGGACCAATTGGGGGCAAACAACTCACCTTGATGCAGTAAGTGCAGATCCGAGGTGGCAGTCAGTGACGAGGTTGTCCCGGTCCCGATGGGCAAACACTCACCTTGATGTAGTAAGTGCAGACTTGAGGGGGCAGATAGTGATGAGATTGCCCCGTTTTCTTATGGGCGTTTCCATACCGCTCATAATGGGCCTACCCGAGGAGCTCGTTTTATTGCAAAACTATTATTACGATGTCAGATCATGATGCTGATACGAAGTATAGCCACAGGACCATCCCTGATATCGATGGTTGTATGGTGTGTATATTCTAATCCAATTTATTGTGTCTTACAGAGTTTGACTACAGGGAGTTATTCTCACTCCCCCGTCAGTTCGAGTGTTGAACTTCAATATACTCGGTGAGAGCAAGTATTTGGTTGTGTGTCTACCTTTTCACCCGAGCAGTGATGGTTGGATCTCTTAAACTTGCCAAAGGGTACAATGACCTGATATTATGTTATATGGTGCAATGGCACCTGGTGGGACGTGTGTGGTACTTCCATTTACGCCATAAGGCTAACTTGACAGGTTATGTCCGAAAGCGTTGTGATAACGCCCACCGCTTGATCGCTGTATGTTTTTAATGGGTCCGGGTGCACTACCCAGGTTATTTGTTGTCACTATTTACACGAAAGCCAACACTACGTCACTTGATACTTGTTTTTATGGGTTCTATTGCAGGTTCCCCATGGAAATCATCCCTACACATGAGTAGGTAGTATTCCTCAAGAAGGGGTGTCTATTCCCTACTCCTGGACTGAGGAGCTAGGGTTAGTTCTTTTGGGATCTTTTCTTTCATGTGAAGTCCTGAAGAAAGCCGGGGTAATGATTCATTGACTCCTTTGATTCGGCTGAAACATGTCGACATTTGTTTGCAGAGTGGAGGGATAGGTGATTCATCATAATTCACCTTACCTTCATCCACTGGTCATATTTGTGGCCCTTTTCTTTTAACTCTGGGCAAGGGAGTCCATAATTAAATTTGGAATGAGGATATCCTTTGATCCAGTTTTACATCACTATTTCTGCACCTTTATTCACATATTTTGATCCCATGTTTTGCATTTTCTTTATGTGTTGTATTGTCTTCCCCCTCCCTATTGCTCCACCTCCAGCGTTGGCAAGCGAGGAGATGTGTTAGCAGCCCTATGGTGAAGCATGACACAGCTTGCTGTGTGTGAGGGCAGTTTTATACACCTGGGTATTCTCCCTGGGCCCTTGTTAATTTTCAGTGATCTAGCTTCAATAGTCCTACTTCCTTGTTGTGTGTTTATGGTGTTATGACGCAGCCAGGGCTAATAATGCGCTTCTAAAAGTGCATTAGCACTGGATCCATCATAGTGTTTTTTTTATTATTATTATTTTTAGCCATGCTGCGCAGCAGTCACACTGCAGTACAGCAAGGCTACAAATCATTGCCAAAGTCTCCAGTGCCTATGCTGTACAGCATGAACAAAGGGCAATGGCAGAGCCAATAGTCGCAAAGGTGGAAATTACTGGCTTTACCAATGCTTGCTAGGTCTCGGCACAACTTCCATGTGATTCAGAGCAAACCAGTTAATGTCTCCATGCATTAATAAGAAAACAAATATGACCTTTGGCAAAAAGTCCTATCACATAAAGAAAGCGAGAAAAGGGCTTCTTTGACATGTGTGTGGCACAGTAAAACATAGCTCTAAATGGCAAGAGGTTCAACAAGGATGACAGGGAAGAAGAAAATAAAAGTAGTACCTCAATCACAGCACAATCAGCCGAAGGACAGCAATCAATCTGAAGCAATCAGTACTTAGTCCATGCTCCAGCTGAAAGAAGAGGAAGTGAAGCCAGCATGTGCTAGCCAATTAGAAGGCAGCAAATAAGAGTGTCAATGAAACCACCGAATGTTAAGCAGTGAACGGGCTGCAAGCCCCTTGTTGTATACAATATCTCTCACAAGCAAGAGCGCATAAGACCTAAAAATAATTAAGAAAAGAAAACCCTAAGCAAATGAGATAAAGATAGAAAGAGAAAGAAGAGACAACATTTATTGAGAAGAGTTGAAAAAACAGAAGAACGTAGAGAAAGGAAAGGAAAGCTAGAAAGATGGAAGGGAAACATGCTCCTTAGTACAATACAAACCACTTACCATACTTTCATTTTTTATGTGTTTTCTCCTGAGAGGCAAACCCTGACGCCTGGGAAAATGTCAATCCTGGCCAGGCCACTTCCACTGGGAACCCTAAGATGAAAAAGAATGATAAGGGAGACTGAGAACACCCTGAAAACCTAGAGAGGGTGGGCACGGGTTGCCCAACGAGAGGGTTGGCCATATGCTCAACTCAGAATATGTTAAAATAATTTAATGAAAAAAAAGGTTAAGAAGACTTTATAGTTAGGTATGGTACTAAGATCTTAGCTTACATTAAAAAGCAGAAATTCACGTAAAAAACAAAGGTTAACCTGATGTTATCGTTAAGTGTTGAAATGAGATAAGAACTAACATTTAAAAACTGAAAAAAACTCTGAAATTTGCCTCACCAGTTGTAGTTTAGTGACCTAACTATAGCTTGAGCCCTGTCATGGACTGCTTATGACTTCACATATTACATCACTCATGACAAGTAAAATGGCATCATTGATAACATCACTGATGGCATCTCAAATGACATTATTAACCACTTTAACATTTGTTTTTTACAGTGAATATAGATATACATATATTCCTTTTTCCTTCTTCACCACTTATAAGAGGAACAAAGAAACTGGAAAAAATTGTTAATCATTAGAAAGTTTGAAGGTGTCTTCTGTCCATGGAGACACTGCTATTATTTGTTTGAGGGAAGAGTCACAACGAGTAGAACCTGTAGAACAGAGACATATAATTACAGTAGAAATGATTGGGAATTTTGCATTGTTTTCAATTCAGATTTGACAAGATCTGGGTGCTGTAGGCAGCTGGGTCTTTATTTAATATACCAAAAAGAGGTATATTGTGTAGAGAGTCCAGCTTTCCCTTATGAGTGGACAGGGGCTTGCTTTAACAATACCAAGGTGCTCTTTTTGTGGTAGTGTGGTCGATCAGCCTTAGGCTTATCAAGGAGGAGTGTTAGACATTTGGTGCATACACACAGTCAATAAATGAAACACTCACACTCAATAAGGAGATCCACACCAAAATAGAAAAATAACACATATCTTTATATAATTTTTGACACCAAGGACTTCATTATTGGGTAAGTACTTTTTAAAATAGTAGTTTTGAAGAAAACAGGTAAATACACTTGTATTGTCTCTAATGCGGTATTGTTATCTTATGGATAAAAACACATATACTGCATACGGGTACTTAGCAGAGACTTACAGGACCAATCTTCTGGAGTTAAGGTAAGTATGGGGCAAGGTCCAAGGCAGCACCAACAGGTCACCTCGGTAGGCTCGGGGCATCTGGGTGCAGGGGTGCTTTTCGGCGTCGTGTGCCCCGTAGGTGTCAATGTGAGGTGGTCCTGGGAAAAAGATGCTACAAGCTGGGACTGGGGGGCCAGTCCAGGTGAACACACAGGGGGGCTCTGTCCTTGAGATGCCCAAGCACCTAGGTACACTATCGGTCTACTTCTCCTCGGGCTGTAGAAATCGCGTGCAGTGGTGTAGTTAGCCGTCGGGTCCGTGCTGCAGGAGACACTCACGATTGAGGCGACCTGAACAAAGAGGCTGCAGGCGGCGACTGGAAGTCCAGTCTGGGCAAACCCAAGGTGGAGCTCAACTCTGGATGGTCTCAGGACCTCGTTGTCACCATTGGCCCACTTCGACTCGGGCTGGGGAGCGCGGGTGCAGTGGTGCATTCCGGTGTCAGGTTTTTGGCAGTCCAGAGTCCTCACGGTTCTTCTTAGGTGCCTGCAGAGTGCAGGGAGGTAGCTCCGCTACTCCACGGGATATGCTGGTTGCTCCTTGAAGTGCTAGCAGTCCTCCCGGGCTTTTGGAGGTAGAACAGCTGCAGGACGAGTCGTCTTTGGTGCCATTGTCAGGGACAGCAGTCAGGCCGGTGGGGTTGGCGCAAAGTCAGTTGCTGATCCTCAGTTCTTGCTCTTTGCTGCTCTTCTGTGTCCTTCTTCTACTTAGGTCGACAGAATCTTCTTTCCTGGTGCCAGGGGCTCCCCTAAATACTAGGTTTAGGGGTGTTAAGGTGAGTGAAGGGTAGTAGCCAATGGGCTACTTACCCTTGGGGACACTACACCCCTTATATGACCACCTCCTGAGGGATGTGGGCATAACCCTGTCCCAGAGTTTCTAATTCTGCCATCACCAAGATGGCAGAATTTTCCTAAAGAGGGGCACATCAGGCAGCTCACTTTAGGGGTGTGACTGGCCTGATAGTGAACCACGCTTGCCTGCATATCTAGTTTCCTACCTGTCCTGGTGCCAAATGGACCTGGGGCAGGAGGTTGACATTTCCCCTGTCTGGGGAAGCTGTGGTCACATAGCAAATGCTGCAGAAGCCTTTGAAGCCTCCTGCCTTGATATACTGATTACTTAGCCATCCTGCTTGGAGGAGGTAACATCACCTCCGACCAGAGCAGGCATTGTTCCTGCCCTCAGAGAGCATAGGCTCTCACCTGCAGGGGGTCGGAAACCTGTCTGTGGTGGCAGGCTGATCTACACCAGTCATCCAGCACACTAGAGACTGGTAGATTTTCAGGGGGCACCTCTAAGGTGCCCTCTGGGTACATGTATATAAATCCACCACTAGAATCAGTGTGGGTTTATTAATACAAGGTATTTGATACAAAACACCATAGATTTCAGTGAAGCTGTCATGTTGCTGGGGGACTCCTTTTTACCAGTGTCCAGCACTTGTGCTTAAAATGGCTTCCCTGTGCACTTGTGATGTCTAAGAATTGACATAGACATCACAGGGGCATAAGTGCTCATGCAAATGCGTCCACACATGAAGTGTAGTGCACCCTGCCTTAGGGCTGTAAGGCCTGCTGTAGGGGTGGCTTACCTATTCTGCATGCAGTGTCTGCTGTGTGCCATGTTGAGTTTTCACTTTTATCTGCACCAAGGACACGCAGCCTTCAATAGCAGTTTGCATGTTGATGCTGAGGGGTCCGTTAGGGTGGCACAATACATGCTGCAGCCCTTAGGGACCCTCTTTAACCTCCTTGTCATAGGTACCAGGGGTACCACTTATTAGGGACTTACAGGGGGTGCTAAAAGTATTGCCAATTGGGGGAAAAATTGTACAATTTTAGGTAAAGAGACCGGCACTGGGGACCTGGATAGCAGGAACCCAGTGCACTTCTGTAAAAATTGCATCAGATATCATGCAAATAGTGGGGGTGACCATGTCAAAAGGGGGCATTTTCCTACAGGCGCTGTGTTGTGGGAAGAAGAAGCGTTAAAGAGAGTAGCTTATCTTTCAGTACTGATATGCGAAAATGCTCTGTATCATCAGAAAACTACTCAGGTTTCAACATGCAAAAAGAATAAAGTGCACAACTGAATTCCGACTGCAAAATTGTTTGTCATATTAGCAACATTTCTTCTTATACAATACGATGATATATCTCTGCAGATTCTCTGTAAGGTGATGATGTTGCAGTAAATCCTGTTTCTTTCCAGGCATTTAAAATATAGTATGGGTCATGGATGTTTGGTAAATGCTTTATAATTATTGAAATAGTGTAGGAACTGGTTCGGTAGTTCGGGGCATGCATAGGATACTTGGTTCCAACTGTGTCAGTTGGGGCCTTTTACCTCTGGTGTCCTGGGCTGCAATTACTAATGGTACCAAACTTGAGAAACATATACTCTCCTTTTAGCGAGCCGCCTAAGGTTTACAACGGGAGGAGGTGTAGGTGTAGAGACTAAGACCTCAGTGCAGCATATCCAATGAAAAATCATATTGACACTCACTGTCCTGTTATGTATTAGTTATGCTCCCTTAAGTGCAACCTTATAGTCGTTGTCCCTTTCTCAGAAGGTGCACCATATCAATGCCTTTATATCTGCCCAACTTGACTACTGCACTTCAATGTACTTATATTTGCCCAACTTTCAAATTTAAAAAATACAATATATGCAAAACTCAACTGCTAGATTTATATTTCAATTAAAATCAAGAGACTCTGACTGCCTGTAAAACACAGAATTCTATTCGGGTCAATGCACCTTTACAAAAATCTCTACATTCTGTTGAGTGATCATCCTTTAACACTTGTTTTTCGGTCAACAGACCATTCAATCCTCTCACTGTGATCCCAGGATAAGTTCTTGTGCTCAGTCCACAGGGTTCACCTCACATCCATGGTTGGCTGTGCCTTTTCCATTGCCACAGAAGGTAATGGAATTCTCTTCCTGTGCATATCATACTCATCACTTATCTCCTTAAATTTAGGAAATCTGTGAACACCTGTTTATTTACACAACCATGCTAATTTTACTCCTAGGTTGATTCTGATTTTGTTGCTTGCCTTTCCTTAGCACCACAATAACCTCCAGGTGAATAGTGCACTTAATAAAGCATTTAACGATAACTATAACAAGTAATAAATCAAGGTCCAACCAGTGGTTTGTCTAAAAAGAAAAATACTTTATTCTACTTGAAAAGCAATACTACACATTTAGTAATACAGATGAAGGTAGCTACAGTTTAAGTGGAGCATTCAGAAGTCTGTGGTTATTATTTGTGGATATTCCAAGCAATTAGAGGAATCCTGCCTCTGTATGATCAGGTCCCAGCCCCTCAGTTTCTTCATGCTTGATATCTCTAGCTACCTAGCGCACAAAGGTATTCATTGGCTGTAAGTCTTTCCTCTGAGTGGTAGCCCCCCACACTTTTAGGTCCACTCCCTTCCTACCTGCCCAGTGAGGATTGGAGTGGTCAGGTGCCTTAGTTATGAATGATCTCAATAGTTCACTCAATATTGGTTTCCTACCCACATAATATAGTTGGAGCACATCTGGGTGCATTTGTGTCTCAGTTGGCTCTTCTTGGCTCTCAGTGCATGTGTGGAGGCCATTGTGGCAGAGGTCAGACATAGCTGTGGAAGCAGATGAAGCAATGCCAGTCACCGTCCCTGGTGTTGTAAAGGGTCAATTTGACTATAGATGCCTTCTTGCAACTGAATGGCGATCACTGAACTGTACGCTATTAAGACAGAAAGGCACGAGTTCTGTGGGAGTCCTTGGGAGGACTAGAGCTGACACTCCAGTGTCCATGCACTGAGATCCCCAGGCTGCGGTAGTAATGTAGGTAAGAGAGGGCTCTCTTAGTCTTGGTCTGACTGCAGTTTATTTGATGCTTAGATGACACAATTCAAAATGTCAGTCCTGCAGCCACACTTCTTAGTCTGCGTGCCTTACGGGGACTTAGCGCATGCCCGGCTGGCCTTTGCTTCACGGGATCTCCCCTCGCAGTTAACAAAGTCAAAGATAGGCCTTTAGCTTACTGTTGGACGTGGCCATATAGATGTTTAGCAAGAATGGTACAGCGATAGCTCACCACAGCTTGGGGAAAACAGCTCCATCTCTGGCACTTCATTCTTGGGCTTTGTGTATGGCACTTTAGTCCTCCCTGTACAACTTCTGCCTAAAGGTGCTGGGCTGTGTGTTACTTCATTGGAAAGATACATGCTTCTGGAACACCTTCAGTATCCCATCTTCACTGTGGTCACTCCTTCTTTCAAGTCTTCTCCCAGCAGACCCTCCTAGCTTGAATTCAGCAGGATTTCCAGATCAGTTCATTGCCTGGTGATGCAATCAGATATCACAGTTCTGATGACTTCAGATGTTCTTCAGCACACTGGTATGAGCTGCCAATCTGGTCTTGACCTTTCCTGGTTGGAACACTGATTCAGGGAATCTACCCCATATATATATACTGGGCAGGCAGACTAGAATGTGTATTCCATCAGAATTAGTCTGCTTAGGGTTTTGGCTTGTTTCATGGAAGTTGGTACCTATTTGCACTCTCTGTTCAGCCACATACCTTTGCTATGCAGATGTGTGAGGCAGGAACTTGGAGCTTGGTGTTTTCTGACAGACATTTGTTCAACAGTAGATCAAAACAGCATGGCATCCACAGCTATCAAATCCACAAAACTGTCTACAGCACACCTCAGAAAAAGAATAAAGCAGGAAAGGAGCATAGACTGTTCCTGCAAAGGCAGCTTTTGTTTTCATCCTTCCTTTCAGAGGAATCACGTACATTTCAAAGGACTTTAGGAACGTTCTAAAGGATTTCTACAATTCACATCCCAGTTTGACAGGCTATTCTATCCTCCATTTTGTATTCCATCCATACACAGGAGATCTAAAATGGTTTCCTGTCGCTCTGCAGTTATACACTGCAGACACACCTCACGCTAACTCCACCACATCCTTATAGAGCAAACATTTGTGCACTATCCAGGTTTCCCTGGAGCAATTGAGTGAAAACTAATAGGCCCTTTTTTACAGGGGAGTCTATGAGTCTACTCTCCAAATGCAAGTAAAAGTTAAAATACCTGCTTCTACAACTGTCATCGTTTGTTGCCACCACTGTCAATTCTTTACAGCCCACTGAGAGAACACTAGCTTTTCTCGCAAAGGAGGGGTGCACTTGGTGTGCTCCTCCAGAAAATAGAGCTCTGCTCTGGGTCAAAATCCATTTTCTACAGACCGTCAGCATACACACATAAGTCTTATGCATGCTGAGGCAGCAGATCTCTCAATAATTCTTCCTTTTAACCTAAGCCTGCTCAGGACCATAAACTTAAACAAAATATCTTAGAATGGACAACCCAGTGCAGTAACCAGCTAAGTGGACTATGAACATAAGAAATACCATAAAGGGACTTGCGGAGCGGCTCAAACAAGCCAGCTTACTGAAAACCATGAACTAGGGGTCTCTCTCTCAAACGTCTTGATCCACACTATTAACCGCTGCATCCTATAATACAATAACCGCACTTCGGTGGTCATCATGCACGACATGGAAGCATTTCCTGCACAGGATCAAAAACAAAGACAACACAGTTCCAACCACATAATCTACACGGTGCAGCATGCTACTGATGTAGGCAAGCAATTCAGCATCCCACATAGGGATAGTAAGCACTATATAAATGTTGCAAAAGAATACAATATAATTCAATGCCTGTTATCGGGTCCTTTGCTGCAGGGAAACATAGATGGCACACAAATGTTTGCTCTGTAAAGATGTGATGTAGTTAGTATGATGTGAGTGTGTAGCCTTATTAATATCTTCCTTTGTCTGATTGCCATTGTGAGGTGTCAAAAAATGGTTGAATGTAGCTTGTTGGGGTCTGTAGTGGTGGACTAAACTAAAATCCTCCATTGGCCAGCGGCAGATCTCTTCAGCTATTTCATGCCTGATCAGTTAAGGATGGGTGGGTTTACTTGCTGCAACATGAAGCATTGATGTGTGAGTTTTCGTGGTCACTGAACAATTGGATTATGATAGAGGAATAACTTGCTTACTAGGGGCCATACATACATAAGGTGCCCCAAGGGCGCAACAGGCGTTTGCGCCCGCTCTGCGTGCCCCCGGGGAACTTTGGTATTATGGAAGGGGATGCAGACGCTTGTGCGTCCCCTTCTATAATACCGATAGCGCTGGCGCAATTAAAGCGCCAGCACTATCAACAGAGGGTGTTCCCTCATTTGCATAGGGGCGTCCCCTATGCAAATGAGGGGATTCCTTTGACTCTGCGCCCGCACCATATTACAGACGCAGGCGCAGAGTCAAAGAAGCCCTCAGGAGGCGCACTGACAGTGCGCCAATTAAAAGGTGGTGCACTGTCAGTGTGCCTCCTGACAGCAGCATTCTGCAGGGGGAATAGGGGGTCCCATGGACCCCCTAGACATCCCCTTGGCAGTCACTGACTGCACCCCCCTGCAAGGGGATCTCTAATCCCCTTTGAAAGTGCAGGCGGGTGCCGCCTGCACTGTGAAAACACGGAGTGGCTGCTCCGTGTTTTCACATGAATGTGCTGCCCCCAGGGCAGTGCGAGTTCACTGCTGCCCTGGGGGCAGCGCATTAACCATAATAAGGGGCATTGGCATTGTTTGCGCCCGGCGCACCTTTGAAAAGGTGCGCCGGGCGCAAACAATGCCAATACGTAATACAGCCCCAGAGCTCCTATCAACAGTACCTACAGTAAAAAAAAGGCACCAGTATTTTTTTAGTTGCAGGAAATGGATGGAAATGTGTATTCCGCTTGGTGTATTTTTTCATAACTACAGGACTGCCAAGATTACCACAAGCGATTTGCAGCCAACAATATTTCTCACGTAATAAGACCACTGATGTCACCTTTTTTCAAGTGCTCCTTGATGAGACATCAACAAGAAAAATATTTAAGTGTCTTAATGTTCTTGGAGGGTCTTTTCTTGTTTGGAATTGGTTCTTTCAGCAACCCTACAGTGTGAAGACAAAATAATCCTCACAGAACTACCCAAGAAAGGTTTTAAAATCTAGCTGACGTGGACAGAATAAAATAGATGCACTTTAGATCAGGAGAAGTCTCAACATGTTGCTAAGCAACATTATGTTATATTTTTACATGCATTTTTCGCTGGGTTTGCATCACAAAAGTGACGCAAATTGGCACAAAATTATCTATTTCAAGTTTACTTTCCAGCACAAAACTTGTTATGCACTGTAAAGACACCCAAAAGTAACACAAAAGAACACCTAGAGCTGCTTTGCATTACTCAGTATCAAAGGGGCATTCAGTGGGTGGTACAGTGGTGTTCCCATGCAACCACCCATGGTTTTGAATGCAAAATCATATTTATTTTATTTTATTTATTTTAACAACTTGTAGAGCGCACAAATACCCGTAGGTGTCTCGGCGCTATGAGCTGGAAGGTTACGCAAAAGCTGGCGGGAAGCCTATTGTATAAAAAGCCAGGTTTTAATTTGTTTTCTAAATAATATCAGCATGGGACTAGCCTTAATCTGCAGGGGAAGAGAATTCCACAGTTTGGATGTGGCAACTGTGAAACTTCTGTCACCCCAGTTGGCTTTCCTTGTTCTGGGGACGATCAGAAGATTGGCATCTGCTGAGCGCAGAGATCTGCTGGGCATGTAAGCCCGGAAGGCTTTCTTTAAACATTCTGGCCCAGTATCGTGAATTGCCTTATAGGCAATACAGAGAGCCTTAAATTTCGTTCTGCTTCTTATGGGCAACCAATAGAGCTGTCGCACCACATTGGATATGGGCTTGAACTTGGGGGTACCCGACAGTATCCTAGCGGCTGCGTTCTGTACCAACTGCAGCCTGCCAAGAACCCTTTCTTGGGCATTAATTAAAAGGCTATTGCAGTAGTCAACCTTCGACATGACCAGAGCACAAATTAGCTTTCTCCCGGTACTGGCTGGGACAAAAGATAGCAGTTTCTTTATTATTCTTAAAACATAAAAAGGTGAGGAGACCACTGCGTTAGCATGATGTATGAAAGATAATTTATCGTCAAAGATGACACCCAAGTTTCTGGCCTTCTTAACAGGGATTGGGGGTACTCCCAAATTCTCTGGCCACCAGGTTGGGGACCATCCTGGGGCAAGGTTACCAAAGACCATTACCTCTGTCTTGGCTGAGTTTAATTTAAGGCAATGATTAGACATCCAGGTACTAATGGCCAACATGCCATCATAAAAACTGGCCGCTACTGTGTCTCCATCTTTATGCACCGCAAGCACCAGTTGCGTATCATCAGCATATGACGTAAGTCCCATCCCAAATGATTTAATTACTCGTGCTAAGTCAGTCACGTAAATGTTGAACAACGTTGGACTTAGCGACGATCCTTGCAGAACTCCACACGGGAGTGAGAAAACTGGTGAGTTGAAGTCACCCAAGCTGACTGACTGGGTGCGATTAGATAGAAAAGAGGACAGAAGGGCTTTGGCCTTGTGCCCAATGCCTATGGCTGAGACACGATTGATAAGCGTGGCATGATCAACCGTGTCAAATGCTGCCGATAGATCCAATAGCACCAGTATTGCGGCACCACCTTTATCAAGTACAAGCCTAATTTCATCAGATGCTTTGATGAGAGCGGTTTCAGTGCTATGGTTTTTGCGAAAGCCAAACTGCGTGTCATCCAGCAGCTTATTTTCCTCAATAAATTGAGCCAGCTGTGTATTCATAATCTTTTCAATAAGTTTAGCTGGAAACGGGAGACGCGCAATTGGCCGATAGTTTTTGGTCTCTCCTGGGTCAAGATTAGGTTTCTTTAACAGTGGCAGAATGATGGCCTTTTTCCATAGGGAGGGATAGGTGCCTGAACAGAAAATAGAGTTGCAGATGCTCGTCAGGTTAGTGCCTATTATATCTGGAATCAGTTTCAGGACTGAGAGGGGCACGGATCGGACTGAGAGCCTGATTTGACTGTATTGAAACTGGTCTAAATTCCATGAAGTTGGAGCTATCTCTACTCTCGCTCTTTCCGACCATCTAGTTCCAGCCCACCGCGGGGGCAGTGAAGTCTATTAAAAAAAAAAGTAGATAGGGTTTTGCATAAAAAATAACCCTATTTTGACACTGGCGTTATTGAGGAGAAATACTTTTATTTCTCAAATTTTTCCGGCTTTGCATATGTGCTGCACTTTACAGCACACATACAAAGTATGAAAGGTTTAAATGTTAGTGTTGCAAGGTGAAAGTGTTATGTGGTATGGCAGGTGTGCCTTACCATGTAATACTAGCACAATATACAAAGATGGACCCCCGGGTACTTTTTTGTATTGCTTCTCTCAGTCCTGGTAGAGTGACAAAGAGCAGACAGGCTACTTAAAGGAACATGTTAAGCATTTCAAATCACCAACATGGACGATAGGTAATTGACACGACTCAAGAGGAATCCGACACCAATTTATAAAAATAAAGCTGATTTTTATATATTTTTTTATACACCAAAACAAAGTTGATACATACAGGATAACTAGAGTTATCAATTTTCAAACATCAAATGAATCAGTACTTTGCAGTGTCACTCTTTGTGGAGTCCTGCCTTGTTGTGGAAACGGGTCTCTTCTTGGTATCATGTTGAATCTGAGGTTCTGTTGTTAGGGGTGCCCCTTAAATCCTGGATTTAGGGAGTGTTAGTGGGTATGAGGACTAGTAGCCAATGGGCATCTAGTCCTGCGGCTAATCCTCCCCTTTAGTGACCACATCCGGTGGGTGTATGACACTTAAACTAGTCGGAACCTGCTTTTAGACTAAATTCAAGATGCCCAAACCATCCTAGGCTGTACACTTCAGCTGCAATACCCTAGAGGTGTGGTTAGCCTTGTGGATGTGTACGCCTCCTGAATAGCTAATTTTCCCGCCTGCCCATGAAAAACAGTGCCTGGGGCAGAGGGAGGCTTTTTCCTCAAGTGGGGCACAAGTTCCTTTGTCCAGCAGCGCCAGTGGAGCCTTTAAGGCTCACCGCAACGATGGGTCCATTCACTAGCCATCCTGTGTGGGCATAGATGTCACCTCCTGTACACACAGGTCTTTGTTTTTGACCTCTGGGAGTGGCACATACTCCCCAGCATGAGGTCAGATCTTGGCGTCAAACCCTCGGAAAAGCCCGCCAAGCCCGAGAACACTGGGTTAACTTGGTGCACTGTCTAAAGTGCCACCTAGGAACATGCTGGTTAAACCTTGACACCACCATCATGTCAAGGGTTACAAAGCACAGTGTTTGACATCAAACATGAAATAAATCGACAGCTACATAATGGAGCTGGACATCTGAGGTTGTCCTGTGTCTAGCCCAGGTTATCCTATGGAGGGTCAGTCACTTGCAGAAGAAATACATTTAGAATGCTACCAGAGGGCAATATATGCTTACACATATATTTCCACACATATAATATAATGCACCTTGCCTCCTGGGCTATAGGAGGCCTACCTTAAGGGTGACTGACATATATTAAATGCAGTGAGGTGACCCTGTCACACATGATGTGTGCAGGGTCGAGGTCAAGCAGGCAAGCTGCTTATGCAGGGCTGATATAGCAGGCCTGCAGCCTTTGGTTTCACTCGGGTCACTCAGGGTGGCACAATAAGTGCTGCTGCCCTGGAACCCCTTTTACATCCATGCCCTGGGTACCACTGATAGAGGGGTGTAAAAGTACTTGCCAATTGGGTATACCATTCACATTTATAGTTTGAGGGAAAGAGCACTAGTGCTGGGGCCTGGTTAGCAGGACTCCGCACAGTTTCAGATCAATTCCCACAGCATCTAGCTGCAAAAAGTGGGGTGTTGACCATTCAAAAAGAGCACCTTACAAAAGTTAGTCTAAGCAAAGTATTTTATACTTGGAGGGTACTCTTCCAGTACAAAACCTATGGTAGACATCACATAGTCAGCCGTGCACTAAGGTGCAAAGGAGTGCGTGTGGCGCTGGCAGCCAGATTGTGCACCAGGGCTAGGGCGAAAGCAGGATAGCACCATGTCTCTGTGCATATGGTGCTGTCCTGCTCTATTGCTCTCACAATGCAACACAGCAACTTTGGTTGCTTCGCTTCTTGCGAAACATTTTGATAAATATCAATATCTTGTTAAGGACTACTTTTCTTTCTCTCTAAGGGTCCGATTTACCAATAAAAACGTGAAAGTACGAGCGGAGACTTAGATCTCTGCCTGAACTTACTTTTAGGTTGCTTTGGAATTCAGAAACGTTCTCAGTAGTATGCCTAGAAAGCTTTGCCACACTCAGGTTTTTCAGGCGGTACACCTGCGACTGCAGCATGACAGTCCCCACAGGCTTCCATTCCTGTGTGTGGAATTCTAAATTACTGCAGAATTCCACACGAGGGGAGTGGAGCCCCTCTTCAAACACACAGTATTTTTTATTTATTTTTTTGCTCCATGGGAAAGATATTTTTCCCCCTGGAAAAAAGCTCTTCTACACCCCTATCAAATCTGGGGGTGGTCAATTCCACTTTCATCCCTATATCCTGAGTTGAAAGGGGCCATGATCTCTTTAAAAGTATTAATAAAAGTCAGTGATACAAAGTAAGTTCCGTTTTTGTTTGTCAACATAACACTGTGGAATAGGAAACTACAACCATCAAATTATAGTGGGGTAGATAAATAACTGAACTGAATCGTTTATCTAAATTCAAATTATAAATTGTTTTACACAGAAGACAACTATTTGAAATGTAATGAAATATGTGGTGCAAAATAACACGAATTGGGAAGGTAAACACCTATTTTGAAAGTTCTTAGCAATGTCAGAAGTGCAGTATGCGGCGCCATATAATAATAGTTATTTTTATTTGATTCACGCTGTAAATTCCTAATTCCTGGCTGTTATAATGCATTTGCCCACCAGAGGGACATAAAGGGCAAGATATTGTAGGGAATTAAAGCCTGTGACACCCTGAGCGTGATAGTTATGCATAGTGCACGTTGGACAGAGAGATTTACTGAAATTTGTTTGCGAATCTCGTTTTTGCCTGAGGAAATATTTGCGTGCATATTTATTCGTGCAAAAATAACTGAGCAAGCTAACTTTCTTTCCATTCCTCTTCCCGCCCTAAAAAAGGATTTACTCTTGCCCTTGACAGTATTAAATATCCAACCCTTTCCAGAGTGGGAGTAGGTCTGAAAAAAGTTTGTGAACACACACAAACAAGTATCTTTGTGTGCGTGCACAAATATTCAGTGCATGCCAGTGCCGCCTGAGTCACCTCACGACCGGCCCTGGGCGCTGACTTGAGGGGGGGTGGCACATTTTCTCAAATATATTATGGAATTAAAAGCACCTGCTGCAGCGTTCCTTGCCTCCAGCAATTTTCCGGCAACAATAAAAACGCAATATAACTTTGGTGACTAATGAACCTGCTGGAGAGAGGTGGTGTTTTGTCTAGTGGAAGTTTTGACTCATCATAAGGTAGCCCAGAGGGTTTATGCCGCAAAGCACGTGTACTATGCTGATCACAACATGCATATAATGTAAATAGTTCAGTGAGTTACTGTTTTTGTCAGAGAGATCTTTTTGTTACTAGCAGTTTATAAGTTAAAATCCTAAATAGAACAGTGAGCTATTACCTGTCACCGAAGAGCTGCATGCAGAAATGCATGTGAGAGGGCGTGGTTACAGAGACTTAAGGGGCATTGTCAAAGGTAGTGAGGGAATCCGTGGAGAAGGAGGTTGTAGGAAGCTGACTCTTTAAATTGTATACCAAAAAGAGGTATACTGTGCAAAGAGTGCAGGTATTCCCTTACCAGTGGACAGGGGCGTGTTCTTGCAATCCCAAGGTGCTCTTTTAGAGGATAATGTGGTCGAGCAGCCTTAGGCTTATCAGAGAGGAGTGTTAGACATCCACAAATACACACAATAGTCAATAAGCGATGCCCACGACTCAATAAGGAGATCCACACCAATTAATAAAAATAACACGTATCTTTATATATGTTTAGGCACCACAATCAATACAATCAGTTAAGTACGTTTTTCAAGAGAAATACTTTTTCATTAAAACAGTCGACACACTGCATTTTTCAGAAGCTGCAATGTTACCCTATGGGAGGAAAAACACATACTGCATTCAGGTGCAGTACAGGGACTTACAAGACCATTCTCCTGGACTCAAGGTGAGTATTGGGAAAGGTCCAAGGCATCACCCACAGGTCACCTTGGGTGGCACTGGGGCAGTCGGGTGCATAGGTGCTTTTCAACGTCTGGTGCCCAATGTTATCCTATAGGGGGAAAAACATGTACTGCATTCGGGCACTTCGCAGCAACTTACAGGACCAATCTCCTGGACTTAAAGTGAGTATGTGTCCAGGTCAAAGGCAGCACCAACAGGTCACCTCGGGAGGCACTTGGGCGATGGGGTGCAGAGATGTTTTTCAGTATTGGGTGCCCAATTTTATCCTATGGGGATCGGTCCGGTAGAAAAGAGGCTGCAGGTTTGGACTGGGAAGCCAGTTAGTCTGAACCACAAAGGGGGCTCAGGTCTCATGATGCTTGGGGACAACTTTGGTCTTCTTCTCCACAGTCCAGGGGCAACGAGTGCAGAGGTGTCTTCAGGCTCAGATTTTCATCACCGGGAGCACTTGCGGTAGTGGTGGCTTGCAAACAGAGGCTGCAAGCGGCGTCAGGAAGTCCACAGTGGGCAAGTCCAGGGTGGGCTTTGTCTCTGGAGGGCTGGGGGGCCATGATGGGACCATAGGCCCACTTCAGCTCAGGCTAGCCGGCACAGGTGCGGTGGTGCATTCCCGTGTCGGGTGTGGTGGGCCGGAGTCCTCTCTGGTCTCTTTGGGTGCCTGCAGGATGCAGGGAACCAGCTCCGCTGCTGCATGGGAGTTCCTGAGTCTTGGCATGAGTGCTGGCAGTGGTCCCAGGCTTTTGGAGGCACAGCTTCTTGTAAAATGAGTCAACTTTGGTTCAATCATCAGGAACAGCAGACAGGCCAGCAGGGTTGGTGCTAAGTCATTTGCTTCTTCCACAGTTCTTGCTTTTCGCAGCTCTTCGGTCCTTTTTCTTCTTTTGGTCATCAGGATCTAATTCTCTGGTACCAGTGTTCCCCTAAAAACTGAATGTAGGTGTGTTAGGGAAGTACAGCGTAATAGCCAATGGGCTACCTACCCTTGGGGTCACTACATCCCTTATATGACCACTTCCTGGAAGAGGTGGTCATAACCCGGTCCCAGAATTGCTGATTTTTTGCCATCACCAATATGACTACTTTTGAAAAGTCGCCTCCACTTCAGGTAGCCCACCTTAGGGGTGGCACTAGCCTGAGGGTGAACAAGCCTATCTCACTAGAAAATTCTCCGTCCTGTCCAGGTGCCAAATGGCTCTGGACAAAGAAGGCGGCTTCTTCTCCTGTGAGAGAAACCAGATTCACATACCAAAGACGGTAGGCGCTTTGAAGCTCCCCTGCCTTGGAATGTTAATCTGCAGGTCATCCTGTGGGAGGAGGTGAAGGTATGCAGACAGAATATCGAGTTGGAAATGTCGACTTACACAAATATCGAGTTGGAAATATCGTGACACAGAAATATCGACAGCAAGAATATCGTGATCAAGAATATCGACTTTAAGGTAAGAAATATCGTTTTTGAAAATATCGAAGTCATTAATATCGTTTGCAAAAATATAGTTGTTTAAAATATCGATTTTTTAATTAGTGTTATGTATTTTAGTATCTATTTTAAATGTATGTGATCTATTCTTTTTGTATAAGTATTATTTTTGTTTTTTAATATATGTGTTAATTTTTCAGTAGTTATCAATTTTATTTTAATTACATTTTGCGTTTTTTAGTTCCGTAGCAGGTTGTGGGTTTATAGGGGAAAAGGGTGGGAAGTAATTTAACTATCATAAAGGAATGATTTTTTAAAATGTATTAATATTTATTTAATTTAGATTTTATAGTGCTAATTGTAGGAAGTAATTTATTATTAAGTAATTATTAATTGGTTGTTAATTATTAATAATTAATTAATTGTTAATTAATTATGTTAATTGTGTCAATTTTTTAGGAGCGGGTTGTGGGGTTTATAGGGGTAAAGGTTGGGAAGTAATTTATTTTTAATTAATTAATAATTATTTGCTAATTAATGCTAATTAATTATTTATAATGTAAATATGGTAATTGTGTAATTAATTTTAGAAGTGAGTTGTGGGGTTTATAGTGGCAAAGGGTGGGTAGTAATTTATTTTTAATTAATTATTGAGTAGTTGTTAGTAGATATTAATTTATTATTTTTAAATTAATAATGGAAGTTGTGTAGTGATTTTTAGGTGTGGGTTGTGGGGTTTATAGGGGTAGAGGGTGGAATTCATGTTTAATTAATTAATAATTAGTTGATCATTAATATTAATTCATCAATTGATAATTAATTAGGGTAATTGTTTATTTTTGTGTGTGTAATTTTGGTTTTATAGGGGTAACGTTTGGGGAGTAAATTCATTTTTATCTGTTTCAATTTGTTTTTTAATTAATATTATTTATTTAATTGATAGTTAAATATGTTAATTATGGAGGTACACTTTTTTAAAATTTAGATGTGTGTTGTGAATTGTGCGGTGTTATAGGGTAGGAAATAAAAAAGATTAAATTTATGTAATAATTAATGTTTTTGTTCATAAATAATTCTAATTAAAAAGTTATTTGTTTGTAAATTATTTTTAAATGTATTTAATATAATATTTCTAGGTATTTGTCATATATATTTAACATTATAATATGTTTCTATTTTTTAAATATTTTTATATATTTTTATATATTTTGTGTTGGTGATATTTTGTTTGTTTTTAATTTTGAACTGACTGGAGTAGGAATATTAATTTTTACCCCTCCGCTATCCAACACTTTCCCTTCTGTTGCACTCACTGGAGTGGGAATAGTCATTTTTATTCCTCCGCTATCCAACACTTTCCCTAGTGTTGCACTCACTGAAGTGGGAATAGTCATTTTTACCCCTCCGCTATCCAACACTTTCCCTACTCTTGCACTCACTGGAGTGGGAATAGTCATTTTTACCCCTCCGCTATCCAACACTTTCCCTACTGTGTTGCACTCACTGGAGTGGGAATAGTCATTTTTACCCCTCTGCTATCCAACACTTTCCCTACTGTTGCACTTGCTGGAGTGGGAATAGTAATTTGTACCCCTCCGCTATCCAACACTTTCCCTACTGTTGCACTCACTGGAGTGGGAATAGTATTTTTTACCCCTCCGCAATCCAACACTTTCCCTACTGTTGCACTCACTGGAGTGGGAATAGTTATTTTTATTCCTCCGCTATCCAACACTTTCCCTACTGTTGCACTAACTGGAGTGGGAATAGTAATTTGTACCCCTCCGCTATGCAACACTTTCCCTACTGTTGCACTCACTGGAGTGGGAATAGTAATTTTTACCCCTCCACTATCCAACACATTCCCTACTGTTGCACTCACTGGAGTGGGAATAGTATTTTTTACCCCTCCGCTATCCAACACTAGCGTACACATCAAACCAACAGATCGAAACAATGCCCTACATTATCAGAGCTTCCATCTTCCACATTTGCTGGAACATTTGCCACACTCACAAATGATGAGAGTGAAGCGTATTTCTTATCACAAAGATGCATGTGACAATGCCACCATCAGAACTAAACAGAAATATCTACAGAGAGGCTATCCACCAGCTACAGTTGAGAAGGCTGAAAAACGAATACAACTGATTGAATGTAAAGATTTATTAAACAAAAGAACAAAAACAGAAACAAAAAGAATGATGTTTGTAACCAAATTCTCCACCAAATCCAGAAGCATTAAGAAAGCATTTTGTAGACGCTGGGAACTATTACAAACGGAACCTGACTTTAAAACTTCCTTCTTATCGAAACCGCTATTTGCTTATACAAGAACAAGGAACTTGAAAGAACTTTTGTCTGCAAGTGATGAGAAGTCCATAATGAAGTATCAAGGAATGAAGAGATGCTTGAACTGTATACATTGCAACAATGTAATTGAGAGTAATTACATCACTCATCCCCGAACTGGTTAAAGAACCATGTTGAAACACTCATCAGATTGCAATACTATGAATGTGATTTATGGAATCAAATGTCTTTGTGGACTTCTTTACATCAGTAAAACCGAGAGGAAGGTAAAAATCAGGATGGGAGAACATACGAGTATGATTCGAAACAAGAATACTAATTCTAACTTAGTTGTACATTGGTTGGAGCAGTGCCATAATATTGCACGATTACGCTTTTTGATTTTAGAGGTTTTGAAACCCAAGGAAAGCATAGATCCGTGCAGAACACTTCTACAAAAAAAATCAGTGGATCAAAAAACTTGACACTATAATGCCCTTAGGACTAAATGATAAACAAGACATGAGCTGCTACTTGTGAGAAAATATGATTAAAATCCACAAGACAGTTACAGTCATTGTTGTTGATGTGCAAGCCTATTGAATACATACGTTTTTAAAGATTACACTGCCAGAATATATTTAGTTACCCCTAGTAGAATTTTGCACCTAAACTACACACGAAGAATCGTATTGTGTGATGGATGATCACATACGGGGGTTAACACTCAGGGGCCGATTCCGATCTCGGTCGGAGGCGCACCCAATAGCATTCGGTCGGGAAAAAAGCCATGCGAAAGCCTGTTTCCCGACCGATCCGTACAGCACACCGAACGAGTAAGTACGATGCGCACAACAGCAAAGAATCCGGCCGAGCCGTACTCACCCAAACCAGGTCCTGTTCCCCGACCGAGGCGAATCCGGAAACGCCGAATCGAGTCGCACGGAAGGAAAAATGCAGCTCCGTCCGGCCGAACGAGTACGATGCGCTTTCCGTACGCGCCGAACCCGTCGCTACGCACGGCACGTCAAAGCATCCGGGAGAGGCGCACATAAGCTCCGATTCGCGCCACAACACGATCCACGGCTCCGAGACGAACACGCCAGCGACGAGGACGAGGCGAAGCGACGAGGACGACGCGAAGCAACGAGAAGGACGAACGACACGAACCAACCATGAATCCCTTCGTCCTGATCATACCAATATTCTACATTTACTACCGGAACAGGCACGGACGCGTACGGCGCAGAAGGTAAGCCAGACACCAACCACAAAACACATACAACACGTACACGACACATCACACACACACAGAGGGATGCAGAATATACTTACACCAGCAACAGCAGCACCATAGGGGCGGGATGCCCATCACCAATGCCACATATGCACACAGGGGCCTGAATGCGCACCACCACCCCTACCCAGGGGGGCAGGATGCCTACCACTACTACCACCCTTAGCCAGGGGGGCTGGATGCCTACCACTACTACCACCCTCACCCAGGGGGGCTGGATGCCTACCACTACTACCACCCTCACCCAGGGGGGCTGGATGCCTACCACTACTACCACCCTCACCCAGGGGGGCTGGATGCCTACCACCACTACCACCCTCACCCAGGGGGGCTGGATGCCTACCACCACTACCACCCTCACCCAGGGGGGCTGGATGCCTACCACTACTACCACCCTCACCCAGGGGGGCTGGATGCCTACCACCACCCTTAGCCAGGGGGGCTGGATGCCTACCACTACTACCACCCTCACCCAGGGGGGGCTGGATGCCTACCACCACCCTTAGCCAGGGGGGGCTGGATGCCTACCACTACTACCACCCTCACCCAGTGGGGGCTGGATGCCTACCACCACCCTTAGCCAGGGGGGGCTGGATGCCTACCACTACTACCACCCTCACCCAGGGGGGCTGGATGCCTACCACCACCCTTAGCCAGGGGGGCTGGATGCCTACCACTACTACCACCCTTAGCCAGGGGGGCTGGATGCCTACCACTACTACCACCCTCACCCAGGGGGGCTGGATGCCTACCACCACCCTTAGCCAGGGGGGCTGGATGCCTACCACTACTACCACCCTCACCCAGGGGGGCTGGATGCCTACCACTACTACCACCCTCACCCAGGGGGCTGGATGCCTACCACTACTACCACCCTCACCCAGGGGGGGCTGGATGCCTACCACTACTACCACCCTTAGCCAGGGGGGGCTGGATGCCTACCACTACTACCACCCCCACTCATAGGATGGACAATGCATGACACAACCAGCACACCACAACCTAGGGAATGCAAGAAGAAGACATCCCCCCAACACCATGACAAGCATGTGTAGACTGTGTCAAATGCCTACAACACCGAACATGACTTTGAACATACAATGTGACCCCCTAGCACATGTGCCACACATATATGTGTGTGGCACCCACAATGCAAGCAGGCCATGACCATTGTGGCAATGGGGTCCAAACCCCCATCATCACAGTGACCAAAAGGTAAGTGTGGGGTCCATAGCTGAAGCACATTTTGAACATTGTGGCAATGGGGTCTAAACCCCCATCATCACAGTGACCAAAAGGTAAGTGTGGGGTCCATAGCTGAAGCACATTTTGAACATTGTGGCAATGGGGTCCAAACCCCCATCATCACAGTGACCAAAATGTAAGTGTGGGGTCCATAGCTGAAGCACACTTTGAACATTGTGGCAATGGGGTCCAAACCCCCATCATCACAGTGACCAAAATGTAAGTGTGGGGTCCATAGCTGAAGCACACTTTGAACATTGTGGCAATGGGGTCCAAACCCCCATCATCACAGTGACCAAAATGTAAGTGTGGGGTCCATAGCTGAAGCACACTTTGAACATTGTGGCAATGGGGTCCAAACCCCCATCATCACAGTGACCAAAATGTATGTGTGGGGTCCATAGCTGAAGCACATTTTGAACATTGTGGCAATGGGGTCTAAACCCCCATCATCACAGTGACCAAAAGGTAAGTGTGGGGTCCATAGCTGAAGCACATTTTGAACATTGTGGCAATGGGGTCCAAACCCCCATCATCACAGTGACCAAAATGTTAGTGTGGGGTCCATAGCTGAAGCACACTTTGAACATTTTGGCAATGGGGTCCAAACCCCCATCATCACAGTGACCAAAATGTAAGTGTGGGGTCCATAGCTGAAGCACATTTCGAACATTGTGGCAATGGGGTCCAAACCCCCATCATCACAGTGACCAAAAGGTAAGTGTTGACAAAGAAAGAGGTGCAACTGCCAAACTGCATGGATGATTCCTGGTCACAGAACAACAAACACATCAGTGGCAAAGTAGTGTATGTGTCTGATTGCAACATAAATTGGGGGAGCCAAATACTGCAGTGCAAATAAGACATACCTTTGGCCATGTGCAGACAAACAACACCCATGGGGGCTGACACCATCAACAATCATCAATGACACAATGACAGAAGTGACCATCAGAATGCAGACCCACATATTTGCACCAATGGGCACACACATGCAGATACCCTGTGGAGACTGCAGATGTGAGGTGAACAGATACCATACCATGGCAGCAATGGGACACACAAACCATGATCATTGTGCTGACCGATGACCTAGGAGTCCCAGGGACAGCAGGGGAAACCCACCAAACTACATACAGCCAATGGCACACCCAAGATATGCCAATGCAGTGGTGCAGATGCACAAACACAAACAGGCAGACCCACACTGCACATCATACACAACAGGTGAGGGGGGGTGCCAGTGTCCCCAGGCAACCACACAACACATGAGGAGACCTGAATACCAATCATACAGATGTGCATACAGTGCCACACAAAGGTAACTCATGGATCCAAATCCCCTATGTGGGCAAGCAGGCATTGTCAGATGAGAGGGAGCACAGATGAGAGGGAGCACAAATCACACATGTCACACAGGCACGTAGGGACAGCAACTGACACAGCAAGACACAGACACACCACAGCACCACCCCCAGGGCCCCCACAATGTGGTGACCCTGGGCTGCATTACAATCCCACTGTGATGACAAAGCTAAATGTGGTTCACACTGTGAACCACAGTCATGTGTCCTGAGCAACTAACTACCATCACACCTACACAAGCACAAATCAAACAGCATGGCCAGTAAGCCAAGGCCAACATGGAGGCAGGGGCCTAGCCGGGCAACAACTCTCATCTGCACACACTCAACACCACACCCCTCGACCTCCAACAATGTGCAGCAGTGAAGCACACATGCACTGGTGACATTGCACATGCACCCATGACTATTCCAGGGTGGTGGGTGGGAACCAAGGTGCAGAAACACATCACACATGGACACTCAACAAGACTCCTGAATGTCTGACACACTGCACACTACGCTGTACATGGACATGACGGCAATACCACACCAACCAATGGGATCCCAGCCACAGTCACACACCAATGAAGAAGCCAAGGTCACCCACAAAGAACACACATAGACAACAACCAACATTGCAGCCCGGACCCTGAGGAGTGCCAGCAGTCACACACACAACGTGTCACAATCACTGAAAGATAACACAAACTGGAAATCACATGACAGGGGCAAACAACAAGTGCCAAGGGGAAACCTGACTGTGACCCATCTGCGTCAACACACAAACTCAGCCCTGACAGCAAACACACCTATGGGTGACACCCTGATGACCAGTAATGTGCCATGCACCCACATCACAGAGAACCCAGGGCGAAGACTTTGGGGGAACATAGGTCAACTCAGCTAGCATCACAAACAGGTACAACACTAGGGATCACAGCATGCACAGCTAAACGGAAGTGAACACACAGACATGCACATACAACACACACCTTGGGCGCAGGCAATGTCACAGGAGTACACACTGCCATGAGGGGACTCCACTCCTGTGTGAGGAAAGCTGTGCCATATGTTGCCTCAGTAGGGCCCCATCATGTCAGATGAGCACTTGGTCACACAATCAACAATTAGCACCAAATGAGGGCTCCCGTAACATCAGCCTGGTCATGGAAGTGCCAACGGAATCATCAGCACAGATCCAACACACTTGTATAGCAATGTTGCACTGACAACACAGATGAGTCCTTCCCCATTGATGCCCAAACCTGCATGTCCAGTGGAGATGGCCACACGGTCAGGGAAGTAGACGAATTGAACAATGGCAGGCACAACAGATGTGCAGGGGTGGAAGCCACAGATGTGAAATAGGCAATCTAAGTAGGAAATCCCATTGCCAAATACTGAACACATGACACCCTCAGATGCTGCTATGGATGACATGGATACACCACAGGATAGGACACATTCCCCCTGGACCACATGAGTTCCTGCACAGTAACACTTCATTATCATGAGACCAAATATCACCATCACTGCAGCAAGGGCATGGTTAGCATCATCAACATCATGTACATCAGAAGCAAAAGCACTAGAGAACAGAAAGTTGCTTTATTCAGCATATGTGGCATTAAAAGTAGAAGTCCAGTAGAAAATAAACAAAGGCCAATGGCCAGTCCATCAACAAAGTCACAAGTGGGTGACAGTGGCAGATGCCACCCTACACATGCCTGCACAAAACCAGGGACAATCCACTAGGAGGGGCAACCGGGGGTAGGCCAGGCACCGCAGGGACAGGATCAGGGCTCACCAGGAGGAAGCAGGGAAGGGGTGGTGGGTGCTGGAGAGCCACTGACAACTGCAGTGGAGGTGTCTGACATGGTGTGTGCCGGCACAACTGGGGGGCATGGCTCAGATGTTGTGGGTGCCGGCACGACTGCAGTGGACCCTGCAGATGGAGTGGACAGGTCCGCCACTGCAGTGCCCAAGTCAGACAGGGTGGTAGTGGACTCCACTGCAGTGCCTACCACCAGGGGAGGAGAATGGGGAACAGGCAAGGTGGGCTGGACAGAGGGGGAGGACACCCTCACCACATCAGTGGCACAGACGAGCGCAGCGGGGGTGTGGTGCCGGGAGAGCAAGTGGCAGGGGGAGAAGGCCGGAGCCTCTTGGGGATGGTATATCTGTGGGTGGGGGAACCTGGGGCAGGGTGTGGTGGGGGCACCTGTGGAGTGGGGGCCTGAGGGATGGAGGAAGGAGACCTGGTGCTTGAGCTGCAGGGCGGCGGCGGGGTCTTGCTCTTACCACTCCGGGGGGACTTGCGGGTGGGGGCCTCAGTCTGTCTGCGCCTGGGGAGGGTGTCCGGGGGCGAGGGGCACTCTGCTCCGTGTGGGGGGCTTCCTCTTCCCCCTGGATGCTGGAGCAGCTGGATCGGAGGGGAAGAGGCCGAGGTCACTGAGGAAGAGGCGCTGGGTCTTTGGGGTTGCAGGTGAGGCAAGGGAGGGTGTTTTGGAGGGAGAGGCAACTGAGGACTGCGCAGTGCCCGTGGATGCGTGTGTGTGTACCAGGGCCCCATCCCCTGTGAGTCTGGTTTCAGTCCCCTGACTGTGCGTGCGTGTGCGTTTTGTTTGTGGCGTGTGTGTCTGTGTGCTGGACGTGTGTGTGCTGGTGTGTGCCTGTGCCGGTGTGTGTGTGCTTGGGACGGGTAAGGTGCTGGGGAGTGTGGATGGAGCAGAGGCAGGAGGGGTGAGGGACTGTCTGAGGAGGGACACTGCTGCCGTCAGGGAGGAGTCCATGGACCTATTGCCCCTCTGTAGGTCAGACATGCCCGATGAGATGCCCTCCATGAACGACACCAGCTGAGTCAACAGAGCGGTGTGCGCATGGAGGACACTCAGCATGGCTGTCTGCGCTACATGGAGCTGGCGAAGGAGGTACACAGACTCCTCACTCAGGGCAGCAGGGGACACAGGGGCAGGGGGTGCGGTGCCTGGCCCAAAGGAGACACGCTCCCGAACATGGGAGCCTCCACGGACCTGGGGAATGGGAGCCGATGGGAGGGCGGTGTTAGGATTTCGGCAGCAGATGCCCTTGTAGGAGAAATGTCGGTACCTTGATGCATGTGTACTTCCCTCGTTAGTTCACAGAGTGAGTTCTTTTGTGACGACCCCTAACTGCTATAAGAGGCCGTCTCACCCAGTTGCCAATGCTTGACTTACTATCCCTAACTAGTGACCACGCCCCTTCGAGCTCGGATTCGAGTACCTGCTCTCTGGATTGATTCCTGGTATCCGGCTTGAACTCTTCTATCCCGAGTTACCTTATCTACTTCTGCTACCCCTTAGAAGTTCTGTTCTTTCCCTGACGAGCGTGTGCCGCTGATCCGCTCCTCTCCCCACGGAGCCGGCCAGCGCGTCACGCCATCTATTGCCGACCCACCTTCGAGAAAGCGTGTGCGCCGCTGATCCGCTCCTCTCCCTACGGAGCCGGCCAGCGCGCCACGCCATCTTTTCCTGTCCCGCTTTCGTGAAAGCGTGTGCGCCGCTGATCCGCTCCTCTCCCAATGGAGCCGGCCAGCGCACCACGCCATCTTTTCCTGTCCCGCTTTCGTGAAAGCGTGTGCGCCGCTGATCCGCTCCTCTCCCTACGGAGCCGGCCAGCGCGCCACGCCGTCTTTTCCTCTCCCGCTTTCGTGAAAGCGTGAGCGCCGCTGATCCGCTCCTTTCCCTACGGAGCCGGTCAGTAATTCTTTGAATCCCCGCTCCCCTTAACAAACTAGGGGACTCTCCCTCTTTTGAATCACCCAACGTGACCTTGAGTGGTTGTGGAAGTGAGTGGTTGTGTTTGTCGTCCCTTAGTAGTTCATCTTCTCAGTATTCCCTTATCTGCACTTTCTGGTCTTTCATCGATTGGGCCTGGGTTATGCGCTCATAGGACGCTGAGAAATATCAGAATATCCTGGGACTCTATCACTGGTAAGTGAACTGCATATGTTGGGAAGTGACATGCATTAATGTTCTTGACTGCTGTTTAGTTCTTGAGGAGTAAAGCCAGTCTTATTTGTTATCTCTTTATTGTTTAGCTTCTCTGTGGAACCAGCTCCCCACTACCACGCTACCTGGTGTCATCTTTGGGGAAAGAGTGGTGGTCACTCTATGCGTTATTCCCCTTACTTTTGGTTAGCAGCGTCTTGTGAGTGAGTTACTATACCTCCTCCAGGAGTTGTTGTCTAAAGGTGGGGGGAACTAATTTCTTTGCTCCTGTGGAATCTCACGTGGATTGGACTTCAGATCCGACAGAAAGTCAAGCCCAAGAGTTATTTCCACCTGAGCAAAGATGAATACTGACGGGGCTAGCGCCCCTCTAGATCCCTCTCTCCACTCATCTTTATTAGGTCCCTCAGTAGAGGAACTTGCGGCAGTTCTAGTTGAATTGCAATCGGAGGTAGGGAGGTTAAGGTCTGAAAATCAGAGATTACAGACAGAGTTACTACAATCAAAGTCACAGAATTCACTAGACCCTAGGAACCCTGGTACCCTTCCAAAGACCCGGAAAAGTTACATTCAGCCTGCGCATTTTTCAGTTCCGTCCCATAGTCCCAATTCCTCCACAAGGGTAGATAGCAACATACCTCCTGTTCACTTTACTGTTCATACTCCCAGCCCAGTTCCACTAGCTATGCCAGAGAGGTTCAACGGAGACAGTGCTAGATTTAGCGTCTTCATGAACCAATGTCAGCTACAGTTCCTGTGTAAGGCGGCATCGTTTCCAGATGACGCTGCTAAAGTAGCCTTTGTTATATCTTATTTAGCAGGCAATGCTGCAGATTGGGCTGTTCCATTGGTAGAAAACAACGATCCATTATTATATGACTTTATGCTATTTCAGGATAAGATGAAGAGTCTTTTTTCGAAACATACCTTTATGCAGGCCAGCGATAATGCTCTTCTCAATCTTAGGTAGGGATCCAAAGACCTACTTACGTATATAACTAACTTTAATAGACTGGTAGCTGAGACGCATTGGCCTGAGGAAAAAAGAACCTCTCTGTTTTATCGAGGGTTAAACGATGAACTTAAAGATTTGTTGTCTCAAATAGTAGATCCTCCCGATGACTGCTCTGCCTTCATAGATATGACGGTCAAGTTGGATCATAGACTCCATGAAAGGAAAGGGGAAAAATCACGTCTTACTCCTTCTAAATATATGATGTTAAGACCTGAAAAGAAAGACATTAAAGACGTTGCTGAGCCTATGCAGATTGGAGGACTGAGGAGTCCGCTGTCTGCTGAAGAAAAAGACAAGAGGAGAAAGAACAATCTCTGTTTATATTGCGGGAAAGGAGGACATTATGCTCGTGAGTGTCCAATCAGACCTCGTTCCGTTGCTAAGAAAATCGCAAGTAGTCTTCTTCCTACTTATATGGAGGAAAACTAGAAGACTTGAAGAAAGCAGAGACCAATTCTTCAAGTGTTGTCTTTTCTAAGGTCTCTACCACAAAGAAAATCTTTCCCCTTGTACCAAGACACTTTACCTTGTCCATTACTTTGGTGATATCTCCTCAATGTCGAAATAACATGTCTATATTATTGGACTCAGGGGCCACAGGGAATTTTCTTGATATTCAGTTGGCCCGAGATGTCGGAATCCCTTTCTTATTGAAACCTCATCCTGAACCGGTGAGAGCGGTAGATGGGTCTGAGTTATCATCTGGATTGATTACCTATCAGACTCCCCCGATTGTAATGGTGTGTAATAACGGACGTTCAGAATCTATAGTCTTTGATTTAATAGACACCCCCAATTTCGGCGCTATCCTGGGGGTTCCCTGGCTACAAGTCCACAATCCCCAAATAGACTGGGTGACTCGAACAGTGACACTAAAATCTCATCATTGCATGATAAACTGTTACCAAGAAGCAAGTGAATGGAACAGTTCGCTTTGCTGTGCGGTACATATAATGTCCACAGTTCCTGACCTTCCGGCGCACTATGAGGAATACCTAACTGTCTTTGACGAAGTTAAAGCCTCTGCCTTACCTCCGCACAGAAGCTATGATTGTCGCATTGATTTAGTACCCGGAGCAACCTTGCCAGTTAGTCGTATTTATGCCCTAACTGCACCTGAAACTGAATACTTGCAGAAATACATCGAAGAAATGCTGGAAAAAGGGTTCATACGTCACTCCACATCTCCAGTGTCCTCTCCCATCTTTTTTATTCCAAAGCGAGAAGGGGTCTTCGAGCGTGTTTGGATTATCGCGCCCTTAACAAAGTCACCATAAAGAATAAATATCCCCTACCACTTATTTCAGTTCTTTTGGATCAGGTACGAGGAGCTAAGATCTTTACCAAAATAGATCTTAGAGGAGCCTACCATCTCATTCGTATTAAACATGGAGATGAATGGAAAACAGCATTCCGTACCAAATTTGGGTTATTTGAGTACTGCGTGATGCCGTTTGGTCTTTGTAATGCTCCAGCGGCATTTCAATTTTTTGTTAACGAAATACTAAGAGAATACCTTGATGTCTTCGTGATCGTCTATATCGACGATATCCTGATTTATTCACAAACAGAACAAGATCATATTATCCACGTTACGAAAATCTTGAAAACATTGAAGGAAAACCAATTATTCGCCAAACTTGACAAGAGCACCTTCCATACCACCAGAGTGGAGTTTCTAGGATTTGTGATATCTCCTGAAGGCATACATATGGACCCCAAAAAGATAGAAGCCTTGGTTAACTGGTCTAGTCCCTGTACAGTAAAAGAGGTGCAATCTTTTATAGGCTTTGCCAATTTTTACCGCAGATTTATAGATCACTTTTCTGAATTATTAACACCCATTACTCGACTTCTGCGGAAAGGAGTACAGTTTGAATGGAATCAAGAAGCAGAACGAGCCTTCTGCATTTTAAAGGAACGATTCACTACCGCTCCTGTCATCAAACATGCTGATAATACGCAACCTTATTACGTTGAAGCAGACGCTTCTCAGTATGCGGTGGGAGGAGTTCTCTCTCAGAGAGATACTAACACAGGACGCTTGCATCCTGTTGCTTACTATTCTAAAACCCTATTGCCTGCTGAACAGAACTACACAATTGGAGAACGTGAACTATTGGCCATCAAGCTTGCCTTCCAGGAGTGGAGACACTATTTGTTAGGATCCCCACATATAGTTACCATCTACTCTGATCATAGAAACCTCCAATATTTTCGGTCAGCACGAGCACTCACTCCCCGTCAAATGAGATGGGTTTCATTCTTTAGTGAGTATGATTTCGTTATCACTTATCGCCCTGGATCTCAACATGGCAAGGCAGATGCACTCTCTCGACTTGGTCCAGAGAAAGTTGCCTCTCCTGAATGTTATCCCCCTTTTTTTCTGACAAAAAGATTATAGGGGTAGAATGCCATGGGGACGTCACTCCCTTGGGGTTTATAGACAAACTAAAAGAATACTACCGTACCATCCCTTCTGAAGAATGGGAAAACGATCCCCTGAATCAGATCAGAGACCAGCTGTATTATCACGAAAACAAATTATACATACCAACTGTTGCATTGCAAAAACAACTATTGCTCTGGTGTCACAATAGCTCACTGGCCGGACATCCAGGGAGTAGCAAAACCCTCAAGATCTGTCAGAGATGGTTTTGGTGGGAAGAAATGGCCAAAGATATTATAGCCTTTGTCAATTCATGTTCCACCTGTGCTCGACAAAAAGCCTCACATTGTGCTCCGGCCGGGTTATTGAGAACCACTGCCGTTCCCCCTTCCCCCTGGCATTCCATTAGCATGGATTTTATTACAGATCTCCCGAGAAGTCAGGGATACAACACCATCTTTGTAGTGGTAGATATGTTAACCAAGATGGCCCATTTTGTGCCTCTAAAAAACTTACCCTCATCCAAAGAATTAGTGCATATTTTTCTAGAACATGTAATTAGATTACATGGTCTTCCTTCGATAATCATTTCAGACAGAGGGGCCCAATTTGTGTCCAAATTTTGGCAAGGCATGTGTAAGACACTGGGTATAGATCACAGACTCTCCACAGCTTATCATCCCCAAACCGATGGTCAAACCGAAAGAACGAACCAGACTTTAGAACAGTATTTACGTTGTCTGTTAGCCACAATCACAAGTGACTGGTCCCGAGCTCTCCCTATGGCTGAATTTGCCTATAACAATTCCACACATTCTTCTACTGGTGTGTCTCCTTTCTTTTTTACACTAGCACAACACCCTAAATTCCTGCCTATTTCTCTTCCCTCAGAATTAGAGAGTATCCCTGCTCTTAAAGATCATCACGAAGTTCTTTTGTCCAACTGGGACAACGCAAAAAAAGAATTACAACGAGCCAAAGAAGCCATGAAACTACAGGCTGATAAACACAGACGTCCTGAACCTGTTTATCAAGTAGGAGACAAGGTGTGGTTACCAACTAGAAATCTGAGATTGAGAGGCTCTAAAAAATTACAACCTAGATACATAGGTCCTTATCTGGTAAAGAGAGTAATAACACCTGTTACAGTACACCTGCAGTTGCCAGACGACAAGCAAATACACCCTGTATTTCATTGCTCCTTAGTCAAAAGATACATACCCCCTCTAGTCCCTGAGAAACCACCTCCCCCAATAATCATAGAGGGTGAAGAGGAATATGAAGTGAACATGATTTTAGATTCCCGCAAACACAGAGGCAAAATACAGTACCTCATTGATTGGGTAGGCTATGCCCCAGAGGATAGGTCCTGGGAACCTGCTGAAAATATTCATGCCCCTGTGTTGATTCGCAGATTCCATGCCCTCCATCCTTCAAAACCCCGCCCCGGGAATAGGCCTTTGGGTGGGAGAACTGTTAGGATTTCGGCAGCAGATGCCCTTGTAGGAGAAATGTCGGTACCTTGATGCATGTGTACTTCCCTCGTTAGTTCACAGAGTGAGTTCTTTTGTGACGACCCCTAACTGCTATAAGAGGCCGTCTCACCCAGTTGCCAATGCTTGACTTACTATCCCTAACTAGTGACCACGCCCCCTTCGAGCTCGGATTCGAGTACCTGCTCTCTGGATTGATTCCTGGTATCCGGCTTGAACTCTTCTATCCCGAGTTACCTTATCTACTTCTGCTACCCCTTAGAAGTTCTGTTCTTTCCCTGACGAGCGTGTGCCGCTGATCCGCTCCTCTCCCCACGGAGCCGGCCAGCGCGTCACGCCATCTATTGCCGACCCACCTTCGAGAAAGCGTGTGCGCCGCTGATCCGCTCCTCTCCCTACGGAGCCGGCCAGCGCGCCACGCCATCTTTTCCTGTCCCGCTTTCGTGAAAGCGTGTGCGTCGCTGATCCGCTCCTCTCCCAACGGAGCCGGCCAGCGCACCACGCCATCTTTTCCTGTCCCGCTTTCGTGAAAGCGTGTGCGCCGCTGATCCGCTCCTCTCCCTACGGAGCCGGCCAGCGCGCCACGCCGTCTTTTCCTCTCCCGCTTTCGTGAAAGCGTGAGCGCCGCTGATCCGCTCCTTTCCCTACGGAGCCGGTCAGTAATTCTTTGAATCCCCGCTCCCCTTAACAAACTAGGGGACTCTCCCTCTTTTGAATCACCCAACGTGACCTTGAGTGGTTGTGGAAGTGAGTGGTTGTGTTTGTCGTCCCTTAGTAGTTCATCTTCTCAGTATTCCCTTATCTGCACTTTCTGGTCTTTCATCGATTGGGCCTGGGTTATGCGCTCATAGGACGCTGAGAAATATCAGAATATCCTGGGACTCTATCACTGGTAAGTGAACTGCATATGTTGGGAAGTGACATGCATTAATGTTCTTGACTGCTGTTTAGTTCTTGAGGAGTAAAGCCAGTCTTATTTGTTATCTCTTTATTGTTTAGCTTCTCTGTGGAACCAGCTCCCCACTACCACGCTACCTGGTGTCATCTTTGGGGAAAGAGTGGTGGTCACTCTATGCGTTATTCCCCTTACTTTTGGTTAGCAGCGTCTTGTGAGTGAGTTACTATACCTCCTCCAGGAGTTGTTGTCTAAAGGTGGGGGGGAACTAATTTCTTTGCTCCTGTGGAATCTCACGTGGATTGGACTTCAGACCCGACAGGCGGTGGTGGTGCTGGTGGTGGCGGGGACAGCAACACTAGCTGGGGTGTGGTGGCTGCTGACACCCGCCTCCATAAGGGAGTCATCCTCCGAGTTGCTCTGGTCCTCAGCTGAGGTGGATGGTGCTTAGGACTCCTCGGTGTGGCTCCCCTCGCCCTCCGTGCCACTGGGTCCCTCCGACCACTCCTCGGCTGCTGACCCAGTCTGGCTCTCTGGCTCCTCCTGGTCCATGGAGCTGTCCCCTTCCGTGGCCGTGGATGTATCTGCAAACAATGGGGAAACAGACAGACATCAGTCACCTGCACCAAACGCACACACCACTGTGAGCACAGCACATTACAGAGCAAGCCCTGGCATCATTAGTTGTACATTGCTAAAAGTGCCCTAACTGAACAGGAGAAGCCAATTGTCAGTCTGATGCCAAGCATGGCACTCACATCCCACATGGCCTTGCACCCATCTGTCTGGTGTCTGTTGGATTGCAACACCCCAGTGTGGACACATGCACCAAGTACACAGTAGTTGGACAGTGCAGAGGACACGGTGTGGCATGTGGACATGCACACATCACAGCTCTTGCCACTGAGTCAGTACAGGTTTCCGGATGAAAGGGATGCCCAGAGTCAAATAGGAAATGCATGTGATGCATACCAGCGACAGACACCATGATGCACCCATGTCCTGATAGCCATCGCCACAATGGTGTGCATGTAGCACATGTCACTCCCCTGCAGGACCACCAATAAGTTGACACATGCCATGGCAGAGGCATGACTGCTAAGTCATACATCACTGTCTCAGTGATGTATGACTTGGCAGCCAGACAACAACACTATGCACTGTGTCACAATAGTAGGTCATGGGGAATGCAAGTCCTGGAGCTGCACAAGTGCACATGTACATCCCCCACACAACACATCATCTTAACCCTCATCTGTCCAGGTCATACCTATTGGACATATGGGAGACCTGTGACACTACCCTCTGAACCTGAGCCCCTCACAATCTGCTGTGAATGGGGAACAGCTGCCTGAACTTCACATTCGCATACCCCAGTCTGCACGGGCAGCTGATCAAACACCTATGTGACACACAAGTATCGTCTCCTATGGTCACATCTCCAGGGGCATGCTGAGCCCCTACCAAGAAACACCCCAGCAGTCCTGGCAAGTAAACCACAGCACACTGACACAGAGGCAGACACCTGAGGGGTCAAATCACTGCGCACAATGTGTCAGCTGATACACGGGAGTGGGAGTACAGAGTGCATTGCATGGCCTGGAGTAGGCATGACTGTCCTGCTCCACATGAATGAGGGATGAGCCCTGGACAGTGGATAGCTGGCTATGTATGTGTGACACACGTAATTTGCACACTCCTGGGGCCCAAACATTGTTCCCACCCGCTGCATGGGCGTGTGCCACATACCCCAGGCACATGTGGTGGCTCAGCTCAGCAAGTGGACCGCATATCAAAGCAACACGCAGATTACATGTCCGAACACAGTCGTTGTGTGAACAATGGACCCACCCATGATGCCCACAACAGAGTTAGGGAAACAGATGCTGTCCCCCACCTTTAGTGAAGCAAACTGCAAGGACACAGTCCCAAGTGACACAATTCCCTGAATGTAAGGGCCACACCTGGGTATCAGATGAGCAGTGGGCAGTGCACAATAGAGGGACATGGCTCCTGGACAACATGACTGCTGCACTGTGGCAGTTGAACCAGGCCAGAGGAGGGCACAAAGCATGTAATACAGAGTTCACAGTGCAGTCTTTGACTCACCCCCTCCTTGCTGCTGTCTGGCCTTCAGCTGCCCATCCAGGTCTGGAAACACCACCGCCAGGATCTGGAGCATGTGGGGGGTCAGGGTCCGTGTTCCGCTCCTCCTGCGAGGAGGCGACAGCTTCAGCTGGACCCGTGCAATCCTCCGGGTCCAGCCCCGAAGGTCCTGCCACCTCTTCTGGCAGTTGCGGATCCGGCACTTGTAGACCCCCACGGACCGGACGGCCCGGACGGCCCGGACGATGTCCTTCCAGATCTCCTGCTTCCGATGGGCATTAACCTGTCAGGATGACAAAGTGAAAAGGCCATTACTACACATGCAACATATCCGTGCATGACACAGTTGCATATACATGTCTCAATCACAGGGGCACATGATGTACACAGGCAGTGCAAAGCTGACCATGGACAGTTTGCCAGACGTCACTACATGGTATCATTGCATGGAAAGTAAAACCTTGTTCAAATGCACTGTCACTGCACCATACCTGTCCAGTGCATGTCACTACACACTATGGGGGGTGACAACTACTCAGTGAGCCTGCTAGCCAGTGGCGTGCAGACTTTCAGCCTTGCTAGTCAGACAATATGCACATTCAGAAAGGCAGTGCACAGAACACTCACCTGCTCCCCTGGTGTCCCATACAGCTTGCTGTACTGTGGAAGTAGGCTGTCCAGCAGGGCCTGGTTCTCTTCAAGGCTGAAGGCTGGGGCTCTCTCCACAGTACGTGCCATTGCAGGGTCCAGAGGGGCAGAGACAGCAGCAGTGCAGTGGCAGATGTCGTCCTGGAGCATGTAGTGCAGGCAAGTGAGCTCTCAGGGGAACAGCCAGCAATATATATGTGCTGGAGAGGCAGATACTGTCCCTTGTGTCCAAAGTGATAGGTCCAAGTCGTTTGCATCTTCTGAATCTGGCCAATCCATGGAATAGCAGCACCAAAACACGCCCACAGCATCCTTCAAATCTTCAACTTCATGACATACATGATTTTGCAACATTGTTGTGGGTGACCAACTGATTTTCCAGCAACCGACTCGTTCGAAATTCGAAAACGCGTCCGTTGCCAGGCAAGCCCATTGTCAATGGGTGCGCACCGATCGGTCCATTGCGGTACAACACGTACAGGGGTACAACGCATACCCGCACACATTGAATGCAATGGGCCGGCCGGGGGCACCGATCGGTCCATTGCAGTTCAACGCGTACAGGGGTACAACGCGTACCCGCACACATTGAATGCAATGGGCCGGCCGGGGGCACCGATCGGTCCATTGCAGTACAACGCGTACAGGGTTACAACGCGTACCCGCACACAATGAATGCAATGGGCCGGCCGGGGGCACCGATCGGTCCATTGCAGTTCAACGCGTACAGGGGTACAACGCGTACCCACACACATTGAATGCAATGGGCCGGCCGGGGGCACCGATCGGTCCATTGCAGTACAACGCGTACAGGGGTACAACGCGTACCCGCACACATTGAATGCAATGGGCCGGCCGGGGCACCGATCGGTCCATTGCAGTACAACGCGTACAGGGGTACAACGCTGCACCCGCACACATTGAATGCAATGGGCGGCCGGGGCACCGATCGGTCCATTGCAGTTCAACGCGTGCATAGGGTACAACGCGTACCGCACACGTTGAATGCAATGGGCCGGCCGGGGCACCGACCGGTCCATTGCAGTACAACGCGTACAGGGGTACAACGCTGTACCGCACACATTGAATGCAATGGGCGGCCGGGGCACCGACCGTCCATTGCAGTACAACGCGTACAGGGGTACTAACGCTGCACCGCACACATTGAATGCAATGGGCCGGCCGGGAGCACCGATCGGTCCATTGCAGTACAACGCGTACAGGGGTACAACGCGTACCGCGCACATTGAATGCAATGGGTCGGCCAGGGGCACCGACCGGTCCATTGCAGTACAACGCGTATAGGGGTACAACGCTGCACCCAGCACACATTGAATGCAATGGGCCGGCCGGGGCACCGACCGGTCCATTGCAGTACAACGCTGCATAGGGGTACAACGCTGCACCCGCGACACATTGAATGCAATGGGCCGGCCGGGGCACCGATCGGTCCATTGCAGTTCAACGCATACAGGGGTACAACGCGTACCGCGACACATTGAATGCAATGGGCCGGCCGGGGGCACCGATCGGTCCATTGCAGTACAACGCGCACAGGGGTACAACGCGTACCCGCGACACATTGAATGCAATGGGCCGGCCGGGGCACCGACCGGTCCATTGCAGTACAACGCGTACAGGGGTACAACGCGTACCCGCACACATTGAATGCAATGGGCCGGCCGGGGGCACCGACCGGTCCATTGCAGTACAATGCGTACAGGGGTACAACGCGTACCCGCACACATTGAATGCAATGGGCCGGCCGGGGGCACCGACCGGTCCATTTCAGTACAACGCGTACAGGGGTACAACGCGTACCCGCACACATTGAATGCAATGGGCCGGCCGGGGGCACCGACCGGTCCATTGCAGTACAACGCGTACAGGGGTACAACGCGTACCCGCACACATTGAATGCAATGGGCCGGCCGGGGGCACCGATCGGTCCATTGCTGTTCAACGCATCACTGTACATGTGACTGGCATATGTCAGCATGCCTGTCTCAGATGGACATATGCCAGCCACAGATAGCTCCCAGGGAGTGAGGGGCACACCTACATCACGACAGCCTGTCCAAACTTTATCATAAGGCATGTAAGGCTGCATTTCCTATTGTGTGTATGTTGGTGTACATGTCCTGTGGGTGTCACCTGTGGGCAGCCACCCCCAGGCTGTGCACGTGTTCATGGGGACAGGATCCTGGGTGTTACGTGTACATGACCACTGTGATGTGCAACTGTTCATATCTGTGCATGTGCCATGGTCACATTTCACGGTGGTGTATGTGTATGTCATGTCACATACCCCGTGAGTCCCATGTGGGGCGGTATGTTTGAGCCAGGGTGTCCCAGTGGCACAATAGTGATGGTCCTCCACAGTCTTTGTGCATGTAGTGTTTACAATGTCTCTGATTTCATGTGCACAATGGGAGACAGTCTCCACATCCAGGTTGTGTGTGCATGGACTTTGATGTTGTGCGTGTGTGTGTCACAGACGTCCATGTCTGTCCTGCCGTGGCAAGTGGGACCACTACCTGTGGGGGTCATGGTTGTTTTGCTGTGGTGTATACATGATACTCCATGTAATGCCAGTGTCCATGTGGCAATACAGGGTCCCTGGGAATGTACCTGTCGTTGAGCTGTGGTGCCTGGGGCACATCTGTCCTCACATGTCACTGTGGGGGGTGATTGTGACACGGCAGCAGGAGATGGGAACTGTGACACGGCCTCATGATATCCAATGGGCCAACCTGGGACTAATTGATGCCACCTGTTGGACCTTGTTGACAGATGTTGGCCATGTATGTACCATACATGTCTTTACGGAACTGCACACTTCATGTAGATGTGCCTCATAATGATGTATGTTGGGATATTGAGTGTGTTCAATGCCGCATATGTGGGGTGACTGACAATCTTGCTAACTTCTCCTCTGCACTGCAGGGCTCCTGCTGTCCATCGACCATTCCCAGACCTGGCAATGATGGTGGAACGGGACAGCATCCGACGGTACCGCTTCACCAGGCAGCTGATTGAGGATTTGGCAGTGCAGTTGTCCCCACATTTGCAGCCTGGCCGGCCGTATCCTACAGCGCTGACCCCCAAGGTGAAGGTGATGGCAGCCCTACACTTCTTTGCCACCGGTACCTTCCAACATACTGTGGCGACTGCTGGTGGAATGTCACAGACCATGTTGAGCCGTGTGCTCCGCGATGTTTTGGCGGCAATGTTGCTATTCCTGAACCGGTACATCTATTTCCCTAGACTGCGACGACTCACTGACGTGAAGAGTGACTTTTATGCCCTGGGGAGGATGCCGCATGTCATTGGCTCCATTGATGGGACACATGTGGCTTTGGTACCACCACAGGCCCAGGAGCAGGCCTACAGGAACCGCAAGCACTACCACTCGGTCAATGCACTGGTGGTGTGTCTTGCAGACATGACCATCACACACGTGTGTGCCTGTTTCCCTGGTTCAGCACACAATGTCTTTGTGATGAGGAGTAGTCGCATCCCCAGGATGATGGCACAGATGCAGAACCAGCGTGCCTGGCTTGTCGGTGTGTACTGACTTTGTGCCATTGTGTGTGATCTGATCTGTAGTATTCCGCCCACTTTTCCAAGTCAGCTAATGTGCACTTGTCTGTCCGTAGGTGACTCGGGATACCCCAACATGCCGTGGTTGCTGACACCCCTCAGGAACCCTGTGACACCAGCCCAGATGCGCTACAATGAGGCACATGGTCGGACCAGGAGAGTGATTGAGCGGACATTTGGTCTCCTGAAGAGCCGCTTCCGCTGCCTGGACAAGACCGGAGGGTCCGTCCCATATGCCCCTGCGAAAGTGTGCAAGATTATCATCGTCTGCTGCATGCTCCACAACCTGGCAGTGCGGAAGGAGTTGCCTCTCATCCAGGATGACAATGACCAACATCCGCCACCTGTGGAGGATCCTGGCCTGGACCACGATGCCAGTGACGATGATGATGATGATGATGATGGTGATGTCCGCACACAGCTCATCACCAACTTCTTTAGCTGAATGTGAGTATCCTGAGGTGTCATGTCAATGATGTGAGTTGGCATGATGTGTAGGTGGTGCTCTGGTGCTGTTGGAGTGTGTCCATGGGCTACTTGACTGGATGTGTGTTGCGATGTGTGCTTACAGGTGGGCTGTACTCCCCAACAGTGTTGACATGCTAACTTGGTTCTGGGTGGGTATCTTGTAACATGTATTGTGCATGAGTTTTGCTGTTCTGTCCTGTACTCCATTGCTTTTGACTGTGTGTCATTTCTGTCCTTCACAGGGTACTTTCAGATTCGTTTGGTCAACTGTGTCCACCGACGACGTGATTGCACTTCCAGGCTGGTAGCTGTTGTGTCCCTACAGGTGATGTGCGCCACACCCATGGACTTCCTTCCGTCTACAGTTGTTGACTGTGTGCCCGCTGCCAGGTGGGATTACCTTGCATCTGTAGTGGTTACGACATGTTGCAACTGTGTAATAAACCTGTGCTTCACTTTGTGATGTGCGTTGTCTGTGGTCACACATTTGACTGCCATTTGCTTACTGCACCTGTGGGCTACTTGACTACAACTGGGAATGGGTGTGGTGTCTGTGCATTGCACCGTCTTCCCTGGCAACATCAGTGTAGGCAATGAGTCAGATGGCCTAGGTGTTTATGTGTTGTGTAGCCCTGGTGGTGTGTCTCCCTCATATGTGTCACGTTGCCTTTACTCACATGCCTGTGTTGTCCTTGCTGTTGCAGTTCGCATACACAGTGTAATTTTGCAGTTCATCATCCCCATAACAGCACCCACGTTGGAATCACAACAGAGGCAAGTATGGTGTATTAGTGTGTTTATTGTGATACATTTGTGTGAATAGTGCATAGGATGGGTAGTGCTGTACATAAATCTTGCAATCCGAAGTTCCTAGGTGAATTGAAAGTCCTGGTAGACAGAATCCCCAGTATCGGGGCCACAGTTGTCTGACACATTGGTCCAACTTGTACTCCCCATGCAATGTGTGGGAGTAGTGTTGCCGTCAACAGGGTGAACAGTCTGTGCACAAAGGTGAACATCCAGAACAGGTTCAGGCTTCCTGGGAGTTGCGCTTGGCCATCGGCCTCTCACTTGCCCCTCCTCGGACGACCCCTCTTCTTGGGGGGGGGCCCCTCAAGTACAGGCTGCTGCGGTGCAGGGGACTCTCCGCCAGAGTCATCCTCCCTCCCTGTGGCAGTTGCAGTTTGATCGGCACCAGATGTTGTTGGCACACAGGGAGGTGTGGACTGGTTGCTGTTCATCTGGCGGAGGCATTGTAAAATGTCCCTGTGCACCGCCGTCATCTCATGCAGTGCATCCCACTTGGACTCCACGCGGACATGTGTGAGTCCACGCGGGACATGTGTGACTCCACGTGGGACATGTGGGAGTCCAAACGGGCATGATGGGCAGCCTGCTGCTGTTTCATGTCTCTGAGGAGCCCCACTACCTGGCTGAGGTCTCCGGTGCTGGACTGGTACGCATCAGCTATGCGTACCAGTTGTGGGTCATCATGCACACCAGCAACCTCTGCAAGCAGCGACCTCTGTCTCCCACCCCTCCCACCACCCCTGCTGACATGTGCAGTGTGTGCAATGGCACGCACAGATGACCCTGGTCCACCTTGGGGGTTGGTGGTGGTGGTGGTGTCCATGGCCCCAGGTTGGTCCAGGGTCCCTGTGCTGGTGTTGCTCCTTATTCTGTCCATGTCGGCAGGGATGGTATTTGTGGTGACAGTCGTTGGAGGGGTGGGTGCAGGGGGTGCAGCTGGTGGTCCTGCTGGTGCTGCAGCTGGTGGTCCTGCTGGTGCTGCATGTAGACTTGCACCGGATGTGCCAGGTTGGTCTTCATCGTCCGAGGAGGACAGAGGCTGTACGACGCCAGTGAGCTCCGCATCCTCTTGAGCCTGGTACTGGGACTCCTCAGCGTCTGCTGCTGTGTCCCCATCATCACCTGTTTTTGGGAGACACACACAATGTATGTTATGTTTCTGCAGGCATCAATGGTTGACACACATGACAGTTGTGACTGTGCCTCTGGGTGCGGGCCTGTACATTGCATTGTCCTAAGTCGTCACAGTCAGGGGTTGATATTGGTGTGGCACATTGTCCTGCATTATTTGGGCATTTCTATGTATTTCTTGGGGTGTGAACATGGTCTGCATTGGTTGTGTTTGGTTGACAGCCGGCCCTCCTTCCCACCCACCCAGCCAGTCAGTTATCCCACCATGGAACGTGCTTGCATTGCAGGGAGTGGAAGTTGTCTCTCAGGATGTCAGTCAGTGGTGTCCTGCTGTTTGTTGGTGCACAGTTGCCAGCAGGGCCTTGTGCTCCCCACAGCAGTAGCCAGTGTCAGCCATCTTGTGAGTCCTTCTCCACTCCCTGTGATGTGAGCATGGTTCAGGGTGGTGTTGATGGGACAGTTGTGGGGGTGAGCTATGTCTGTGACTACGACTCCCATCATGCTATTGCCTCCACCCCACTTACCAGCATTCCCATACTTACTTGCTTTTGTGGGGAGTTCAGTGTGTGTGGGTGTGAGAGCAATGGCAAGATGGCTGACAGTGGTGTCCTGCTGTTGGTTGGTGTGCAGTACCCAGCATGCCCTTGTGCTCCCCACGACACAGCAACAGTGTCAGACATCTTTGATGGGCCTTTCCACTCTCTGTGGGATGTGCATGCGTGAGTGTGAGCTTGCTGGGCCATGTGGTGGGGGATGTAGAGCTGTGACTACGACTCCCATCATGCTATTGCCTCCACCCCCTTCCCAGCATGCCCATGCTTCCTTCCTTTTGATTCTGCTTCCCTGTGGGGTGGGCTGGCTGTGCTGACAGGATGGCTGGGAGTGTTGTCCTGGCAGTTGTTTGGCTAAGAGTCCCAAGAGTGGCCTTGTGCTTCACACAACATAACCCAGGGTGGTGGTTCTTTGTGGGATCTTGTGTTAGGATGGGGGCATTGCATTCTACCAGGTGGGTTCTGTGGAGTTTGTGTTGGGGGGTGTGTGAGGGGAGGTGCTTGTGACTATGGTCAGTGCTGCAAGTCCTCCTTCCCACCCAGCCAGCCAGATATCCCACCATGGAACGTGCTTGCATTGCAGGGAGTGGAAGTTGTCTCTCAGGATGTCAGTCAGTGGTGTCCTGCTGTTTGTTGGTGCACAGTTGCCAGCAGGGCCTTGTGCTCCCCACAGCAGTAGCCAGTGTCAGCCATCTTGTGAGTCCTTCTCCACTCCCTGTGATGTGAGCATGGTTCAGGGTGGTGTTGATGGGACAGTTGTGGGGGTGACAAATCAGTGACCACGACTCCCATCATGCTATTGCCTCCACCCCCCTTCCCAGCATGCCCATGCTTCCTTCCTTTTGACTCTGCTTCCCTGTGGGGTGGGCTGGCTGTGCTGACAGGATGGCTGGGAGTGTTGTCCTGGCAGTTGTTTGGCTAAAAGTCCCAAGAGTGGCCCTGTGCTTCACACAACATAACCCAGGGTGGTGGTTCTTTGTGGGATCTTGTGTTAGGATGGGGGGCATTGCATTCTACCAGGTGGGTTCTGTGGAGTTTGTGTTGGGGGGTGTGTGAGGGGAGGTGCTTGTGACTATGGTTAGTGCTGCAAGTCCTCCTTCCCACCCAGCCAGCCAGCCAGTTATCCCACCATGGAACGTGCTTGCATTGCAGGGAGTGGAAGTTGTCTCTCAGGATGTCAGTCAGTGGTGTCCTGCTGTTTGTTGGTGCACAGTTGCCAGCAGGGCCTTGTGCTCCCCACAGCAGTAGCCAGTGTCAGCCATCTTGTGAGTCCTTCTCCACTCCCTGTGATGTGAGCATGGTTCAGGGTGGTGTTGATGGGACAGTTGTGGGGGTGACCAATATCAGTGACTACGACTCCCATCATGCTATTGCCTCCACCCCCTTCCCAGCATGCCCATGCTTCCTTCCTTTTGACTCTGCTTCCCTGTGGGGTGGGCTGGCTGTGCTGACAGGATGGCTGGGAGTGTTGTCCTGGCAGTTGTTTGGCTAAAAGTCCCAAGAGTGGCCCTGTGCTTCACACAACATAACCCAGGGTGGTGGTTCTTTGTGGGATCTTGTGTTAGGATGGGGGGCATTGCATTCTACCAGGTGGGTTCTGTGGAGTTTGTGTTGGGGGGTGTGTGAGGGGAGGTGCTTGTGACTATGGTCAGTGCTGCAAGTCCTCCTTCCCACCCAGCCAGCCAGCCAGATATCCCACCATGGAACGTGCTTGCATTGCAGGGAGTGGAAGTTGTCTCTCAGGATGTCAGTCAGTGGTGTCCTGCTGTTTTTGGTGCACAGTTGCCAGCAGGGCCTTGTGCTCCCCACAGCAGTAGCCAGTGTCAGCCATCTTGTGAGTCCTTCTCCACTCCCTGTGATGTGAGCATGGTTCAGGGTGGTGTTGATGGGACAGTTGTGGGGGTGACCAATATCAGTGACTACGACTCCCATCATGCTATTGCCTCCACCCCCTTCCCAGCATGCCCATGCTTCCTTCCTTTTGACTCTGCTTCCCTGTGGGGTGGGCTGGCTGTGCTGACAGGATGGCTGGGAGTGTTGTCCTGGCAGTTGTTTGGCTAAAAGTCCCAAGAGTGGCCCTGTGCTTCACACAACATAACCCAGGGTGGTGGTTCTTTGTGGGATCTTGTGTTAGGATGGGGGGCATTGCATTCTACCAGGTGGGTTCTGTGGAGTTTGTGTTGGGGGGTGTGTGAGGGGAGGTGCTTGTGACTATGGTCAGTGCTGCAAGTCCTCCTTCCCACCCAGCCAGCCAGATATCCCACCATGGAACGTGCTTGCATTGCAGGGAGTGGAAGTTGTCTCTCAGGATGTCAGTCAGTGGTGTCCTGCTGTTTTTGGTGCACAGTTGCCAGCAGGGCCTTGTGCTCCCCACAGCAGTAGCCAGTGTCAGCCATCTTGTGAGTCCTTCTCCACTCCCTGTGATGTGAGCATGGTTCAGGGTGGTGTTGATGGGACAGTTGTGGGGGTGACCAATATCAGTGACTACGACTCCCATCATGCTATTGCCTCCACCCCCTTCCCAGCATGCCCATGCTTCCTTCCTTTTGACTCTGCTTCCCTGTGGGGTGGGCTGGCTGTGCTGACAGGATGGCTGGGAGTGTTGTCCTGGCAGTTGTTTGGCTAAAAGTCCCAAGAGTGGCCCTGTGCTTCACACAACATAACCCAGGGTGGTGGTTCTTTGTGGGATCTTGTGTTAGGATGGGGGGCATTGCATTCTACCAGGTGGGTTCTGTGGAGTTTGTGTTGGGGGGTGTGTGAGGGGAGGTGCTTGTGACTATGGTCAGTGCTGCAAGTCCTCCTTCCCACCCAGCCAGCCAGCCAGTTATCCCACCATGGAACGTGCTTGCATTGCAGGGAGTGGAAGTTGTCTCTCAGGATGTCAGTCAGTGGTGTCCTGCTGTTTGTTGGTGCACAGTTGCCAGCAGGGCCTTGTGCTCCCCACAGCAGTAGCCAGTGTCAGCCATCTTGTGAGTCCTTCTCCACTCCCTGTGATGTGAGCATGGTTCAGGGTGGTGTTGATGGGACAGTTGTGGGGGTGACCAATATCAGTGACTACGACTCCCATCATGCTATTGCCTCCACCCCCTTCCCAGCATGCCCATGCTTCCTTCCTTTTGACTCTGCTTCCCTGTGGGGTGGGCTGGCTGTGCTGACAGGATGGCTGGGAGTGTTGTCCTGGCAGTTGTTTGGCTAAAAGTCCCAAGAGTGGCCCTGTGCTTCACACAACATAACCCAGGGTGGTGGTTCTTTGTGGGATCTTGTGTTAGGATGGGGGCATTGCATTCTACCAGGTGGGTTCTGTGGAGTTTGTGTTGGGGGGTGTGTGAGGGGAGGTGCTTGTGACTATGGTCAGTGCTGCAAGTCCTCCTTCCCACCCAGCCAGCCAGCCAGATATCCCACCATGGAACGTGCTTGCATTGCAGGGAGTGGAAGTTGTCTCTCAGGATGTCAGTCAGTGGTGTCCTGCTGTTTGTTGGTGCACAGTTGCCAGCAGGGCCTTGTGCTCCCCACAGCAGTAGCCAGTGTCAGCCATCTTGTGAGTCCTTCTCCACTCCCTGTGATGTGAGCATGGTTCAGGGTGGTGTTGATGGGACAGTTGTGGGGGTGACCAATATCAGTGACTACGACTCCCATCATGCTATTGCCTCCACCCCCTTCCCAGCATGCCCATGCTTCCTTCCTTTTGACTCTGCTTCCCTGTGGGGTGGGCTGGCTGTGCTGACAGGATGGCTGGGAGTGTTGTCCTGGCAGTTGTTTGGCTAAAAGTCCCAAGAGTGGCCCTGTGCTTCACACAACATAACCCAGGGTGGTGGTTCTTTGTGGGATCTTGTGTTAGGATGGGGGGCATTGCATTCTACCAGGTGGGTTCTGTGGAGTTTGTGTTGGGGGTGTGTGAGGGGAGGTGCTTGTGACTATGGTTAGTGCTGCAAGTCCTCCTTCCCACCCAGCCAGCCAGCCAGTTATCCCACCATGGAACGTGCTTGCATTGCAGGGAGTGGAAGTTGTCTCTCAGGATGTCAGTCAGTGGTGTCCTGCTGTTTGTTGGTGCACAGTTGCCAGCAGGGCCTTGTGCTCCCCACAGCAGTAGCCAGTGTCAGCCATCTTGTGAGTCCTTCTCCACTCCCTGTGATGTGAGCATGGTTCAGGGTGGTGTTGATGGGACAGTTGTGGGGGTGACCAATATCAGTGACTACGACTCCCATCATGCTATTGCCTCCACCCCCTTCCCAGCATGCCCATGCTTCCTTCCTTTTGACTCTGCTTCCCTGTGGGGTGGGCTGGCTGTGCTGACAGGATGGCTGGGAGTGTTGTCCTGGCAGTTGTTTGGCTAAAAGTCCCAAGAGTGGCCCTGTGCTTCACACAACATAACCCAGGGTGGTGGTTCTTTGTGGGATCTTGTGTTAGGATGGGGGGCATTGCATTCTACCAGGTGGGTTCTGTGGAGTTTGTGTTGGGGGGTGTGTGAGGGGAGGTGCTTGTGACTATGGTCAGTGCTGCAAGTCCTCCTTCCCACCCAGCCAGCCAGCCAGATATCCCACCATGGAACGTGCTTGCATTGCAGGGAGTGGAAGTTGTCTCTCAGGATGTCAGTCAGTGGTGTCCTGCTGTTTTTGGTGCACAGTTGCCAGCAGGGCCTTGTGCTCCCCACAGCAGTAGCCAGTGTCAGCCATCTTGTGAGTCCTTCTCCACTCCCTGTGATGTGAGCATGGTTCAGGGTGGTGTTGATGGGACAGTTGTGGGGGTGACCAATATCAGTGACTACGACTCCCATCATGCTATTGCCTCCACCCCCTTCCCAGCATGCCCATGCTTCCTTCCTTTTGACTCTGCTTCCCTGTGGGGTGGGCTGGCTGTGCTGACAGGATGGCTGGGAGTGTTGTCCTGGCAGTTGTTTGGCTAAAAGTCCCAAGAGTGGCCCTGTGCTTCACACAACATAACCCAGGGTGGTGGTTCTTTGTGGGATCTTGTGTTAGGATGGGGGGCATTGCATTCTACCAGGTGGGTTCTGTGGAGTTTGTGTTGGGGGGTGTGTGAGGGGAGGTGCTTGTGACTATGGTTAGTGCTGCAAGTCCTCCTTCCCACCCAGCCAGCCAGCCAGTTATCCCACCATGGAACGTGCTTGCATTGCAGGGAGTGGAAGTTGTCTCTCAGGATGTCAGTCAGTGGTGTCCTGCTGTTTGTTGGTGCACAGTTGCCAGCAGGGCCTTGTGCTCCCCACAGCAGTAGCCAGTGTCAGCCATCTTGTGAGTCCTTCTCCACTCCCTGTGATGTGAGCATGGTTCAGGGTGGTGTTGATGGGACAGTTGTGGGGGTGACCAATATCAGTGACTACGACTCCCATCATGCTATTGCCTCCACCCCCTTCCCAGCATGCCCATGCTTCCTTCCTTTGACTCTGCTTCCCTGTGGGGTGGGCTGGCTGTGCTGACAGGATGGCTGGGAGTGTTGTCCTGGCAGTTGTTTGGCTAAAAGTCCCAAGAGTGGCCCTGTACTTCACACAACATAACCCAGGGTGGTGGTTCTTTGTGGGATCTTGTGTTAGGATGGGGGCATTGCATTCTACCAGGTGGGTTCTGTGGAGTTTGTGTTGGGGGTGTGTGAGGGGAGGTGCTTGTGACTATGGTTAGTGCTGCAAGTCCTCCTTCCCACCCAGCCAGCCAGCCAGTTATCCCACCATGGAACGTGCTTGCATTGCAGGGAGTGGAAGTTGTCTCTCAGGATGTCAGTCAGTGGTGTCCTGCTGTTTGTTGGTGCACAGTTGCCAGCAGGGCCTTGTGCTCCCCACAGCAGTAGCCAGTGTCAGCCATCTTGTGAGTCCTTCTCCACTCCCTGTGATGTGAGCATGGTTCAGGGTGGTGTTGATGGGACAGTTGTGGGGGTGACCAATATCAGTGACTACGACTCCCATCATGCTATTGCCTCCACCCCCTTCCCAGCATGCCCATGCTTCCTTCCTTTTGATTCTGCTTCCCTGTGGGGTGGGCTGGCTGTGCTGACAGGATGGCTGGGAGTGTTGTCCTGGCAGTTGTTTGGCTAAGAGTCCCAAGAGTGTCCCTGTGCTTCACACAACATAACCCAGGGTGGTGGTTCTTTGTGGGATCTTGTGTTAGGATGGGGGGCATTGCATTCTACCAGGTGGGTTCTGTGGAGTTTGTGTTGGGGTGTGTGTGAGGGGAGGTGCTTGTGACTATGGTCAGTACTGCAAGTCCTCCTTCCCACCCAGCCAGCCAGATATCCCACCATGGAACGTGCTTGCATTGCAGGGAGTGGAAGTTGTCTCTCAGGATGTCAGTCAGTGATGTCCTGCTGTTTGTTGGTGCACAGTTGCCAGCAGGGCCTTGTGCTCCCCACAGCAGTTGCCAGTGTCAGCCATCTTGTGAGTCCTTCTCCACTCCCTGTGATGTGCGCATGGTTCATGGTGGTGTTGATGGGGCAGTTGTGGGGGGCAATATGTGTGACTGCGACTCCCATGATGCTATTGGCTACACTGACTTGGCCAGCATACACAGAATTCCTTCCTTTGAGTGGTCTTCACTGTGTGTTGGTGTTGTTGTGGTGGCTACATGTCTGGATGTGTTTGTTAGTTCTATTTGTGCCACTGCCTAGCTGTAGTTGTAGTTGTGTTTGTACATGTGATGGCACAGTTGGATGTGACTTTTTTGATGGCATGTGTTGTGTTTATCTGACTGACATACACATTTTGGGATGATTCTGTTCTGGTTGCTGTGTAATTGCTATGAGTGCATGGTTTGACTCTCCCCTTGACAGTGATGTGTGTGTGTTTTGTGGCAGTATATTGTGTACATTTGTTGTGTACTCACCAGGCTCTGGGATGTCCTCTAGTCCATATACGCTCACTGGCGGAAGGATGGCCCGCACCTTCTCCTCCCAGGGCCTGAGGTATATTGGCTTGGCAGGAGGGCCACTGCCGGTGTGTTGGCTGTTGATGTAGTCTTTTTGAGCAGGTCCCGTACCCTCCTGCGCACGTCATACCACCTGTTCTGGATGTCGCTCTTTGTGCGCCGACATGGTGATTGTGCGTTCACCCTGTTGATGATCCTCTCCCACATCTTGGTTTTCTGGGAGATGGGGGTCTGTTGGACCAGTGTGCCAAACAGCTGTGGCTCTACCCTGAGGATCTCGTCTACCATGACTTCCAATTCACTATCTAGGAACTTGGGATTCTTCTTGGGGGCATGGTGATGGGTGGTGATGGTGAGTGATGTGTGTGTTGGTGTGCAGGTGAGGGTGTGTGAGTGTGTGTTTTGCTGGGTGTATGTGAGGTAGGTATTTGTTGGTGTGCTGATGGTGTGTGGCTTGTGTGAGGGATGAGCTGTGGGTGTGTGGTTGCTTTCTCTTGGGTGCTGGCAGTGGAATGGCATTTGCAAAGGCTCATGGTTGTGATTTGTGTCCTTTATATGGGTGGAGTTGTGGGTGTGTCTTTGTTCTCTGTCCCCACCCCCCCAGTATTTATTGGCTTGGTAATTGCTTGTTTGGCCTTTTTTTGGGTGATTTTTCCTTTGTACTGTCTGTGTATGTTGGAAACGTTCTTGTGACCGAGTCGGACCCTGCATTTGTCTCGTACGGTGTTCTCCGTTTCGTTCACGCTGTGTATGTGCATTTTTCTATGCTGCGTACGCGTCGGTCGCGGTGTTTTGTGTTGCTTCGGCTCGGTTTTGTATGCGTGTCGGTCGTACGGTTGAGCCTCCGTCCGACTCGCTCGTGATTTTCGCGCCTTGCATCGTACTTTGCGGTTTGGAGTTCGCGTGTACGCTTTCGGGTCGGATTTGTTCCGGGTGCGTGTCGGTCGGTTGGATTCACGTGTTTTTCCGACCGGATTGCTGTTTTCCGTGCGGCTCGGTCGGTCGACTTGGGTTCGGTACGTGTCGGTCGGATTTTGCACGCCTTGCATCGTACTTGGCGTGTCGGGCGCCACAGGTACGTGTCGGTCGGTATTATTTCCGGATCCGAGTCGGTCGGTGCTTTTTCCGGCCCGAATCGGAATCGACCCCTCAGTGTGAGGTATACTGGTTTGTCTAATTTTTTCACTGTGCTTTATAGGGTTTTTTTTTTGTAAAGATTATAATTATATTTCAATTATTACGAGACAGGATGAATAAATGTTTCATGAATATTTTTATCTTGATATGTGTAGATGTGTGCCCGTCTTTCACAAATTGTTTATGCTGTTATAGTGGTTGAGCATTAATGTTATTTACACCCAGTCTAAGATGGCTGCCACTGGTAGTCATGAATCTATGTTAGTTAATGCGACATTAAGCTACCACCAGATGTGATTCTGGCAGGATGATTTCCACTGGTTAATTCAAGGCACCGGTCTGTGTTGCCTTTTTGAAACAATGAACATAGTAGCAGTATATCAACTACAACATTTGTGTTATTTCATTCCACTTGAAGAGGGTTGCTACAGAAATTCTAGAACTGAGATTACTTAGCATTTATAGTGTAACAGTTTAGACAGTGGTTTCCATGGGTTATAACTGTGGCTCCCTATCGATCTGTCAGTCAAAGGAGGTTTTGAACTTACTCACTCTTGTGTTCATTAATGGCCGAACGGAGAATTGAAACAACATTAACATGGCCGCTGCAGTGTGTCATAGCTTATACTAGTTTCCGAAAAATAGGGGGTGGAGTTGGCGTCCGTCATAAGAGCGCCCCACATGTGCATGCTAACTTTTCACTTACTCTGTGGGAAATCTTTGAAGAAAGAAGGGTCGAACTACGGGTGACGGATGTTTTTGGATTTACCTTGGTAAGCTGCTTTAGCGGTGTTTACACGTGGAGTATGTGTGTATCGCTCTGAGGACGAGTTGTTTTCCGTTATACGCAAATTTGAATGTTGCCTGGCTCGTTTTTATTGCAGGCGCAGCTTATTAACATAGACGCCGGTTACATAACGAAAAACATAAGGTACGATGTAGCACTACGCACTTGCTGAGGTGTGTGGGTATAGGAAGAGTTAGTGTGTACTAATAAAGTTTGCATACGTTGCAGATCTTTATTCATGAGGCTGCTGTTCAGATGATAGCAACCATTAGACTCCGTCTCTAAAGTGAGTAACTTCATATCACAATACATTGTATCACTGAAGCATGCTGTAACTACTGATGGGTAATAAGGAAAGAGTCCTTATAGGTTTGTAGTTTTTATAAGGCACAGAAGTTTAGGCTTTTGGATTTTTACGGAATTTTTGCACATCAGCTCTGTTGACTAGTGGCATGTAATGCACGCTTATCAACTTTTGTTTATCATTCATTTGGTTGAGACTGGAATGAGGTGATTTTGTTGACCTACAGTGATTTTTAGGCTTTTGGATTTTTATAGAATGTTTGCACATCAGCTCCGATGACTAGTGGCATGTAATACACGCTTATCACCTTTTGTTTATCATTCATTTGATTGAGACTGGAATGAGGGGATTTTGTTGACCTACGGTGATGTAGGAAGATATTGGTAGTGATAGAAGTTATAGGTAGCGTTTTTGGGTAATGACGGTTTTGTTTATATATTTTTTAGAGGGCCCTGAGGAAGGGTCCCCCGTGTCCCGAAATGCATAGGGCAACACACGGAAAATGATGGAGTCACGCCAAAGCAACATTGATCTCCAAGATTATTTTGCCTTATGGTTGTTTTGTTGCACACTTTGAATAAGTGCTGAAAATGTAAAAGCACATGAGAATTTGTATGTAAAAATACACGTGTAATCCAATAAGAATGAAAACAAATAGATTAATGATTATTTGTTTGTGATTTGTTTTGACAAAAATGTAAAATTGTTACTTGAAATGGTTGACATATATATAGCTGTGCACACAGTTACTCAGGTACACGTTTACATGAATTTCAGTTAGAGTTTCATTATGGAGGACTGGCAGCCTCCAAATACTGTGTAGCACGCAAAACATTTCGATCAAGAGGATCGTTTGGTTTAGCCATAGAGGATTCCGACAAAACAGCGGAGTGCACCACTGTAACCTACTGGCTTATTTGTTACACACAGGGGTGTGTGTCATGTCATGTTTTCACTTTTGTCTGCACCAAGACATGCAGCCTGCAGTGGCCATTTGCATGAGCTTGGTAAGGGGTCCTTTAGGGCGGCACAATTCGTGCTGCATTCCTTGGGGACCCTCTGTAGTGCCTCAGGGCCTACGTACCAGGGGTACCATTTACTAGGGACCTACAGAGGGTACTAAAGGTATTGCCAATTGGGGAAAACAATTGCACAGTTTTGGGAAAGAGATCTGGCACTGGGGACCCTTTTAGCAGGAACCCAGTGCACGTCCATCAAAATCACATCAAATACCAGGCAAAAAGTATGGGGGGACCATGTCCAAAAGGGCGCTTTCCTACAGTCCCTATGTTGGGCTCCATGGTATCCATAATGATGAAAATATGTTTTGTATAGTGCCCATATCAAGCCTGTATATCCTCTGCATCTCAGACTGGCACTTGGTTATGTGTTCCAACCTTACTCTGTCAATCCTGGCTCTCATCCTGTGTTGCTGCACCATTTCAGGTCATGAATTTGAGGCCTGATTTCCATACTCATGTTGCATGGTTTATGGTAGAAGAACATGGGTCTGGCATAGCATGATATAATGTCCTACCAGTGCTGCATTCATTGTGGTGTACTGCGAAATGGAAGTGTGAACTGCTGTAATCACCCTTCAGAGCTTCCCCGGCCCATGACTGTATATATCTTCAGATAGTGGAGGTGCCCACCCCCCTGTCCTGACCTCACTTTTTGGCAGCAAGACAGGCGGGAAAATTAGTAGGATTAGGAAGTGTGCCCACATTCAGTCAGCACCACCCCTAGGGCGGGCCAGCTGATATGGACCCCACTTTCCAGATTCCTCCATATTGTTTTGGATAGAATTAGCCTTCTAGGGTCAGGGTTATGCCCACTTCCCACACAAAGTGGTCATATAGAGGGTGTAGACACGCTAAAGGTAGGTAACCCATTGGCTACTACCTGTCACTCCCCATAGCTCCCCTAAATTTTGTATTTAGGTCACACCCCTGAACCCAAGAACTCAGCTTTGACGGATCAACAGAACAAGGACGAAGAAGAGTCACTGCCTCGCAAGAACTGCAGCAGAACTTTGGCATGAAACCTCTCCGTCCTCAGCCCTCTCTCGACAATCGCGACAGAGTGACTCGTCCTGCAAGCTGGAGAGCTACCAAAGGCATGGGTAGCCTTCCAGCACTTCGACAAACACCGAAAGTTTCCCTTGGAGTAGAGGAGCTACTCCCCTGCAGTCCGCAGGCACTGACAGGCATAGTCCGGTCCATCGCCTTGCAGCTCCCCTGCCCATCCAACACAGCAGATGACCAGGAGAAGGTACTCACGCTCTAAAAGGTCAGATATGTCTCTCCACCGAGTTTGAAGACACCAGGACCAACCGGAGTAGTGCAGCACCAACCCCTCAGGTTACCAGACGCCCAGCACCAAACACCAACAGCGAGAGACCAGTCCGGATTCTCACCGCACTGGGACCAAGCAGCCATTGAATGACATCAGCATCACTGAGACCCACTTCGAGAGTGGCCCAGCTGCTTTGATTTTGCCCCTGCAAGCTGTTTGCGAGGTGCATCTTTGTGCACCAGCCCAGCTGACCTAACCACTCTTCTCCCAAGACCCCCGGCCCAGGTCTCAAAAAACCAGCTGTGCCCCTGTGCTCCAAGACCCCTTGCGACCTGAGCCCCAGTTTGGGAGCCCTCGGACTTGCCTGCAAATCCCCCTGTGCAACCTCTTTCCAGGTGGCCTCCCTTCTCTGTAGCACCCGCTACCAGCTTCACTAGCAACCTGTTCCTAGTAGAAGTCGGGCAGTTCCAAAAGAACTGCTGGTAGTACTTTGAACCTTGGCCTATTACTATTCCGATCCCAGAAGGTGAACCCCTGAAACCAAGGGTACCTACCTTTATGCATCTTTGACTTTTCCTCCCATGGGATTGCATTGTGCGTAAAAGCGCACAGGTTTGAACGTTTACTTGCCTGTGCATATTTTTATCGAAAACTGTACTTACCTTGGAACGAAGTTCTTGAATTTGAAATATATATAAGAAGTATTATTTTTCTAATTTGGTCTCGGATTTATTCTTTGAGTGTGTCTCATTTACTGTCTCTTTTAGTACAATAAATGCTTAGCACTACCCTCTGATAAGCCTAACTGCGCACCCGTCGGTCGGGCTGAAACTCCTCATAATCCCTTAAGGATGGCGTTTCCACAGTCGGAATTATGATGTCGGTTTCCGACAGCCAATCCATGTTGGCCTCGCCAATATGGATTGATTGTCGGAAACTGACTTTCCGGGACCCCAGCAGGGCCCCCTTCCCCCCCTGGCCCTCTGCATTTGGGCCTGGAGGGCACCTATGGTGCCCCCTCAACATCGCTCCACCACGTGGCAGGCACCGTGAGGTGCGTGTCACATGGTGCAGGGATGTTTACAAACTTCCATTTTTCAATGGGAGCTTGTTCTGTGTGTGTTTTCAGCTTGCCGCACAAGCTTCCTTTGGAAAATGGATGTTTCTGCATCCAAATTAGGGTCTCGGAACCGCTGACCTATGGTCGGGCGGTTTTTTCCCCGCAACGCTTGTGTCCGCCCGACATCCTAATGAGGGCCTATGTGTTTATTCTGGCGTCGTCTTTCCGAGCCCTGCTTAGGTCAGGCTTTCCCTGTTACAGGGATCCACGAAGCTGCATCCCAGGCTACGACACACGATGGGGGGGAGCTAAAGCCCTTTTAGCCCAATGGGCGTTGCGCGCCTGCTGAGATCTGTAGAGCAGCGACAGGGGCAGCCCCTAACATTTTGTGAAACATTATAGATTGCAGACTGGTTTGAGGATAATAGGAATTTTGGGCTTGTGGCGTTGGATTCAGTTTTTTGCCTAAGCTTTCTTTATTTTGTTAAATAAATTACTGTGTCTTTTCAACATCTTTATATTTGGTGTGGTCGGTCTTTTTATTATCATTTGGAAGTTGTGAAGGTCACCTTCCACTGCTTTGGTATTCCTCATTAGTAATGAAGTGAGACGATGACAGTAAGGACGTAGAGGTACGGCTCCTGTTCCCTCCCTCCCAGTCTCGCATCCCTCACATCTGATTGTGGAGGGCTCGGGATTCCAGGAGGAATGCTGGGTAAGGTGTATCCTTATATAGGCTATGGGAGGGACACCCCTACAAGCATTTCCTGTTCCTTTTTCTGTCTCGAGCGGTGGATTACACCTTATTAGTAAAGACGTTACCGGCCCCATCAGAATTGCAAGTTATGTTGGCACACCATATACCGGGCTAATTCACCTAGAGAATTCACCTGCTGCGATCAGCGCAGTCTCCAAAGAAATACTGGGAAAACAAGTGTAGGTCTGAAAGGAAAGTCGGATTCAAATATTTTACTGCCGAAAACATACCATTACAATTACTGCCCCTCCCCCTCGAACTACCGAGACCCTTTGTATGTGTAATTCTGGTGGGAGAAATAAAATGGGTTAAAATTCCGGGCCACTTTTAATGTGTAACTAGCTTCTGACAGTTGTATTTTTTCGCAAAACGTATTACTTGCATGTGTTTGACAATTTGCCACTGAGTTTTCAGTAAGGAAAGCAATAGTACAAAATGTTCCCTCTGCGTCGAGTAAACGAAAGATTTCCTTCACAAGCTCGACAGTCACTCGGGTTTTCCTGCGCAGGCGTGACGTGCCAGTTTATTACATGCTTTACGACAGTGGCGGTCATGATGACTCTGTGGAAATATGTTATGTCAGAGTCTAACTGGCCACTTAGACTTTGTCCTCTTTTCAGCTGATGTAAGCAACTTAACGAGAGAGCACGCACAATGCCGGACAGGCTGTCCGGGGAAGCAGGGTGCTCCCTGAGTGCACACAACTTAACTCCTTACTTGCAGCCTGTAGGAAAATCACGGTACCTGGAGTCGTTACCTACTTGTTGGAAACCGCGCCAGTGGGCTGACGTTGTTGCAGATAATGGCTCTCAAAGCTTGAACGCCTCATTTGTGCACAAAGAGCTATTTTACTGAAGGCTAAAGAACACCCAATAACACTGCCCCACTACGTTGACAGCAGGGGCGTGGCTTCCAATGCTGCAGCAGGTGCAGTGGCACGAGGGCCTAGAAGCCTGAGGTGGGCACCGAAACCTGATTATTCCTGTGTTTTATCATTAGGGCTCCCGGTTTTATGTTTGTTTCTTTATTTACATTGGTGTCTGTATTTATCCATATTTATTTTTTGCCAATTTTACCTGTATTTATCCATATTTAATTAGGGTTTTGTGAAAAAAATATGAATTTGAAACTGGTATCTTAACACAATTATTTAACCGATAAATATTGACTCATGTTTGAATGCCAGCCAGGTTTTAGCGATATGAACGCCCGCAGAAGATAAATCAATGCACTTATATGAAAATATGCAAATTTCAGTATCAGCATTGTGTATATCTACTGCCGTTAAAGCCTCCTTACTAAAATTCCTTTCTTTTTTTAGCCCCATTACCTTTCAATCCACACAGCTATTGGCCTGGCAGTCATGGCAGAGAGTATTTAGAATCACTCAAAAAGCAACCCAATCTCCGTTTTTATCCTTATTTAAAAATAAATACAGCCAAGAAAATAAATGGTTTTCTGTCTGTATTTATCTGTAAAAATCAGTAAAACGGAAAACAGGGAGCCTTATTTATACTTCTACCAGCAGCCAAAGGGGGGCATTTCTTTCCTTGCACTAAAGCCCGTGACACACTGGCTACGCTACTGCCCAACAGCTCATGGCAAGGTGTTTTTGGTGTCTTTAGGGACGTTGTAAACACAGGGGTGGACAGTAGAGATAAGGAAGGGATGGAGGGCCTATTGGGGCAAGGGAGTTTTTATTCACTTTTGTCTTCCTTCTGAAGGAAATGTTGGGAATATCTAACATTTAGAGCAGGAAAGTGAGAGATTTTGAAAAAAAGTTAGGAGAATGTATTTTTCTTATTGGCTTATATTGAAGCAGAGGCAATTGTAGGCAGTAGAGAGGTAAAATAAAGCCATTTTGTTTTGAAACTGAGAGTTTCCCTCCTGAATCCGGTCTATTGGCATGTATGATATCTGTTTGTATGAAGACTTCAATAATAACATTTAAACTTGAAAATGCATTCAAGGTGTTCCAGTAAGATAGAGAAATACAGTGTACTCGCAGTGGGAGAAATAGCGCGCATGTTTGAGAATCGGAAGTCTCCAAATAAACAGTCCATAGAGTTCATACATGATGGCACCATGAAGACAGTCTTTACATTCAGTAGGCGCTGTACCCGAGCTAACTGTCATTAGGCAGAACTGCTGCTAAAACACATCCCAATCAAACTCTTAAAAACAACTACAATCAAATCCCATAAACTTTGGTTCATTACTGCGACAGCAGAGGCTAAATAGAATATAGAAGGCAATCCGAGTGAAAATTACAGTCGATATGTGAGAAAGTAGATTCAAGGCAATATATGATCCTAGCTTATTACTGTTTCTTTATCCACTCATGGTTTAAAGATGTCATCAGGGATGTCATACATGATGTCACAGAACATGTCATGAGTGATATCATATGTGAGGTCATAAGCAGTGATTGTCGGGGAGCAGGTTATAGTTAGCTCTGCTAACTATAACTGGTGATTTTCTTTGTTTTTTTAGTTCAAAATGTCACTGACAAATTCACCTACCTATAACATTACTTTTACCTTTGTTTTTTCAGTGAATTTCTAAGGTTTCTTTAAAATAAAAAAATATCTTTTTATCACACCTAACTATAATGTTACTTTAACCTTTGTTTTTTTTAGTGGACATATATCTATCTATCTAGATGGATAGATGGATAGATAGATAGATAGATAGATGGATAGATAGATAGATACACACTCACACACAAACATACATATTGTTTATTGTGGTTTGTATGTGGCGTATGCTAGACTCCAAAGTGTGTCAGAGCACTTTACAAAGTTACAGAGTAGATAGATAACGTCAGCAGTGGTAGGTGCTATATACAGTAATTGAGAATAGAGAACAAGCTCTGTGCAAGGGATTATCCACAAACAGCCAAGTAGTTTTAGAAATTGCAACATGAACAATAGGGTTTGGGGTGCTATATTCCTAGTAAGAAAGGGAGTAATAGGGAGTGAAAAACAACTACATACGATCAGATAACATAACAAAGCAGCATGTGGCACTAAAGGCAAACACTGCCTACTTAGATTAGGCCTGAGAATTGTTATTCGATCATAAAAGATAGTGCATGACCTGTGCATAACAGTCTTTTATTGCTCTGGTAGATGGACTATACCGAGAATGGTACAGTACTTCCTAGGAGGAATTGTTGATAAAGGGTTTTTTTCACCTCTGTCTTGAAGGTCTCAAGGAAGGGGTTGGTTCTCATTGGTGGGTGAATGGAGTTCTACAACCTAGGTGTGTTTCCAGAAAAGGCTTGTCTGAGAGTTCTTTTCTTCTGGGAAGGGGGTCTTCCAGTAAGAGTGTTTTGAAGCTGAGAGGGTACCATTGGCCTCAAGAGATAACCAATTTCTTATACAGATAGATGCTGTCTTTGCATGAGGAGATTTGTGCCGGATGCATACCAATTTCAATATACTCATAGCTTCTATTGTGTTCTTGTAATGTGTTCATTAATATCAGGGTAGGAGTGCAGCGCGGAGATACCCCTGACGGGGTGATTCGGGGGCTAATTATAAAATGTCAAATATCAAATATGTGATCATATTTTCTGTATCCCAGAACTAATCTGGCAGCTGAATGGAACGCTGCTTTCAGGGGAGTCAGATGGAGTTTGGGCATCCCTGTTAGCTGGGAATTGCATAGTCTAGTCTGTAAAATACTAGAGATTGGACCACATGCTTGCTATCTTCCCAACACAGTGTTTCATTCCACGCAGGAGACCTGTAGAGTTGAGCATAGCCTAAACTAAACCTTAGAGTTAGATAGGCTGCCACTCTGTTTATTTTAACGAGGTGGATAGCCAGCCAGAATAAAAGTTTTATTTGGACTATCCTACTTCTTTTAAATCACCCCTGCACGATATCTACACGTTACGGACCGCACACCCCCACTGCATCATACGGCGAGGAACAAAAGATCTCCGCTAAAGAGCCCCTTGACGGGTGCCCGTTGGGTATTGCAGCGCCGACCCAACGAGGAGCAGGTCCATATGATGAAGCATGACACCTAGCTTGCTGGGTGTGTGAGGACCCTAGTTCCGAAAAGAGGAATTCTCCCACTCTCTTTCCTGCACCGAACACCACCGTGTTTGTAATTACAAACAAGGGTGGTTTGACTTACTTTTCCCCCTAGGCACCACTATAAGAGGAACTACATACCTTTAGATAGCCATATTTTCTGTAACCCAGAGCTAATTTGGCAGCTGAATGGAACGCTGCTTTCAGGGGAGTCAGATGGAGTTTGGGCATCCCTGTTAGCTAGGAATTGCATAGTCTAGTCTGTAAAAGACTAGAGATTGGACCACATGCTTGCTATCTTCCCGACACAGTGTTTCATTCCACGCAGGAGTTAAATTTGAAGTTGAGCTCCTTTACCTAAATTGTTTATATGTGACTTGAGATTCAAGTTCTTGTCAAGATGGAAGCCTATAGATTTAGCTAAACTAACAATTAACAGATGGCAGTTGAGAATATTGCCAGCCTTTATCCATGGTTGAATCAGAGTAGCCCTATTTGGGGAGAGATCAGTGGGAATTCTGTTTTCGAGGAGTTACTTTTGGGGTGGTGATAGGACATCAAGGAAAGGATCTTTTCTAGGATGCTAGTGAGGAATTCAATGTCATTGGGTGAGGTAACTTTCAAGTACAGCTGGGTGTCGTCTGCTTAGAAATAGAATGAGATGTTGAAATTGTTGAGCTGGGCACCCAAAGGTTCCTCGTACCGAGTGAAACGATTGGAGGAGAGAACAGATCCTTGGGGGACGCCTTGCAAATAAGGTTAGTGATGGCATTTAGACTTTTTATGACTTGGAAACGATTGTCTAGGTACGAGGTGAACCAATTTAGAACTGTTCCTCTCCAATCCTCTCTGTCTTCAAGAGTTCTGAGAAGGGTAGGATTGTGGAAATGTACCCCCGTGAGGGCACACTGGTGCAGGGTCACCCTCTCATCCACGGGTCCGAAGACTAACAAAAGAGAGATCGGCACTGGAGTGAAGTAAAAACAAATGAAGTTTATTAAACACTCATGAGCGAGACCGCGTCCGAACAACACCCTAAAGTGTTGTGGGAGGGAGTACATTGAATGCAAAAACCATCACCCTTATATACTGTTTGTTGCAGTGTAATCGCATGGGAAGGAAAACTGGAAGAAACAAGTTTAAGCACGGAAATAGCTATAGGCAAACAAGAGCAGAGGGTGACCAGGTGGTCAGGAGATGAGGAGGGGGAGTAAGAATGTTTATGACGGCAATAAGCAATCATTTGATAACATCTGAGACCAGGTGCACCGGCAGCTGCAGCCCCCCAGCACCTACACCAGATTGACCATGTCAGAGAGGTCAGCTAAAATTGAGGACACAGGCTGGGTGAAAAGGCAAGCATCAGAGAATAAAATGAATACGACGGAAACGAAATGAACGCGACAGTAAAAATGGCTGCCGCTTATGCTAACATAGAATTTACACTTTTCCACAGACGACCCTTTTAGCATAAGCTAAGACAGTTTTTGTCCCTTCCAAGGGGTATAGCATATATCCTCAACATCTATTGTCATTAGTCCATATATTTCTCGTTCCACTGCTAAACGGGCATTTAGGTTCTTGACATTCTCTTTAGACGAGATGCAGGCAGTACAGGCAGAAGTACAGAGAGAACAGAGCATTGGTCCACAATGAACACACAAACAACAAGAGAAAATAATAGCTATTAATATGAACAGGACTGATAATACTTTCAAACCCCAAACTGAGAGTAAGTCCCAAAACCACCCAGTCCAAGTCCATGTTGCTGGGTCTTGATGTATTTCGGTGGCTATCTTGTGTAGTTTGGAGATGGCTGCATAGACAGATGGTGAATTATCCGGTATGAAAACACAGCAGCTGGATCCGATGACACGGCATGCTCCACCTCGGTCAGCTAGAACAACATCTAAAACAAGTCTATTCTGTAAAGTGACCATGCAGATTGATGCTTGTTCTTCCGTCAAGTTTCCTAAGGCCGCAGTTGTCTGATTAATCACTGCCTCCATTGTACGGGTGAGGCGACGGACCAGCTTGCTATTTTGTACTGGGCCAACGAAGAAGAAAAATCCTTTATTAAAGTCTGTATATTGCTCCCATGTGGTCTCTGTCTGATCGAATACAGAGACATCGATGGCACGTTTTCCCCTACTACCAACGTCGTGATTGAACAATTGCAAATCTTGGTGGTATGTTGGGGGAGCTAGAAACACAGGTGGTAGAAGAAAAGCTATGTAACAGGTACCAGACCAGCCTGAAGGTAGGAAGTAGTATGCCTTAGCTCCACAAACAAAATAAGTATGACATGATGCGAGGAAGCTGCTTCGGCCCCTCGTGGACATTTGCAACACTGTAGTACAGTTACTGTGACCCATTAGCACATTGCCTGCACTCTGTACACAGAGAGGGCCAGTAGTCAGAACAACAGAGATAACAAGTGGCCCATTGCCTTTAGCCGATCTAGAGTTTGGATACACATATTTTGTTGCTGCATTTCCTCTACTATATTCTTCCATCTCCAAGATGGTCCCCTTTGCTTGTGGGTCCCCATCTTCGTTGGGATAGCATACTTTATTCAGTTTGGTGTTGAGGTCGCCCACATCCCATGTTTCTGAGAGGTTAAATTTGTAGGAAGCTTATAGTAGCTCAAACCAAGCTTGGCATGAGCCATTGTGAGAAAATGGCAGTGGTGGCAACGGGATTCCTCTTATGTTCTGATGAGGAGGAATCTTGCCACAAACCCAACAGTTAGTAGCATTGCTTAGCTGGTGTGTCTGATGCAACATTTGAAGAAATGAATTGTTTCTCAGATTTTGCTGGTACCCCTGTTCATGTTGCGGCAAATCGAAATTATGGTGTTCCTTTGTAGTAGGCGATGTAGCAGTAATGTTGAGCAAGGAAGCCCCAGGCATTACTTCCTCCACTACCCACATTACAGTAGCAATAAGAGCAGCAATCAAAGTCAAACCAAGGATGCAAAGTGTACAGCCATTACACATTGTCGCAGCAATCCCCTTCTTCTCCTTAGTGGGGATCATCTTTCGGCAAACGACAAAAAAGGTAGCGCCCTAAGAGTCCTGAGTGGACGTTGGTTTCTTCACTGACGTTGAGACGAGTAGCCACTGATAGGCAGACCCCCCTTTGTAGTCAGACTTAACCACTCAGGTAAATGACTTCACTTGTCTTGTTTTGCACTGGAGAGCCTTTTTTCCTGGATCGGAGTAGGTACCTGGATGTACCGGGGATAGTATGATCCGGAAAAACTTCCTCAGTTCTTTCAGGTGATGCAGCTCGTCCCGTCTCTGTGACCAAGATGTCGCGGTGATCCTTCAACGAAGTAGGATCCACTAAGGCGAGTGGAACCTTCTTGCAGTGGGTGGCATGCGTCCAATTTTTCCTGTTGGTCATTCGGACCGGAGTTCGGGTGGCGAGGAGGACCTGCTCGGGGCCGCTCCAGCGAGGTTCCAGACAATTTATTCGTTGGAAGACCTTGATCATTACGAAGTCTCCCAGACGCAAGTCATGTCCGTCACCTTGCGACCTGTCCGGGAGAGCTTCCCAAACCTGCTGATGAATAGAAAGTAAACTGTCAGTCAACTGAGACAGATAATCACTCATTAATGTGTGAGGCACATCGTGTATAGGGCGAGGCTTAGGAACCCTCCAAATATTCATGGGCCTGCCAAACACGACCTCATATGGGGTAAGCCCAGAGCGTGTATGAGGTATTGATCTGATGGAAAGCAGTGCTAAGGGCAATGCATCAGGCCACTTCAAGGAAGTGGAAGCCTGTATTTTTGCCAATTTCAGTTTCAATGTAGAGTTATGACGTTCCACCAGGCCTGCTGATTGTGGGTGAAAAGCAGCATGGAACTTCTGCATGACCCCTAGCCCTTTCATAACATACTCTACAACCTGTCCAATGAAATGAGGCCCATTATCACTCCATAAAACTCGACAAGCACCGAATCGAGGGAAGAATTCCTTCAGGAGTATTTTCGCCGTCCTGAGGGCTGTATTGTCTTTCGTAGCATATGCCTCCACCCATTTGCTGAAGGCGCAAACTATTACTAAGACATATTTAAGATTATTGCAGCGCTCAAACTGGATGTAGTCCATCTGAAGGACCTCAAAGGGTGCAGATGGTGTCGCAAACCCCCCTGCTGGAGTTTGCGTTCCCTTCCCAGGATTGAACTGGAGGCAAACCAGGCAAGACTGGACTATCTATTTAGCGGTAGCAGCAATATCAGGATGGTCCCAGACTTGCATAAGCTGTTTCGCTACTGAAGATGCACCAACATGGGCTGGACCATGTGCCATATGAATCAGAGGGTATAGGTATGCAGTGGGCAACTTCCATTTAGTCATATCTTTGCTCCTCCAACAGCACTCATCGTCCAATGCTCCCTCCTTAGACCATTGGTCTAATTCATCGAAGGAGGCAGATTGTTGCATATCCAACACTTCCTGTCTAGCATCATGCCAAAGTTCAGCTTGCGACTTAACCACATACATAGACGTGGTGCTTCGCTGCGTTGCAGTCTCACGGGCTGTACAATCTGCAAAGGCATTACCTGCTCCTATTTTGTCTGTCACCTTCTTGTGTGCGCTACACTTGACAATAGCTATTTTCTTGGGATAGGTTAAGGCAGTAAGGAGATTGTGCACTAGTTCTCCATGCACTATCTGTGTTCCATGTGAAGTGAGAAAACCGCGTTCTTTCCACAGGCAGCCAAAATTATGTGCTACCCCGAAGCATACTGACTATCAGTGTAAACATTGACAATCAGGTCTGTACTAAGCTCACATGCTCTGGTTAGAGCGATCAGTTCAGCTGCTTGAGCTGATTTCTGTGGGATACGAGCTGTCTCAACTATTGTCTGGAGTGTCGTAATAGCATAGGCAGCAGATGTAGTGCCATCGGGCAATTTCAAACATGACCCATCAACCCATAACTCCCCATCTGTAATGGAGAAGGGAGTGTCTTGCAGGTCAACTCGACCTTTTGTTTGTTCTTCAGTGAGAAATATGCAATCATGTGACTCTTGTGACTGAGGCTGAGTGGATGGAAATGGCAGTAATGTGGCAGGATTTAATGTCAAACATCTTTTTAGCGTAATATGGGGGGCCAAAAGTGTCAATTCATATCCTGTCAGACGAGCACTAGTCAAATGCTGCGTCTTTGTTTGGTTTATCAACGTATCAACTGAATGGGGCACTAACACAAGCAATTTGTGTGATAGAACTATTCCTTCACTCTGGCGTATGGATACAGCCGTTGCTGCCACTGCTCGGAAACATCCAGGCAGCGCGCGAGCGACTGGGTCAAGGACAGCTGAAAAATATGCACACGGGCGTTGTTTATCACCGTGCATCTGTGCTAAGACCGAGAGGGCACAACCTTCTCTTTCATGTACATAGAGTGTGAAAGATTTAGTGTAATCTGGGGTACCTAATACTGGTGCAGAGCAAAGGGCTTGACGTAACTGTTGGAAGGCGCTCTGGCATTCAGCAGTCCATGGGAGGGGCATCGGGGTGTCTTTGGTCAAAAGGGCTAACAGAGGTTTGATAATATGTGAAAAACAGGGGATCCACTGCCTACAAAAGGAAGTAAGGCCAATCAATGCACAGACATCTTTTTGAGTACGGGGTACAGGAGTGTCTAGAATGGTCCGAATGCGATCTGGTGTGAGCGCACGTCCCTCCTTAGACAGGAGGTGACCTAAATAGGTAACCTGCTGTTTACAGTATTGCAATTTCTTTCTAGAGACTTTGTGATTATGTGATGCAAGAAATGATAATAGTAACAATGTACCTTCTTCACATTGCTCAGGAGTGGCTGCAGCAAGCAAAATGTCATCCACATTCTGAATTAGAACCACCCCTTTTGGTACAGGAAAGGAATCAAGTTGTCTCTTTAATGCTTGACTGTAAATACTGGGACTTTCTGTATAGCCCTGTGGAGCTCTACAGAACCTGAATGATCTGTTTTTCAGTGTGAATCCAAATAGATAACGGCTGTGCGGGTGGATAGGTATTGAGAAGAACGCATTTTTCAAATCAATCACGGAGAATGTGGTGGCAGTGGGAGGGACCATAGTGAGGAGGGTTGTTATGTCAGAAACTACTGGATATTGGGGCACCACTATTTTATTAACCTCACGCAAATCAATAATGAACCTGTAAATCTTAGTATCAGTGTCTTTTTTCAAAATAGGAAGGATAGGGCTATTGCAGGTATTATAGGGAACCTCTTCCACTACACCTACTTTAATCAAATCCTGAACAATACCTGCTAGTGCTTCTTCGCCCTCTCGAGATATCTCAACAGACGACTCTTCTTCTACGTCCCCAACCGCCAGCTCCGCTCCGCCGACCTCTTCCTCGCCACCGTCCCTCGCATTCGAAGAACAACCACCGGCGGCAGATCCTTCTCACACCTCGCCGCCAAGACCTGGAACACCCTTCCACTAAGCCTACGACAGACCCAAGACCTGCTGACCTTCAGGAGGCTACTCAAGACCTGGCGGTTCGACCAGTAGCAGCATCCCCCCCCCTTCCCTCTCCCCAGCGCCTTGAGACCCTCGTGGGTAAGTAGTGCGCTCTACAAATTCTGTGATTGATTGATTGATTGATTGATTATATTGAGGCAAACGAGGCACCCTCCCTCACTTGAATTTGTACAGGTGGAATGACCATTTGACCCACATCAGTGTCTGATCTAGCCCACAAAGTGCAAGGTAGGGACACCAGAGCAACGTCCTCATTGATAAGGCACGATCTATCAACTATTGGATAGTTGTCATTAAGGATAACACGTACACCTTCTGGAGAACAGCGTATCGTAGCACGAAAATATTTTAGCATATCGATACCTACAATGTTATCTGGAGTGTTAGGGGAGAGCAAGAATGGACATGTGGCAGTGAATCTATCTAGTCCGAATTCAAGTGGCTGTGATAGTGGGCTAGGTGTAGGTGTTCCGTCGAACCTTATCGATGTTATCAATGTGCCAGACAGGGGAGCCCTAGGAACCAGTCTTTTAGACAGGGCACTACGGGTAGCCCCTGTATCAACCAGAAATCAATCAGTAGATCCCAAGACATTTGCGTCAACATAGGGACCCATTTGATCTACTGGCACCTCAACCGGTCCCACACCCTGTCCTGGGCATCCCTATGCATAATCGGAATCTGTAGGCGTATCAGCAGAATAATCAGTCATTTGGTACTGGTGTCGTTTGTCAAAGGCAATAGGGTAGTTCGGTCCCTGTTCGACTGCCTCAAACCGGGGGCGAGCACTTGCACCTCCCCTGCTTCCTACGTTCCCTGGACGCCCTCTCTTCCCCTTCCTCGCTGGTATTGTTGCCCTTCCAAAGGGTGCACTCAGAACGCCAGTGCTCAGTCTCTTTACAATAGGCACACTGATCAGGAGACACATTTGCCAGAAGGAGAGGGAGTGCTCCGGGTGTATGCATTGCACGTCCGCCTCCTCCACCTCACCTAAATGGTGGACCATACGCCTGAGCCATCATAACCTTTGTTTTTAAATCCTTAACCTTTTTATCTTCCCTTCCCTTCGCTTCCTGTTCCTGTTGCTCATAATATTGTGCCATTGTCAGAAGGGAAACTGGAGAGGACGTGGTCCAAGAACTTTCACTGGCCTTGAGGCGACTAGATATTTCAGGTAACATATTAGCAACAAATTTGTCAACAAACAGGTGTTTGCCTGTCTCGTCAGCCAACGACTGGCCACTAAAGTCATGAAATGTCTCCTCAAATCTTGAAAAGAAGTCAGAAACTGACTCATCCTTTTTCTGTTTGCAGGATGCTAACGTAGTCCAATATATTTTCTTAGGGGGTATGAGAGTCTTCAATTTAGTCACAATAGCTTTAGGAAGATCTAATATCTCCTGTTGGGGCTTCTGGGCAGGTTCCCTGTCCGCATCTATTTCTTCTAATTTTTCCCAGGTGTCACCAAATGCCACAGCGTCATTAATTTTACGTATTGTTCTCCACATATCAGGGGGCAAAATAAGTCCAAAGAACATATCTATTTCCGCTAAGGTCATAGTTCAAGAGCTGATAGCTCCCTTCACCTCCTCATAGAAGGCGGCGGGGTTTTTCCGGGGGTCGGGCAAGGCAGTTTTAAGGGCCATAACATCTGCTCTACTCCAAGGAGTGTAGACCCAATTATATATGAAATATCCCTTTGCATCATTGGAAGTCTTATCATCATTAGTTCCCGCACCCTTCGGGGGAACATACAGGGGTGCGGCTTCACGCATTGGTCTCATATCAACTTTACTACTACTAGGATTGCCCTCGTCCACCGGAACATCTGTTTTCTCTGTCTGAAACTTTTCCGTTTCTACGACTTTACTCTTCCTAGCTAATTCTTTTTCCTTTTGCAGTTTTAATGTGTCATCCCGTAGTTTAACCGCTCATCTAATTGTATCAGGTATGTTTTTGAAAGTGTAAGTCCCATCTCCTAACTGCTTATAATCTGCATTCAAGTCTTTTGGGCCTGGTTCGTCAGAGATATGTTGCCAATTATATAATACATCCCAACAGAACTTTTTTTTTAAATATAACTGTTTTGCGTCTTCCCAAGCCTGAACTGTAGTTGTGAGGATCGTCGCTGTAGTAGCCCGACGAGATTCCTCTCTAGCACTGCCCTTCAATTTATCTTTATCTTCGCTATACAGAGTAGAGCGATTCTGTCGCATGGATCGCAGATCTTTGTCCATATCTTTTGAGGAGGAAATCTCATCATCAGAAGCACCACTGTGAGAAGTTGGCCTGGTATATGCTGTTCACTAATTAAAGTGGACACCTTGCACCAGAACAATTCGACTCTTATGGTTGGTAGGTTTAAGACAACCTTTATAGAAAGCTATCCTAGTGATAGCTGTGGAGAGCAGCCTTCAGGCTAAGTCTTGGAGGAATGTAAAGCAGCTTGTTTTACCACACAATCTCTTGAATCACCAAATGAAAAGACACCACACAGGTATATATATCAAATATATATGTATTTATTAATAAACAACTCTCTAATAATCTCTTTATGAGATTAGAAGTCAGGAACATATGTACAATGCAAAGTTATCACAAATAAGTTAGCACAATCAAATATCACAATCTTAGTTTGGCTAGACCTAGGTCTAGAGCAGTTAGAATCGAGGGACCCCTAAGAACCACCCCAGGTAGTTGTAGGAGACCCACAGGGGACGGACGCGGTGTCCTGGCACCGGTGCGAGTCCTGTACGAGTCTATGCGCACAGACGCGATTGAGATTTCAATGTTAAAGGTCCCTTGCGTGTTCGAGGCGAACACACCGATCGGTCCTTGTACGAGTCGAAGGACGCGGTTACAGATAGAGTAGCAAGGGAGATGGACGCGCTGTGTCTAACACAGACGCGAACCTTGTGCGAGTCAGCGCAATGGAGATTTCAATGTTACAGGCCCCTTGTGTGTTCGAGGCGAACACCGATCGGACTCAGTACGAGTCGAAGGACACGGTTCTAGATAGTGTTACTAGGGAGATGGACGCGATGTGTCTAACACAGACGCGAACCCTGTATGAGTCAGCGCAATTGTCGCACTTAGAAAATAAGAGTTTTAGGGCACTTCTAGGGTAGCCACAAGCAAGGCACTTACAGGGTAAGTAGTTCTAGGGCCCACACCCACTGGAGCACCGTACTGCTAGAGTTACCTCACCCAGGGGAGCCGGGTGCATAGGTGTCCTTTGGTGTCGGGTCGCGGCGTCGTTTTCAATGGGAGCCAGTGAAGACTTGCTGCTTGCGGCGACAGAAGAAGTGTCCGGTGGAATCCAAGCCTGGATTCGGAAGGAGGAAGACCTGAAAGCAGAGGGGACAGTGTTCAAGGGCACTTGGCAGTGACCCGGGGCAAGGAAGATGAATGCCCACCGTCGTCGATAGATTCAGGTCGTTCACTGGTGTCTTGACTCTTCAACCACGAGGTCCAGGAGGCGTCGAGGATGGCCAGGAGCTGGATTCAATGTGTGCCATGAAGTCTGCAGCTGACTGCGGTGTCGGCGACCCGATTGGAGCCAACAAGCCTTGGTAGCAGCAAGTCTCGTGGTGGAACGGAAAAGTCAATGGTGTAGACCAGCAAGGTCTGAGGAACTTACCCAGCGAGGGTAGGTCAGGGCAGGCCTGGAGCAACCAGGGGAGCCCTTTGGTTTCTTTGGAAAGTCTTCTGGGGACCCGCAAGCCGGCTGGCAAGGGATCGCGAAGACGCCTCCGGAGGATTCACTCAACAGGGGCCCATGGTCACTCGGGACGGTGTAGGCCTCTGATTTTGGGAGGGATCTCTGCTGGAGGCTGGGACCACACGTGGTCCAAAGCACAAGTTCGTAGAACGTCGTGAACGGGTTGCACTCGACAATAGTGCACGGTACCCAGGGGTCGCGGTTCCTCGTCACTCTTGGGGTCCACTGGCCTCAGCTTCACTGGGGACTCACGATGGCCTTTGAGAAGTCAGGAAATCCACTTCTTGGGCTGCAGGGACTTCGGGCTCCGGCGGGAGCGGCGTAGTTTGCGACCTTCGTTGTCGTTTTTGGTGCCTGCCAAGCAGGGGAGTCACTCCTTGACTCCAAGGGAGATTCTTCAGTCTTCCAAAGGTAGTGGAACGTCGAAGGTCCGGGATTCTTCTTGTAGAGCGTCGTCCAGGGGTATCTGGGTTGCAATGCACAGGTTCCCCCTCTTATACTAAAAGAAAGGGAGGGACCAGCTCTATGACCCCACCTATGGGAGGGTCAGGGGAGGGGGTGGCTACACCCACCTCCCTTTGTCCAGTTTCGCGCCAGAGCAGGGGCAGGTAGCCCCTGAGCTGGTTTGAACTGGCATATGCACAGAGGAGCCTTCTGCTCCCCCAGTGCAGGATTTCAAAGCACTCTAGGAGTGCACCCACCCAGCCCCAATACACTAAACCCTGTCTGGGAGGTGGTCACACCCCTTGGGACAGGATATCTATTGTTGGGCTTCCTCCACTGCGAGTGTTGGTCATCAGCAGGAGGGCAGCCCAGTGTCTGTGACTGGTGGCATCCATTTTGTGATGCCAGGGCTCTTCAGGATTCTACCGCGTTTCCACAGTAGTTACATGTCTATCCCTCTAGAAGGGTGGGATCATACTCCCACACCAGTTACTGGTGTGGGGGTATGATTCAAAAGTGTTTGACACCAAACACGACATGTTTTGATGCAGCCATTCCATAGTTAGCATTTACCGCGAGGATATAATGCACCTAAGAGTATATGGTTTGACTGCATTCACAAACAGCCCCAGAGAATGGACTCTGAGGGCTGCAGAGGGGCCCTGCACCGGCAGAGGCACCCCCTCACATGGAAACTAAGCACCCTGCCCTCAGGATTGATAGGGCCTGCTTTAGGGGTGACTGATAAGTCTCAATGTGTGTGCAGGAGAGATATAGGGGACCTATATCTCAGTGAGGGGTGCTAGCACTTCCTCACCCAGGCTGCAGTAGCAGGCGTGTGGTGTCAGATTTAGTCTGCTTCCCAGGGGTGGCATAATACATGCTTCAGCCCCTGGTAGGCCTGTGAAGTACCTATGCCCTTGGTACCTAAGGTACCATATACTAGGGACTCATAAGGTACCACAGTATCCAATCACTAGTGCACCTAGAGTGCACTCCAAATCGTTTAGAGAGAACAGAGAGGCTGGGGCCCTCATTGGCAGGGTCCCAGCCAGACTATAGCCAGAAACCAGTGTAAACATCAGAAAAAAAGTGGGGGCAATATAAGAGGCAGATCCTACTCTCCTACACAACCCCCCCCCCCCAAACACAGGGACACTAAACTAACCTTGACCAGTTGAGTCTTCGTGTTCACAGTGGAAATACCTTGAGAGTCCATCTGCATTGGCATGTTGGGTCCCAGGTCTATGTTCCACTGTATAGTCCATCCCCTGTAGGGAAATGGACCACCTCAAAAGTTTTGGGTTTTCTCCTTTCATTTGTTTAAGCCATAGGAGGGGCTTGTGGTCAGTCTGAACTATGAAGTGAGTGCCAAACAAGTATGGCCTCAGCTTCTTCAGGGCCCACACCACAGCAAAGGCCTCCCTCTCTATAGCTGACCAACGTTTCTCTCTAGGGGTCAGCCTTCTGCTAATGAAAGCTACTGGCTGGTCTTGACCTTCATCAATCAGTTGAGACAGTACAGCTCCCACACCCAGCTCAGAAGCATCTGTTTGGACAATGAACTTTTTGGTGTAGTCTGGACTCTGTAAGATGGGGGCAGTGCACATGGCCTGCTTTAGGTCTTCAAATGCCTTCTGACAGCTAGCTGTCCACTGAACCTTTTTTGGCATTTTCTTTGAGGTCAGATCATTCAAGGGGGTCACTATAGATCCATATCCCTTCACAAACCTCCTATAGTACCCAGTCAGGCCTAAGAAGGCTCTCACCTGTGTCTGGGTGATTGGAGCAACCCATTCCATTATGGTTTGGATCTTGCTCTGCAAAGGCTGAACCTGGCCTCCACCCACAAGGTGGCCCAGGTACACAACCTGACTCTGCCCTATCTGGCACTTAGTGGCCTTGATAGTGAGGCCTGCTTTCTGCAGAGCCTCTAAAACATTTCTGAGGTGGACCAGGTGATCCTGCCAGGAGGAACTAAAGACAGCAATATCATCTAGATAAGCTGAGCAATAAGTTTCCATCCCTGCCAGAACTTTATTCACCAACCTCTGAAAAGTGGCAGATGCATTTTTCAATCCAAAGGGCATCACCACAAAGTGGTAGTTCCCACCAGGGGTCGAAAATGCTGTTTTGGCTTTTGCATCATCAGCTAACCTGATCTGCCAGTAGCCAGCTGTTAGGTCAAATGTACTTAGATACTTGGCTGAGGCCAAAGTATCAATCAGCTCATCTGCCCTTGGTATGGGATAGGCATCAGTCCTAGTGACTGCATTGAGGCCTCTGTAGTCTACACAAAACCTCATTTCTTTCTTACCACCCTGGGTATGAGGCTTGGGTACCAGGACTACTGGGCTAGCCCAAGGGCTAGCTGAAGGCTCAATCACGCCTAACTCCAACATCTTCTGGACTTCAGTCCTGATACAGTCCCTGACATGGTCAGGTTGCCGGTAGATTTTACTCTTTACAGGCAGACTGTCTCCAGTGTCCACCTCATGGGTGCACCAGGAAGTCTGACTAGGGGTCAGGCTAAACATATGTCTATACTGTTGCAGAACTTGTCTGCACTCAGTTTGCTGATGGTCAGTGAGGCTGCTTGCCAAAGCAACACCATCTATTGACCCATCATCAGGGTTCTGTGAGAGCAGGTCAGGGAGAGGGTCACTCTCCTCCTCCTGTTCCTCATCAGTTGCCATGAGCAAGCCCATGTCAGCCCTGTCAACATATGGCTTCAGTCTGTTGACATGGAGCAACCTCAGGGGGCTCCTGGGAGTTCCAAGATTCACCAGATAGGTGACTTCTCCCTTCTGTTCAACTATTGTATGGGGGCCACTCCATTTGTCTTGGAGGACTGCTGGGGCCACAGGCTCCAACACCCACACTCTCTGTCCTGGCTGGTATACAGTCAGCACAGCCTTTTGGTCATGCCAAGCTTTTTGTAATTCTTGGCTGGCCTCCAGGTTTTTGGTTGCCTTTTTCATGTAGTCAGCCATCCGGGAGCGGAGACCAAGTACATAGTCCATCACATCTTGTTTGGGGGCTTGAGAGGTAACTCCCAGCCCTCTTTTACCAAACACAGTGGACCTCTTACAGGATGCCCAAACAGAAGCTCAAATGGGCTGTAACCAACCCCCTTCTGTGGAACTTCTCTGTATGCAAACAACAGGCAGGGAAGAAGAAGGTCCCATTTCCGCCTAAGCTTCTCTGGGAGTCCTTTAATCATTCCCTTCAAGGTTTTGTTGAAGCGTTCAACTAAACCATTGCATTGTGGGTGATAGGGGGTGGTGAACTTATAAGTTACACCACACTCCTTCCACATTGCTTTCAAATATCCTGACATGAAGTTGGTACCTCTGTCAGAAATGACCTCCTTTGGGAAACCCACTCTGGAGAAGAATCCAATGAGGGCTCTTGCCACCACAGGGGCTGTGGTGGTCCTCAGGGGAATTGCCTCTGGGTACCTGGTGGCATGATCCACTACCACCAGGATAAATCTGTGCCCAGATGCAGTTTGAGGGTCAAGGGGACCAACAATGTCAATCCCTACCCTTTCAAAGGGTACCCCCACCACAGGTATTGGTATCAGGGGGCCTTTGTTGTGCCACCTGCCTTGCCACTGGCTTGGCATGTGACACAGGAGCGACAAAACTCCTTTGTGTCTTCTGACATATGTGGCCAATGAAAATGTGGAACAAGCCTGTCCCAGGTCTTGTTTTGGCCCAAGTGACCTGCCAAAGGGATATCATGTGCTAGGGTCAAGAGGAACCCCTAAACTTCTGAGGTATTACCAACCTCCTGGTGGCTCCAGGGGCTGGATCTCTACCTTCAGAATATAGGAGTCCCTCATCCCAATAAACTTTATGGGACCCACTAGCACTCCCAGCAGCCTCAGCAGCAGCCTGCTGTCTGAGGGGTTCAAGAGAGGGGCAGCACTGTTGCTCCTTACTCAGATCTTCCCTAGAAGGGCCCCCTGCCCCCAAGAACTCAACCTGATCAGGCTCAAGTTCCTCTGGGGCAGTTCCTTCTTCAGGGTCTGCTTCTCCTCCCTCAAGAGGGGAATCTGTGATCTGAGACAGAGGGGAAGGCACTGCCTTAACCCTACTGCTCCTCTTCTTGTGAAGCATCTGGTCCATAGTTTCAGGATCCAGAGCTGGTTCAGTGTCATGCATTTTGGCTTATTAACTGGTCACAGCAAATACCTCTGCAGGGATGCCCAACATCTCAGCATGAGTCCATAACTCTACTTCAGACCAGGCTGAAGTCTCTAGATCATTGCCCAATAGACATTCTACAGGGAGGTCTGCACTGACTACAACCTTCTTGAGGCCAGTTACCCCTCCCCAGGAGAAATTCACAACTGCCAGACTATGGTTGGTCTTGGCATTGCTTGCATTGGTCACCTGGTACATTTCACCCAGGATGATCTGTCCAGGGTCCACAAGATCCTCTGCCACCATGGTGACACTAGCACCTGTGTCCCTAAATGCCAAAGCCTGTTTGCCATTTATTACAGGCTGCTGTTTGTATTTGCCCAGATTACTGGGGCTCACTAGGAAGGACATTTCAATGTCTCCATCACAAATCAGCATTGCCTGAGTGGGTTCTCTGACTAGGCCAGAGCCCACTTCAGAACCCAGGGTCAACCCTACTACACCCTTCTTCTGAGTACCACCTCCACCAGTAGCTGAACTAGGGGGAACAGTTGCCTTAGGGGCAGGAGTGGTGGTGGTTTGGTCTTTGGACTTGTTACAATCAGAAGTCCAGTGCCCTTTCTGTTTACAGAATTTGCACCAGGGCTTCTTTTGGCCTTTTCCTTGATTGGACTGTGACTCCCCACCAGATGCAGATTTTTGGGGCCCTTGTGAAGACTTCTGGTCTTTTGCCTTATCCCCACTTTTCTCAGAGCCCTTCTGATCCTGCTTCTTAGTGTCACCCCCTTGGTTCTGGGTTTTCTGCCTCACCCTGGTTCTGACCCACTTGTCTGCCTTCTTTCCCAATTCTTGGGGAGAGGTCAGATCAGAGTCTACCAGGTATTGATGCAACAACTGGTTCTGGCAATTATTAAGGATCTGTTCTCTCATCATTAGATTATACAATCCCTTGAAATCAGTAACCCTACTGCCAACCAGCCAACCCTCCAGAGCCTTGGTTGCACAATCTACAAAGTCAGTCCAGTCCTGAGTCTGTGCCTTCTGGGTGTCTCTGAACTTCAACCTGTACTGTTCAGTGGTTAAGCCAAACCCATCTATCAGTGCACTCTTCAGGACTTCATAGTCATCAGCATCCTCTTCTCTAACAGTGAGGAGCTTGTCTCTACCTTTATCTGAAAAGGAGAGCCACAAGATTGCTGCCCACTGCTTCTGGGGGACCTGTTGTACTCTACAGGCCCTTTCCATAGCAGTTATCCACTTGTGGATATCTTCCCCACTCTGGTAGGGAGGAACAACCTTGCTCAGGTTCCTATGGTCTGGAATATATTCTCTGCCTCTAGGGACACTGTTGCTGCAACCAGGGGGTTCTAACCCCTCTCTTCTAGAAGCTCTCTGGAACTCAAAGGCTTCTTTGTTTAATGCCAACTGCTTGGTTTTGAGGGCAAACCTTGCTTCCTCATACTGCAGCAGTTTGCACAGTCTTTCAGAGGAACTCTCTCTTCTTAGGAAGTAGGAGTCTCTCTGGTGGACAGTTTCTCTGCCAGAGTGAAAGGAGTGCTCAGATTCCCTGGAAAGGGACCTGTGCCTGTCTTCCACTATGTCAGTTCTCTTAGGGAGAATTCCTCTGTCCTGTTCAGGCCCCTTGGGGCCTGGCCCTACAATCACAGAGTCTTGGTCATCATCTGACCCAGATACTATGACTGACCCACCCACTGATTCAGATCCATTAGCTCCTAGAGCTAATCTAAGATCATCTGCTGTCAGCAGATCTATCAGGTGTAGTGTAGAGGGACTCTGTCCTATCTTCAGGTGCCTTTCAGCACACATGGCTTTCAGGTCAAAGAAAGTCATGTCCTTATACTGAAGCTGGGTGGATCCACTGGGTCCATCCCTTGAGGACATTCTAGTGTTGTGCAGTGTTGTACTACCTACACTAGTTTGTGGCCTACTGATACTAGCTTGAGCTGTAGAAAGGGTGTGCTATCCCTTTTCCACACAGCTCTAAGTTCAGTAGAACTTATGGATACTAAGCTTGATTTTATATGTACCTTGAGTACCTATAGTGGTTTTCAGTTAGTAATTCAAATAGAGATTTTCTGGTAAAACAATAGCAAGCTGGAATCCCACACGCTGCCACCAATGTGAGAAGTTGGCCTGATATATGCTGTTCACTAATTAAAGTGGACACCTTGCACCAGAACAATTCGACTCTTATGGTTGGTAGGTTTAAGACAACCTTTATAGAAAGCTATCCTAGTGGTAGCTGTGGAGAGCAGCCTTCAGGCTAAGTCTTGGAGGAATGTAAAGCAGCTTGTTTTACCACACAATCTCTTGAATCACCAAATGAAAAGACACCACACAGGTATATATATCAAATATATATGTATTTATTAATAAACAACTCTCTACTAATCTCTTTATGAGATTAGAAGTCAGGAACATATGTACAATGCAAAGTTATCACAAATAAGTTAGCACAATCAAATATCACAATCTTAGTTTGGCTAGCCCTAGGTCTAGAGCAGTTAGAATCGAGGGACCCCTAAGAACCACCCCAGGTAGTTGTAGGAGACCCACAGGGGACGGACGCGGTGTCCTGGCACCGGTGCGAGTCCTGTACGAGTCTATGCGCACAGACGCGATTGAGATTTCACTGTTAAAGGTCCCTTGCGTGTTCGAGGCGAACACACCGATCGGTCCTTGTACGAGTCGAAGGACGCGGTTACAGATAGAGTAGCAAGGGAGATGGACGCGCTGTGTCTAACACAGACGCGAACCTTGTGCGAGTCAGCGCAATGGATATTTCAATGTTACAGGCCCCTTGTGTGTTCGAGGCGAACACCGATCGGACTCAGTACGAGTCGAAGGACACGGTTCTAGATAGTGTTACAAGGGAGATGGACGCGATGTGTCTAACACAGACGCGAACCCAGTACCAGTCAGCCCAATTGTCGCACTTAGAAAATAAGAGTTTTAGGGCACTTCTAGGGTAGCCACAAGCAAGGCACTTACAGGGTAAGTAGTTCTAGGGCCCACACCCACGGGAGCACCGTACTGCTAGAGTTACCTCACCCAGGGGAGCCGGGTGCATAGGTGTCCTTTGGTGTCGGGTCGCGGCGTCGTTTTCAATGGGAGCCAGTGAAGACTTGCTGCTTGCGGCGACAGAAGAAGTGTCCGGTGGAATCCAAGCCTGGATTCGAAAGGAGGAAGACCTGAAAGCAGAGGGGACAGTGTTCAAGGGCACTTGGCAGTGACCCGGGTCAAGGAAGATGAATGCCCACCGTCGTCGATAGATTCAGGTCGTTCACTGGTGTCTTGACTCTTCAACCACGAGGTCCAAGCACAAGTTCGTAGAACGTCGTGAAGGGGTTGCACTCGACAATAGTGCACGGTACCTGAAAAAACAAAGGTCTTCTCATGCAGTGCGCGTCCTCAGTGATAATTTCGATCTTCCGTCGAGATCACTCCTTCAGACAGCCGCGTCTCCGATGGTGCCCCACGTACTGGGCGCCAATTGTGGAAATGTACCCCCGTGAGGGCACACTGGTGCAGGGTCACCCTCTCGTCCACGGGTCCGAAGACTAACAAAAGAGAGATCGGCACTGGAGTGAAGTAAAACAAACAAAGTTTATTAAACACTCATGAGCGGGACCGCGTCCGTACAACAACCTAAAGTGTTGTGGGAGGGAGTACATTGAATGCAAAAACCATCACACGTATATACTGTTTGTTGCAGTGTAATCGCATGGGAAGGAAAACTGGAAGAAACAAGTTTAAGCACGGAAATAGCTATAGGCAAACAAGAGCAGAGGGTGACCAGGTGGTCAGGAGATGAGGAGGGGGAGTAAGAATGTTTATGGCGGCAATAAGCAATAATTTGATAACATCTGAGACCAGGTGCACCGGCAGCTGCAGCCCCCCAGCACGTACACCAGATTAACCATGTCAGAGAGGTCAGCTAAAATTGAGGACACAGGCTGGATGAAAAGGCAAGCATCAGAGAATAAAATGAATACGACGGAAACTAAATGAACGCAACAGTAAAAATGGCTGCCGCTTATGCTAACATAGAATTTACACTTTTCCACAGGATGACTGACAGTTTAAACACCACTGACTGTCAAGGAGGGTAAAAAGGCACGAGTACCCTTTGACCAAAATAAGAAGAGCATCATCAACAGTTTGTAGTATTGTTGTTTCAGTGCTGCAGAGATAATGTTGTGAAAGAAGTCTAACAACTCAGAGACATATGAGTCATTTTCCACACCGTAGTGCAGGTTGAAATCACTGAGAAAGATCAGATTTGACGGGGAGATCAGTTTCTGAAAAATAATCGTGATGATTTGTTCAGGATTGATTGTCCCCTGGAGGGGGATAGATGAGATGGATCTTAGTTGGCATCCATTGTTTCGATTTGTATTGAGAGGCATTGAGAAGTAAGTAGTAGAAGTTCATCAATGTTTTGCATTGTACTGATTTTTTCAATTCTGTCGAGATGAATGATGGAGTAATCATGGAGGGGCCAAGAAGTCCAACAGTGATTGCGAAGCCTCATGAAGCTGGGCCTACATGAGGAAAAGGAGGTCAAGGTTGTAGTTAGTGATGAGGTCTAAGATCTCTATTTAATGCTTAGCTGCATGTCTGCAGTTGTGCAGAAGGCCTTTGGATTGGGTGTGATAAACAGCGAGTGATGCGGGATTATTTTGAATGAGGTTGTTATGGTTGCATCTTCTGTCATTGCTGGATTGCTGTAGCTTCCTGCGACCTTTGACAGTGGAAATGGAATAGGCTATTACGAGGTGTTTTGGCAAGATTTAGGTTCATATTCTGCTAGAAGTGATGTTATGTTGTCCTTCATTAGGTATGATGATACTCTCTTTGGTCTCAGTTCTTTGCTGTTCCTCTGTGTTGTCCTGAGCATAGGCCTCGTCATAGTAGAATGAGAAGTACAAAGGGAAGAGAAATCAATAGATTGAAGAGCTGAACAGATCAATTTTACTACTGCAGACAGAAGACTGATGGCAACATAGGACCATATTACATGATAACCTATTAAATATTTTTTATATTGCATGTTTATTTTTGGGTAGTTAGCTTGAAAAAGTGCAGTTAACAATGAGCACTAATTGAAAGTAGAATGTTAAGGTTTTATTTACCTTTCATTAATACATTTTGATAAAACAACAGACAGTGGTGAGGACCAGTGTATTTAGGAGATTGTGTGACTACAGTTTTTATTACCGCCTAATTATAAATTTACTGCAATCATAAATAAAACAAAATTTGCAGATTTCACAAAAATGTAAATGTTGTTTCTAGCTGAAAAGAATGACAATAATACTGCTAGAGAATGTGCTTCATAATTTGCATTTTTTTGCTACACAATGTAGATAACCTTGTTGCATAATTTGTCCTCCATGCAGCATAATCCTAGTACCTCTGACAATGGTAAAACTCTGCAGAGTGGTTTGGGGAATGTGATAATGAATTCCTTATTTCAGAGCAAACCGTGAACTATTTTCAATGTTTCACAGTTTGTTGTGAAATAAGCGTTTTTTTACCAATATATTGTTTGCAATAAAAACTTTTAAACATTTAAAATATATATGTGTGTATGCATGTATACATTTTTATTTATAAGTATTCACTAACAAACACAGCTACAAATTAGGTTATGACTCTAGCTCAAACATATAAAACAATTGGAATTCACCAGTTATGGTCTGTGGCACAAACCATAACTTAAACCTTTCCTTTGCATTGCGACTGACATCACACAAAACTTCATGACAATATTCATTACAACATTTATGACATCACAGCTTGAACTGTAACTGGTGCCATTCATTCGCGCTGTGTATGACATCACACATGACACCAATGATGATATCATACGGTACATCAACCATGATGGGACCTATGAGTTTAGTAATGATATCACTGCTGGCATCACTTCCTTTTGCTATGAAATGTTTTGTTTCAATTTTGAGAAAATATAATAATATTGTTTAGATTCTACCTGTGCACGTTATTTTGAGGGTGCTAAAATATTTTTTTATATACTTGCCATGGATTCAAACATGTATATAAGGGGTATACCCAACTCACCCTCCTATATCTGGGTATGGGACACAATCATATATGAGAAAAACATTGATACGGAGATATTAATATATTGCTTTTATTTTATCGTAGGGAATATTTAATTACCCTAACTTTAGTCTTTAGTCCTACAAAAATATATTACCTGATTTGATATAAGGCACACATACACAATGGGACCGATCTTCACACAAACCTAATGACAATAAATTGCACAAAGACATACAAAAATACATAAAATATATATATACAAAACAAACAATAATGCAATCAAATCTATGAACAATGATCATAAGATCTTCTAAGGGTCGTATATATCGTAACCCCGAGTCTTGAGCGCCTAATGGCGCCTCGATCCACGATAGGTCCCCTCTCTCACAGGTGAGGGTCAATCTTATACTGCAAATGAATTCTTCTGATATTCCAAATATCAACACTGCCTACCGGTCAGCTGTTCAATGTCGAGCAAATTTAGAGGATCTTATGATCATTGTTCCTTTGCCCTCGTCCTGAGGAGGCCGAGAAGAATCCAAAGGCTGAAACGCGTCCGCGTCGACGACATTCACTTTGGAGGAGTCTTCATTAAATCAATAATGAGTGATTTATAAAAAAAACACTTTTTGTGACACAAGAGAGCTATATAAAAGGCACTTTTGCCTCTGTGCACACTTTGACTACCTCTGAGTGTACTGCCCAGAATAAATGGGTAGACACTAGTTCTAGAATAAGTACTTTAGGGTATTGGCAACATAGATTTGATTGCATTATTGTTTGTTTTGTATATATATATTTTATGTATTTTTGTATGTCTTTGTGCAATTTATTGTCATTAGGTTTGTGTGAAGATCGGTCCCATTGTGTATGTGTGCCTTATATCAAATCAGGTAATATATTTTTGAAGGACTAAAGACTAAAGTTAGGGTAATTAAATATTCCCTACGATAAAATAAAAGCAATATATTAATTCCTCCATATCAATGTTTTTTTCATATATGATGGATTCAAACATTGCAGTTAACCCCTACGATGCTTATGACGAGCTGGACTCGTCATGGCACACAGTGCTCGTGTGCTCATGACGAGTCCAGCTCGTCATAAGACTCCACCCACGGGGAAGCGCTGGCGCTCCCCCGCGGGGATCCGATCGTTGGTTTTTTTCGGGGAAGGCAGGGGATGGGCTTCCCTGCCTCCCCCGCCCTCCCTTTCAATGACGCTCAGCGCGCGAGGCGCGCTGACGTCATTGGGGGTTTCCCTTTGTTCCCGGACGCGCTGGAAGCCATTTGCTTCCAGCGCGTCGGGGAATAAGGTGAGTTTTGGCTCCGGGGAGGGGGGGTTTGCAACAAAAGAGGCATCGAGGGAAAGGAAAGGGTTTTCCTTTCCCCCGATGCCTCTTTTGTGCATTCCTGCTGCACGATCATGCGATCGTGCAGCAGGAATGCCACTAGACACCAGGGAATTTTTTTTTTTTTGTTAAAAGCAAACGAAAATACTGTTTTGGGGAGCGGCCCCTTGGGCAAGGGTCGCTCCCCTTTTGGGGGCCATATGTTTTTGGTGCTCTGCCCCCCTGGGGGGGGGGCAGTTTTTTTTATATAGCTCGGGCTTTACCCGAAGGTGTCAAAGCGCTTCACAATAGTGTAAGCATGATATAAAAGCAAGCGTTACATTACATGAGGAAAAAGTGACAATTGTGCAAATAACAAGATACAAAAAGGTATGCGTTACAAGAGGAAAAAGTGACAGGTGTGCATGATACATGAGATGCAAAATACAAATAGAGGTATAATACTGCAATAAGTGGCAGTCACTCAGAACACACTGGGAAGGCACTTCTATAGGCATGGAGTACAGAATTTCCTATAGTGGAAGAACTTCCTTGAGGGAGTAGAGAGGGCGTGAATTAAACAGGAGACTTAAAATGAAGGGTACACAAATCCAACACAGCACGCAAGGGTGAGGAATGTACAGGAAAAAGTACACATTTACAATGAAGAGCGAACTTCCTAGAGGGGGCTGAGAGTGAAAGTATTAGTTCTGAAAGTGTCTTTGGAAGAGAAGAGATTTGAGGTCAGCTTTGAAGATCCGGGTAGAGGAGGTGGCACGGAGCAATGGGGGAAGCGAGTTCCAGATTCTCACCGCATTGCCTGAGAAGGATTGCGCCATCGATCTTTCCCTTTTGAAGACGGGGGGGGGGGCTCAAGCAGAAGCTTTTCCACATTGCGAGAAGGGCGAGAGCCACCGGACAATTTAAATTTATTCGCCAGGTAACGAGGGTAGGACGTGTGTAAGGCTTTGTGTGTGATGCAGGCAGCTTTGCCTCGATCGGAAGCCATCGAAGAGAGGACAGGATAGGAGTGACGTGGTCGCTTCGTTTAGACCCTGAAATGAAGCGAGCTGGTGAATGGAGGATGGATTTGAGAGGGGAGAGGTGGGATTTGGGTAGGCCCGTCAGAAGAGATTTGCAATAATCCAGTCTTGAGAGAACCAGAGATTGTACCAAGGTTTTTAAGTCTTTCTCCGGGAAGAACCGACAGATCCCCCATAGAAGGCGCAACTGGTAACGTGCGTTCTTAGCAATAGAGTTGATGTGGGAGATTAGGTTGAGTCTTTTGTCATGAATGACACCTAGGGATTTAGCGCTGTCGACAATGATGGGTTTGTTGTTGAGTAGGTTCAGCTGATCCATCCAAGATTGAACAGGAGGAGGTGAGAGAGAGGTAGAGAGGAGGAGGAATTCAGTTTTGGCGGGATTCAGAATGAGTTGGTGAGCTAACATCCAGTTGTGAATAGAGTTGAGAGTAGAGTTGAGTAGTGAGAGATCGTGTGCGGAAGATAAAGGTATCTTCCCACTAGTCCACCAGGCATTTATTTGTGGAGAGTGACCCCTTGGGCAAGGGTCACTCTCCTTTGGGGGCAATATTTGTGGCTGTGTCTGCCTCCCAGGAGGGCAGATCGCCATGTTTTTTAAAAAATTGGGCCCACTAGACCACCAGGGATTTGTTTGAGGGGAGTGGCCCCTTGGGCAAGGGTCGCTCCCCTATGGGGAGCACTAATTTGGCCGTTTCTGCCCCCTGGGTGGGCAGATCGGCTGATTTTTTTGTATGGCCACTAGGCCACCAGGGATTTTGTTGTGGGGAGTGGCCCCTTGGGCAAGGGACGCTCCCCTTGGGGGCATTGTTTGTGGCTGTCTGCCCCCATGGGGGGGGCAGATGTCGCCATTTTTTTATATTTGGCCCACTAGACCACCAGGGATTTGTTTTTGGGGAGTGGCCCTTGGGCAAGGGTTGCTCCCTTTGGGGAGCATTAATTTGGCCGTTTCTGCCATCCTGAGGGGCAGATCGGCTGATTTGTTTTTTTGTAAGTCCACTAGGCCACCAGGGGTTTTTTTATGTTGGGGAGCGGCCCCTTGGGCAAGGGTCGCTCCCCTTTATGGGAGGATGATTGTGGCCATTTCTGCCCTCTTTGGGTGGCAGAATAGCAGTATGTTTTTAGGCCCATCTGCCCCAAAGGAGGGCAGAAGCCACTAGACACCAGGGTTTTTTTTAATTTTTGTGTTGGGGAGTGGCCAAAAGGGCAAGGGTTGCTCCCCTTTACGGGGGTGAATATTTTATTTATACTCTTTGGCCCACCTACCCCTTAGCTTGGCTGGTGGATTGTGTGTGGACTGGTGCATTATTTGCATATGTGATTGTAATGTTTTTTTCTCCTTTTTATTCTAGTGTAACACTTTTGATTCCTGTTTGCGGTTTCGGCAGTGGTTGTTCTGCAGTGTTGCGTAATTGCATTTATTTGGTAAGAAAAATATTTTTGTTGTGTGTACTCCAAATGAGTATTATTGTCATGCATGAATGAATTTTTTTGTAAGTGGTGTCATAATGGCAGCATATTTGTTAGTGTTCAGAGCATGAAATTCTTTGCGATGTTTTGCATTGTCTTATGTGAATTTTTTTTTTTCTTCTTTTTTAGTGGGATATTGTTGATCCTTACTGTGTCTGTGCAGAGTAGGTGGTGGCGAGTCTAGCTGCTTCTGTCACGTGAGTGGTATAGTGTTGGAGTATATTGGTCTTTGTGATAAAGCTACATTTTGTTTATTTCTTTTTTTTACATAGCGTTTGTTGTTGTTGACTTGTTTGACAAGTAACCTTTATTAGTAAGCATTATGGCTAGCCGTAGAATGACTGCTCAGCAGGTGGTTGGTTTGCTTCTTGAATCTTCCTCTGAGCAGGATTATGAGACTGACACTGCGTCTGAGGGAGAGGAGGGAGGGGAAGATTCAGGCAGTGAGTTTTCTCTCCACATTGAATCATCGGATGATGAAGGTACTCTCAGTGCAGATGAAGTGCCTGTTTAGAGGAGGATGCCAATGGTGCAAGAGGCATCTGGATTGCAGCCTGGGGCTGCTAGGCTTCCTACTGGAAGTGCTGGACTCTGGGTTGATCCAAACATGGTGCAGCCGGTGTTGCCTGCCTTTAGTGGTTATGCAGGGTGTAGAGTGGATTGTGAACATTATTTGCCTATACAGTATTTTCAGTTGTTTATGGATGATGTATTTTTGGGTGAGATTGTTGAGCAGACTAATTTGTATGCTGAACAGTTTTTGAGGGACAACAGTGCCAGACTTAGGCCCCATTCTAGAGCTACCCGGTGGAGTCCCACAAATCTGGAAGAGATGAAGAAGTTTTTGGGTTTAACTTTTTTGATGGGTTTGATAAGGAAGCCGTCCATGGGTTCATATTGGTCTACCAGTCCCTTGATGGCAACGGCCATATTTCCTGCAGTTATGACTCGTGATCGGTATTTACTTTTGCTTCGGATGCTGCATTTTGTTGATAATGGTTTGGCGTTGCCACGAGATCACCCTGAATGTGACCGTCTTTTTAAGATTCGGCCTGTTCTTGATCACTTTGTAGATCGATTTTCAGAGATCTATACTCCAGGGAAAGAAATATCTATTGATGAGTCTTTGGTCCTGTTCAAGAGCCGTTTGGTTTTTAGGCAGTACATTCCTAGCAAGAGGGCACGCTATGGAATTAAGCTGTATATGTTGTCTGAGAGTAGGACAGGATATGTTTTTAATTTGCGTGTGTACACTGGTAGGGATTCCACTATTGACCCCCTGGTTGTCCGTCCACTTTTGGAGTTTCAGAGAAAATTGTGTGGGATCTTGCTAGAGGACTGTTTAACAGAGGCCACATTTGTACCTTGATAACTTCTACACTGCTGTGCAATTGTTTAAGGAATTGTTCAAAGTGGACACTTTTGCTTGTGGCACAATCCGCTCTAACCGTAAAGGTTATCCAAAAGAGCTTGTTTGCAAAAACTTCAGAGGGGACAGTGCAGTTCCTTGCGTAGTGATGAACTACTAGCTGTGAAATTTGTGGACAGGAGGGATGTGTACATGCTGACTACCATCCATGATGAGAGTACTTCACCTGTGGCTGTTTGGGGTCAGATTGCTGAAGTGCGCAAACCTGTGTGTATTTTAGACTACAATAAGCACATGGGTGGTGTTGATAGAGTAGATCAGAGGTTGGAACCTTACACTGCTATTCGTAAGGCTTACATTTGGTATAAGAAGTTGGCCATCCATCTCTTCAATTTAGCAACTTTCAATGCTTTTGTTGTGTTCAAGGAGTGTTCTCCTGCGTCAAAGTTGACTTTTGTTCAGTTTCAGGAGTCTGTCATAGGCAGCCTTGTTGTTGTGGAACAGGCAAGTGTTCCTAGAGTTGGAGTGGTGGAGGATGTGGCTCGATTGAAAGATCGCCACTTTCCTGATCACATTCCTCCTACACCCTCAAAAGACTTTCCCACTAGGAGATGTAGAGTCTGTTGGCGAAGAGGTACGCGGAAGGAGACTCGTATGTACTGCCCTGAGTGTCCTTCTAACCCTGGGCTGTGTGTGCCTGCTTGTTATAGAGCGTACCACAAGCAAAAGAATTATTGGGAGCAACCATGAGTGGTAAAGTGAACTGCCTGGTCTGTAATGTTTAAGAATTGTTGTTCTGTTTCAAGGTTGGCATTAGTGCAATGTATTTAGTTTCTGATTTTGTGTTAGTAGATTTGTATCTATTTGCAATTTGTTTGTGTTTTCTTTTTTGTATAAAAAAATCCTAAATGTGATGGTGGTGTGTGTAGGCTGGTGCTTGGCTGGCGGTGTGCGTGGAGTGGCGCTTGGCTGGCGGTGTGCGTGGAGTGGCACTTGGCTGGCGGTGTGCGTGGAGTGGCACTTGGCTGGCGGTGTGCATGGAGTGGCGCTTGGCTGGCGGTGTGCGTGGAGTGGCGCTTGGCTGGCGGTGTGCGTGGAGTGGCGCTTGGCTGGCGGTGTGCGTGGAGTGGCGATTGGCTGGCGGTGTGCGTGGAGTGGCTCTTGGCTGGTGGTGTGCGTGGAGTGGCACTTGGCTGGCGGTGTGCGTGGAGTGGCGCTTGGCTGGCGGTGTGCGTGGAGTGGCGCTTGGCTGGCGGTGTGCGTGGAGTGGCGCTTGGCTGGCGGTGTGCGTGGAGTGGCGCTTGGCTGGCGGTGTGCATGGAGTGGCGCTTGGCTGGCGGTGTGCGTGGACTGGCGCTCGGCTGGCGGTGTGTGAGTAGTGACTTGCTGCTGGTCACTACACACACTGCTAGCCGAGCGACACTCCACGCAATCTATCAGCTTGTGTGGTTGCTGTGTTAGGAATGTGGGCGTGTGAAAGTGATGGGCCCTTGAATGGCGCTGTCTGCTGGTGTGAGTGTTGTAATGTGATGGGCCCGCGGCTGGTGGTGTGAATGGTTTTGTATGTGTCACACGTATGAAAGGTGTATGAATGGCCTGTAAAGAGGTTGGTGCCTTGTCGTGGCTTTACAGCTCACGAGCTGTGAGTCAATGGTTCAGTTTCTCGTCCTTTCAATTATTAACAGTGCATTTCATTTTTGTGAAATCACTTGTTAATACAATTGTATATACTGAACCATCACTCACCCTCATGCCAAATCCAACCAGTATGTGTGTGTGCTTGAGGATTAGATGGCTGTGCAGTAATATTTTTTTTTGTCTTTCTCAAGCAGGGTGTACCTTGTCCCTTTTTGTGAATGTTGTAATGTGTTTGTTTCGTGGCTGGTGGTGTGAATGGTCTTGTGTGTATCACGTATGAAAGGTGTGTGAATGGCCTGTAAAGCGGTTGGGGCCTTGACGTGGCTTTACAGCTCACGAGCTGCGAGTCACTGGTTCAGTTTTTTGTCCTTTCAATTATTGACAGTGCATTTCATTTTTGTGAAATCTCTTGTTAATAAAATTGTATATACTGAACCATCACTTGCCCTCGTGCCAAATCCAACCAGTATGTGAGTGTGCTTGAGGAATAGATGGCTGTGCAGTAATCTTTGTCTTTTTAGTCTGTCTGCCAAGGTGTACATTCCGTCTAAGAATAACCTACCAACTGTAGATATTGTCGTAAACGAAACACCCATGGGAGTACATGGTGATATCTCTCTTGTGGATCACAACAAGTTATGTTACCCACAATGTCCTGCAAACCGCAAAATATCTGTCACATTTTCCTTGCAATATTGTGCCAAAATTTTCACGCTGCAGAAATAAACAACACATTATCTCAAAACGACCTGGTTTTGCAAGGGGGTCACCTGGGTTTTTGGCCCGGGCTCGGCGGCCACCTAGGGAAACCTACCAAACCCACACATTTCTGTAAAGTAGACACCCGGGGATTCCAGGGAGGTATGGCTTGCGTGGATCCCCCAACGTTTTCTTACCCAGAATCCCCTGCAAACCTGACATTTTGCTGAAAAAATCACTTTTTTCACAAATTTTTGTATGGTAAAGTTGTGGCATCACCGGGCTGACACAAATTTCCTACCACCCAGAGTTCCCCCAGGTCTCCCGATAAAATGGTGCCTCACTCGGGTGGGAGGCCCAAGTACCCGCGACAGGCAAGGGCCCACAACGTATTGAGGCGACCTCAAAATGGCCTTTCACAAAACGACCTGGTTTTGCAAGGGGGTCCCATGACGTTTTGGCCTGGGGCTCGGCGGCCACCTAGGGAAACCTACCAAACCCACACATTTCTGAAAAGTAGACACCCGGGGATTCCAGGGAGGTATGGCTTGCATGGATCCCCCACGTTTCCTTACCCAGAATCCCTGCAAACCTCAATTTTAGCTGAAAAAATCACTTTTTTCACACATTTTTGTGTGGGAAAGTGTGGCATCACTGGCCTCACACAAATTTCCTACCACCCAGCGTTCCCCAGGTCTCCCGATAAAATGGTGCCTCACTTGTGTGGGAGGCCCAAGTACCCGCGACAGGCAAGGGCCCAAAAGGTAGTGAGGCGACATCAAAATTGCCTATCTCAAAACCACCTGGTTTTGCAAGGGAGTCACCTGGTTTTGGCCCGTGCTCGGCGGCCATCTAGGAAACCTACCAACCCACACATTTCTGAAAAGTAGACACCTGGGGCTTCCAGGGAGGTATGGCTTGCGTGGATCCCCCAACGTTTCTTACCCAGAATCCCCTGCAAACCTCAATTTTAGCTGAAAAATCACTTTTTTCACACATCTTTGTGTGGGAAAATGTGGCATCACTGGCCTCACACAAATTTCCTACCACCCAGCGATCCTCCAGGTCTCCCGATAAAATGGTGCCTCACTTGTGTGGGAGGCCCAGTACCCACGACAGGCAAGGGCCCAAAACGTAGTGAGGCGACATCAAAATTGCCTATCTCAAAACCACCTGGTTTTGCAAGGGGGTCACCTGGGTTTTGGCCCGTGCTCGGCGGCCATCTAGGAAACCTACCAAACCCACACATTTCTGAAAAGTAGACACCCGGAGGCTTCCAGGGAGTATGGCTTGCGTGGATCTCCCAACGTTTCTTACCCAGAATCCCCTGCAAACCTCAATTTTAGCTTAAAAATCACGTTTTTCACACATTTTTGTGTGGGAAAGTGTGGCATCACTGGCCTCTCACAAATTTCCTACCACCCAGCGTTCCCCCAGGTCTCCCGATAAAAATGGTGCCTCACTTGTGTGGGAGGCCCAAGTACCCGCGACATGCAAGGACACAAAACGTTTTGAGGCAACATCAACATTGCCTATCAAAAAATGTATTGGGCCGTTCCCTGTCGCGGTTACTTGGGCCTCCCACACGAGTGAGGCATAATTTTTATCGGGAGACCTGGGGGAACGCTGGGTGGTAGGAAATTTGTGTGAGGCCAGTGATGCCACACTTTCCCACACAAAAATGTGTGAAAAAAGTGATTTTTTTTTCCAGCTAAAATTGAGGTTTGCAGGGGATTCTGGGTAAGGAAACGTTGGGGGATCCACGCAAGCCATACCTCCCTGGAAGCCCCCGGGTGTCTACTTTTCAGAAATATGTGGGTTTGGTAGGTTTCCCTAGATAGCCGCCGAGCACGGGGCCAAAACCCAGGTGACTCCCCTGCAAAACCAGGTGGTTTTGAGATAGGCAATTTTGATGTCGCCTCACTACGTTTTGGGCCCTTGCCTGTCGCGTGGTACTTGGGCCTCCCACACAAGTGAGGCACCATTTTTATCGGGAGACCTGGGGAACGCTGGGTGGTAGGAAATTTGTGTGCGGCCAGTGATGCTACACTTTCCCACACAAAAATGTGTGAAAAAAGTGATTTTTTCAGCTAAAATTGAGGTTTGCAGGGGATTCTGGGTAAGGAACGTGGGGGATCCACACAAGCCATACCTCCCTGGAAGCCCCCGGGTGTCTACTTTTCAGAAATGTGTGGGTTTGGTAGGTTTCCCTAGATGGCCGCCGAGCACGGGGCCAAAAACCCAGGTGACCCCCCATGCAAAACCAGGTGGTTTGAGATAGGCAATTTTGATGTCGCCTCACTACGTTTTGGGCCCTTGCCTGTCGCGGGTACTTGGGCCTCCCACACAAGTGAGGCACCATTTTTATCGGGAGACCTGGGGGAACGCTGGGTGGTAGGAAATTTGTGTGAGGCCAGTGATGCCACACTTTCCCACACAAAAATGTGTGAAAAAAGTGATTTTTTCAGCTAAAATTGAGGTTTGCAGGGGATTCTGGGTAAGGAAACGTTGGGGGATCCACGCAAGCCATACCTCCCTGGAAGCCCCTGGTGTCTACTTTTCAGAAATGTGTGGGTTTGGTAGGTTTCCCTAGATGGCCGCCGAGCACGGGGCCAAAACCCAGGTGACCCCCTTCCAAACCAGGTGGTTTTGAGATAGGCAATTTTGATGTCGCCTCACTACGTTTTGGGCCCTTGCCTGTCGCGGGTACTTGGGCCTCCCACACAAGTGAGGCACCATTTTTATCGGGAGACCTGGGGGAACGCTGGGTGGTAGGAAATTTGTGTGAGGCCAGTGATGCCACACTGTCCCACACAAAAATGTGTGAAAAAAGTGTTTTTTTTCGGCTAAAATTGAGGTTTGCAGGGGATTCTGGGTAAGGAAACGTTGGGGGATCCACGCAAGCTATACCTCCCTGGAAGCCCCTGGGTGTCTACTTATCAGAAATGTGTGTGTTTGGTAGGTTTCCCTAGGTGCCGGCAGAGCTAGGGTTCACAAACTACAGCTAGGCACTTTGCAAAAAAGGGTCATTTTTCACAGCGAAATTGAGGTGTGACCACGTTGCGTTTTGCGCCATTTCCTGTCGCGGGCACTAGGCCGACCCACACAAGTGAGGTACCGTTTTTCTCGTAAGACTTTGGGGAATGCGGAGTGGGCAGAAATTTGTGGATCCACGCAGATTCCAGAACTTTCCACCACAGAAATGTGGGGAAAATGTGTTTTTTTGGACAATTTTTTAGGTTTGCAAGGGATTCTGGGTAACAGAACCTGGTGGGAGGCAGTCAAGTCACCCCATCCTGGATTCCCCTGGGTGTCTAGTTTTCAAAAATGTATAGGTTTGCTAGGTTTCCCTAGGTGCCGGCAGAGGTAGGGTTCAAAAACTACAGCTAGGCACTTTGCCAAAAAAGGGTCATTTTTCACTGCGAAATTGAGGTGTGACCAAGTTGTGTTTTGCGCCGTTTCCTGTCGCAGGCACTAGGCCGACCCACACAAGTGAGGTACCATTTTTCTCGTAAGACTTTGGGGAACGCGGGGTGGGCGGAAATTTGTGGATCCACGCCGATTCCAGTACTTTCCACCACAGAAATGTGGGGAAAATGTGTTTTTTTGGACAATTGTTTAGGTTTGCAAGGGATTCTGGGTAACAGAACCTGGTGGGAGGCAGTCAAGTCACCCCATCCTGGATTCCCCTGGGTGTCTAGTTTTCAAAAATGTATAGGTTTGCTAGGTTTCCCTAGGTGCCGGCAGAGGTAGGGTTCAAAAACTACAGCTAGGCACTTTGCAAAAAAAGGGTCATTTTTCACTGCGAAATTGAGGTGTGACCACGTTGCGTTTTGCGCCGTTTCCTGTCGCAGGCACTAGGCCGACCCACACAAGTGAGGTACCATTTTTTCTCGGAAGACTTTGGGGAACGCGAAGGGGTGGAAATTTGTGGATCCACACAGATTCCAGAACTTTCCACCACAGAAATGTGGGGAAAATGTGGTTTTTTTGACAGTTTTTTAGGTTTGCAAGGGATTCTGGGTAACAGAACCTGGTGGGAGGCAGTCAAGTCACCCCATCCTGGATTCCCCTGGGTGTCTAGTTTCCAAAAATGTATAGGTTTGCTAGGTTTCCCTAGGTGCCGGCAGAGCTAGGGTTCAAAAACTACTCCTAGGCACTTTGCCAAAAAAGGGTCATTTTTCACTGCGAAATTGAAGTGTGACCACGTTGCGTTTTGCGTCGTTTCCTGTCGCAGGCACTAGGCTGACCCACACAAGTGAGGTACCATTTTTCTCATAAGACTTTGGGGAACACGGGGTGGGTGGAAATTTGTGGATCCACGCAGATTCCAGAACTTTCCACCACAGAAATATGGGGAAAATGTGTTTTTTTGGACAATTTATTAGGTTTGCAAGGGATTCTGGGTAACAGAACCTGGTGGGAGGCAGTCAAGTCACCCCATCCTGGATTCCCCTGGGTGTCTAGTTTTCAAAAATGTATAGGTTTGCTAGGTTTCCCTAGGTTACGGCAGAGGTAGGGTTAAAAAACTACAGCTAGGCACTTTGCAAAAAAAGGGTCATTTTTCACTGTGAAATTGAGGTGTGACCACGTTGCGTTTTGCGCCGTTTCCTGTCGCAGGCACTAGGCCGACCCACACAAGTGAGGTACCAGTTTTCTCGTAAGACTTTGGTGAACGCAGGGTGGGTGGAAATTTGTGGATCCACGCAGATTACAGAACTTTCCACCACAGAAATGTGGGGAAAATGTGTTTTTTTTGACAATTTTTTAGGTTTGCGAGGAATTCTGGGTAACAGAACCTGGTGGGAGGCAGTCAAGTCACCCCATCCTGGATTCCCCTGGGTGTCTAGTTTTCAAAAATGTATAGGTTTGCTAGGTTTCCCTAGGTGCCGGCAGAGCTAGGGTTCAAAAACTACACCTAGGCACTTTGCCAAAAAAGGGTCATTTTTCACTGTGAAATTGAAGTGTGACCACGTTGCGTTTTGCGTCGTTTCCTGTCGCAGGCACTAGGCCGACCCACACAAGTGAGGTACCATTTTTCTCATAAGACTTTGGGGAACACGGGGTGGGTGGAAATTTGTGGATCCACGCAGATTCCAGAACTTTCCACCACAGAAATGTGGGGAAAATGTGTTTTTTTGGACAATTGTTTTGGTTTGCAAGGGATTCTGGGTAACAGAACCTGGTGGGAGGCAGTCAAGTCACCCCATCCTGGATTCCCCTGGGTGTCTAGTTTTCAAAAATGTATTGGTTTGCTAGGTTTCCCTAGGTGCCGGCAGAGGTAGGGTTCAAAAACTACAGCTAGGCACTTTGCAAAAAAGGGTCATTTTTCACTGCGAAATTGAGGTGTGACCACGTTGCGTTTTGCGCCGTTTCCTGTCGCAGGCACTAGGCCGACCCACACAAGTGAGGTACCATTTTTCTCGGAAGACTTTGGGGAACGCAAAGGGGTGGAAATTTGTGGATCCACACAGATTCCAGAACTTTCCACCACAGAAATGTGGGGAAAATGTGGTTTTTTTGACAGTTTTTTAGGTTTGCAAGGGATTCTGGGTAACAGAACCTGGTGGGAGGCAGTCAAGTCACCCCATCCTGGATTCCCCTGGGTGTCTAGTTTCCAAAAATGTATAGGTTTGCTAGGTTTCCCTAGGTGCCGGCAGAGCTAGGGTTCAAAAACTACTCCTAGGCACTTTGCCAAAAAAGGGTCATTTTTCACTGCGAAATTGAAGTGTGACCACGTTGCGTTTTGGGTCGTTTCCTGTCGCAGGCACTAGGCCGACCCACACAAGTGAGGTACCATTTTTCTCATAAGACTTTGGGGAACACGGGGTGGGTGGAAATTTGTGGATCCACGCAGATTCCAAAACTTTCCACCACAGAAATATGGGGAAAATGTGTTTTTTTGGACAATTTATTAGGTTTGCAAGGGATTCTGGGTAACAGAACCTGGTGGGAGGCAGTCAAGTCACCCCATCCTGGATTCCCCTGGGTGTCTAGTTTTCAAAAATGTATAGGTTTGCTAGGTTTCCCTTGGTGCCGGCAGAGGTAGGGTTAAAAAACTACAGCTAGGCACTTTGCAAAAAAAGGGTCATTTTTCACTGTGAAATTGAGGTGTGACCACGTTGCGTTTTGCGCCGTTTCCTGTCGCAGGCACTAGGCCGACCCACACAAGTGAGGTACCAGTTTTCTCGTAAGACTTTGGGGAACGCAGGGTGGGTGGAAATTTGTGGATCCACGCAGATTACAGAACTTTCCACCACAGAAATGTGGGGAAAATGTGTTTTTTTTGACAATGTTTTAGGTTTGCGAGGAATTTTGGGTAACAGAACCTGGTGGGAGGCAGTCAAGTCACCCCATCCTGGATTCCCCTGGGTGTCTAGTTTTCAAAAATGTATAGGTTTGCTAGGTTTCCCTAGGTGCCGGCAGAGCTAGGGTTCAAAAACTACACCTAGGCACTTTGCCAAAAAGGGTCATTTTTCACTGTGAAATTGAAGTGTGACCACGTTGCGTTTGCGTCGTTTCCTGTCGCAGGCACTAGGCCGACCCACACAAGTGAGGTACCATTTTTCTCATAAGACTTTGGGGAACACGGGGTGGGTGGAAATTTGTGGATCCACGCAGATTCCAGAACTTTCCACCACAGAAATGTGGGGAAAATGTGTTTTTTTGGACAATTGTTTTGGTTTGCAAGGGATTCTGGGTAACAGAACCTGGTGGGAGGCAGTCAAGTCACCCCATCCTGGATTCCCCTGGGTGTCTAGTTTTCAAAAATGTATTGGTTTGCTAGGTTTCCCTAGGTGCCGGCAGAGGTAGGGTTCAAAAACTACAGCTAGGCACTTTGCAAAAAAAGGGTCATTTTTCACTGCGAAATTGAAGTGTGACCACGTTGCGTTTTGCGTCGTTTCCTGTCGCAGGCACTAGGCCGACCCACACAAGTGAGGTACCATTTTTCTCATAAGACTTTGGGGAACACGGGGTGGGTGGAAATTTGTGGATCCACGCAGATTCCAGAACTTTCCACCACAGAAATGTGGGGAAAATGTGTTTTTTTTGGCAATTCTTTAGGTTTGCAAGGGATTCTGGGTAACAGAACCTGGTTGGAGGCAGTCAAGTCACCCCATCCTGGATTCCCCTGGATGTCTAGTTTTCAAAAATGTATAGGTTTGCTAGGTTTCCCTAGGTGCCCGCAGAGCTAGGGTTCAAAAACTACAGCTAGGCACTTTGCCAACAAAGGGTCATTCTTCACAGCGAAATTGAGGTGTGACCACGTTGCGTTTTGCGCCGTTTCCTGTCGCAGGCACTAGGCCGACCCACACAAGTGAGGTCCCATTTTTCTCGTAAGACTTTGGGGAACGCGGGTTGAGTGGAAAATTGTGGATCCACGCAGATTCCAGAACTTTCCACCACAAAAATGTGGGGAAAATCTGTTTTTTTTGACAATTTTTTAGGTTTGCAAGGGATTCTGGGTAACAGAACCTGGTGGGAGGCAGTCAAGTCACCCCATTCTGGATTCCCCTGGGTGTCTAGTTTTCAAAAATGTATAGGTTTGCTAGGTTTCCCTAGGTGCCGGCAGAGGTAGGGTTCAAAAACTACAGCTAGGCACTTTGCCAAAAAAGGGTCATTTTTCACTGTGAAAATGTGGTGCGTCCACGTTGCGTTTTGCGCTGCTTCCTGTCGCGGGCACTAGGCCTACCCACACAAGTGAGGTACCATTTTTTTTCGGAAGACCTTGGGGAACGCGGGGTGGGTGGAATTTTGTGGATCCACGCAGATTCCAGAACTTTCCACCACAGAAAAGTGAGGAAAATGTGTTTTTTAACCAATTTTTTAGGTTTGCAAGGGATTCTGGGTAACAGAACCTGGTGAGAGCCAGTCAAGTCACCCCATCCTGAATTCCCTGGGTGTCTAGTTTTCAAAAATGTATAGGTTTGCTAGGTTTCCCTAAGTGCCCGCAGAGCTAGGGTTCAAAAACTACAGCTAGGCACTTTGCAAAAAAAGGGTAATTTTTCATTGTGAAAATGTAGTACGTCCACATTGCATTTTGAGCCATTTCCTGTTGTGGGCACAAGGCCTACCCACACAAGTGAGGTACCATTTTTATCGGGAGACTTAGGGTAACACAGAATTGTAGAGCAACTGTTATTACCTATTGACTTTCGATGCATTTCTGCCTTCCAAATGAAAGACAATGTGTAAAAAATAAGTCATTTTGAAAAATGACCTATAATTCTCATGCTAGTATGGGTACTCCCAATTTCGGAAATGTGCAAATATCTACTGTTTCTAAAATCTACATTTTGTTCCCATTTCAGAAATACATAGGTGTCTTTCATAACAATTTTTCCATGTATACATTTTCCCAAAATAATTGCTATATACCCAGTAAATAATAAAAAACCATTGCAAGATGCTGCTCAGTTATTGGCTCTGGGTTCGTCGGGTTCTTGGTGAAATGTTAGACTTGGCTTTTTCAGCGGGTTTACCCCCAGACTTTTTGCTTTTTGGCCTCCTGTTTTTGACCCTGTGTGTGTTGGTTTTAGGACTCTGGGCACTTTACCACTGCTAATCAGTGCTAAAGTGCATATGCTCTCTGTGTAAAATGTGTTATGGATTGGTGTTTCCATGATTGGCCTATTTGATTTATGTGTCAGTCCCTAGTAAAGTGCACTGCGAGTGCCAGGGCCTATAAATCAAATGCTGTTGGTGGGCTACAGCACTGGATTGTGCCACCCACGCAAACAGCCCGTAAAGTGTAACTCTGGCCTGCCATTGCAGAGCCTGTGCGCAGCCTGGGGCTGCCATGTCGACTTGGCAAGTGCACACACTTTCCAGTCCCTAAACCTTCTCTTTTCTACATGTTAGTCACCCCTAAGGTAGGCCCAAGGTACCCCTGTGGGCAGGGTGCATTGTATGTGAAAGGTAGGACATGCCCTGGTGTGTGTGGCATGTCCTGATAGTGAATTACAGCCTATTTCGTTTTTCACTATTGCAAGGCTACCTGTCCCCCATAGGCCAGAATGGGCAGTATTGATTATTACATCTTATAATCCTAACTGACTCCGGGAACATGGTAGAAATTTGAGTTTAGTATGCCTGAACTCAGAATGATAAAATACATCTTTTAGTGAAGTTGGTTTTAACATTCTGTGTTTGAAAATACCACTTTTAGAAAGTAGGTATTTTCTTGTCTAACTATCCAGGCCTGCCTCTGCTAGGTTGTGTATTCCTTGTCTGGAGTTTGAGTGACAGGGCTGGGGGATTCCAGGAGACAGAATGAGTCCACCCAGTGGTGAATAGAGATCTGCATCTAGATGGGAGGGAGGAGTTGCACCTGGGACCTGAATAGGACTGTGCCTGCCCCCCACAGTGCTAGCTCCCCCCCCTGTGGTGCGTCTGATGTTTCTGCCCTGCACTGTGAAAGGAAAGAAGGAGTCTTGTCAACAGAGTGCTCCAGAACTGGTTTGGACTAGGCAAAGGCTTCTCTGCCTCCAGAGAACAAAGGAATTTGGGATATAAATATTGGGGCCCTGACCCCATGAATTTAGATCTCGCTGGAATCAAGGAACCTGTCAAGAAGAAGAGCTGGAGAGCTGCTAGGAGGAGTACTGCCCCTTTGCTGAGTGACTGCTTTGTTGGGTTGGCCTGCAGTTGCTGCTTCTGTCTTGGGCAGTGAAAGGACTGGACTGAACTTTCTACAAACTTATGCTGAGTATCTCCAAGGGCCTGAAACCGAGCTGGCCTCCTGTTAAGAAGTCTCAGGGACTGCAAAGACTTCACAAGCCTCTGGGTACCGCTTCTGGAACGCTGTTTCAGTTGCCACAGAGGAAGGGAACTGCAACCGACTCCGTCAACCGAATCCATCCCTGACCGGTGACCTGTTTGCACCGCAGACCGCATCGCCCCGCTTCGCATCGCAACCCTGGTCTCACCGTAGGCGACGTCCAACGCCGTCAACACCGAGCCGCTGCTTGCACCGTGACCTGTGGGCACCGCAGTTCGCATCGCATCGCTTCACTGAACCAGCCGGACCCGACCGACGCGGTCGCTGCAACTGGCTCAACAGTCGTGACCGCATCGCATTTGGGGCCCCGCTCGCACGTTTGCGACGCACCGCTCCGACTCGCACCGCTGTCCGACGCCAGCTCCCGCACTCCGGCTTGGTCGCCTGCATCGCAACCTGTCAGCACCGCATCGTACACCGTCTCGCCCTGCACCGCACGCCTTGGACTCACCGACTCCATCTGCACGACGCTCATCGAGCCGCTGCCTGCACCGCATCGAGGGACACCGCACCTTGCATCGCTCCGTCTTGCACCGCAACCGCGACGAACGCCGACCGGCTCGTACACTCCGTACCAGCCACAACAAGAAAGGTACTGTGACCGAGTCTGTTCACGACTCTGCTGGCCCGTAGCGACGCGGTCGGCTGGAACTGTTAGACTCTGTGTATTTCAGCATCGCGGTAGACCCGGACGGGGCTACCGACTCACACGAACTTTGCTTTTGTGTTATTCCTGCAAAGAAGAAGTTACCTTATCAAGCATTCATTTTTAAAGTATAGTATTGTGGATTTTTGTCGTAATTGGTCTTGTCTTGAGTATATAAAAATATTGGTTATTTTTCTAAACTGGTGTGGTGTCCTTTTGTAGTGCTTACACTGTATTACTGTTGGTTATGTGCAAATGCTTTACACACTGCCTCTGAATTAAGCCTGACTGCTCGTGCCAAGCTACCACGAGGGTGAGCAGGGGTTACTTCACGAGTGCAACACCCTTACCCTGACTAGGAAGAAGGGTCCCTACTTGGACAGAGGTGCAAGCCCTTGCCAACTAGAGACCCCCATTTCTAACATTGGTTGTCAGCGGTGAGGATAGGACTTGTGTTTGCACTTGACTTACAGTGATTGGTGTGCACTACTACCATATCGCAGACCATTACGTACCACATACTGGTTCTTTTTTTCTTTTGGCCTATTTTTGATCTTGCCAGTTTCAACTCACTACTCTCATCATGCCTGAATCAACTGCATCATCTGTTGCATCCCTGGAAATTGCCTTTGAGGAGGATAGGTTGGAATCCTACAGCGTAAAGGAGCTGAGAGCGATTTGTAAAAACCTGAAGGTCCAAATCAAAGGCCTCACAAGGAAGGAGGAGCTACAAAAGGCGCTGAGGGCCTGGGTAGCAGCCAGACATGCCAGTGGGCAGCCTGGTAATCTCAGTGAGGAGGTGGAGGAGCCTATTTCCAGGGTGGATGTGCTTTTGGGTGGGGGGAACCCGCCAGGTCAGGCAGCAGCAGTCTGTCCCCAGAGGAGCTGGAGGACAGACGGGAGGCAAGGCAGTTTGAGCTGCAGAAGCTCAGGCTGGAGAGTGAGCGGGAGGAGAAGAGGGAGGAGAGGAGATTGGCCATGGAGGAAAAGAAGATGATCCTGGATCATGAGCGTAAAATGAGAGAGCTGGAGCTGGATTGGGAAGCCGGTAGGGCTTTGTCCAGCCCAGATGGTGGCAGCAAAAATGTAGTGTCTAGTACTGAGGATGAGGTACACACACACACAGATTTGGGGCCCTGCTTCAAGGAGGGGGTTGACATACACCAGGGGGTTCAGGATTGTGAGGTTACTCCAGTGGTGCATAGTGTCCCTGAGGTGGATTGGGGAACTGGCACAGGGGATCACTTTCCTGGTAGTGGGAGGGACACTCTACTGACTCTAGATGAGAGGTGCAGGGAGAGGGGTTCCCCCATGATAGAAGCCCTGGTAAGTGAGTATGGAGACCAGCCAGAAGAGTATGGGTTGAGAGACAGCAACAGTCAGACACTGTCTCACCGGTCTTGTGAGAATGATGTGGGGTACTTGTCTGAGGCACTGGATGGTTGGGTGAAGGGTAGTTTGGTTAACACCTGTGTGGGGCTGTGTGATTCAACTGTTGGAGAGCATATTTTAAGTCCCTGTTTTCCAGAGCTATGCCAACACCCAGTGGAGTGTGAGTTTTCTGACCCCAGGAGGCTTGCACTGGAGGCAGACCTTTTGGTGGATTCCAGAGGGTCTGGAGAAGCATCTGGGGGTGACCCGGAAGGAAGTGGCTTAGGTATTTCCCAACCAAGGGTGGTGGGAAAGGCTCCTGGTAGCCCAGCTAGATCCCGGTGTCATAGGAAGGGTGTAGGGACTCACGTACTGTCTCCGCGGAGAAGGAGTGGGAAGGGGCTGCGGCACAAGGTGCCCGAAACCCGGTCCCAGAGCCTGGTTGGTTCCAGGAGGGAACACCAGGTGGGGAGCCTAGGCTGTACTGATAGGCCATCCGTTGAGGGGGATCTCCTAGAGTCAGGAGAACCTGGAGCATCTTTAAGCGGAGCTCCAGTGGTTCTGGTGTCTGGCGGCACCGCTCCAGTTGGGAGGGTGCAGGAGTCCAGATGGAGGGGTGAGAGGGGGATGCGTTCCCCAGTGGGAGAACCAGTGGGTCAGGGGCCAGCCAGAAGGGCTGAGCCTCCTAGCAGTGACCATGGTAACACCACTTCTGTCCTGGGGGATCTTCGCGCACTGTCAGATGGACAGAGGTCGGGAGATCTGCGCCAGGCAGACTGTCACACCACACATGAGTCATGTGTTACCCTCATTACAATCATTTCTTATGGAATTACTGATCTTCTCCTTATATCAGAGTTACTTCAAATGGAACAACCAATGGTTTTTGCAATTGTCCGGGACTTCCATGGGCAATTGCGCAGCACCGGCATACGCTAATATCTTTATGCAACAATTTGAGGAAAACAATATTCTCAACCAAGAAACTTGGAAAACGCATGCTAAGATCTTCTTGAGATATATAGATGATATTTTTATTGTGTGGAGTGGCCCACACAAAGATTTGATGACATCCCTTTACAAACTTAACACAATCAATGATCGTATACAATTCACCTTTGAAGTACACCAAGAACAAATGTCCTTTCTTGAAGTGTTGGTTAAGAAGGCTGCCAATGGGTTACAAACTGATTTGTTTCGCAAAGGGACTGATCGGAACAATCTTTTACACTTTAACAGTTTCCACCAACAGTCACTCAAGAATCATTTACCGTACTCCCAGCTTTTGAGAGTGAAACGCATTGTTTCCAATCCTGAAACATACTTGCAACAGATGGAAACTATGTTGACTCGGTTCTCCAATCGTGGTTATCCTACTAAGATCTTAGAATCAACCAAGACACGAGTTGCCTCAAAAACCAGAAATGAACTGTAGGAAAGTGGCTCTGTATATACTGTACCCAAGTAAGGTTCAGGGTGTACAGAGTCCACAGTCCCCAGAGGGTTGACAGAGGCTAAAGTTAGATATAACCTTACTCTCCAAAGTGGTAGCTTGGTCGAGCAGTAAGGCAGTATCAGAGGACAGTGTAAAGCATTTGTTGTACACACTCAGTCAGCAAATGAAGCCACACACTCAAGAACTGAACTCTAGGCCAATGGTTTGTATATAAAAAAAATATATGCTTGTTTTATTTTAGAACCAACAATAGGATCAAAATATACTTTCTCAGTATGAGATGCTTTGGTTATTCACCTTACAGATAGGCAGTAGACTTTTTTGATAGTGGTTATCACAGTTGGTGCAAGAGGCAACACAGGGTCAAATTCAATGCAACATTGAGCTCAATGGAAAATTATGCTTAATTACAATTGATTACTTTGCAGAGCACTTTTTCTAACCACAGGACTGGATCCTGGATTCAGTCCTGGGACACTTCCTGTAAACAGGTAAGAAAAAGCGTTTTGGTTATTGTAGTGATTTTTGAAGAATATTACTATATTTCAAAAGCTGACACTTAGAAACTTTTCTGGGTAAAATTACCAATGTTATCCTATGAAAGGAAATACAGTGTGCAAGCAAAGTATGTTTACGTTACTTTTGTAATCCAGTGCTGGACTCCTAGGTTCAGCACTGGGACATTTACTTCAAACAGGTAAGTAATTACGTTTTTGTAGTTTGTTCGATTTTTAAAGAATATTTGTAAAATACAGAAATCGACACTTAGAAGAAATTTCACAGAAAACCAGTCAATGGATCCCTATGAAAGAAAAGTGAGTTAGCGGTAAGTAACGTTGCGATTACTTTTTAGGGCCAGTGTTGGGCACTCGGGTCCAGCACTGAGGCCCCTTCTAATACTAGGTGAGTATTTTCGTTTTCGTGACTCGGTTGATTTTTGGTGAATATTCTAAAGTTTCAGAACTCCACACTTAGAAGAAATTTCGCAGAAAACCAGTCAATGGAACCCTATGGAAGAAAAGTGAGTTATCGGATTTCGGGTAAGTACTTGACTGGCAGGGTTAAGGTTCTGGGTAAGACTCAGGGGTCCCCCAGGATCAGGTAAGTACAGTTTTTACACCCTCAGCGGCACAGGGGCGGCCGGGTGCAGAGTGAGAAGGCCCAATGTTATCCTATGGCAGGCGGGGGCCCCGGGTTGGTGGCTGCTGGCAAGCAGGCCACGCGACTGTGGGAGCTGGGCTCCTGGTCACTTGCTCAGGGCAAGTAGGGAAGTAGGTTAGGATAGAGGTTGCACTTCCAGGGGCACTCGGGCGGCTGGGTGCAGGGTGCTTTGAGCCGTCGGGCGCTCAATGTTAAACAATAGAGGTCGTGAAAGGTGAAGAAAGGCTGCAGGCTCGGGGACGGTGATTCTTCAGGGACGACCAACACTTCAGGAGGTAAGTTGGGGTCTTGGAGGATAGGTAGACACCCAGGAGTTGGGCACAAGGGGCCGTGGGCGCCGGGTGCAGGGGTGTCTTTGAGGTCGGGAAATCTTACCCCCTGCTGGTCGCGGTTGGAGGGGTCCCTTGTCCTGAGGCTGCAGGCGTCGTCTGGGTCGTCGAGGAGGGTCCTTGGCCACTGGATTCCAGGTCAGAATCGCCGGGGGACGTCCTCGAGGTCTCTGGTCACTCAGGCACAGGCTGGACTCGGCGGGTGCAGAGTGTGCAGGTTTCGCGGCTCCGTGCCAGGGCCGGGTCTTTGGTAGGTTTTCTTTTGAGCAGTACCACTGCTCGTGGGAGTCCCTGGGTCGAAGGCTGTAGCACAGAAGTCAGGTCCTCCGGGGTTTGTGAGGTTGCTGAGGCCGGGATTCCGCAGGAGCAGGTTCAGAGGTCGACAGGCCGGTAGGGCTGGGGCCAAGTCAGTTGTTGTCGCCTCCTTTTAGCAGCTGCACGGCTGGTCTTCTTGCTTCGTCTTCTCTTCTTGTTTTCGGATTTGGGAACTCCGGAAGGAAGGTTCAGGGAGCCCCTAAATACTAAATTTAGGGGTGGTTACAGGTAGGTAAGGGCAGGGACCAATGGGTCCCTTCCCTGGGGTGGGTACACCCCTATTCTGTTCCTCTCCAGTGGGAGGGGGCAGGAGCCTGTCCCTGGTTGGCCAGGTCCCCCCATCCTCAAGATGGCGGGGACTCGAGTTTGTGCTTCACCTCGCCTCCCCCACCTTAGGGGTGGAGTTGGCAGAGGTGGGCACAACCCATTTCCTGCTTCTCGTTTTCCCGCCGGTTCTCCCGCCAGGAGTGGGGGTAGAACCAGTAGGCTTTGGCACCTCGTCCCGGGATGTGCATTGTTTCAGGCCCCTGAGAGCAGAGGCTCTCGACCCAGGGGTCCAGAAACATGTCTGGTGGTGGCAGCCTGGGCAGCCACTCAGTCCGGACACTGGAGGTCGGGTTGGTTTCAGGGGGCATCTCTAAGATGCCCTCTGAGTGCGTTTTACATTAAATCCCACACTGGCATCAGTGGGGGTTTAATGTGCTGAGAAGTTTGATACCAAACTTCTTAGTCTTCAGTGGGGCCATTATGGTGCTGTGGAGTTCGTAATGACAGACTCCCAGCACCATATACTCTTAATGGCAGCACTGCACTTACAATGCCCAAGAATGGACTTGGGCACTGTAGGGGCACAGGGCTCATGCCTCTATGCCCTCACCACTGGCATAGTGCACCCAGCTAGAGGGGTGGCTGACCTAGGCCAGGGCAGTGGCTTGTAGGCATGGCACACAGGGATGTGAGCCATGTCGACTCTTCACTTTTGTTCTGCACCAAGACACGCAGCCTGCAAAGGCAGTGTGTGTGTGTAAGGTGCAGGGTCCCTAAGGGTGGCACAACAAGTGCTGCAGCCCTTAGGGGCCTTCCCTGGTCACAGTGCCCTGGGTACCCATGGTACCATTTACCAGGGGCTGACCTGTGGCCAGGGATGTCAATTGGGTGTAGGTATCAATGCAATTTTAGGGAAGGAACACAGGCCCTGGGTACCTGGTTGGCAGGAGCCCAGGGCACACTCAGTCAAAGTACATCAGCCATTCAGCAAAAAGTGGGGGCATACCATGTAAGAAAGATGGCACTTTCTCACACAACTCCCCCAAACGAAAGATGATGAGACTAACCTTGCCCTATGGAGTCTTCATTGTCTAAGTGGAAGAACCTGGAAAGGCCATCTGCATTGGCATGGGCAGTGCCAGGTCTGTGTTCCACTTCAAAGTCCATTCCCTGTAGGGAGATGGACCACCTCAACAGTTTTGGGTTTTCTCCTTTCATTTGCATTAGCCACCTGAGAGGTCTGTGGTCAGTTTGAACTAGGAAGTGAGTTCCAAACAGGTAGGGCCTCAGCTTCTTCAGGGACCAGACCACAGCAAAGGCCTCCCTCTCAATGGCACTCCAACGCTGCTCCCTGGGGAGAAGCCTTCTGCTTATAAAAGCAACAGGTTGGTCTTGGCCTTCATCATTGGTCTGGGATAGGACCGCTCCTATCCCTAGCTCAGAGGCATCAGTCTGCACAATGAACTGCTTGGCATAATCTGGTGCTTTTAGAATTGGTGCTGAGCACATTGCTTCTTTCAGAGTGTCAAAAGCCTTTTGGCAACAGACTGTCCAGTTTACTTTCTTTGGCATCTTCTTGGAGGTGAGTTCTTTGAGGGGAGTCACAAGGGACCCATATCCCTTCACAAACCTCCTGTAGTACCCAGTCAAGCCAAGGAATGCCCTGACTTGGGTCTGAGTTGTTGGAGCTACCCAGTCCAGGATAGCCTGGATCTTGGGCTGTAAGGGTTGTACCTGGCCTCCACCAACCAGGTGGCCCAAGTACACCACAGTGCCCTGCCCTATCTGGCATTTGGATGCCTTGATAATTAGGCCTGCAGTTTGCAGGGCCTTTAAAACCTTCCCAAGGTGGACCAGGTGATCCTGCCAGGTGGAACTGAAGACAGCAATATCATCAAGATAAGCTGCACTAAAGGACTCCAACCCAGCAAGGACTTGATTCACCAACCTCTGGAAGGTGGCAGGGGCATTCTTTAAACCAAAGGGCATAACAGTGAACTGAAAATGCCCATCAGGTGTGGAGAATGCTGTTTTCTGTTTGGCTCCTGGGGCCATGCCAATCTGCCAGTACCCTGCAGTTAAGTCAAAGGTACTCAGGTATTTGGCTGCACCCAATCGGTCTATCAGTTCATCAGCTCTTGGGATAGGGTGTGCATCTGTCTTGGTGACAGAGTTGAGACCCCTATAGTCCACACAAAACCTCATCTCTCTCTTTTCACCCTTTTGATGAGGTTTGGGGACCAGAACCACTGGGCTAGCCCAGGGGCTCTCAGAGGGCTCAATAACCCCTAGCTCCAGCATCTTGCTGACTTCAGCTCTGATGCTTTCCTTAACTTGGTCTGACTGACGATAGATCTTGTTTTTGACAGGTGCACTGTCACCAGTGTCCACATCATGGGTACACCAGTTTGTCAGACCAGGGGTCAAGGAAAAGAGCCCAGCATACTGCTGCAAGACTTGCTTGCAGTCAGTCTGCTGTTGGGCAGTGAGGGTGTCTGAAAAGACAACTCCATCTACTGACCCATCTTTTGGGCTGTGGGAGAGGAGATCAGGGAGAGGTTCACTCTCAGCTTCCTGTTCCTCATCTGTCACCATCAGCATGGTGATGTCAGCCCTGTCATTGTAGAGTTTTAGGCGGTTCACATGGATAACCCTTTTGGGTGTCCTGCTGGTGCCCAGGTCAACCAGGTAGGTGACCTCACTCTTTTTCTCTAGGATAGGGTAAGGGCCACTCCATCTGTCCTGGAGGGCCCTTGGTGCCACTGGCTCCAAAACCCATACCTGTTGCCCAGGTTGGAATTCAACCAGTGCAGCTTTTTGGTCATACCAGTGCTTCTGAAGCTCCTGGCTGGCCTCAAGGTTCTTGGATGCCTTTTCCATGTACTCAGCCATTCTGGACCTTAGGCCAAGCACATAGTCCACTATATCTTGTTTGGGTTCTTGGAGAGGTCTCTCCCAGCCCTCCTTTACAAGACAGAGTGGTCCCCTCACAGGATGGCCAAACAGAAGTTCAAAGGGTGAGAAACCTACCCCCTTCTGTGGCACTTCTCTGTAAGCGAAAAGCAGGCATGGTAGTAGGACATCCCATCTCCTTTTGAGTTTTTCAGGGAGCCCCATGATCATGCCTTTCAATGTCTTGTTGAACCTCTCAACAAGGCCATTGGTTTGTGGATGGTAGGGTGTAGTAAACTTGTACTGCACCCCACACTCCTTCCACATGTGGGTCAGGTAAGCAGACATGAAGTTGGAACCTCTGTCTGAAACCACCTCCTTAGGAAACCCTACCCTGGTGAAGACACCAATGAGGGCTTTGGCTACTGCAGGAGCTGTAGTAGTCCTAAGGGGAATAGCCTCAGGATACCTAGTGGCATGATCCACTACCACCAGTATGAATTTGTTCCCTGAGGCTGTGGGAGGTTCCAGTGGACCCACTATGTCCACACCTACCCTTTCAAAGGGAACCCCCACCACAGGTAGTGGTATCAGGGGGCCTTTGGATGGCCACCTGTCTTGCCACTGGCTTGACAGGTAACACAGGAGCTGACAAACTCCTTCACCTTTTGGTGCATCTGGGGCCAGTAAAAGTGGCTAACTAGCCTTTCCCAAGTTTTGGTTTGGCCCAGATGTCCAGCTAGGGGGATGTCATGAGCCAAAGTTAGGAGGAACTCCCTGTACTTCTGGGGCACTACCACTCTCCTGGTGGTTCCAGGGTTGGGGTCTTTTGCCTCAGTGTACAGTAATCCCTCTTCCCAATAGACTCTGTGGGTACCACTGACATCTCCCTTGGCTTCTGAAACAGCTTGCTGCCTCAGGCTTTCAAGAGTGGGACAGTCTTGCTGTCCCTGGCACAGCTCTTCCCTAGAGGGTCCCCCTGGGCCCAAGAGTTCAACCTGGTAAGGGTCAAGCTCTAGGGGCTCAGTTCCCTCTGGGGCTTCCAGGTTCTCTCCCTGAGGAGAGGGGTCCTGCTCTTGTGACTGTGTAGAAGCTGGTCCGCCAGTCTTCTTTCCTTTTCTCTTGGTAGGCTGGGCCATCATTTCAGGCTCCAACACTATTTCTTCACCCTGCCTTTTGCTCTGTGCTCTTGTTTTTACACACACCAATTCAGGGATGCCCAGCATGGCTGCATGGGCCTTTAGCTCCACCTCTGCCCAGGCTGAGGTTTCCAGATCATTTCCTAGCAGACATGCAGCTGGTAACTTCGGAGAGACCACTACCTGCTTCAGGCCAGTAACCCCCCAGCCTAATGTCACCATGGCCATGGGATGACTAGTGGTGACACTGTCAGCATTGGTGACTGGGTAAGTTTTCCCAATCAAGTATTGCTCAGGGGAAACCAGTGTGTCCCTCACCATAGTGACACTGGCACCTGTATCCCTCAGAGCCTCTACTCTAGTTCCATTCACCCAGGGGTATTGCAAATACTTCTTTAAGTTGGGTGGCCACACAGCTACAGTGGCAAATTCCACTTCCCCTAGGGAGACCAGACTTGCCTCAGTGTGTTCCCAGATTTGCTCAGGGTACACTTCTGATCCCATCTGTAAACTTGCTGCCCCAGGAGTAGCTGTACTGGGTGCCTTAGGGGCTTTGTTGTGGGGGCAAGTTTTGTCTACAGTGAGGTGTCCTGACTTCTTACAGTTATTACACCAGGCCTTCAAGGGATCAAAGTTCTTCCCCCTATAGGGTTGAGGCACATAGGGAGTAGTTTGGGACCCACCCCCTGAACAGGTTTTTGGGGCCCTTTGGAAGACTCAGACTTTTTATCTTGGGGATTCTCACCACCTTTCCCCTGGGGGGTTTGGTGACCACCTTCTTTTGGTCACCCCCAGTGGTTGTCCTTGTCACCCTAGTCTTGACCCAGTGGTCTGCCTTCTTTCCCAATTCTTGGGGAGAAATTAGACCTAGGTCTACCAAATGCTGATGCAACTTTTCATTTGTGCAATTACTTAGTATGTGTTCCTTCATAAACAAATTGTAAAGTCCAGAAAAATCATGCACATTATGTCCAGCTAACCAGCCATCCAGTGTCTTTACTGAGTAGTCCACGAAGTCAATCCAGGACTGGGTCTGGGTTTTGTGAGCCCCCTGAATCTAATTCTATACTCCTCAGTAGTGAGCCCAAATCCCTCAATCAGAGTACTCTTCATGAGGTCATAGGACCCTGCATCTGGCCCAGAGAGGGTCAGAAGCCTGTCTCTGCAGTTACCAGAGAACAGTTCCCACAGGAGTGCCCCCACAGAGGTTTCTTTACTCTTCTTATTTCACAAGCCCTCTCAAAGGCTGTGAACCATTTGGTGATGTCATCACCTTCCTCAAACTTAGGGACAATCCCTTTGGGGATTTTAGGTTCAGAAGTTTCCTCCCTATCCTTATTTTTAGTATTGCTGCCACCATTGATGGGTGCTAAACCCATCTCCTGTCTTTCCTTCTCTAGAGCCAGGAGTCTGGTCTCTAGGTCCAGTCGTTTGGCCAACCTTGCTAACAAGTTGTCCTCCTCACTGAGGCTATCCTCAGTGTCCTCTCTGGGACCAGGACCACCTAGGTGGCCCCTAGGTCCCCAGAGGTCTATTCTTGGAGTTAAGGGTGCAGGGACCCTATCTTCCCTAGGAAGTGATGGAGGTGGGTTACCATCCCCATCCTCCTCATTCCTTTCCTCCTCTGTTGGGTCATCACCATGCTCAGAGGGGTGGGCTTTAGCATACTCAGCCAGGAGCTCCTGGAGCCCTTGTTTGGTTGGATGCTGGCCCATTGGTATATCTTTAAGTTTGCATAAGGACCTTATCTCTTTGAAAGACAAATGAAGATAAGGGGTGAGGTCGAGCTCCTCAACCAGTTCCTGTATGTCATTATTATCTTCACTAATAGCTGGGTTCTTGTCTTGAGACATTTAAAAAAAAAAAATTCTAACCCCTCTAACCTTGGCTATAGTGACTTTTTATTTTCTAAGATGCTACAGGGACTTAAGCAAGGCCCTAACAAGACTTTTAGTAATTTGGTAAAAAAAAATGCCAATTAAAAAAATCAGAATTCTAAAGGCAATTTAAGAGTTCTGTCGTGTGATCAGATGGTAACCAAGTAGTCCAACAAATGCAAGTTTGTATCCCACCGCTGATCCACCAATGTAGGAAAGTGGCTCTGTATATACTGTACCCAAGTAAGGTTCAGGGTGTACAGAGTCCACAGTCCCCAGAGGGTTGACAGAGGCTAAAGTTAGATATAACCTTACTCTCCAAAGTGGTAGCTTGGTCGAGCAGTAAGGCAGTATCAGAGGACAGTGTAAAGCATTTGTTGTACACACTCAGTCAGCAAATGAAGCCACACACTCAAGAACTGAACTCTAGGCCAATGGTTTGTATATAAAAAAATATATGCTTGTTTTATTTTAGAACCAACAATAGGATCAAAATATACTTTCTCAGTATGAGATGCTTTGGTTATTCACCTTACAGATAGGCAGTAGACTTTTTTGATAGTGGTTATCACAGTTGGTGCAAGAGGCAACACAGGGTCAAATTCAATGCAACATTGAGCTCAATGGAAAATTATGCTTAATTACAATTGATTACTTTGCAGAGCACTTTTCTAACCACAGGACTGGATCCTGGATTCAGTCCTGGGACACTTCCTGTAAACAGGTAAGAAAAAGCGTTTTGGTTATTGTAGTGATTTTTGAAGAATATTACTATATTTCAAAAGCTGACACTTAGAAACTTTTCTGGGTAAAATTACCAATGTTATCCTATGAAAGGAAATACAGTGTGCAAGCAAAGTATGTTTACGTTACTTTTGTAATCCAGTGCTGGACTCCTAGGTTCAGCACTGGGACATTTACTTCAAACAGGTAAGTAATTACGTTTTTGTAGTTTGTTCGATTTTTAAAGAATATTTGTAAAATACAGAAATCGACACTTAGAAGAAATTTCACAGAAAACCAGTCAATGGATCCCTATGAAAGAAAAGTGAGTTAGCGGTAAGTAACGTTGCGATTACTTTTTAGGGCCAGTGTTGGGCACTCGGGTCCAGCACTGAGGCCCCTTCTAATACTAGGTGAGTATTTTCGTTTTCGTGACTCGGTTGATTTTTGGTGAATATTCTAAAGTTTCAGAACTCCACACTTAGAAGAAATTTCGCAGAAAACCAGTCAATGGAACCCTATGGAAGAAAAGTGAGTTATCGGATTTCGGGTAAGTACTTGACTGGCAGGGTTAAGGTTCTGGGTAAGACTCAGGGGTCCCCCAGGATCAGGTAAGTACAGTTTTTACACCCTCAGCGGCACAGGGGCGGCCGGGTGCAGAGTGAGAAGGCCCAATGTTATCCTATGGCAGGCGGGGGCCCCGGGTTGGTGGCTGCTGGCAAGCAGGCCACGCGACTGTGGGAGCTGGGCTCCTGGTCACTTGCTCAGGGCAAGTAGGGAAGTAGGTTAGGATAGAGGTTGCACTTCCAGGGGCACTCGGGCGGCTGGGTGCAGGCAGTGCTTAATTTGTAAAATATGAAGTGCAGGTGCTCAAATGTTTGTCGGAGGCCACACCTTCTTTTCTCTGGCTCCACCCACTTCCTCCACTGGCTCCACCCGCATCCTCAACTGACACTGCGAAAAGTCAGATGAATTTCAGCAACGGAGCCTTCCTCATAGTAAAGTTTTGATAGGAGGTTCCCCTGCCCTGTGAACATTTTGAAAAAGATTAAATCAAAAGTGCATTTAAAGCACAATTTTGGAATAAATTAGCTAAAATCACTAATGCATTGAAAAGGGACAATTCCAGTGCTCTATGTGCCAATTAAATTAGATTAAACGCCACCACGCTCAAACAAAAAAAAAGCAGTGTTGGTTTGGCAATGGGCATGGAATGACCTGCTTAGTATTATTTACAGTTATTTATACTCGTGGTGGGCAGGGCGTCCGGGGCACTGCCTTATTTATTACACTATATAGCTAGGTAGGCCTGCAGGTTTGGCCCAGGGCAAAGCAAAGCATCCTACATTTAGAGAAGGCAAACGTGCCTTGAAATGAAAATGAAACCATGGGCTCTGCACCAGGGTGAAACAGAACCATTAGGTTTTACAACTCAGAGCTGTAATCCATATTTTTCATAAAATTCCCTGCCATGCGACCAGGTAGCATTGAAACAAGCCAGTTATAAGAGGGAGGTAGAGACCCCTCTGGTGACTTGTAGCGAAGTTGGAAAGTTCCAATACCTATCTTTTCAGGGTAAACAAGCAGGACATTTCAGCAGGTATACATCCAGACTATCGCTATGCCCAAGATTATACTAGGGGTACTGTGAGGGGGTATGAAGATCAAAACTGAAATAGTGTCTCGCTGTTCTAGAGGTACAGCGCTGTCAATCATAATCTTCGGAAAATTGCATTTTACCGTTTGCCTAATTTTTCACGTTGCTCCCTTGTCATTCTGTGTGAACCAGAAAAACTGTCAAGAACAGTACGTTTTTTGAAAAACAGTGACTATTTGGAAGATGTGCTCCATATGTGGCAATATATTGAGTGCAAATTGTAATTCAAATTACTCCACATAATTTTACAACAATAAGATTTTAAGCGGATAAAGTACCCACTGTGAGTGACTCTTTTTGACACCTCGATTAACTGTTACAGGTCCTTATGTTCCCAGTCTTTTAACTAAGTTCAACACTCTCAGAGGTCAGGTCACATCATCCAAAATCTCCTATGTTCTCTTTGAGAAAGTACATTTGCCTTTTTTGTGCCATAATTGAAGATCCCTTCACTGGGTGCAACATAAAACTCAAAAAAGTAACCTCATCAACCCATATGTATATAGTGTATAATCTAGAATTTTCCATGTGAAAGAGTCATTCTGACTGCTTTTTCTTGGTCCAACACTTAAAACACAAAATCAACCAACGTGTAATACCCCACAAGAAGCAGCATAATTTACTCCACCCTGTGCCTAGCAGGAATGAAAGACTATACTGTAATCCAATCGGTATCCAGAAACATAATCAAATGTGACCTCTCTAGTAAGAGTCAGATATTCCTTCGTGTTTTAAGGGAGGTAGAAATGGCTCTTGAAACTTGCATTAAGTGACGTGCAGTTTCGCATCTCTGTTCTCTCGAGTATGACATTACCTCCATGCTTCAGAGATTAACTGTGTAAAGTAGACTTTCCGGATCTGAATTTTGGGAATTATTTATGGGAAACGAATCCCCAGTACCTGACCTTTAGTTTTGAGAGAACAAAATCACGTCTGTGTTCCCTGAAAGCAGTGCTTAGGGTTTTATGGCCTTGATCATGATTACGATCCTTTCGTTGCATTCAGGTGGTGATGGCTGCTCGACTGGTTTATAGGAGCCTGCCTGCTGCTGCTGCCTGCCTGGACTGCCCTCAACCTCAAAGTCGTCGGGCTGATGATGGCTCGTCACGGGGTGAGGGTGTGCCAGGGCGTGGCAATCGGAAAAAAAATCTGTGCGCGCCGCGCTGCCTGCCCTACACAACATTCTGCTTTTCATGGCATTATTTAGCCACTATTAAGCCAGTAAAAGCGGAGCCACTGTTAAGCACTGAGGCTGGGAGGAGGATACTAAGTTCAAACAAGGCAGGGCCGGGCAGGGCCTTTAACTTTAAACCCGGCCGACCGCCGGCCCTATATCGTGATACGGGGCAGGGCCTTCTTTAACAACGTAACCCCGGCCGGCCCTATTCTGATATAAATACATTTATTAAGTTTAAGTGTATGTAGTACCGTGGGCCGGGGCAGGCCAGGCACAGTGTGTCATCGAATCTCTTGTTGATGGAGATGGAGCCGGAGATACCGCGGTGGCGGTGCCCGACACGCCACCACGCTAAAAAAAAAAAAAAAAGTAGCGTGCGTTGGTTTGGGCATGCAATGCATGGCATGATGACTGCTTAGAGGCGTGCGTACTACTTACGGTTACGCTCGTGGTCGGCCAGGGCTGCGGGGCACTGCCTTTCCGCCTGGTGCTACTGCTGCGCTGCCTGCCCTCAGCGTGGTCAGGCAGATGACTCGTGGGGTGCGGGTGTGCCGGGGCGTGGCAATTGGAAAAAGATCTGCGCGCAGCGCGCACAACCAAATCTAGCCTAGGCCCAGCCCAATCAGTGTCTGACTCCCGCCCACCACCGGCAACACTGAACTAAGGAAGGGCCGCCATGACGCCATCACAATGATCACATATATGATGATGATCAATGCACTGACTGAAATTATGCATTAATCTTTGCTCAATGCAGTCTCCGGCCGGCTCACAAGTCACAACGAAGCACTCACTGGGACTCGGGGAGACCGAGAAGTTAGAACAGCACTCTGCGCCAAGTCAGTAAGCTAACATCATGTAAAATGTGACGTGCAGTCATGCAGAGTTGTAGACCCGTGTAGACCCGGCCCTGAAAAGTAAGTGCCGGTGCTAAGCACCGGCAAGCACCGGCACAAATTAAGCACTGGGTGCAGGGTGCTTTTGAGCCGTCGGGCGCTCAATGTTAAACAATAGAGGTCGTGAAAGGTGAAGAAAGGCTGCAGGCTCGGGGACGGTGATTCTTCAGGGACGACCAACACTTCAGGAGGTAAGTTGGGGTCTTGGAGGATAGGTAGACACCCAGGAGTTGGGCACAAGGGGCCGTGGGGCGCCGGGTGCAGGGGTGTCTTTTGAGGTCGGGAAATCTTACCCCCTGCTGGTCGCGGTTGGAGGGGTCCCTTGTCCTGAGGCTGCAGGCGTCGTCTGGGTCGTCGAGGAGGGTCCTTGGCCACTGGATTCCAGGTCAGAATCGCCGGGGGACGTCCTCGAGGTCTCTGGTCACTCAGGCACAGGCTGGACTCGGCGGGTGCAGAGTGTGCAGGTTTCGCGGCTCCGTGCCAGGGCCGGGTCTTTGGTAGGTTTTCTTTTGAGCAGTACCACTGCTCGTGGGAGTCCCTGGGTCGAAGGCTGTAGCACAGAAGTCAGGTCCTCCGGGGTTTGTGAGGTTGCTGAGGCCGGGATTCCGCAGGAGCAGGTTCAGAGGTCGACAGGCCGGTAGGGCTGGGGCCAAGTCAGTTGTTGTCGCCTCCTTTTAGCAGCTGCACGGCTGGTCTTCTTGCTTCGTCTTCTCTTCTTGTTTTCGGATTTGGGAACTCCGGAAGGAAGGTTCAGGGAGCCCCTAAATACTAAATTTAGGGGTGGTTACAGGTAGGTAAGGGCAGGGACCAATGGGTCCCTTCCCTGGGGTGGGTACACCCCTATTCTGTTCCTCTCCAGTGGGAGGGGGCAGGAGCCTGTCCCTGGTTGGCCAGGTCCCCCCATCCTCAAGATGGCGGGGACTCGAGTTTGTGCTTCACCTCGCCTCCCCCACCTTAGGGGTGGAGTTGGCAGAGGTGGGCACAACCCATTTCCTGCTTCTGGTTTTCCCGCCGGTTCTCCCGCCAGGAGTGGGGGTAGAACCAGTGGGGACCAGTTTGCTGGAAGCAGCAAATGGTCTGGGGAAACTCCAAAGGCGGCAGGCCTTTGAAGCTCCCCCTGCCCATCCTGGGGGAGGAGGCTTTGGCACCTCGTCCCGGGATGTGCATTGTTTCAGGCCCCTGAGAGCAGAGGCTCTCGACCCAGGGGTCCAGAAACATGTCTGGTGGTGGCAGCCTGGGCAGCCACTCAGTCCGGACACTGGAGGTCGGGTTGGTTTCAGGGGCATCTCTAAGATGCCCTCTGGAGTGCGTTTTACATTAAATCCCACACTGGCATCAGTGGGGGTTTAATGTGCTGAGAAGTTTGATACCAAACTTCTTAGTCTTCAGTGGGGCCATTATGGTGCTGTGGAGTTCGTAATGACAGACTCCCAGCACCATATACTCTTAATGGCAGCACTGCACTTACAATGCCCAAGAATGGACTTGGGCACTGTAGGGGCACAGGGCTCATGCCTCTATGCCCTCACCACTGGCATAGTGCACCCAGCTAGAGGGGTGGCTGACCTAGGCCAGGGCAGTGGCTTGTAGGCATGGCACACAGGGATGTGAGCCATGTCGACTCTTCACTTTTGTTCTGCACCAAGACACGCAGCCTGCAAAGGCAGTGTGTGTGTGTAAAGGTGCAGGGTCCCTAAGGGTGGCACAACAAGTGCTGCAGCCCTTAGGGGCCTTCCCTGGTCACAGTGCCCTGGGTACCCATGGTACCATTTACCAGGGGCTGACCTGTGGCCAGGGATGTCAATTGGGTGTAGGTATCAATGCAATTTTAGGGAAGGAACACAGGCCCTGGGTACCTGGTTGGCAGGAGCCCAGGGCACACTCAGTCAAAGTACATCAGCCATTCAGCAAAAGTGGGGGCATACCATGTAAGAAAGATGGCACTTTCTCACATGAACTGTTGATCAAAACTGATAAACCTACATCCAACAAGATGGTAGTAGTTTCCAAATTCTCTACAATGAGTCAACGCTATAAGAAGTGTATCAACAAACATTGGCAAATGCTGGCTATGGAACCTGACTTTAAAGATATTTTTTGTGAAAGACCCATTTTTGCGTACACCAGAGGGAGAAACCTCAAAGAATTACTCACCAGCAAACCTGAACAACCTATGATCAACATCTTTAAGGGTACCATACCCTGTATGAATTGCAGCAACTGTAACAACGTCATTAAGGGTTCTTGGACCACTCATCCCATGAAAGGTTCTCGCATCAACCTCAAAGTCACCGCAACGTGTGACACCATGAATGTCGTTTATCTGCTCAAATGTCCCTGCGGATTACCCTATGTGGGCAAAACTGAAAGGAAGATCAAGACAAGAATTCATGAGCATAAAAGCAACATAAGAACCAAAAATATGAAATCCACTGTGGCTGCACATTTTTCTGAAAATCATCACAATATTTGTCAACTCAAATTCCTCATCCTAGAAATCATTGAGAAGAAAGAAGGCAGAAACAACAACAATTTTTTGCTACAACGTGAACATTTTTGGATAAAAGCCTTGAACTCACTGAAACCTTTTGGGTTGAATGACCGGATGGAGTTTTCGTGCTATTTGTAGACCCCTGGTTTACTCTCTGGACCCATGTAATATAAAGCTCTCTCTTTGTTATCGTAATCTTTATCTCTCTTTTTTCACATATCTCATTATTCATCATTTCTTTCTCAGTTGCACATTTGTATCTATTTTCTTTTTATTCTTTTTCCTTTTCATTGTAACACACATGTATTATTTCGTTTCATTGTCGTTCTAACATGTCTGCCGTTTTATGTGGTTTTTATATAGCCCTTTACTGTCCGTTTTCTATTTCCGTCACATTTCGTTTAACCCGCTTCACCTTTTTGACTTGTTGAGACTGCATTGACTAGACGCGACATTGTTCTCAGCGATGTACGTAAGTTTGTTTCCCTTGTGAACACTAGCAAATGCTGTAATTACCAGCGCTGTTTCTCATTGCATAGCGTTCACCGTTGCATGGATAACTAATACACCTTATCGCACTGGCTAAGCGCCGGGCTTTTTTCACCGTTCATACCATGCATGCTTAGACTGTTTTTCAACAGATTACACACCGACACGATTCAAACTTTTCCGTTCCAGTTTGACTAACTTATTTGATAACCTTGAGTGTTAAACTGTATTACTTAACGGCGTGTCAATTTTTTAACACACTTTATTCACACGGGTTTCTTTCTCTATTTATTTGACCACACCGCGCTCAACCGTTACGACTTAGTCACATACTTTTTTTACTTTATCACCGTTTGAACTTACTGAACATTCGGTTCATCGCTTCTTGGGTTTATACATTTGAGTTTACTATATGCTTTTAGGTTGTCACACAACTGCACCTTTCTTGTCCTAGAGGTTTATATATACACAGTGTGTTTTTTCATACTTAATTGAACATCTCACGTGCATCGGCACCTAATGCATGTTGCTGCCTCTCTTCACCTCATTTCGATGTTTTATTGCTACATTGTTTCTATGAGATTCAGTTGGCTTGGAGAGCATGTTCCCTTATATTTACTTTTATTTTCAGAATCTTGGCCCCTGATGAAGGGCCCGATGGCCCGAAATGCATTGGGTTTTGCATATATATGGATCGCATGAACATGGATTGTTTTGACTAAACTGAAGATTGTGTCATTTAAGCATATCATTAAATTTAAACACAATGAACTGTTCGAACACCTTGAAACATTGGATTTTCTACTTCAATTATCGTTGGTACTAAAGTTTTTTCACCCCACAGGGGGCTTTACTGTGCTCAGAGGGACGCCCCTACACAGGTGGCGCTTCTTTTTCATTATTCATTCACACCCCTAATCAGAGGGTGATACCTGCTGAAGCAAGCTACAAATTCACATCCTGAAACACTCATTGGTGTGCGTAGTCCACACTTTCTTTCTACATTACCCTCAGGGGGGGCATGCGTGCTCCCAAGGAAGTCCTGGTGCGCCGGGCAGGTGCTCAGCTGCAGGGTTTAGTCCCTGGGTTGGGAGGCCAAGTTCAGGTCCTGCCTGACCTGGAGGGAAGGACGACTGTAAGCAGTGTCCTGACCGGTTTGTCTTCTAGGGGTACCACTCCAGGTGGGAGGGTGCAGAGCTCTAGAAGAGGGTGCAGAGGGAGGGAGCCCTCACCTCTGACCCCGGTTCAACCTGAGGGTTTAGATCCAAGGGTGGTGAATCAGTTGCAGGGTCAAAGCCCTGAGCTGGTGGAAGAATTGTGTAGGAGGTCTGGTTCCAGCGTCCTGACAGTTTTTGGTTCTGAGGGTCCCTCTCCTGGGAGGAGAGTGCAGAACCCCAGAAGGAGAGGTAAGGAGAGGAGAGCCTCGCCCGAGACCTCTGGTGAACCTGAGGATGCGGACCCTAGGTTGAAGGATCAGTGGCTATTTAGAACTGCACTGATGAGAGGAAGAGTGGAGTATGGTTACTATGTACCAGGGGTTACTGCCCCCCACTTTGTGAGTTGGCAAGGACCAGTGGGTCAGGGGTTGCCCGCTCTGAGGTCGGAGCACCCCAGGACTGACCCTGGTGAGGCCACTTCTGGCCTAGGGGTCTTCATGCTCTGTCAGGTGGACAGGAGGCTGGAGACCTGCGCCAGGCAGACTCTCACACAACTCATGAGGAGTGTATTCCCCTTGGGGGGGTTGGTGTACTCCCCGGAAGTCCTGGGTTGCCAGGCACAGGTCCAGCCTAAGGGTACCGGCCCTGGGTTGGAGGACCAGGTTCAGGGTGTCCCCCTGACCTGGGGGAAGGGGCAACTGCTAACAGTGCCACTACCAGTTTGTCTTCTGGGGGTGCCGCTCCAGGTGGGAGGGTACAGTGCCCCAGGGAGGAGGACTGGGTTTGGGAGAGCCTACCCCAGTCCCTTGTTCAGCCTCAGGGTACAGACCCTGGGCTGGTGTACCAGTTGCAGGATAGCACCCCTGAACTGGTGGGTGAATTGTGCAGAACGCCTGCCACAGGTGGCCTGACACTTCTGGAGTTGAGGGGGACTGCTCCCGGTGGGGGGATGCAGTGCTCCAGGGAGGAGGACAGGGTGTGGGAGAGGCCACCCCAGTCCTGTGTCCAGCGTCAGGGTACAGACCCTAGGCTGGTGTACCAGTTGCAGGATAGCACCCCTGAACTGGTGGGCGAATTGTGCAAGGCACCTGCCACAGGTGCCCTGACAATTCTGGAAGGGGGTACCGCTCCAGGTGGGAGGGTACGGAGCCCCTGGGAGGAAGACCGGGGGTGGGAAAGCCTACCCCAGTCTCCTGTCCAGCCGCCGGGTACAGACCCTAGGCTGGTGGGTCAGTGCCAGGATGTCATCCCTGTCCTGACCAGAGGGAGAGTGGACGAGGGGTGCCAGGCACCGGGGGCTACCGCCCCCCACTCTCTGACACCACAGAGGTTAGAGAGCCCTGAGAGGCATAGGGCCTGGGTCTCTCCACTGACAACTGTCGGTAGCCACTGTGGCTTACTGTCCTGGTGGACAGAGTTGCCCCTGGGAGGGGGGCAGGAGTCACACCCCGGGGGTGGACTGGGCCACACCACTGTGTTGGCCATGTGGGCACTGTCGGCCTGTTGGGACACATCTGTGAGCAAAGTAAGTTTAGGCGCTGCACAGATGGGGTTCACAGGTGAAGAGAAGGGTACCCCATGGGTCAGCTTAGTAGGCCCTGAGAGTATGGATAGAGGAATCCAACTGGGTTTAGAAAGGCGTAGAACCACAACGTGCCCCCGCTGTTGTGGGCCAGGTCTATGTTCTATCGCCCCAAGCAGGGAAGTCCATCAAGGGATTGATTAGTCTACCCTGGCTTTAGGCTGGGAGGGGGTTGTGTTAGACTTGGCTTTTTCAGCGGGTTTACCCCCAGACTTTTTGCTTTTTGGCCTCCTGTTTTTGACCCTGTGTGTGTTGGTTTTAGGACTCTGGGCACTTTACCACTGCTAATCAGTGCTAAAGTGCATATGCTCTCTGTGTAAAATGTGTTATGGATTGGTGTTTCCATGATTGGCCTATTTGATTTATGTGTCAGTCCCTAGTAAAGTGCACTGCGAGTGCCAGGGCCTATAAATCAAATGCTGTTGGTGGGCTGCAGCACTGGATTGTGCCACCCACGCAAACAGCCCGTAAAGTGTAACTCTGGCCTGCTATTGCAGAGCCTGTGCGCAGGCTGGGGCTGCCATGTGACTTGGCAAGTGCACACACTTTCCAGTCCCTAAACCTTCCCTTTTCTACATGTTAGTCACCCCTAAGGTAGGCCCAAGGTACCCCTGTGGGCAGGGTGCATTGTATGTGAAAGGTAGGACATGCCCTGGTGTGTGTGGCATGTCCTGATAGTGAATTACAGCCTATTTCGTTTTTCACTATTGCAAGGCTACCTGTCCCCCATAGGCCAGAATGGGCAGTTTTGATTATTACATCTTATAATCCTAACTGACTCCGGGAACATGGTAGAAATTTGAGTTTAGTATGCCTGAACTCAGAATGATAAAATACATCTTTTAGTGAAGTTGGTTTTAACATTCTGTGTTTGAAAATACCACTTTTAGAAAGTAGGTATTTTCTTGTCTAACTATCCAGGCCTGCCTCTGCTAGGTTGTGTATTCCTTGTCTGGAGTTTGAGTGACAGGGCGGGGGATTCCAGGAGACAGAATGAGTCCACCCAGTGGTGAATAGAGAGATCTGCATCTAGATGGGAGGGAGGAGTTGCACCTGGGACCTGAATAGGACTGTGCCTGCCCCCCACAGTGCTGGCTCCCCCCCCTGTGGTGCGTCTGATGTCTCTGCCCTGCACTGTGAAAGAAGAGAAGGAATCATGTCAACAAAGTGCTCCAGGGCTGTGCTTTCCCTCCACAATGCTGGCTCCACCTCCTGTGGGGCGTCTGATGTTTCTGCCCTGCACTGTGAAAGGAAAAAAGGAGTCTTGTCAACAGAGTACTCCAGAACTGGTTTGGACTAGGCAAAGGCTTCTCTGCCTCCAGAGAACAAAGGAATTTGGGATATAAATATTGGGGCCCTGACCCCATGAATTTAGATCTCGCTGGAATCAAGGAACCTGTCAAGAAGAGCTGGAGAGCTGCTAGGAGGAGTACTGCCCCTTTGCTGAGTGACTGCTTTGTTGGGTTGGCCTGCAGTTGCTGCTTCTGTCTTGGGCAGTGAAAGGACTGGACTGAACTTTCTACAAACTTGTGCTGAGTATCTCCAAGGGCCTGAAACCGAGCTGGCCTCCTGTTAAGAAGTCTCAGGGACTGCAAAGACTTCACAAGCCTCTGGGTACCGCTTCTGGAACGCTGTTTCAGTTGCCACAGAGGAAGGGAACTGCAACCGACTCCGTCAACCGAATCCATCCCTGACCGGTGACCTGTTTGCACCGCAGACCGCATCGCCCCGCTTCGCATCGCAACCCTGGTCTCACCGTAGGCGACGTCCGACGCCGTCAACACCGAGCCGCTGCTTGCACCGTGACCTGTGGGCACCGCAGTTCGCATCGCATCGCTTCACTGAACCAGCCGGACCCGACCGACGCGGTTGCTGCAACTGGCTCAACAGTCGTGACCGCATCGCATTTGGGGCACCGCTCGCACGTTTGCGACGCACCGCTCCGACTCGCACCGCTGTCCGACGCCAGCTCCCGCACTCCGGCTTGGTCGCCTGCATCGCAACCTGTCAGCACCGCATCGTACACCGTCTCGCCCTGCACCGCACGCCTTGGACTCACCGACTCCATCTGCACGACGCTCATCGAGCCGCTGCCTGCACCGCATCGAGGGACACCGCACCTTGCATCGCTCCGTCTTGCACCGCAACCGCGACGAACGCCGACCGGCTCGTACACTCCGTACCAGCCACAACGAGAAAGGTACTGTGACCGAGTCTGTTCACGACTCTGCTGGCCCGTAGCGACGCGGTCGGCTGGAACTGTTAGACTCTGTGTATTTCAGCATCGCGGTAGACCCGGACGGGGCTACCGACTCGCACGAACTTTGCTTTTGTGTTATTCCTGCAAAGAAGAAGTTACCTTATCAAGCATTCATTTTTAAAGTATAGTATTGTGGATTTTTGTCGTAATTGGTCTTGTCTTGAGTATATAAAAATATTGGTTATTTTTCTAAACTGGTGTGGTGTCCTTTTGTAGTGCTTACACTGTATTACTGTTGGTTATGTGCAAATGCTTTACACACTGCCTCTGAATTAAGCCTGACTGCTCGTGCCAAGCTACCACGAGGGTGAGCAGGGGTTACTTCACGAGTGCAACACCCTTACCCTGACTAGGAAGAAGGGTCCCTACTTGGACAGAGGTGCAAGCCCTTGCCAACTAGAGACCCCCATTTCTAACATGAACCTACAAGTCCTATATATCCCCACAACCAGAAAGGTCCAGCGGATATAACGGTATATTGCTTTCAAATAGCTGTCATAATTAGAAGAAGTTACAGGTGAAAACGTTGACACAAATGGCTGTTTTTTTCAACTAATTTTCAATTTTTCCTTCATTTAACTGTTAGTTTTTATAAGGAAAACTTTAAGGATCTACACAAATGACCCCTTGCTGAATTCAGAATTTTGTCTACTTTTCAGAAATGTATGGCTTTCCAGGATCCATTATTGGTTTCATACCCATTTCTACCATTAACTGGAAGGAGGCTGAAAGCACAAAAAATAGCAAAAATAGGCTATGTCCCAGAAAAATGCCAAAACTGTGTAAAAAAGTTGGTTTTCTGACAAAAGTCTGCTTGTCCCTGAAAGCTGGGAAGATGGTGATTTCAGCACCACAACCCCTTTTTGATGCCATTTGCAGGGAAAAACAAGACGCTTTCATCTGTAGCCCTTTTTTCACATTTTCCCCCAAAAACAAAATTTTGCTGTATTTTGGCTAATTTCTGGGTCCCCTCCAGGGGAATCCACAAACCCTGGGTACCTTTACAATCCCCATGATGTTAGAAAAAAAGGACGCAAATTTGGCGTGGATACCTTATGTGGTCAAAAAGTTACAGGGGCCTAAGCGCGCACTACCCCAAATAGCCAAAAAAAGGCTTAGCACAGGGGGGGAAAGGCCTAGCAGCGAAGGGGTTAATGTTTGGAGTTCTATGTTGTTGTTGGAAAAAAATTGAAGAGCTATAATCGTTTTTTTAATTAAAAAATGGAGAAACATTAAGAATAAAATGTGGTGTTAGACTGTAGAGGGATATACTATTCTGACATGGAGTGTACCAGGAAGTGCCCTTCTCTGACTTGGAGCTGCTCTTCCATCTTGGCTTCGGAAGCTTGAAAAACCAAGAGCTTGCTCAGCTGAAACTGCTTACATTTCTGTTACTGTCTGAACGCCATGCTTTCTCTTTCCTACGATCTCAAGATAGGCACCTGCTGGTATTCACTGTAAAAGTTTACCAAGTCGCTAGTACTTGAAAAGTGTGTGCAGCAGCCCCAACGTCTATATTTGAGTCTTGCCTCTTGTCTGCTAAACTTTGCCAGGGAAAGCGCTGGCCAGTTGACTTTGTGAATCAAAGAATATTCATTTTTCTCGTGACAAGAAAGCCTTTCAGACTCTGAGTGGCATGTAAGGAGATTTCCTTGACACTTTGTAGGTATGATCTGCAAAATTTTCACCCACTTTCTTCAGCCTACGCAATGAGTGGTGATGTTCCACATCACCTCCAAACTGATTTTAAAAATCCCAACCCACAATCAGACTTTACTATAGACCTACCCATTTAATTAGAAGCTACACCAACACATTAAAAGCTCTACACACGGGAGCATGGGCACACAATATGGCTGATGGAACGCGCTTCTATCAAGCTCTTTGCGGCCCCTGCTATATCCTCAATAATCCTGCCATACCCAGTACTCTGCAACCTCAAAGTTCAGCGGTGGTTTGTTCTGTGTACCGCCAATGCCTTGGAAGTGCAAAAATCAAGCAGATTGCAGAGGAGCGAGCCATCCAAAACCAAAGTGGGGGACGCGGCGGCTGTCGGAGCCATGGCCGGGATTGGCTTGTACCCCCTGAGCCCACTAGCGCCTGCTGGGCTGTGCTTGGTAGCCCAGCTTGGCTTGGTGCCAGTTTGCAGCGCCGCTTGCTATCGGCGCAGAAGGCAGCGGACGGCTTGGGGACTGCCATTCCTCCTCGAGCCTAAGGATGTCGCGGCCCTTGGTGGGTTCTGGGGCTGTGCTGCTGCCCAGATCGGCTGGGGTGTTGCGCAGCGGGCCACGAGTGCTGGTGTTGCCCATGTGGCCTGGTGGAGCACAGTACCTCTGGGCACCAGCCCTGTGGCTGGCTGGTGACCATGCATGGACCGGCTCCCCTGCTAATAGCGGCTTCGTGGGGAGGCCGCATGCGGTAAGCCATTGAGTGGGCAGTTGCTCGGGGCCTGCAGCCCACCGCTACAGATGTTGCACCCCCCCTCTGGGACCCCCGCCCTGAACTGTCTCCCTCAATAAGAGCGGGCTCTGAGTTAGGGGCTCCCGTTGGACTTGAGGCCTTTACTAGTGGCCGGTGTGCTGGTGGGGGGGCGCTGCAGAATACCCATAACCCATCCTTATGGGGAGGAACAAACAGCCAGCCCCCGCAGGGAACACCATGGAACAGTATACTATGCAGGTCCCCCACTCGTAGTGGCAGACACAAGAGGCTGGTCACAGGTAAGATCCTGTACCGGGTTCGTCTGTTGAGGAGTCCTCCCAGGCGGAACTACTCACTTCAATACAAGGATCCAGGGTGGCTCTCAAGGGGAAGATAGAAACAGTAGCGCTCAAAGTCAGTCTCCACCAAGTTGACCATAGGAAGGTGTCGAACAAGATATTAATTGCAGAGGGCTCTATCTCTGAACTTCAATCTGAGGTGGCTGCATTGCGGAAGCAGATGGCTGTGGTTACCTCCAAGACTGGGACCTTCGAGGCATGAGTGGAGGATGCAGAGGGCATGTCACGCCGCAATAATATCCATTTCCTCGGGTACCCGGAACGGGCCAAAGGTAATGCAACAGAGAAATTTGTGGAACGATGGATCCGGGACGTGCTATCCCCACTGTTAGCCATTGAAAGGGTGCACTGGGCTCTGGAGCCCCCCCACTAAGGCCTGGGGCACTGTCGCTAGCTATCATTGCGTGGATTTTGAGCTATAAGGACAGGAATTGCATTCTACGTGCTGCCCGGGAAGTGGACACTGCCCACTTTGAAGACCACAGGATCTCCATTCATCCAGACTACACTAATAAGGTCCAAGTGTCCCAGAAGGGCTTCGTAGAAGTCAAGGCCAAGCTGCGTTCGATGAGCCTTCACTACATGCTGCTGTATCTGTCTCAAAGGGGGTCCTGTCCGGGGGAAGTCCCACTTCTTTGATACCCCAGAAGACGTGTGGAAGTGCTTGGAGGTGTGGGACAAGCTACCCAGAGACAGGCCAGGTTCATGGCGGGCTGGCACTGGGAGTGCCCATGGGGCTCGCAGCGCAAACTGGAGGTAACAAGGGGAATTTGCGTTGGGAGCATCCTTGACACCTGGAGAAGAGAGACTGACGAGAATTGAAATCCAGGGAGATAGCACCATGGCATTTGGGCCTCATGATGCTGCGTCTGATGCTGAAGGGACTAAATCTGACCCACTTCCTGCAAAGGATTTGGGAGACTCTGCTACCTGATTACTTGTCCTTTCAATGTGTTTTGCATCTTTAACCCCTACCCTCTTTCTTATGTCTCTCCTCTCTCTTGCCATGGGAGGTGTGGGATGATACGTCCAGGGTGCAGCTGGGCTATGCATGCCTATTATGTTCACCAGGAGATGAGCTGATGTGCACTCTGTGTTTGGAATATATTTGTTGAGTTCACTGTGGGATGACCTAATGTGTGTTTTGCGTTTAGTAAGGTATTACATTGTTTACGGGCTGGGAGGTGCTTTTCCCACGCTTGGTAGTAGGTCATGGTTTTGGGTCATGGGTTTAGGCTGTGGGTTCTGACAGCATGGATCTTGATGGATGTGCAGTATGAGTTGTTGTTATACTGTCTGTCCAGGGTGGTGGTGGGGGAGTTGTACTAGATTTCTTGTTCTCTACTCCCACTGTTTAGGGTTGTTTGTTGATTTTTATTATGGTGCTAGGATGTAGTCAGTGCACGCATCACGTTGTTTAGTTGTTTTTGGCATGGAGGTTTCGGAGGGCAGGATGAAGGAATACGCTACTGATCCAGCGCTTACAATAAAAATAATTTCTCCTACTATGCTTTTGGTCATCCAGGTGTAATTATTTCTTCAACACACACACACTATATCCACATGACGGTGGGGCCCATAACACCGCATATACATTCACTTACTCATTTATTTCCCTGGATTTTCCTCCGACATGAAACCTAGGAGAAAAACGATTCGCTGGAAGGAGACGGGATACCTCTTTTATAATGACACAACAATTCTCATTTTACTTTTAAGGTATTCCGCTCATTGGTCGATGGACCAACTAGTAGGAATCAGTTGATGGTGATTAAGACCAGCTCAATCACAATGAACTCTTTTACCAATTCAATATTAATCATTATGCTAAAGAAAATCACTGAGTCATTTGTTTAAAGAATAGTAAAGTTTATATAAAGTTTTGAATGCAGGAAATTCGAGATTAATTTATTATTCAGATCATTGCGTTTATCATCAATATAAGAATAGTTGTAAATTGCATGACACTTTTATTAGATCAGAAAAAAGGTTATCATACTAAGAACTCTATAGATCAACCTATCTATCGGGGAAATCCTAATAATTTCTAATATAAATCTTGTCAAATGCTAGTTCTCCTAAAGCGGCATTTTATACTCAACTGGAAAAGGAAAATAACAGCAGCAGCATCAGCTCGTCAGCATCAGCAACCGCAAACTCTCCCATCTACAGCATCTAACTTCTTCAGCATCTCCCGCAGCATCCCGCAGCATTCTAACCCCCTCCCACCAAGAGTAGTTCTTCTTATACCCTAATTCTAGCTTACAGCATAAAATGTTTCTTCTTACATGGCGCGATTCATTCTCATTGGTTGAAAACTCAGGTCCCTATACCTTTTAATCAAACTTCCTGGTCTTAACTAGTTCCGTGAGGAATGTCCATGCAAGCATCGTTTCCCACAGTTCATGCACTTGCTCATCCGTTTCGATCAGTCCAAATTGTTTCTTTTTCTGCAACAATTTATATAATAGAGTTCTTTCTATTGATTCAACCAGGCTTCTCACGCTTCTTGCTGATCATCTTGGCACACATCTGCTCACAAGGGTCACAGCAGCTTTGACCATTCTTTCATCTTAGCCTCTCGGCATCAGCACGTGATCATCCCTTTGCAACAGCCTCTCTCCTCTATCACATGGTCGCATCCGCTCCTGCGCACTCTAGTAACTCGCGGCCATTTTATATTGCTGCTCGGTAGGCCTAAGCGCACTATTTCTAAAGAAAACAAAATGTTATTAAAACAATGAAATATAAACCCTTTCGTTTCCCTCCCGTCTTTCTACGTACCCCAATTAGGTATTACCTAGCAAAAGCAACATATAAAGCTGTCCCTTACTTACCATCGCTTTATTTTGCAACCACACGTTTTATTCAAAGCACAAATCATGCATTTTATTATTATTTTAGTACGCAAAATATTATGTTATGTTAGAAACGTAAACAATTATTAATTCATTATTTTGCACATTAAACTGCGTGTTATCCTTAACCCTTTACATACATTGTTGGTTATTTACTTGAACGAACATGTTTATTATTATTATACGAAAATATTAGGAGGTTAAAATTTTTATATTTACCCTGCTCCATCAACTCCCCCTTTGGTGATTTTTAACATCACCACAAAAACCCAAGTTATACAATTTTCTCAGACAGCATATATCTTTTATCCATTTGCTTTTGTTAGTTTTATACTTCTGTATCGCTTTCAACTTGTCTCTTTGTTTTCTTGTACATGTTCTCTTTTATTTCTTCTAACTCTATTTCACCTATTTCTCTCTCTCTTTCCTTGTTTATCATGTTTTCTTTTTCTATCTTATTCTGCTTTCTTCTTCTCTTTATACATGTTACTGCAAGCTTCAATACTAATATTATTATTATTAACATGGTTGCTATTATTATAACTTTCCCTATTATTAATCCACTCATTCTTGTTAACCAATTCGTTACAGACGAAAACCCTTTACCAAGTTTTCCCCAAACACTTTCAACCTCCAGTGGTACTAGTTCTTTGTGCAAATTTGTAATATTTGTTATATACTTCTGTATATTTTCGCTTTTATCAGGAATGTAAGTGCAACAATGTTGGACTTTCAACATTCCACAGACTCCGCCCTCTTTTGCCAAAAGAATGTCAAGGGCAAGACGATTTTGCATCACCATAGCTCTCATGGCAACCATCTCGGTATTTACCATCAAGAACCCTCCAGCAGTATCTGTAGATAAACGATCTACTACTGTGGATAATTTCCGAATTCTGAATGCATTCAAAGATATTCCCACTGCTGGTATCAATGCACCAAAAATATCACCTACTATTTCTGAAAAACTTTCCCTTTTTCTACGTGTAAAGGTATTTATCATTTTGTGTGTTCCTTTTTCTTTTCTATCCACATGAAAAATCTTTGGAAAGACCAGGCCTAAATAACATGATCCATACCAATGGTCCGGCAACCTATAATAAGCCCTATTCCCACAAACGTAATAAATCCCTGGAAATATTGGATCTTTTCCCCCTTTGAATCCCCATCCACCTATAATTTGGTAATTGTCATGGCAATTACTGGAACCCACAAAATAATTGTCATATCTTGTCTTATTTCTTCTAATGCACAACCTTCCCTGTTGGGGCCAATCCAAAGTCATAGCTGTATTTGTCTTTTTCTTGTCATGATGGTCTTCCTCAAACGCCCAAAGAGGTGTTTTTGTCTCTTCTATCACTTTTCTTTCAAATTTCACTCTTCTCTCCTCGACCATTTCTAGAAATACCTTTTCTTCCTTCTTTAACTCACAGGTAAGGTTGTACCTAAATATATTATCTAATGTTAAAATCTTATCTTCTAAGAAATATTCACCAAATGTCTTTCCCTCTTTTATTTTATTAAGCTCTGGAACTACAGAAACCTTTGCAAAAATCCTATCTACATCAGTGTAATAATATTCTAATCTGCCTGTTTTATAAAATAAGCTTGCTAATACACTACATGTTATTCCATATGTCAAAGGGAGGTGATGATAAGTCACACCCTCTGCTACAGATGCGGGCAACTGCATACAAACATAGCAATCCCTTACATCCATTGTTTCTACGTACTCATACAGTAATTTAGTAAATACATTCTTTGAAAAATCTGTTATTGATTTGTCCTTATGTAATTCTGCACTACTCCTTAAAATAACTGGCTCTTGAGTGTTAGCTCCTTTTTCTCTCTCAGTATTATTAGACTTTTCCACTATCGCTAAACTAATTGGAATAGTTATTGCTAAAACTACCCATACTGTTATTAATAAACCTGTACAAAAACAGCACATTTTGCACCATCTACTTAAAAACTCACATCTACATTTTCTATCTCTAATATTCTCCATTTTCTACTTGTTTTCTAGAAAATTGTGTCACTACACCTCAAAAATGACTTGTTTGCCACTCTGTACTTTCAATATTTTGTCTTTACTTGGTTCTTTCTTTTAATTCTTTCTCAGAATTCTTCCTTTGTCACATCCGGTATAGTTGTCAGTTCAGTGTTTTGTCAAATCCGGTAAACTATCTACAGAAACCTCTTCAGGTTTGTTGCTTCAGGTTTGTTGCACTTCACTTTCTCCCATCAGGTTTCTTTGTTCTGGGTTTTCGTGAGTGTTCAATTCTTCTTTGTGACTAGTCAGAGCACGATACAACCATTCAGGCGATCTGTACTTCTGATTCACTTTCTTTATTCTTTTAGTTTTCTGCAAGTGTTTACCACCTTGTTTTTCTTGCTCCTTTTGACTTGTTATTTCATTCACTTGTTCAGCACTTTTTCCATCCAATTTTACGATCCTGTATCTTAATTTTCTTACTTCGTCGGGCCAATTATCTCCTTTTCTTGGCCTTTTTGCTTCACTTCCTTTTTCCTCTCTTTCTGTTTTCCAATTTCTTTTTCTTGTGTCTAGTTTTTCATTTCTTTCTTCTCCACTTTCTTCTGATTCTGTTTCAATCTTTTCGTTATTTCCTCTTATCTTGAAACTAATTATTTCGCTTTCAGCTACTTGTGGTTCTTTTCTTATCTTCCTTCGTTCACCTACTTCTGTCCCTCCTCGAGGTTCTTCCGGTTTTGTGTTAGTTTCTCTATCTGCTTCTAAATTTCCCTGTTCTTGTGTTTGACTATCTGTCCCTACTGCTCCTCGGGGTTTTTCCGATTTTTCTAACTTTTGGTCTGAAACTCTCCCTTCTTCATCTATTAATATTATCTTCGAAGGAATTTTACCACTACTTGTACTTGGTTGTTCACTATCACTGTTTTCTGGCTCAGTTTCTTCTCTTATGCTCTCATAATTCCACTTTGTCTTTGAAATTTCTTCTCCTTCTGAATGTTCTGTATCAGATTCTGAACTAGTATCAGATATTTCCAGATGTCGACTTACAGGTCGATCTTCAAATTCTGGAACCTCAGCTATTTCTTCTATTTCTTCTTCTTCTTCTATCGTTTCACTTGTAGTTGGGTCTTCCAGATGTTGACTTACAGGTCGATCTTCAAGTTCTGGCACCCTGTTTGTCTCCTCTTCTCTTTCAGATGCTGAACTGTTGTCTGATATTTCCAGATGCCGACTCACAGGTCGATCTTTAGGTTCTGGAACTCTGATGGTGTGGCTGGCATGTACCCAGTGTTTCACTCCTGCACACTTAACTGCGGTGGTTGTCACTAGGATCACTTGTCGTGGTTCGTCCCAGCGAGGAACCAAACAGTTTCTTCTCCGGTGGACTTTTATTCGAACCCAATCTCCTGGATTCAAGTCGTGTGCTGGTTTTCTTTCAAGAGTGGTCGCATCCGGTCCAACCTGATGAAACACAGAACGCACCACATCAGCAAATCCTTTGCAATAATCCAGTACTAGATCATCAGTTATAGTCAGTAGCTTGTTGACAGGTACTTGTGCTTGTCTCATTGCTCGTCCCATGATTATCTCATGTGGACTGAGTCCAGTCTTCCTTTCCGGAATACTTCTGATTGTCATCAGAACCAATGGCAAAGCATCTGGCCATTTCAGTCCTGTAGCTTGACACATTTTTCCTAACCTGTTTATGATTGTTCCATTCACTTGCTCTACTATTCCAGAAGCCTCTGGTCTGTATGCACAATGCAGTTTCTGTTTAATACTAAGGGCTTCACAAATCAGTTTGACCAAAACGTTTTGGAAATGTGTTCCTCTATCTGTTTCAATCGTGACTGGAAAACCATACCTCGGAATGAATTCTCACAGCAAAAGTTTTGCTACTGTGATACTGTCATTCCTTCTTGTTGGATATGCCTCCACCCAACGGGAAAACAAACAGACGACCACTAAAACATACCTCAATCTGCTGCAAGGTGGCATTTCTATGAAATCCATCTGCATTCTGGTGAAAGGACCCCCTTCTCGTCCTATTCTTCCTAGACTCACTACTGTCTTCCTTCCTGGATTTAACTGTTGACAAATAAGACATCTTTGACAAAGACTCTCAGCTATGGCTCTGAATTTTGGATTGTACCATGTTTGTCTAAAAAGTCTGATCATTGAATCTCTCCCAATATGGGCTTGCCCATGGTACATCCGTGCCATGTCAGAAATCATGCTATCAGGCATAACTGGTCTCTCATCCCTGTAAACCCATACATCAGTTTCTTCATGTTTCCTACATCCTGCTTTTAGCCAAGTATCTTTCTCTTCATCTTCTGCAGCCTCTTGTAACTGTCTTACCTCATCCCATGTTTCAATTGAGTTAGTAAAAAGCAATTGACAAGAAATATGCTCTCTCTCGCTGCATTTATTCAAAGAAACCACATTCTTTGCACAGTACTGTGCCATTTCGTCAGCATATTTGTTGCCAACAGTAATGTAGTCTTCCCCATTTTTATGTGCATTGCACTTCACTACAGCAATCTCTTTAGGCAGCTGTATCGCCTCAAGCAACTTTTTCACAAAATCTCCATTTCTTATGGGTGTCGCTGCAGACGTCAAGAAACCCCTTTGTGACTAAATCTGACCAAAATCATGCACGACTCCAAAGCCGTACTGGCTGTCAGTCATAATCGTAACCCGTACATTTCTTCCCAACTTACATGCTTGAATCAGAGCTACTAATTCTGCAACTTGGGCAGACCGTACACCTTTCAGACAAGATGCTTCCAATACAGTTGCTACTGTGCAAACTGCATATGCTGCACTTAGAACTCCATCACTCGTTCTTAAACATGAGCCATCCACAAACAGAATATAATCTGATTCTTTCAAAGGCTCATCTCGTATATCAGCTCTTGGTTTGGTACAGTATTCGAGCACATTCAGACAATCGTGATCTACTTCATCCATTTCAATCACATTCTCTTCATCTGGCAATGATGTTGAAGGATTCACATTCATACATCTGTCAATGGTCACATTATCTGCCCTTAAAATTACCTTTTCATACCTAGTCAGCCGACTATGTGTCATGTATTGTGTTTTTGTTCTTGTCAAAAGAATTTCCACAGAATGGGGAACATACACTCTCAATGGATACCCCATCACTATGCCTTCACTCTGTTCCAGACTCACACAAGTAGCAGCAACTGCTTTCAAACATCCAGGCAACGCTTTTGCTACAGGGTCTAAAACAGCTGAAAAATATGCAATTGGTCTTTTCATAGTTCCATGTCTCTGCACCAAAACTGAAAATGCACATCCATCTCTTTCACTGCAAAACAGCTCAAAATCTTTCTCATAGTCAGGCATTCCTAATGCTGGAGCCTCACACAATTTCTTTTTCAACTCTCTGAATGCTTTCATTTCTTCATCATTCATTTCAAAAGGATCTTTAACATCCTTCTTTGTCAGTTTCTGCAATGGTTTAGCAATTAGTGAAAAACCGCTTATCCATTGTCGACAATATCCAACCATTCCCAAAAACATTCTTACCTCTCTTTGTGTCATTGGAGCTCTCATTCCTTGAATCATTTTTATTCTCTCTGTCGTTACCTTTCGTACTCCTTTCTCAATTTTATGCCCTAAATACTGGACCTCTTGTTTACAAAACTCCAATTTTGAAGGGGACACTTTATGTCCTCTTTTTGCTAAATGATTCAGCAAAGCAATCGTGTCATTTACACAGGCTTCTTTTGTTTTTGATGCCACCAGTAGGTCATCAATATACTGAACCATTACTGACTTTTCTGGCATTTTTAAATCTTCCAATGATTTCTTTAGGATCTGATTAAAGATTGAGGGACTTTCTGTATACCCTTGAGGAATTCGGCACCATGCCAAAATACGCTCTCCAAACCTAAACGCAAATATTGGCTGGCTATCTGGATGCAATGGAATAGAGAAAAATGCATGACATAAATCAATCACAGTGTACCACTCTGCTTCGCGTGGAATCTGGTATAGAATCACGGCAGGGTTCGGTACTATTGGGCAACAAGGCACAACAATTTTGTTTACCTTTCTTAAATCCTGTACGATTCTATATGTTCCATTTGGGTTTTTCAGTCCCATTATTGGCGAATTACATGGACTACTCATGATTTCTTTTAAAATCCCTTGTTCAATCATTTTATTTATTACTGGCGTTATTCCTTCAATTATTTCTGGAGTCAATTTATACTGGGGCGTATTTGGGTAACTCGTTCCTTCTTTTACTGAAATTTTTACGGGATCTACTCCTTTCATTAATCCTACATCTTCTCCTGTCAAGTCCCACACTTCTTCTTTTACTGTCCCTTTCAACTCATTTGGGATTTTCTCTGCATCAAATACAGGAAACAAACGATTTACTTCTGGTTCTAAATTTACCATTGTCATTTTGTACAGCACATCCTCATCTGGAGTCTGAAATGCAATTCCGTCTGGAGTACAATAAATTGTGCAATTCATCTTACACAATAAATCGCGTCCTAAAAGGTTAACAGGACTACAATCACACACCACAAATCGGTGCATTTCACTAAATGGACCAATTCTTACCTTTACTAATCTAGTAAGAGGCGTTTCAATTTGCTGATTGGAAACTCCAACCACTTGTATATGTTCACCTGAGAGAGGAAGATTTGGAATTTCCACTGACCTAACAGTAGAACGGGTAGCTCCAGTGTCAACAAGGAATGTTATATTTGCACCATTCACTTCTCCATCCAGAAATGGACCTGACTGGTCTACCTCTAGAGTTGCGCCAAGCACGCACTCTTCCCTCTCTTTCAGACACCGTCATGAGCTTTCATACGACTCATCCTCACTCTGTCGTAACCAATATTGTGAGATTTCAGCTGCACGTGACAACTGTTTTACCTGTTCTCCTCCGTAGAATCCTGTTTCTGCACTGTATTTCTGTTGATGAGCACTCTTGGAAAGTGGTGGTTGTGGCACCTGACCTTGTTGAGTAACTACCTCACTCTGCACCTGTGAATTTAATGATTGATTTTCTACATTAGGTTTAGGAGGAAATTTACACTCGTTTCTCCAATGCCCTAGCTTTCCGCAGTTGTGGCATGGCCACTTTTTCTTCGCCTCATCTATGCTCATTTGTCCTTTTCCTTTACCTATATTAGGTCGGGATTTAAACTGTCCTGTTTCACTGCTAGTATTATTCAATTGAGCTTCTTGCTTCTCTGCAACTTTCACCTGTGCCCACATGGCTTTTTCTTTCAATTTACGCTGTTTACTCTCAATTTCATCACTGCAATACTTAGCATATCTCAAAACCTCATCCACTGTGCTATTCTGCCACCCTATCAAATGCTGCTTAATCCTTTCACTTTTCTCCGGTGTTAATCCATACACAAACCTATATACAAAGTGACTCATGTCCTTCTCACTTAACGTCTCATAACCACTATACTGTTTGAAAACCAACAACAATCTCTCATAGTACGCATGCACTGATTCTTTGCTTTCCTGTGTTGTTCTGTCTATTTTCACCCAATCTGTTTCTTTTGGTGGAATTTTATTCTTCAAAAAGGTAACTACCTGATCATATTTCCTCATCACTTCGGGACCTGGCGCTCCTGTTTTGGCATCCCTTGGATATTCTACAGTTGGCCAATCAATTGTAATCTTACATTCCGTCCATAAATCAGCAGGCACTACTATGTCAAACAATCCATCTAGATCTATCCACAGCACTTTTGACACCTTAACAAATCTCTCCACTTGTCTGTACCATTCTACTGGTTTCTCTCTCAATTTTGGGAAGTCATTTGTAAATGACAGTATATCCTGTCTGGTCCACGGAACATGCACATAACTACCACCTGGTGTTTCTCTCATTGGGTACTCTCTAGTAACTGGTTCCTTATCTGTCATTGCAAAAGCCAAAGATGCTTTATCCGTTGTTTTCTCATTCCTCTTTGTCCATCTGTTTCTCCATCTATCCACATCACCCCACTTTCTCAATAAAACAATCAGTTCTTTTATCTGGGTCAGTCTTCATGATGTGTTCACATTTTCTATGTCTTTCTCACAAAAATCTACTCTGTACGGTTTCTGCAACGTCCTCACTTTCACAAATTCCACTCATAGTTCACCTGCAATCTCTTCCAATTTGTCATGTAAATTTCTAGCTCTCCAAGTAAGACTCTTACACAAAAACATAATCTCATCATCCTGATAATTCTTTAGTTTTTTCGTTCCAATTGTTCCCAAAATCAACTCTTCCATGTCTATTTTTAACCTAATTACATCTAATGGTTTTTCTTCTGGTTCTTTTGCTTTTAGTGCTTTCATCCATTCATTTAACTCTTCTGGAGTCGGACCTACAGGTGTACTATTTAATTCAATCCAATCACTGGTTCTTTCTGGTGTTCCTGATGCGGACTCTGTCACCATAGGCATTCTTCTAACCTCACTCTCATTTATCGTCAAATTTGTAGGTGGACTTGGTCTACACGTACTAGCCGAATTGTGTGCACCTTCATTATTCAGTTCCATCCCTTCTCTTTTTCTTTGCAACTGTGAATTCATGGGAATCACCAAAGAATGTTCATTTATTTTCTGATTTTCAAAAATTGGCATTACTGGACCTATCGTTACTGGTACAGTTACGGCTTCCATATTCTTTGTCAATTCTCTTATTTTCTCAGTCAATTCTTTTGTCGTTTTTGCTAATTCAATTGCATTGTCACTTTCTGTCTCATCATTTTGTGAACATTTAAATGTTTCTTGTGACCTATTTATTTCATTTCTTCGTTCGGGTTTTTTATTCCTCCCAGTTTCCATTTGCGGTGCATTAGGTGTCACCACTACAGAAGTCTGTTGGTATGGAGGTGGATTTCTATTTAAAATATCTTCCAGCAATTCGTCATCTGTTTCACTACCACCATACACATACTTTTCTACCACTACATGTTTCTTTTTCTCAGTACACTTTCTCTTTGCTTCTTCCTCAACCGCAAAAGCTGGAAACAAACCTCCTGCCATGTTAGCGTATCTCCAACGCTTTACTCTGTCCTCATGATTTATTCCCCACAACCTTCCTGGTATAAACTCATGATTCTTCAATCCTCTGGATCTCTCTCGCTCATACATCTCATCTTCCCATTCCGCTAAAGCTTCAAACTGTGTCGGTCTAGGTCTAGGTTCTAACATTACCATCTTTTCTCTCAAGTTCCGTAATACAGCAACATTAAATGAACCATTCTCAGGAAAAGCCAATGCTCCATCGTTCTTGGTGTATTTTGTCCAATTTTCTAACCAAATGCATGTATGATATCCATATTTCAGCATCATGTGTGAAGCTGGTGATTTCGGCGGAGGAATAATTTGTCCCTCTCTAGTCACTACCTTTTTATCCTTCTTAAAGAAGTTCTTAACTTTCGACATCCAAGACGTTTTCTCTTTTCCATACTCATAGTACGACATGATTCACAACCTTTCTCTCCTTAAAACAATCCGTAAATCAACTCTGTTCCCTATGCGTTTATTTCAACCGATGCTAGCGCGACTCACACCAACGCTCCAATCACAACGATTTCTGTCTACGGCGCACTGTCCAATCCCAGCGCGGCTTTTGTCTACGTCACTTCGCTCCTGTTCTCATGTGACTAGCGCACTGTCCAATCCCTGCGCGGCTTTTGTCTACGTCACTTCTACTCTTGACCCCTCCTTTACAAAATTTATCGGCAATTTCTTTTCCAACAATTCTTGTTAGTTACAACATTTTATCCACATTTCCATTGTCTGATTCGCTAAACCGAAAAGATAGCTTTGACCATTCACACAAGAATTCTGTATTTTCCAGTAGGCAGCGCTTACCTCTACCCTACCACAGAATTTCAGTTACGTCGATAAAGTAGCACTTCCCTCTACCTTACCCTTCTTTCAAGCAAACGGTAAACCCGTTTCTCTGGGGATAAAACACATGTGGAGACTATACTGCTCCTGAGAATTAAGGCCAGAGTTTCACAAGAAAACCGATCACTATTTCACTTACACACCTTTTATACGCAAAATGTCCCTAAATAACACAACCTGTGTTATTACCAAAAATGAACTCAGACAGTGTAAAATTCCATGCGACTTCTCTTGCCACACGTGTTCCACTTCCTACTTCCCAGAAGCGTGAAAACTTACATATAACATAACACGACTCAACAAAAAGTGTTAGACATAAACTTATCAATAATCTATAATCAAAAATCAATAATCACCAAACTAATCTATAGAAACCATAACTCTGCTACCAAGAAATCTGATCCAGCGCTTACAATAAAAATAATTTCTCCTACTATGCTTTTGGTCATCCAGGTGTAATTATTTATTCAAAACACACACACTATATCCACATGACGGTGGGGCCCATAACACCGCATATACATTCACTTACTCATTTATTTCCCTGGATTTTCCTCCGACATGAAACCTAGGAGAAAAACGATTCGCTGGAAGGAGACGGGATACCTCTTTTATAATGACACAACAATTCTCATTTTACTTTTAAGGTATTCCGCTCATTGGTCGATGGACCAACTAGTAGGAATCAGTTGATGGTGATTAAGACCAGCTCAATCACAATGAACTCTTTTACCAATTCAATATTAATCATTATGCTAAAGAAAATCACTGAGTCATTTGTTTAAAGAATAGTAAAGTTTATATAAAGTTTTGAATGCAGGAAATTCGAGATTAATTTATTATTCAGATCATTGCGTTTATCATCAATATAAGAATAGTGGTAAATTGCATGACACTTTTATTAGATCGGAAAAAAGGTTATCATACTAAGAACTCTATAGATCAACCTATCTATCTCTCGGGGAAATCCTAATAATTTCTAATATAAATCTTGTCAAATGCTAGTTCTCCTAAAGCGGCATTTTATACTCAACTGGAAAAGGAAAATAACAGCAGCAGCATCAGCTCGTCAGCATCAGCAACCGCAAACTCTCCCATCTACAGCATCTAACTTCTTCAGCATCTCCCGCAGCATCCCACAGCATTCTAACCCCCTCCCACCAAGAGTAGGTCTTCTTATACCCTAATTCTAGCTTACAGCATAAAATGTTTCTTCTTACATGGCGCGATTCATTCTCATTGGTTGAAAACTCAGGTCCCTATACATTTTGATCAAACTTCCTGGTCTTAACTAGTTCCGTGAGGAATGTCCATGCAAGCATCGTTTCCCACAGTTCATGCACTTGCTCATCCGTTTCGATCAGTCCAAATTGTTTCTTTTTCTGCAACAATTTATATAATAGAGTTCTTTCTATTGATTCAACCAGGCTTCTCACGCTTCTTGCTGATCATCTTGGCACACATCTGCTCACAAGGGTCACAGCAGCCTTGACCATTCTTTCATCTTAGCCTCTCGGCATCAGCACGTGATCATCCCTTTGCAACAGCCTCTCTCCTCTATCACATGGTCGCATCCGCTCCTGCGCACTCTAGTAACTCGCGGCCATTTTATATTGCTGCTCGGTAGGCCTAAGCGCACTATTTCTAAAGAAAACAAAATGTTATTAAAACAATGAAATATAAACCCTTTCGTTTCCCTCCCGTCTTTCTACGTACCCCAATTAGGTATTACCTAGCAAAAGCAACATATAATGCTGTTCCTTACTTACCATCGCTTTATTTTGCAACCACACGTTTTATTCAAAGCACAAATCATGCATTTTATTATTATTTTAGTACGCAAAATATTATGTTATGTTAGAAACGTAAACAATTATTAATTCATTATTTTGCACATTAAACTGCGTGTTATCCTTAACCCTTTACATACATTGTTGGTTATTTACTTGAACGAACATGTTTATTATTATTATACGAAAATATTAGGAGGTTAAAATTTTTATATTTACCCTGCTCCATCACTACCCATATGGCTGGCCAAATTAATATTATCACATGGAATCTCAGGGGGCTCAGAGACTACTTCAATCGCTACAGAGTCCACTCGTTCTTTAGCCCCAATAAAGTACAAATTGCTTGTCTCCAGGAGACACACCTCGTGGGGGAGGAAACACAGAAGCTGAGCAAGAAACGGAGGGGTCAGTTGTTTCCAGCCTCTTACTCCTCATATGCCAGGGGGGGTGGCTATCTGGGTCACTCCAAAGGTCCCCTTCAAGCATACCTATAGCGAAGCGGATGTGGAAGGGCGCTATGTCCTGTTGCAGGGCACTTTGGATGGCAAGGAGCTTACAATACTAAACTCTTATGCCCTTAATGTCGACGACAGACTTTTCTTTGACAGGCTTCGGATCTTTTGGAGTATAGTGTGCGTGCACCCATACTCTGAGAGGGGGATTTTAATTGCATCTTGGACAGGCGGAGGATAGGTATCCACCAAAGCGGGGCACTAAACCTCTAATGCAGACGGTGATGTATAATCTTGGCCTGCTGGATAACGGGCGAGTGCTGCACCCGGGAAGTCGTGAGTATACCTGTAATTCCCAGACACACAATACATATAGTCGACTGGACCGCTTTTTGGTGGGTAGTCTCTATCATTCCCGGCAAACTGCGGTGAAGCACTTGGGTCAGTTTCTTACAGATCATGCTCTTGTACTATTGACTCTGGCCTGGGGGGATAGACCGCGTGGGTTTAGGACCTAGTGAATGCTTTCTGATCTCCTCACGGATGTGGTTTGCTGGGAGGAACTGGCAACAGCTTTCGAGACTTTGGTATGCTGCCCCCCAAACACGTGCCACCCGGGGTAAACTGCTACCCCTTGCTACGCCACTGTCTAGCAGCAAACTGTGGGTCCATGGACACTAGAGCGTTTGAGTGGGAGACGCTCAAGGCGGTTGTTAGGGGAGAATGTATAGGGACTGTCTACGGGGTTTGGAGGTGGCTGATGGCTGACCTTAAAGTGCAGGAGGGATGATTGGCCGACCTACAGAAACATGAATTGTCCTCAGCGGATGTGCGCACGACGATTATAGGTGTACACAGAGAAATACAGACACTCTGGGACACACTGCATAAGACTGCCCTTAAATCCTACCGTCAGTTATTACTTAACGAGGGCGATATTTTTGGCAAACTACTGGTTTGGGTCTTCAGGCATGAAAAGGAGATACCTCTCAACACACGTGGGGAGATACAGACCCGGCAACAGAACATTTTGTCGGCCCTTTTTGAACACTTGGTGTACAGGGCTGGTCTGACTGGCCCAGAGGGATAGATAGATAGGTTTTTGGCAAGGGTTGGGCTACCCTAGTTCCCACAAGACCTCATGCAGGATTTGGAGGGGGACATCTCCATAGATGAGCTGGGTGCCGCCGTGAAGGCACTCAATAGATCCAAGGTCCTGGGCGGAGATGGGTTTCCAGTAGAGTTTTATCAAACCTACCCTGCTGTCCTTAAAGAGAAACTGTTGGAGGTCATTCTTGAGGCATAGGAGAGTGGACTCTACCTGCTGACTTTGCGAGAGGGGATAGTGCCTCATGTTGAAACCATCGGGGAATTCATCTGACCCTTCCTCATACATGCCCCTCACCATTCTTAACGCAGATCTTAAGACAGTGTGCAAAATACAAGCAACTAGATTACAAGGGGTGGTCCGTGAGTTGGTTCATGTGGACCAATGCGGCTTCAAGCCGGTGTGTAGTACTGCTCTTAATTTACGTGGACTTACTCTTTTTTTTATTATTATGATTTGGAACTCTAAAGAGTTCCACATAAAATGTACAAACAAAACTACAAAACAACAAATCTTACAGTTGTTAATAACAAGATGAAATACATTCTGGAAACTAACAATTAGAAATCTCACAATTGATATATACAGTGCAAAATACATAGCAGCAATAATCGAGGTAAAACATACTCCACGTATAATAAAAGTCCTTAACGTATAAAGTGCGCCAGAATATTTCAAAAAGGTTCAAAACCTGAACAACATACAACATAAATGGGGACAATTGTGCAATTCAAATACAGTGCAGTGCAAGGTCAGTGCAAGCGTCTTTCAACAATGTAAGTACTCTAACAACTTCAACAGTACAACTCCTGATACCCTGAAATTCTACTTGTAATGTGCAAATTATGTTACCCAGCAGGGCCATATTCAACATGACCAAAGCTAAAAACAGTATAATGATCCTTTCTAAAAAATGTTTTAAAATTGTTTTAAAAAAGTAAATATTTTGGAACATACTGATTCGGAGGGTGGAGCCAAGAGACAATTCCGGGCCTCCACAGCCGAGGTGATATTATACTTTAGAAACACTGGTCTTAATAATCGGCGTCGTAATGGCTGTAATAGGGGACAGACAAATAACACATGGTTTAAATCTTGCGTCCAGTTTCCACACATGTCGCAAAGTCTATCCTCCCCGGCTAATCCCTCCCATGCTCCTGTTATAATTCACAAGGGGAGCAAGTTCAGCCTTAGTAACAGCATAGTTCTATGCACTCCATGGGGAAAGTTCCATAAGACGTATGGTTGAGTTTGTTTGCACATGCTACTCTCCACTATTATGTCATTACTAGAATGCCTTGAACACAGTACTATATCTCTTTTGCAACTAACTTCATAAATTGTTTTTTTAATTAAAGTTTTCAAAACCTGCTTTGGAAGAGGGCATGATCTATTTTGCCCAATTTCAAACAAGTCTAAGGCTTTCTCATAATTTGTAAAAACAACGCATTTTCCCTTCAAACAAGAAAGAAAATCCTGTTTTAGCGCGGCCCGTATAGAACTCGCATCACAATTCAATAAAGCATTACCCCACCTTAGGCTTGCTGCCATAGTAAACACAAAGGTCGAAAGGAGCCCAAATTCAAGCAGAAGGGCAGCTGCAGCAGTGCACAATTCAGGTTACAAATGTGGCACCACATGCACCCATCCACCTTCTCAAAATAGTCCCAGTTCTGTTCATCCACTGATTCGCAAGAGTAACTCAGTGAGGGTGGGATTTTAATCTTGTAAACTGATAAAACATTGGCAAAATGTCTTTGCCCACAGCATTTATATAGCTTGCCAATTGCAGAGGCCTGAGATATTGCCTTACTTCTGCACTGGCTGATGTGATCACTGCTAGAGCAGTTGCTTGAAAAAACTCTACCTAAACACGGGTACAAATTCACTGCATCTAGCTTATTTTACCCCAAAAATCAGTGCATATTTTTCCTAGCCCTGCATCCCCGGGACCTGAGTACCATGATTTTTCTCTTGGAGATATTTATTAAAAAAACATATTCATTGGCATAGTGGCCTAGCTCATTAAGATGCCTTTGTAAACCTATCGGAGTTAAATCTAACAGGATGTTGTCATCCACGTAGAGTAGACAACCGAGTTTCATTGTTCCTAACTTCGGTGGGTCCCCCTTACATTGCCCCACCCTACTAAGCAAGTTATTGATATAAAGAGAAAAAAGGAGGTGCTAATAGGCATCCTTGCTTCAACCCATTATGGGTTTCCACTTTACTCAACAGGCCCTGGTTCCCTCCCATCAGGACCTGAGTCCAAGTTGAGGAGTGCAATGCGATTATCAGCCTAAGCAAATCCGCGGGAATCCCCATTGCGGCCAAGACGTAGACTGACTCATGTATTGCATGATGCCTTGGACGGAGAGGGGGAGATGGCTTTGGTTTCCCTTGATCTCAAAAAGGCAGTTGACACAGCGTAATGAAGATATTTGATGGCAGTGCTGCATGGCATGGGGTTCGAGCCCATCTTCTGTGCCTGGATACAACTCCTGTATCCTGAGCCCTCTATACATATTAGGGTAGGCGATGAGCTCTCTGAGTCATGGATGGTCAGTAGGGGAACCAGACATGGGTGCCCTCTTTCAACCCTTCTCTTTGCGCTGGCCACTGAGCCTCTTGCACTGTTGCTGCGCAGATAAATGGAACCGTGGAGGATCAGGGCGGGTGACTCCACTCATATTATCTCATTATACGCGGATGACATGCTAGTATATGTACGATCGCCCAGAGAGTCTGTTCTGTTCCTGCTGTGGCTCCTGTGTTCCTTTGGCGAGGTTTTCGGCATTAGGGTCAACCACCGCAAATTGCTCCTGTTCCCTCTAGATGGACTGATTGGAAAACAGATGGGTCAACTGCCTGATGTGGGACTTCGGTGGGAAATTGGAGGGGTTTCAGTATCTGGGGATTTGGGTCACACACTATGAGGCACAACAGAAGCTTAAAAATGTGGATAGGGTCTTGTCCGGCCTTGAGAATTCATCAAGTTCTGGAACATGCTCCCTCTTTCTGTAATGGGAAGGGCGGCCGTAGCGAAAATGGTCTTCCTCCCATGCTCCCTGTACCTCATCCAAAACTCACTTTTTCCACTGTGGCACCAGTTCTTTTGCAATCTGGATTGCCTGTTAGTCACTCTCATTTGGGCGGGGAAGCACAGCAGACTGGCACTGGCAGTCCTCAAGAGAGACCTGGAGGATAGAGGGTTAGCTGTCCCAGACATGTAGCTCTATTATTACGCAGCGCATATGCAGCATGCCCCCAGACAGCTGACAGAGTCTGATAATTGGGAGAAATGATTATTTTGACCATGATGGGAGGAGACACTTTACCACAGTTACTAATGCGCGGGGGCAGGTCGGAGCACTTAGTTCCGTATTTAATCAAAACCACAGCGGAGGTCTGGGAGAGGGTGGTCCAGAGGGTTCTTTGTAGAGCCCCCTTCAGCAGGGAGCTGCGGCTGTGGGATCTCGTTCCCTTTCAAAATATAGATGTAGACATGTCCATGGAACACTGGAGAGAGGGAGGTTGTCAGGTGGTGGGCGATATCTCCCCCCTGTGAAACCTTTTTCACTTTTCAAGAAGGTCAGGACACCTTTGGGACTGAAACGTCCTACTTCTTACACTATGCTAGGTTGGACAGCATTGCCAGGGAGGTGTGGATTGATTTCCCTGCGGCACCATGATCCTGGGGGTGCTTGAGGGCCTAATTGGATGGGGGGAGGGTGACACTCAATCACACAATTTTACAAAACCCTCAGGGACGACATGCAACAGCAGCCATTTACAGCATGAGGGGCCTGGGACAGAGACTTGGGAAAGCCCATCTCAGATTCGGATTGGGCGCATATCTTGTAATAATAGATTCAAACTACTTCATTTTCACCTTCTACACCGTACATATGTCACACCTTATAAATTGAACTGAATGGATCCCACTAGAGGAGCTGCATATGCATGTTGTGGGGAGGAGGGTGACAATTTTTTACATTTGGCTTGGGAATGTGCCATGGTTCAGGATTATTGTGGACATTTGGTGCCACGCATTGAGGGAGCCACTGGGATACTAATCCCTCTAACGCCGCTTGCTTTCTTGTTGGATGTGGTGGATAGACCTAAGGGATGGAAAATCCCCAACAAACTTGCTCAACTGGCCCTCCTCTTGGCCAAACATTTTGTGGCCGTTGGGTGGTTGGGCACTAGAATCCAGCTGGTGGATCAGTGGTTGAGGGACCTGCTGGACTGGAGGGGTGGCAGAAGAACATCATATGAGAATATCACGCAGGGGCGAGGGGGCGGCGGATGAGGTATTGTTATGGGCCCAATTGCTTGAAAGATTCCATGATGACAGTGACTCGAGCACCGATGACAGGTCTGATGCAAAGGGATGATTGTATGGATTGTTATTCTTGCTATCTTTATGTCGATGAGTGTGAAATGACTGTACTCCTTCTTGGAAGTTTTGCTCGTTGGCTTGGTTCATTCCACAAATTGCACTGTTCATTGTATGTACCACCCTGAAGCTATCGCACATGGCGAATGAAGCAAAATCATGCCTGTCACTGCCTATAATTTGTAATCGTTGGGATAGTATGTGTGAAACTGTACTCTGGCACTGTATGTTTCTTTGTTTTTCTTGTCTTATTGAAATTAATAAAATACAGTAAAAAAAAATGCTCTACACACCTACTTTATTCGTCTAAGCTACTCGCGCGATAAGGCGGACAAAGCACTGTGGGCCAAGAGCTAAGCAATGGGAATAAACCAGGTCTTCTTGCTGATCACGTCAGAAGCTATATGTCCATATCTACATTACAGATGTGTATAGAACAGATAAGGCCCTAAAATATCAATTTGAAAGCAATTAAGGTGTCAGACAGGAATAAAAACTGTCTTCTGTCCTCTTTAGGGTTTTTTTCCCCCACGTTGTACTTTTAAAGTTTTAGAACACATAACATAACAGTACAATATTTTTCCGACACCGGTGCATCACAATGAGGACATACAAACAGAGAAGGACCAGGGGATGACATGTCGTAAAAATCTCTTTGTCACAAAGTGGAAAAGTAAAGAGTGATATAATCTTAACTCCAAAGAGGGAGGAGACCATTAACCTCCCTCTTTAATTTCGTTAGGCCTCCAGTGTTTCTTCGGGATCTGTGGTATCATGTTCTGAGGAACCAGACATTCTGTGATATCGGCTCTTTCTCACCAAGTCAGAAACATTTTGTGGCATTCTCTAACCCCCATCTGAGTTTTTATATAATATTGAATGACTTCCAGGTCTTTTTGAATTTGAACATTTAATCTGCTGCTAGTGGTGTCAATTTCTCCAACATATGAATGTGTCATGTCTTTGTCCAACAGAATTCAGTGGGTGTGAAGCTTTCTGCTTCCAGCAGTGAGCTGGTGTTAATATACCCTCTACAAGGAAAATCATAATGAGAAGCCCCACGGAAGAGTACATGGGTTACATTCTATCTTCTCCAAGATGGCCCGGTAGAATCACAACTGGATAAAACAGGAGAGTAACTCCTGTAATATGTTTATAAAATCCAACAAGGTTGCCCAGTAGGACTGGGCCTTTGGCAAAATCACTAAACATAGGCCAAGGTGTTTCTTGAATGGCAATCCCTCCAGCACATATTGGTGATCCCGGACATGGCCTTGAGTCTGACCGGAGTCAGGAACCACCTGGTGAGTACCTTAAAGGTGTTCTCTTAGTATTTGGTGCATATGGAAGTCGTCCCTGCCTTAACCTCTTGGGTGATTATCACATGCATTCTACGGCCGGACAGGGCTGAGCAGCTATTATATACGGGAAGCATTGGGTAAGCCAAAGCAACCCTTCATCTGACTTTTGAAAATAGTGGCTTTTGCAATACTAGGAGACTTCCCTCCCATATGAAGTGCAAGAGACGAGATTGTAACTCTTGGAAAGTCTATTTAGGAATAGCCACTGGCAGTCTACCTGCTTCTTCACCCTACGCATGCTCCGCAAGATCTTCAGATGGCTCCATGTAGAAACCAGAAGGACCGTCACACAGGCCTTCATCACCAGCAGGCTGAACTATGGCAACACGCTACGTAGGAATCACCGCACGCCTCCAGAAGAGACTACAAACAATACAAAACTCAGAGGCAAGACTCATCCTTCACCTCCCCAAAAGGACCCACATCACACCCCACCTCAAGAAGCTACACTGGCTCCCTATCCAGAAGAGATGCCAGTTCAAGATGCAGGCCCACACATACAGAGCCCTGCACAACGAAGGACCAGCATACATCAACAAACGCATGACCTTCCACCAACCGACCAGACACCTACGATTGGCCTCCCTCTTCCTCGCAGACAACCCCAGATTCCACCAAGCCAACAGCGGAGGATGCTCGTTCTCCTACCAGGCAGCTAAACCCTTCCCCGGCACCTCGGGAGTGCCCCCTCGGTCCAGCAATTCAGGAAATAACTCAAGACCTGGCTATTCAAATAAACGCATCACCTTGCAGCAGCTAGCAACCACAGTGCCTTGAGACCCTCAAGTGTGATTTGCCACGCTCTACAGTAGCGGCTGGTGTTGTGTTTGAGTGGCGGGGCGGGTAAGAGGGATGGAAAGGGGTGGGGGGACAAAATGAACATTTATAAATAAATAAAAAAACTTACCTGCAGCAGGCCGTGTCGCGCTCTTCTGCTCCTCTTCTCGCAGGCACAGGCTCCCAGACTCCACAGCGACCAATCCTGATGCTGCTCTCATAAAATGAGAGGAGCGTCAGGATTGGCCTGAGCACTCTGGATTTGCGCTCCCAGGGAGACTGGGAGCCTGTGCCTGCCCTCTCAAATCCGGCAATGCAGCTGGGGTTGGAGAGAGCTTCAGTGCGCATGATGGTTTGACCTGCCTGAGATAGCCGGCCAAACCGCCATGCGTACTAATCACAGTGCACTACCACTCCTCCTGCACCTGTCTCCCCCCATTGCCCCGCCCTCAAAGACTTGGCAGGAAAGGAAAAATAAAACGATAATAAAAAATGTTTATTAATGTTTTATTTTTATTTTCCTGCCGTTTTGAGGCAGCTGGGAGGGAGTGGCGATGCTCCTCCGCCATAGCGGAGGAGCCACGCCTGGCGCTCTATAAATACTTGATTGATTGATTTGATTGGCTGTGCATGCCATTCAGTAGTTTTTTACCTCCATAAATGTATGAGAGTATGAAAGGTTCAACTGTGATACTGAAGTTAACTGGGATGGAAGGATTATATTTTGCAGCGGAAGCTCAGTTGATGCCAGGCGTTGTGGTCTTGGTTATGACAGTCATTAATTAAATGGTCTATTGTGTCTAGCAGTCACAGAACGTCAAGCAGTGTGTGAGCGAGGTGTGTCAGGACACTGTTGTGTGTAGATTCTTGCACTCTGTGCCTCTCAAATAAGGACCAGGTCCATGCTTCAACTCCATCTTTGAGGCTTTCACCTCAGAACCAGTGACCTCCTACTCATGAGAGTATCAACCGGGACATGGACTAAATCATGGCAACAGCGGGGTAGTAGCCAGGTCTAGGCCTCGGTCCCCCACTCTCGTGGAAGTAAACAGAGAACCAGCATGATCCAGTGGGTGTTTAAAATCCCCACCGTTTTTTTAATAGGGCTTTAGTATAAAAATGTCACCCTGCTAGATCCATTCACAACCGAGATCACCACCTAGTGTACTGCAGCAGAGTCTTGCTTATTGGGCATTGCTCTCCTGGCATCTCTGGTAGCTGGAAATATGAGCAACAAACTACAGCAACAGCATCCTGGTTACTGAAAATCAAGCAGAGTATGTGTAGACACTGATAATACACATTACACAGTGGTGGTCATTGCCAGTTTGATTATAAGACTATCCCGTCGCAAAACTGCAGGAGAAACACATAAAGCTCTTAAACCTGTATTGTGTAAATAACTCAAAATAAATACGTGTTGCTTTCAATCTGTAAGAATTTTTGTAAGCATATTCAAAATTGTTTTGTGCAGAAATTGAATGAAAGTAATCATGAAGCCTGTAATGCATTTTGAGACTCTACAAATAAATAAATTCATAACTATTTGGGGCCCTCTTACTGCTTGCACTGGTCTTCGCTGCTCCACAGCTGTAAAGGGCTTCCACCACCCCTAAAACACATGTTGTGAGAGGGCCAGCAGGAATCCCAGTCAGAGACGCAGAGTTCCAAACACTGCTTACTGTAAAGACATTGCTTACTGTAGTGACAACACAGATACAAGTGTTGCTTAAGAGTATGGACTCGCTCAAACCACACTATTTATTTATTTGAATATGTTCATAGAGGTATATCAGACCCTCAGGTGCCAGAGCACGTTACATTCAGAACCTACCCAAAAAATGTATGTGTCCTTGTGTAACGTAACTGGTGCTCATGTAAAGCGCTCCAATACCTTTGTGTCGAGTTCACGCTAGCTAAATCTGCAAAAAAAAAATTTACAGTAGTAAAAGCAGGAGGATATAGAATAGTTGCAACAAATGACTTGCCAACATATTTGAAGCGTGGGAAAAGAAAGGCGTTGGTTGGAGGTAAAGGAAATATAATTTTAGTATTGTTTACAGTTCAGGCATAACACTTGACTTAAATTGTGGGTTGATCTTGGAGACTGTGCAGGAATACTAGTCGCTTCAACCTCTTTTTGAAGGCTTCAACTAGTGGGTCTGGTCATATTGAGTGTCGGGGGAGAATCAAGCTTCAGCTTTATGTGAGAGATAGTTCTTTCTTTCTTGAACCTTGAAGGTTCCAGGAGCATGGATTCAGCACTTCCTACGGACCAGGGGCCCCTGGAGGGGTGGGTTTTGTGCCATGTATTTCATGGAGCAATGCATGGCTTTGTGCGACATGCATGAGGTTTTTTAAGATCTTCTATGGGAAGTCAATTAATATTTGCAAGGGGTGGTGTGATGTGTTCAAAATGTTTCATTCCTGTGATGAGCCTTGCAGCGGCATGTAGAGTTACTTCGAAGGAGCGAGGTATAATTTATGAATACCCACCAGAAATACACAGTAGCAACAGTAACATAATTGCCACAATTTGATGACTGTGCATCCTTAGTTACTGCCCCAAACTACAAGTAGCTAGAATTGCAACATAGTTATTTGCCTGAAATAAGGTCTGCAGAAAAGCCCAGCCAAAGCCACAGTCAGAAGACTGTAGGAATGCAACAAGCGTATCTTAGCCTGAAGCAGTCTGTTTAAGAAGCAAATCTAAAACATGAGTCTGAAGCAAGGAAAAGTGTCAAGAACGATATATCTATAGCGTGGCTAACCGCCAAGCATGGCGGCCGCAAAGTAACGGAGCTCCGAGACAGGGCCCGCTCATGCTGCCATAATTACCGGCGCCGGAGGCCATCTGACCCTGATTTCCCCTGTTACAGGTGCAGAAGCGCGGCGGCGACATACTGTGCCGACCAGCGTGCGGAGATTGTCTCTGGGGCGGAGAAATACCGCTCAATCTGGAGCCCTGCACTGCGGGACTGGACGGAGGCTGCCACGAGTGCCGGATCCCGCGGGCTGCTGCGCCGCAGACCACAGCACGAAGCAACGAGTCACCCTGGTGCGCTCACCGCCGTGTTGACCCGAGCGAAGACCCCTGGTGCTGTTGGTGCGGCGAGGTGAGCCTGTGGTGTGGACCGGCCGCTCCATGCTGACCTAGCGACGAGCGCAGTGTGGGGCTGGGCTGTGCCGGTTGGCGGCGGCGCCCTGGAGGACAACCGCGGCCCTGTCGGGGATCCGCTGAAATACTGTGGGCCCCGGCTCTTGAACACTGGAGCGAGTCAATAGGACCGGCGCCTTGGGATGGGCGGACCAGATCGCCGCAAGACTGCGACTCGAAGGGCCTGAGGCGAGGACCGGAGCGGAGGCCGTAACGCCGCCCACCCAGGCGTGTAAGACTCTGAAGCGGATCAACGCAGGAGCTCCTCCCGTTTGGAGCGACGACATGGCGACTGAGGGCTGCTGCCCTGGCGGAGCCGCCTGAACCCTGCGGATCCTGTGCACACCTCCACCGAATAAGGCCTAACTCCGGCGGTGCGCAGTGAGTATGGATGTGCACCCCCCTACTGCTGTAATCAACGGAGCTGCCGCGTAGGCGCCCCGGTCGCCCCACACGTGCTGCTCCCTGCGTCCCTGCTGCACCCTGGGCACTCGACTGGGGTTGTGACTGGTGCCCCTCCCCCAACACCACTGGGCAGTATACACAAACGGGCCCGCTCCTGTGTGATTTGTGTGGAGCGCCAAGAGGAGAGATCAACTCCCTTGGGCAAAGCGTTATAGTGCAGCACACGGAACTTGGGACTATACCTACCTGCCACCACGAGCCCAGAACCTTGCGGGGTGGAATGCCTCAGATGTAGGCAGTGTCATCATTGCTCTGCGGGACTCAATAGATAAAGCTGTGGGGTGCGGCTGAGCCTGGCCTGGGACCCCTTCCACCGCTTGCAGAACACTTCACAGAAGGCATACACGTTGCCTTGAGATCATTGGTACCCGGGTCTTGTAGTTCATACACAAAATGATCTGGCTATAATTGTGTCGTGGGGCTGTCGACCTACAACGCTGCCCCTTGGGCTCTAACTGCGGAGAGAGGGTCCTAGGCCCGTCCCCACTCCACGACTGAGTGCGGTGGGTCCGTGTTGTGAACCGACTCCTCAACGGAACCAACAGTCCTGGGCTGCTGCTGGGTGACAGACTCCAGCTGAGACTACTAGTCCTACGCCCCACTTTGTTTGGCAAGCCAAAGCGCAATATATAAGCACTACGCCACGAACAGTATTATCCCTACTGATCCCCAGCTATTCCATTATGGGGCGAACGAAAGGCAAGACATCGGAGATGCCACCTGTTGACCAACAGACCCAGGGTGAACCGGACATGACTTCACAATCATCCTCGATCAGCTGTGTCCCACCGACTAATGAAGACACCCCTCCGGACAAACTGGACTTAATTTTACAGGAGATACGGGACTCTCGTAAATCTATTGAACAACAGATAGGCTCCCTGTCCACTGGGTTTACCCTTCTGAAGGCGGATCATGAGAAGCTATCTACTGTAGTCAAAAGCAATAAACAGCCTCTGATGGAACTTTTTCCAAAGCACAAAGAACACTCCGAGCATATTACCCAAATACAAAAACAGTTGGCTGACCTACAGGACAGGGCGGAGGATGCTGAGGGCAGGTCTCGCCGCAACAATATCTGTGTGTTGGGCTTGTCGGAACGCTCGGAGGGCCCGAATGCAACACAATTCATGGAGCAGTAGCTACGAGAACAGATAGCGCCAGAAGGACTGTCGCCACTCTTCTGTGTGGAACGGGCACACCGGATCCCGCCGGGACGTCCGACAGCTGGAGCACAGCCGAGAACAATGATTGCCCGTATCCTGAACTACAAGGATTGTCATCTCCTCCTCCAGAGGGCCAGGGAAAGAGCGCCCATCCAATACGAAAACCACTGGATTTCCCTATATCCCGATTACACAGTATTGGTTCAAAAGCAGCGTGCTTCTTATCTCCCTTTGAAAAAGAAGCTTCAAGCACTAAATCTTAAATACGCTCTACTATTCCCTGCTCGTCTGAAAATCCTACACGAGCAGAAGTTCTATTTTTTTGACAGTCCAGAGGTGGCAAACGACTGGCTGGAAATTACCCTTTCCCCCCAAGTTCTGGCCAATATAGACCAGAGGACACGACAGGCTCAATAACGGCCATCGGGTCAGAGAACACAACGGACCAGATCCTCCCGCAGAATTGCAGCGAAGAACCAGTCCCCGGAGCAGGCTCTGCTGGGGCAGGAGTCGGCGCTGGCCTCTTCTGAACACTCGGATGATAACATGCTACATTCGGACTCTGACAGTAATGACCCATTGTTTCCATTGATCACCCCACAAATAGTGCAGACACTGTTTGGCTGAAAATATGTGATCTAAGAGGATGATTTATACCTCATCCTGACAAGAGTCCGCGCTGGAGCTTAGTAAGATCTTGCCAATGTGCCTTATAATGTCTTCCTACCCCTAGGTGCCACGTATCTTCTTACATGTGAAAAGGGCCCTGGTAAGTGTGGAGCCCCGTCTAGAACAACGGATCAATGCTCTGTCCAGGAACCACCCCCCCCCCTGCAGTTTCTGCATTAGCTAGCCGATTGGACTGTCAGTTTGTTTTGTTTAATGTTTGGACCAGCGATGTTTTAATGGTAGTCCTAGTATTGGGATTTTTAGTTGCGTTGTATTTTTTGGGGAAAGTTTTGTAACATATAATATATGTTGTGCATACCGGGGCTGCTACAGTACTTATGACCAGATGCGTGCATGGCGATGTTGGGCAAATATAAAGTGTTAACTTGGAATGTTAGGGGGATGGGCTCAGTGCACAAACGACACCGGATCCATGCCCAATTAAACAGACGGAAAATACAGATAGCCTTCCTCCAGGAAACACACCTAACAGACTCCGAGGTAGTCAAGCTACGTAAAAAATGGAGAGGTCAGATATTCACTACATCATACTCTGCATTCGCGAGAGGTGCACTGTGGTCGGGATACCCCTAAACAGTCTTCTTGCCCCCTCTTCGGGTAGGTATTCACTACAACGCTAAAGTGGTTTATTCTTTGTTTCTTTATTACTATGAGATAAGTTGTTGTCACAAATAGCACAGTCCTTTTATAACGTGAACAGAAGAAAGACGAATTGTCGTTTGTAGGGTCTATCACTGAAGGTTTCCTTGACACTCCGGTCCCGGCTTCTTCTTAGAGTCAGGCGAGCGTTGACCCGGAAAGTAAAAACAAAGAAAAGAGGGCTCAGGCTACTGTTTTCTTTCGTAAGTCTTAATCATGGGGAAGGGAAAACGTGCACCGTCACCAGAACCTAACGTGTGTGCTGTGTCTAGTGCGCAGGGAACAATCGTGCTCCTTCACTGGTGCCCCTTTAAGCGTGCCCACAGCCCCTTAACGAGCCCCGAGCATGCACCCGGCACTTGCCTGCTCCCACGACCCTCCTGGGCCGTGGTGATGGGAGACCCAGCCTCCTCGCCGTTGGGGAGAACAGTGGTCCCGAGGGCAGTGCTCCTTGAGCGGTCGTGCTCTTTTTCTTCCTCCAGCCAGCCGGTGTGCAGATCCCGCGTTGTTCCTCCTGGGTAGGCGAAGTCGACGTCCTCCTTCTCGTCGCTCGTGTTCCTCGCTCTCCGGTCTTCTTCCGCTTCGGATCGTGTGGCGTCCTCCTCTCCCGCAAGCCACTCTGAAACACCTGACACCTCTTTCGGACGCCAGCCATCTTTTTCAACGGCGATGTCCGCCCATCCCTGTTCATCCACTAGACCGCTAACCGCACTTCCGGCTTTCTCGGCGGCGGCGGCCATGTTGGGTTGGTCAGCGCCGTCTGATGGTCGCAAACCATCACATGCACTTATATGGGTCAGACACGGGGTACCGTTCGTGAAATTAGAGCAGCGAATAGATGCACTGGGGAGATACACAGTGCTTCATGGGACACTTGACGGGATACACATAGTAATAGGAAGTGTATATGCTCCGAATTATGAACAGGATACATTCCTTACTAACCTGAACACAGTTCTGGCGGACTGGGCGAGTATCCCGTGGGTTCTGGGAGGGGACTACAACTCCCCTCTAGATATAAACCTAGACCGCTCTCATCCGCCGGTTCGGGGAGCTGTTTCCATTAAAAATGCAGAGTTCCTGAGTGTTTGGTCAGAGGGATGGGCGATCAAAGATGTGTGGCGTCTCCAAAACGCTACTAATCGCGAATATTCTTTCTATTCTCCAACACACCAGCTGCACACTAGACTGGATAGAATATTCTGTTCTTCATCTATCACACCTCAAATATCCCAAACTACATACTTGGGTAAAACCTTATCCGACCACAATCCACTGGAAATCCTACTAGAATGGGGGAAACTACCCTCCCCGGTCCCGACCTGGAGATTATGGCCACAGATGTTGGAAGACACGTTCTTCCGCGATAAATTAGATGTGACGATCACCACCAATTATTTTAATGAAAACGCGAACTCGGCTTCGTCTCGTTTAATAGAATGGGATGCATTTAAGACGGTGATACGAGGCGCATCCATAGGAGCGACAGTAGGCGCCCGACAAAAAATTAACAAGAGTCTTACGGCACTCGAGAATTCCCTACAAGAGTTGGAGCGGAAAGCTAATACCGACCCCTCCACTCACAAACGCCTACAGGAAGGGAGAATTCGACATGCTGAACTCCTTGAGGATTTACGCCTCATTGACTACCGAGCTTACACCCAGCACACGCATGCTGAAGCAGATAAATCGGGCACCCTATTGGCCCGACTATTACGAGACGCACCCCCCCCCCTATATCAATCCCGGAAGTGGCGTTACAGGATGGCACCATAGTGTATACACAGACAGAAATCAACACTGCATTCAGTGACTATTATGAGAAGCTGTACAGTGCCCCAGTGCACGCACTGCCTGAGCAGATAGACACATTCTTAGAAGGATTGACTTACCCTACACTGACAGATAACGCCCAGGAGGACTTAGACGCCCCAATTACAAGGGCCGAAATTAAAGCGGCCATCAAGGAACTCCCTCGTAATAAGACCCCCGGCCTAGACGGCTTACCGGCGGAATTTTATTCTACCTTTGCTGACACTCTCACCCCCACCTTGCCTGTCTATACAATGCGGCCCAGGAGGCCCAGTCCCTCCCACTAACTACCATGCAGGCCCTAGTTATATCCCTACCTAAGCCAAATAGAGACCCGCGAGACATGTCAGGATATCGCCCCCTTTCCTTATTATCCACTGAATATAAGATACTTAGCAAGATTCTGGCCCGCCGGCTCCTCCCATACCTTCCCAAACTCATACACGAGGACCAATGTGGATTTATCCCGGGTCGCAACACCTCCCTGAATATAAGGCGCCTACACTATGTTATGGAAGCCGCTGCCAAGATCTCCTGTGACACTGGCTGCATCTCTCTTGACCTCCAACAGGCGTTCGAAACGCTAAACTGGGAATATATGTTTGCACTTCTGGACAGATTCGGCATACCCCCTGGTTATATGAAGTGGGTCAAACTGCTATACACTGTACCCACGGCCCGAGTCTGTACTGGATCCCTCATATCTCGCCCCTACCCGGTGGCAAGGGGAACAAGACAGGGCTGTCCTCTGTCACCGATATTATTTGTATTGGCATTAGAACCCCTACTCATTAGACTCCGGAGGGATGCTGCAAACAAGGGGATTTTACTAGGAACAACAACACACATAGGGGCCGATTCCGATCTGGGTCGGAGGCGCACCCAATAGCATTCGGTCGGGAAAAAAGCCATGCAAAAGCCTGTTTCCCGACCGATCCGTACAGCACACCGAACGAGTAAGTACGATGCGCACAACAGCAAAGAATCCGGCCGAGCCGTACTCACCCAAACCAGGTCCTGTTCCCCGACCGAGGCGAATCCGGAAACGCCGAATCGAGTCGCACGGAAGGAAAAATGCAGCTCCGTCCGGCCGAACGAGTACGATGCGCTTTCCGTACGCGCCGAACCCGTCGCTACGCACGGCACGTCAAAGCATCCGGGAGAGGCGCACATAAGCTCCTATTCGCGCCACAACACGATCCACGGCTCCGAGACGAACACGCCAGCGACGAGGACGACGCGAAGCGACGAGGACGACGCGAAGCAACGAGAAGGACGAACGACACGAACCAACCATGAATCCCTTCGTCCCGATCATACCAATATTCTACATTTACTACCGGAACAGGCACGGACGCGTACGGCGCAGAAGGTAAGCCAGACACCAACCACAAAACACATACAACACGTACACGACACATCACACACACACAGAGGGATGCAGAATATACTTACACCAGCAACAGCAGCACCATAGGGGCGGGATGCCCATCACCAATGCCACATATGCACACAGGGGCCTGAATGCGCACCACCACCCCTACCCAGGGGGGCAGGATGCCTACCACTACTACCACCCTTAGCCAGGGGGGCAGGATGCCTACCACTACTACCACCCTTAGCCAGGGGGGGCTGGATGCCTACCACTACTACCACCCTCACCCAGGGGGGGCTGGATGCCTACCACTACTACCACCCTCACCCAGGGGGGGCTGGATGCTCTGGATGCCTACCACTACTACCACCCTCACCCAGGGGGGGCTGGATGCCTACCACTACTACCACCCTCAGCCAGGGGGGGCTGGATGCCTACCATCACCCTCAGCCAGGGGGGCTGGATGCCTACCACTACTACCACCCTCACCCAGGGGGGCTGGATGCCTACCACCACTACCACCCTCACCCAGGGGGGCTGGATGCCTACCACCACCCTTAGCCAGGGGGGCTGGATGCCTACCACCACTACCACCCTCACCCAGGGGGGCTGGATGCCTACCACTACTACCACCCTCACCCAGGGGGGCTGGATGCCTACCACCACTACCACCCTCACCCAGGGGGGCTGGATGCCTACCACTACTACCACCCTCACCCAGGGGGGCTGGATGCCTACCACTACTACCACCCTCAGCCAGGGGGGCTGGATGCCTACCACCACTACCACCCTCACCCAGGGGGGGCTGGATGCCTACCACCACTACCACCCTCAGCCAGGGGGGGCTGGATGCCTACCACCCTCACCCAGGGGGGCTGGATGCCTACCACTACTACCACCCTCACCCAGGGGGGCTGGATGCCTACCACCACCCTTAGCCAGGGGGCTGGATGCCTACCACTACTACCACCCTTAGCCAGGGGGGCTGGATGCCTACCACTACTACCACCCTCACCCAGGGGGGCTGGATGCCTACCACCACTACCACCCTCACCCGGGGGGCTGGATGCCTACCACTACTACCACCCTCACCCAGGGGGGCTGGATGCCTACCACCACCCTTAGCCAGGGGGGCTGGATGCCTACCACCACTACCACCCTCACCCAGGGGGGCTGGATGCCTACAACTACTACCACCCTCAGCCAGGGGGGGCTGGATGCCTACCACTACTACCACCCTCACCCAGGGGGGGCTGGATGCCTACCACCACTACCACCCTCAGCCAGGGGGGCTGGATGCCTACCACTACTACCACCCCCACTCATAGGATGGACAATGCATGACACAACCAGCACACCACAACCTAGGGAATGCAAGAAGAAGACATCCCCCAACACCATGACAAGCGTGTGTAGACTGTGTCAAATGCCTACAACACCGAACATGACTTTGAACATACAATGTGACCCCCTAGCACATGTGCCACACATATATGTGTGTGGCACCCACAATGCAAGCAGGCCATGACCATTGTGGCAATGGGGTCCAAACCCCCATCATCACAGTGACCAAAATGTAAGTGTGGGGTCCATAGCTGAAGCACATTTTGAACATTGTGGCAATGGGGTCTAAACCCCCATCACCACAGTGACCAAAAGGTAAGTGTGGGGTCCATAGCTGAAGCACATTTTGAACATTGTGGCAATGGGGTCCAAACCCCCATCATCACAGTGACCAAAATGTAAGTGTGGGGTCCATAGCTGAAGCACATTTTGAACATTGTGGCAATGGGGTCTAAACCCCCATCACCACAGTGACCAAAAGGTAAGTGTGGGGTCCATAGCTGAAGCACATTTTGAACATTGTGGCAATGGGGTCCAAACCCCCATCATCACAGTGACCAAAATGTAAGTGTGGGGTCCATAGCTGAAGCACACTTTGAACATTGTGGCAATGGGGTCCAAACCCCCATCATCACAGTGACCAAAATGTAAGTGTGGGGTCCATAGCTGAAGCACATTTCGAACATTGTGGCAATGGGGTCCAAACCCCCATCATCACAGTGACCAAAAGGTAAGTGTTGACAAAGAAAGAGGTGCAACTGCCAAACTGCATGGATGATTCCTGGTCACAGAACAACAAACACATCAGTGGCAAAGTAGTGTATGTGTCCCATTGCAACATAAATTGGGGGAGCCAAATACTGCAGTGCAAATAAGACATACCTTTGGCCATGTGCAGACAAACAACACCCATGGGGGCTGACACCGTCAACAATCATCAATGACACAATGACAGAAGTGACCATCAGAATGCAGACCCACATATTTGCACCAATGGGCACACACATGCAGATACCCTGTGGAGACTGCAGATGTGAGGTGAACAGATACCATACCATGGCAGCAATGGGACACACAAACCATGATCATTGTGCTGACCGATGACCTAGGAGTCCCAGGGACAGCAGGGGAAACCCACCAAACTACATACAGCCAATGGCACACCCAAGATATGCCAATGCAGTGGTGCAGATGCACAAACACAAACAGGCAGACCCACACTGCACATCATACACAACAGGTGAGGGGGGGTGCCAGTGTCCCCAGGCAACCACACAACACATGAGGAGACCTGAATACCAATCATACAGATGTGCATACAGTGCCACACAAAGGTAACTCATGGATCCAAATCCCCTATGTGGGCAAGCAGGCATTGTCAGATGAGAGGGAGCACAAATCACACATGTCACACAGGCACGTAGGGACAGCAACTGACACAGCAAGACACAGACACACCACAGCACCCCCCCCAGGGCCCCCACAATGTGGTGACCCTGGGCTGCATTACAATCCCACTGTGATGACAAAGCTAAATGTGGTTCACACTGTGAACCACAGTCATGTGTCCTGAGCAACTAACTACCATCACACCTACACAAGCACAAATCAAACAGCATGGCCAGTAAGCCAAGGCCAACATGGAGGCAGGGGCCTAGCCGGGCAACAACTCTCATCTGCACACACTCAACACCACACCCCTCGACCTCCAACAATGTGCAGCAGTGAAGCACACATGCACTGGTGACATTGCACATGCACCCATGACTATTCCAGGGTGGTGGGTGGGAACCAAGGTGCAGAAACACATCACACATGGACACTCAACAAGACTCCTGAATGTCTGACACACTGCACACTACGCTGTACATGGACATGACGGCAATACCACACCAACCAATGGGATCCCAGCCACAGTCACACACCAATGAAGAAGCCAAGGTCACCCACAAAGAACACACATAGACAACAACCAACATTGCAGCCCGGACCCTGAGGAGTGCCAGCAGTCACACACACAACGTATCACAATCACTGAAAGATAACACAAACTGGAAATCACATGACAGGGGCAAACAACAAGTGCCAAGGGGAAACCTGACTGTGACCCATCTGCGTCTGCACACAAACTCAGCCCTGACAGCAAACACACCTATGGGTGACACCCTGATGACCAGTAATGTGCCATGCACCCACATCACAGAGAACCCAGGGAGAAGACTTTGGGGGAACATAGGTCAACTCAGCTAGCATCACAAACAGGTACAACACTAGGGATCACAGCATGCACAGCTAAACGGAAGTGAACACACAGACATGCACATTCAACACACACCTTGGGCGCAGGCAATGTCACAGGAGTACACACTGCCATGAGGGGACTCCACTCCTGTGTGAGGAAAGCTGTGCCATATGTTGCCTCAGTAGGGCCCCATCATGTCAGCTGAGCACTTGGTCACACAATCAACAATTAGCACCAAATGAGGGCTCCCGTAACATCAGCCTGGTCATGGAAGTGCCAACGGAATCATCAGCACAGATCCAACACACTTGTATAGCAATGTTGCACTGACAACACAGATGAGTCCTTCCCCATTGATGCCCAAACCTGCATGTCCACTGGAGATGGCCACACAGTCAGGGAAGTAGACGAATTGAACAATGGCAGGCACAACAGATGTGCAGGGGTGGAAGCCACAGATGTGAAATAGGCAATCTAAGTAGGAAATCCCATTGCCAAATACTGAACACATGACACCCTCAGATGCTGCTATGGATGACATGGATACACCACAGGATAGGACACATTCCCCCTGGACCACATGGGTTCCTACACAGTAACACTTCATTATCATGAGACCAAATATCACCATCACTGCAGCAAGGGCATGGTTAGCATCATCAACATCATGTACATCAGAAGCAAAAGCACTAGAGAACAGAAAGTTGCTTTATTCAGCATATGTGGCATTAAAAGTAGAAGTCCAGTAGAAAATAAACAAAGGCCAATGGCCAGTCCATCAACAAAATCACAAGTGGGTGACAGTGGCAGATGCCACCCTACACATGCCTGCACAAAACCAGGGACAATCCACTAGGAGGGGCAACCGGGGGTAGGCCAGGCACCGCAGGGACAGGATCAGGGCTCACCAGGAGGAAGCAGGGAAGGGGTGGTGGGTGCTGGAGAGCCACTGACAACTGCAGTGGAGGTGTCTGACATGGTGTGTGCCGGCACAACTGGGGGCATGGCTCAGATGTTGTGGGTGCCGGCACGACTGCAGTGGACCCTGCAGATGGAGTGGACAGGTCCGCCACTGCAGTGCCCAAGTCAGACAGGGTGGTAGTGGACTCCACTGCAGTGCCTACCACCAGGGGAGGAGAATGGGGAACAGGCAAGGTGGGCTGGACAGAGGGGGAGGACACCCTCACCACATCAGTGGCACAGACAAGCGCAGCGGGGGTGTGGTGCCGGGAGAGCAAGTGGCAGGGGGAGAAGGCCGGATCCTCTTGGGGATGGTATATCTGTGGGTGGGGGAACCTGGGGCAGGGTGTGGTGGGGGCACCTGTGGAGTGGGGGCCTGAGGGATGGAGGAAGGAGACCTGGTGCTTGAGCTGCAGGGCGGCGGCGTGGCTTGCTCTTACCACTCCGGGGGGACTTGCGGGTGGGGGCCTCAGTCTGTCTGCGCCTGGGGGAGGTTGTCCGGGGGCGAGGGGCACTCTGCTCCGTGTGGGGGGGCTTCCTCTTCCCCCTGGATGCTGGAGCAGCTGGATCGGAGGGGAAGAGGCCGAGGTCACTGAGGAAGAGGCGCTGGGTCTTTGGGGTTGCAGGTGAGGCAAGGGAGGGTGCTTTGGAGGAAGAGGCAACTGAGGACTGCGCAGTGCCCGTGGATGCGTGTGTGTGTACCAGGGCCCCATCCCCTGTGAGTCTGGTTTCAGTCCCCTGACTGTGCGTGCGTGTGCGTTTTGTTTGTGGCGTGTGTGTCTGTGTGCTGGACGTGTGTGTGCTGGTGTGTGCCTGTGCCGGTGTGTGTGTGCTTGGGATGGGTAAGGTGCTGGGGAGTGTGGATGGAGCAGAGGCAGGAGGGGTGAGGGACTGTCTGAGGAGGGACACTGCTGCCGTCAGGGAGGAGTCCATGGACCTATTGCCCCTCTGTAGGTCAGACATTCCCGATGAGATGCCCTCCATGAACGACACCAGCTGAGTCAACAGAGCGGTGTGCGCATGGAGGACACTCAGCATGGCTGTCTGCCCTACATGGAGCTGGCGAAGGAGGTACACAGACTCCTCACTCAGGGCAGCAGGGGACACAGGGGCAGGGGGTGCGGTGCCTGGCCCAAAGGAGACACGCTCCCGAACATGGGAGCCTCCACGGACCTGGGGAATGGGAGCCGATGGGAGGGCGGTGGTGGTGCTGGTGGTGGCGGGGACAGCAACACTAGCTGGGGTGTGGTGGCTGCTGACACCCGCCTCCATAAGGGAGTCATCCTCCGAGTTGCTCTGGTCCTCAGCTGAGGTGGATGGTGCTGAGGACTCCTCGGTGTGGCTCCCCTCACCCTCCGTGCCACTGGGTCCCTCCGACCACTCCTCGGCTGCTGACCCAGTCTGGCTCTCTGGCTCCTCCTGGTCCGTGGAGCTGTCCCCTTCCGTGGCCGTGGATGTATCTGCAAACAATGGGGAAATAGACAGACATCAGTCACCTGCACCAAACGCACACACCACTGTGAGCACAGCACATTACAGAGCAAGCCCTGGCATCATTAGTTGTACATTGCTAAAAGTGCCCTAACTGAACAGGAGAAGCCAATTGTCAGTCTGATGCCAAGCATGGCACTCACATCCCACATGGCCTTGCACCCATCTGTCTGGTGTCTGTTGGATTGCAACACCCCAGTGTGGACACATGCACCAAGTACACAGTAGTTGGACAGTGCAGAGGACACGGTGTGGCATGTGGACATGCACACATCACAGCTCTTGCCACTGAGTCAGTACAGGTTTCCGGATGAAAGGGATGCCCAGAGTCAAATAGGAAATGCATGTGATGCATACCAGCGACAGACACCATGATGCACCCATGTCCTGATAGCCATCGCCACAATGGTGTGCATGTAGCACATGTCACTCCCCTGCAGGACCACCAATAAGTTGACACATGCCATGGCAGAGGCATGACTGCTAAGTCATACATCACTGTCTCAGTGATGTATGACTTGGCAGCCAGACAACAACACTATGCACTGTGTCACAATAGTAGGTCATGGGGAATGCAAGTCCTGGAGCTGCACAAGTGCACATGTACATCCCCCACACAACACATCATCTTAACCCTCATCTGTCCAGGTCATACCTATTGGACATATGGGAGACCTGTGACACTACCCTCTGAACCTGAGCCCCTCACAATCTGCTGTGAATGGGGAACAGCTGCCTGAACTTCACATTCGCATACCCCAGTCTGCACGGGCAGCTGATCAAACACCTATGTGACACACAAGTATCGTCTCCTATGGTCACATCTCCAGGGGCATGCTGAGACCCTACCAAGAAACACCCCAGCAGTCCTGGCAACTAATCCACAGCACACTGACACAGAGGCAGACACCTGAGGGGTCAAATCACTGTGCACAATGTGTCAGCTGATACACGGGAGTGGGAGTACAGAGTGCATTGCATGGCCTGGAGTAGGCATGACTGTCCTGCTCCACATGAATGAGGGATGAGCCCTGGACAGTGGATAGCTGGCTATGTATGTGTGACACACGTAATCTGCACACTCCTGGGGCCCAAACATTGTTCCCACCCGCTGCATGGGCGTGTGCCACATACCCCAGGCACATGTGGTGGCTCAGCTCAGCAAGTGGACCGCATATCAAAGCAACACGCAGATTACATGTCCGAACACAGGCGTTGTGTGAACAATGGACCCACCCATGATGCCCACAACAGAGTTAGGGAAACAGATGCTGTCCCCCACCTTTAGTGAAGCAAACTGCAAGGACACAGTCCCAAGTGACACAATTCCCTGAATGTAAGGGCCACACCTGGGTATCAGATGAGCAGTGGGCAGTGCACAATAGAGGGACATGGCTCCTGGACAACATGACTGCTGCACTGTGGCAGTTGAACCAGGCCAGAGGAGGGCACAAAGCATGTAATACAGAGTTCACAGTGCAGTCTTTGACTCACCCCCTCCTTGCTGCTGTCTGGCCTTCAGCTGCCCATCCAGGTCTGGAAACACCACCGCCAGGATCTGGAGCATGTGGGGGTCAGGGTCCGTGTTCCGCCCCTCCTGCGAGGAGGCGACAGCTTCAGCTGGACCCGTGCAATCCTCCGGGTCCAGCCCCGAAGGTCCTGCCACCTCCTCTGGCAGTTGCGGATCCGGCGCTTGTAGACCCCCACGGACCGGACGGCCCGGACGATGTCCTTCCAGATCTCCTGCTTCCGATGGGCATTAACCTGTCAGGATGACAAAGTGAAAAGGCCATTACTACACATGCAACATATCCGTGCATGACACAGTTGTATATACATGTCTCAATCACAGGGGCACATGATGTACACAGGCAGTGCAAAGCTGCCCATGGACAGTTTGCCAGACGTCACTACATGGTATCATTGCATGGGAAGTAAAACCTTGTTCAAATGCACTGTCACTGCACCATACCTGTCCAGTGCATGTCACTACACACTATGGGGGGTGACAACTACTCAGTGAGCCTGCTAGCCAGTGGCGTGCAGACTTTCAGCCTTGCTAGTCAGACAATATGCACATTCAGAAAGGCAGTGCACAGAACACTCACCTGCTCCCCTGGTGTCCCATACAGCTTGCTGTACTGTGGAAGTAGGCTGTCCAGCAGGGCCTGGTTCTCCTCAAGGCTGAAGGCTGGGGCTCTCTCCACAGTACGTGCCATTGCAGGGTCCAGAGGGGCAGAGACAGCAGCAGTGCAGTGGCAGATGTCGTCCTGGAGCATGTAGTGCAGGCAAGTGAGCTCTCAGGGGAACAGCCAGCAATATATATGTGCTGGAGAGGCAGATACTGTCCCTTGTGTCCAAAGTGATAGGTCCAAGTCGTTTGCATCTTCTGAATCTGGCCAATCCATGGAATAGCAGCACCAAAACACGCCCACAGCATCCTTCAAATCTTCAACTTCATGACATACATGATTTTGCAACATTGTTGTGGGTGACCAACTGATTTTCCAGCAACCGACTCGTTCGAAATTCGAAACGCGTCCGTTGCCAGGCAAGCCCATTGTCAATGGTGTGCGCACCGATCGGTCCATTGCGGTACAACGCGTACAGGGGTACAACGCGTACCCGCACACATTGAATGCAATGGGCCGGCCGGAGGCACCGATCGGTCCATTGCAGTACAACGCGTACAGGGGTACAACGCGTACCCGCACACATTGAATGCAATGGGCCGGCCGGGGGCACCGATCGGTCCATTGCAGTACAACGCGTACAGGGTACAACGCGTACCCGCACACATTGAATGCAATGGGCCGGCCGGGGGCACCGATCGGTCCATTGCAGTTCAACGCGTACAGGGGTACAGCGCGTACCCACACACATTGAATGCAATGGGCCGGCCGGAGGCACCGATCGGTCCATTGCAGTACAACGCGTACAGGGGTACAACGCGTACCCGCACACATTGAATGCAATGGGCCGGCCGGGGCACCGATCGGTCCATTGCGGTACTAACGCGTACAGGGGTACAACGCGTGCCCGCACACATTGAATGCAATGGGCCGGCCGGGGGCACCGATCGGTCCATTGCGGTACAACGCGTACAGGGGTACAACGCGTACCCGCACACATTGAATGCAATGGGCCGGCCGGGGGCACCGATCGGTCCATTGCTGTTCAATGCATCACTGTACATGTGACTGGCATATGTCAGCATGCCTGTCTCAGATGGACATATGCCAGCCACAGATAGCTCCCAGGGAGTGAGGGGCACACCTACATCACGACAGCCTGTCCAAACTTTATCATAAGGCATGTAAGGCTGCATTTCCTATTGTGTGTATGTTGGTGTACATGTTGTCCTGTGGGTGTCACCTGTGGGCAGCCACCCCCAGGCTGTGCACGTGTTAATGGGGACAGGATCCTGGGTGTTACGTGTACATGACCACTGTGATGTGCAACTGTTCATATCTGTGCATGTGCCATGGTCACATTTCACGGTGGTGTATGTGTATGTCATGTCACATACCCCGTGAGTCCCATGTGGGACGGTATGTTTGAGCCAGGGTGTCCCAGTGGCACAATAGTGATGGTCCTCCACAGTCTTTGTGCATGTAGTGTTTACAATGTCTCTGATTTCATGTGCACAATGGGAGACAGTCTCCACATCCAGGTTGTGTGTGCATGGACTTTGATGTTGTGCGTGTGTGTGTCACAGACGTCCATGTCTGTCCTTCCGTGGCAAGTGGGACCACTACCTGTGGGGGTCATGGTTGTTTTGCTGTGGTGTATACATGATACTCCATGTAATGCCAGTGTCCATGTGGCAATACAGGGTCCCTGGGAATGTACCTGTCGTTGAGCTGTGGTGCCTGGGGCACATCTGTCCTCACATGTCACTGTGGGGGGTGATTGTGACACGGCAGCAGGAGATGGGAACTGTGACACGGCCTCATGATATCCAATGGGCCAACCTGGGACTAATTGATGCCACCTGTTGGACCGTGTTGACAGATGTTGGCCATGTATGTACCATACATGTCCTTACGGAACTGCACACTTCATGTAGTTGTGCCTCATAATGATGTATGTTGGGATATTGAGTGTGTTCAATGCCGCATATGTGGGGTGACTAACAATCTTGCTTACTTCTCCTCTGCACTGCAGGGCTCCTGCTGTCCATCGACCATTCCCAGACCTGGCAACGATGGTGGAACGGGACAGCATCCGACGGTACCGCTTCACCAGGCAGCTGATTGAGGATTTGGCAGTGCAGTTGTCCCCACATTTGCAGCCTGGCCGGCCGTATCCTACAGCGCTGACCCCCAAGGTGAAGGTGATGGCAGCCCTACACTTCTTTGCCACCGGTACCTTCCAACATACTGTGGCGACTGCTGGTGGGATGTCACAGACCATGTTGAGCCGTGTGCTCCGCGATGTTTTGGCGGCAATGTTGCTATTCCTGAACCGGTACATCTATTTCCCTAGACTGCGATGACTCACTGACGTGAAGAGTGACTTTTATGCCCTGGGGAGGATGCTGCATGTCATTGGCTCCATTGATGGGACACATGTGGCTTTAGTACCATTACAGGCCCAGGAGCAGGCCTACAGGAACCGCAAGCACTACCACTCGGTCAATGCACTGGTGGTGTGTCTTGCAGACATGACCATCACACACGTGTGTGCCCGTTTCCCTGGTTCAGCACACGATGCCTTTGTGATGAGGAGTAGTCTCATCCCCAGGATGATGGCACAGATGCAGAACCAGCGTGCCTGGCTTGTCGGTGTGTACTGACTTTGTGCCATTGTGTGTGATCTGATCTGTAGTATTCCGCCCACTTTTCCAAGTCAGCTAATGTGCACTTGTCTGTCCGTAGGTGACTCGGGATACCCCAACATGCCGTGGTTGCTGACACCCCTCAGGAACCCTGTGACACCAGCCCAGATGCGCTACAATGAGGCACATGGTCGGACCAGGAGAGTGATTGAGCGGACATTTGGTCTCCTGAAGAGCCGCTTCCGCTGCCTGAACAAGACCGGAGGGTCCCTCCCATATGCCCCTGCGAAAGTGTGCAAGATTATCATCGTCTGCTGCATGCTCCACAACCTGGCAGTGCGGAAGGAGTTGCCTCTCATCCAGGATGACAATGACCAACATCCGCCACCTGTGGAGGATCCTGGCCTGGACCACGATGCCAGTGACGATGATGATGATGATGATGATGGTGATGTCCGCACACAGCTCATCACCAACTTCTTTAGCTGAATGTGAGTATCCTGAGGTGTCATGTCAATGATGTGAGTTGGCATGATGTGTAGGTGGTGCTCTGGTGCTGTTGGAGTGTGTCCATGGGCTACTTGACTGGATGTGTGTTGCGATGTGTGCTTACAGGTGGGCTGTACTCCCCAACAGTGTTGACATGCTAACTTGGTTCTGGGTGGGTATCTTGTAACATGTATTGTGCATGAGTTTTGCTGTTCTGTCCTGTACTCCATTGCTTTTGACTGTGTGTCATTTCTGTCCTTCACAGGGTACTTTCAGATTCATTTGGTCAACTGTGTCCACCGACGACGTGATTGCACTTCCAGGCTGGTAGCTGTTGTGTCCCTACAGGTGATGTGCGCCACACCCATGGACTTCCTTCCGTCTACAGTTGTTGACTGTGTGCCCGCTGCCAGGTGGGATTACCTTGCATCTGTAGTGGTTACGACATGTTGCAACTGTGTAATAAACCTGTGCTTCACTTTGTGATGTGCGTTGTCTGTGGTCACACATTTGACTGCCATTTGCTTACTGCACCTGTGGGCTACTTGACTACAACTGGGAATGGGTGTGGTGTCTGTGCATTGCACCGTCTTCCCTGGCAACATCAGTGTAGGCAATGAGTCAGATGGCATAGGTGTGTATGTGTTGTGTAGCCCTGGTGGTGTGTCTCCCTCATATGTGTCACGTTGCCTTTACTCACATGCCTGTGTTGTCCTTGCTGTTGCAGTTCGCATACACAGTGTAATTTTGCAGTTCATCATCCCCATAACAGCACCCACGTTGGAATCACAACAGAGGCAAGTATGGTGTATTAGTGTGTTTATTGTGATACATTTGTGTGAATAGTGCATAGGATGGGTAGTGCTGTACATAAATCTTGCAATCCGAAGTTCCTAGGTGAATTGAAAGTCCTGGTAGACAGAATCCCCAGTATCGGGGCCACAGTTGTCTGACACATTGGTCCAACTTGTACTCCCCATGCAATGTGTGGGAGTAGTGTTGCCGTCAACAGGGTGAACAGTCTGTGCACAAAGGTGAACATCCAGAACAGGTTCAGGCTTCCTGGGAGTTGCGCTTGGCCATCGGCCTCTCACTTGCCCCTCCTCGGACAACCCCTCTTCTTGGGGGGGGGCCCCTCAAGTACAGGCTGCTGTGGTGCAGGGGACTCTCCGCCAGAGTCATCCTCCCTCCCTGTGGCAGTTGCAGTTTGTTTGGCACCAGATGTTGTTGGCACACAGGGAGGTGTGGACTGGTTGCTGTTCATCTGGCGGAGGCATTGTAAAATGTCCCTGTGCACCGTCGTCATCTCATGCAGTGCATCCCACTTGGACTCCACGCGGGACATGTGGGACATGTGGGAGTCCAAGCGGGCATGATGGGCAGCCTGCTGCTGTTTCATGTCTCTGAGGAGCCCCACTACCTGGCTGAGGTCTCCGGTGCTGGACTGGTACGCATCAGCTATGCGTACCAGTTATGGGTCATCATGCACACCAGCAACCTCTGCAAGCAGCGACCTCTGTCTCCCACCCCTCCCACCACCCCTGCTGACATGTGCAGTGTGTGCAGTGGCACGCACAGATGACCCTGGTCCACCTTGGGGGTTGGTGGTGGTGTCCATAGCCCCAGGTTGGTCCAGGGTCCCTGTGCTGGTGTTGCTCCTTGTTCTGTCCATGTCGGCAGGGATGGTATTTGTGGTGACAGTCGTTGGAGGGGTGGGTGCAGGGGGTGCAGCTGGTGGTCCTGCTGGTGCTGCAGCTGGTGGTCCTGCTGGTGCTGCATGTAGACTTGCACCGGATGTGCCAGGTTGGTCTTCATCGTCCGAGGAGGACAGAGGCTGTACGACGCCAGTGAGCTCCGCATCCTCTTGAGCCTGGGACTGGGACTCCTCAGCGTCTGCTGCTGTGTCCCCATCATCACCTGTTTTTGGGAGACACACACAATGTATGTTATGTTTCTGCAGGCATCAATGGTTGACACACATGACAGTTGTGACTGTGCCTCTGGGTGCAGGCCTGTACATTGCATTGTCCTAAGTCGTCACAGTCAGGGGTTGATATTGGTGTGGCACATTGTCCTGCATTATTTGGGCATTTCTATGTATTTCTTGGGGTGTGAACATGGTCTGCATTGGTTGTGTTTGGTTGACAGCCGGCACTCCTTCCCACCCACCCAGCCAGTCAGTTATCCCACCATGGAACTTGCTTGCATTGCAGGGAGTGGAAGTTGTCTCTCAGGATGTCAGTCAGTGGTGTCCTGCTGTTTGTTGGTGCACAGTTGCCAGCAGGGCCTTGTGCTCCCCACAGCAGTAGCCAGTGTCAGCCATCTTGTGAGTCCTTCTCCACTCCCTGTGATGTGAGCATGGTTCAGGGTGGTGTTGATGGGACAGTTGTGGGGGTGACCAATATCAGTGACTACGACTCCCATCATGCTATTGCCTCCACCCCCTTTCCCAGCATGCCCATGCTTCCTTCCTTTTGACTCTGCTTCCCTGTGGGGTGGGCTGGCTGTGCTGACAGGATGGCTGGGAGTGTTGTCCTGGCAGTTGTTTGGCTAAAAGTCCCAAGAGTGGCCCTGTGCTTCACACAACATAACCCAGGGTGGTGGTTCTTTGTGGGATCTTGTGTTAGGATGGGGGCATTGCATTCTACCAGGTGGGTTCTGTGGAGTTTGTGTTGGGGGTGTGTGAGGGGAGGTGCTTGTGACTATGGTTAGTGCTGCAAGTCCTCCTTCCCACCCACCCAGCCAGCCAGTTATCCCACCATGGAACGTGCTTGCATTGCAGGGAGTGGAAGTTGTCTCTCAGGATGTCAGTCAGTGGTGTCCTGCTGTTTGTTGGTACACAGTTGCCAGCAGGGCCTTGTGCTCCCCACAGCAGTTGCCAGTGTCAGCCATCTTGTGAGTCCTTCTCCACTCCCTGTGATGTGCGCATGGTGGTGTTGATGGGACAGTTGTGGGGGGGGCAATATGTGTGACTGCGACTCCCATGATGCTATTGGCTACACTGACTTGGCCAGCATACACAGAATTCCTTCCTTTGAGTGGTCTTCACTGTGTGTTGGTGTTGTTGTGGTGGCTACATGTCTGGATGTGTTTGTTAGTTCTATTTGTGCCACTGCCTAGCTGTAGTTGTAGTTGTGTTTGTACATGTGATGGCACAGTTGGATGTGACTTTTTTGATGGCATGTGTTGTGTTTATCTGACTAACATACACATTTTGGGATGATTCTGTTCTGGTTGCTGTGTAATTGCTATGAGTGCATGGTTTGACTCTCCCCTTGACAGTGATGTGTGTGTGTTTTGTGGCAGTATATTGTGTACATTTGTTGTGTACTCACCAGGCTCTGGGATGTCCTCTAGTCCTTATACGCTCACTGGCGGAAGGATGGCCCGCACCTTCTCCTCCCAGGGCCTGAGGTATATTGGCTTGGCAGGAGGGCCACTGCCGGTGTGTTGGCTGTTGATGTAGTCTTTTTTGAGCAGGTCCCGTACCCTCCTGCGCACGTCATACCACCTGTTCTGGATGTCGCTCTTTGTGCGCCGACATGGTGATTGTGCGTTCACCCTGTTGATGATCCTCTCCCACATCTTGGTTTTCTGGGAGATGGGGGTCTGTTGGACCAGTGTGCCAAACAGCTGTGGCTCTACCCTGAGGATCTCGTCTACCATGACTTCCAATTCACAATCTAGGAACTTGGGATTCTTCTTGGGGGGCATGGTGATGGGTGGTGATGGTGAGTGATGTGTGTGTTGGTGTGCAGGTGAGGGTGTGTGAGTGTGTGTTTTGCTGGGTGTATGTGAGGTAGGTATTTGTTGGTGTGCTGATGGTGTGTGGCTTGTGTGAGGGATGAGCTGTGGGTGTGTGGTTGCTTTCTCTTGGGTGCTGGCAGTGGAATGGCATTTGCAAAGGCTCATGGTTGTGATTTGTGTCCTTTATATGGGTGGAGTTGTGGGTGTGTCTTTGTTCTCTGTCCCCACCCCCCCCCCAGTATTTATTGGCTTGGTAATTGCTTGTTTTGCCTTTTTTTGGGTGATTTTTCCTTTGTACTGTCTGTGTATGTTGGAAACGTTCTTGTGACCGAGTCGGACCCTGCATTTGTCTCGTACGGTCTTCTCCGTTTCGTTCACGCTTTGTATGTGCAGTTTTCTATGCTGCGTACGCGTCGGTCGCGGTGTTTTGTGTTGCTTCGGCTCGGTTTTGTATGCGTGTCGGTCGTACGGCTTGGCCTCCGTCCTACTCGCTCGTGGTTTTCGCGCCTTGCATCGTACTTTGCGGTTTGGAGTTCGCGTGTACGTTTCGGTCGGATTTGTTCCGGGTGCGTGTCGGTCAGTTGGATTCGTGTGTTTTTCCGACCGGATTGCTGTTTTCCGTGCGGCTCGGTCGGTCGACTTGGGTTCGGTACGTGTCGGTCGGATTTTGCACGCCTTGCATCGTACTTGGCGTGTCGGGCGCCACAGGTACGTGTCGGTCGGAATTATTTCCGGATCCGAGTCGGTCGGTGCTTTTTCCGGCCCGAATCGGAATCGACCCCATTGTGTCAGCATATGCTGACGACCTTATACTGTATGTTAAAGATTTAACCGAAGATCTAGAACCTATTCCTAATATATTTTAGCAATTTCACTGCGTCTCGGATCTGGCAATTAATGCTATGAAATCACACGCATTCTTTATGCAAGAGAGGGAAGACCCAGGACTCATCCACTTCGGTACACTTGACTTATCGGTTGCACCACAAACCTTCAAATATTTGGGTATTCAAATACATAGAACACCTCAGGACCTCCTAGAAGGGAATCTCATGAAAGCAATTAGATCACAACGGGCCCAGATATCCTTCTGGATATCACTACCCCTCTCGGTTAAGGGGAGAATAGCCATTTCCAAGATGGTATTACTCCCAAGACTATTGTACTATTTCACTAACATACCGATTTTGATACCGGCCAGTGTCTTTCGTACACTAGATACTCTCCTCATGGAGCTGATATGGGGTAAAGGGAGCCGGAGGGTGAGCCTTGAAAAATTTCAACTGAGACCGGAGGAGGTGGGACTGGGAGCCCCCGACTTTCGAGCATATTGTATGGCTAGCCAACTGCAATGGCTATCATACTGGCTGCCAGGCCGCAACTTAAACGAAATCGATTATACAGCACAAAAACTAGGACTGGGAATTCTGCACACACTGCTTTTGCCTGACTCTAAAATACCACCTGAAACTCCCTCGTTGCTTAAAACAGCCATCCTGTATTGGAAACGTGCATTGAAATACACCAAACAAACTATCCCATACTCGCCTAACGTTCCATTACTTGTCGTACCCACAACAGTGGGAATAATTACGAAACGAAGGATCGTACAATGGACACAAGAGGGGGTGACAAAGGTGGGAGCCTTGTTCATAGATGGCACACTAGCCGCCCACGACAACTTCACACATGCTCAGGGAGTTCCCCACACATTATTCATGATACACGCTACCATTGTGCATTATGTAAAGAAATACTGGTCCCCGAATGTGAACGAACCCCCCACACTTGGCCTGGTGCACGCAATCCATCTGATGGGAGAGGGATGACACCTAACCCGCTGGTTATATAGGGGCGTTAGAATGCATGCTGGGGCCACCTTGGTGCCCTTACGGGAAAAATGGGCGAGAGATCTCAGTAAAGAAATGACGGATAAAGAATGGGTGTCTGCACTGGAGTTCCCCAAAAAGGTGTCCTGAAACGCTAAATTTAAATATATCCAATATATGATCCTTCATAGGGCATACCTTACCCCGCACAGCCTCAACTGTATATACCCAAACGCACAACTCAGTTGTCCTAGATGTAAATTGGCGGACGCTGATATTTATGGAACTGTCCACGGCTGAGGGGATTCTGGTCAATAGTGGGGGATGTAATTCAGGACACGACAGGCACCTCTGTCTGGGGCACTGCAGATAGCTGTATACTAGGTCTACACCATCGCCCGAAAACACTGAAAACACAGTATAAATTCGCAGATATGGCTATCCTCATAGCGAAACGATCTATTACAATGAGGTTGAAGTCGGTCCACCCCCCCCCCCATTACACACATGGCACACGGAGATGGTTAGATGGGGAGGGGCGGAAAGCGCCATCCTTAGAAGAGAAGAACTACGTGGGGCGCGCAAAACTCCCATCTCCATGGATTGGGAACAGATGTTGGAAATGCTGAAGGGCTAAAGATCTGGCAGACCCTTTGGGGCCCTAACGAGTGCTGTCCCATCTTTCACGAATCACTGAGTCCATGCAGTGTAGTGCAGTCCCCCTCTGCAACATTCCCCAATAAGGTCTCCAACACTAAAAGCACTTGTTAAGACGTGATGACCCGAACGGATACACACAACGGAACCCTGTGTTGTTAATTGCGGGAGTGAGCCATGGGGTGGGAGGGGGGTGGGATAGTGGGGCATTGGGGAAGTTTATTATGTAGTAGGTTTGAATTTATTGGTCGTAATTGAGCATACATACACTGTTTGACTACAGAAAGAGCGACGTAATGTTATATGTCACTGAATGTAAGATTGAAAGACCATCTGCGCACTATGTTCATGACTCTTGTAACATACATAAATGTCAGACTCAATTGTAATGATTATATGAATTAAATCAATAAAATTATGTTTAAAAAAAAAAAAAGAACAATATATCTATAAACATAAACAATGATTCTTAAAACATGAAGATGCAAACCAGAAACAAGCAAAGGAGAAGACAGAACAAATAAAGCAGAGGCACATCTTTAGTAGGAGGACGGTGAACAGGGGTTGTGCACCCACTAAAATTGATAAGCTAACTAACTTGTTCTTCCTTGTCCCCCAAACCGACATTCTCACTCCAGATAATGTGCACCATGAGGAATGATTGCAAGACTGATATGGCCTCCTCTTATCCCAAATTTCCTTTTCCTTGGTGCTCTATATCACTGTATGTCTTCCACTGTGGACGGAGAGAAGTTGGACACTAGGACTGAATAACATACATTGCCTGAGACTCCCTGAGATCCTGTCGGATTGTGAATCCCTTAGTGTTAATTCAATAAGTTGGAGTAAATTTGGTTTAAATTGGTCCGTCATGTAAAAGAGAAAGTTATCTTTATGTAGATTGAATTACACTGGAAAAAGATCTAACAAACACCCTTAGGTAGAGTTGAGTGTTGGTACTGTATTAGTGGATTGAGAAGTCCCGAGTCATTTATTAGGTACTGAGACAGCACATTAGATACAGATCAAAGAGTTAGAGAGTGAGGATGAAGTTGTGAAAAAACACTGCATTTCAGTGGGGGAGGTCTAGAAGTCCTCATATGGAGATACTACACAGTAGCAGTCACCACTGTGTAGTTATAGTTAGGTCACAGTTTCCATGAATTTTGGATTACTATGCTAGGAGAGCAGTTTTTGTTTTCCTAATAACTTTGGCGCTGTTTGACGAATCTTCAAGAAACCTTTTTTTTTTTAAAGTTCATCCACCTCAGCTCCTTTCTGGAAAAACTTGGGGTGATTGGTCTAGTGGGCCCAAGAAATGAGGGGAGGTCCCAAAACACGTCTTTCTATGAAATTTCCCATAGGAATTTTAAGAACCATTTTGGGAAAAAACTGCTGAACAGAATTACACAAAATTTGGCAGAAAGCTAGATCTTAACTTAGAAGGCTTCCTTTTTTGATTCATTGTAAATCTGTTGAACCATTTTTGAGAAATTAAAGTTAGTGATATCTGGACAGTTGGTTCCACAGTACTCCAACGGTACTGCAAATTCAACAAATAAAGCACTCTGATTGTCCGAGAGGGCTTTTTTTCCAGTCAGCCGCTTTGGTACCTCGGGACTGGTACTGGTCCCTTGTGACCAAGCAATCTCATTGGCTGGATGCAACATCAACAGAAATGTTGCACTACAAAAAACAAGAGTAGAGGAGCACAGTTACTGTATATAAATATGATCTAATAAAAGACTATTGTCTTATAAAGGTCAAAGCACATTTGAGAAAAAGCAAGCAGACACTTCTAGAATAGAAAAAGACAACACAGCAAATTCTTTCTTATTGTAAGTCTGTATCCGCTTTCTTTTCTTTATTCATAAATCTTCATTACAATACACATGTGTGACAAGGTACAGCCTACGCGTTTCGTCCTAAGCCCAAGGGACTTCTTCAGGGCAAAATATAAGTGTTGGTTATTTTAATTCTTTGCAAAAAAGGACATCAATCACTCAGGACTCAAGAAAATCTATATAATGAATGGCCATAAATATTTAGCTCATATCGGAAACCGCATCTAAAGAAAGTGTATATTCCATAATGTTTCAATCGAGTCCATAACTTTAATGTTCAATGGAACCTAAACTCTGATTAGAGTAATCACAGAGACTCTACAACCCTTCTCGTAGGAGCTATCAGAAAGTAATCGTTTTACCGTCTTAAAAATCTTCATGTGCACCTATTATGTGGCCCACTGTGAGAAGGGGCGCCCCTTCTCGCTTACACAAATAATGTTTAAACACTTAAATGGGCACCAACTCCGGTACTGTACCTGATGGCCACAGCTTGCAACTGCGGACTGTACACAAGCCCAAAAATAATCTAGACATGACTTGTGACTATGCCGAAAGAGCAGAGTGCGTGGCTCCAGCCACACAAAAAACTCAGTACCCCAGGCTCCAGTACCCTGTGGACAAAACCAGTGAAGGAGAGGGCATGTGATACAGCCAGTATCCCCACCCCAGTGACCACCTTGCACACCCTGATTCTAGGACAATAGGTGCTCACTACAAACCACATCCACAAACCTTGTTTTCGGTTGTACACACTCTGAATCAGAGTTTGCAACCCCAGAAATGTTTTTGCAAAGTACAAATCCAATTTTAGGAGTCTGTAAAGTTTTATTGACTCCTAAAATGGGATTGTAACTGGGTACCGATTCGCTATTCGCATGTTGTGGGTGTCCCTTCCAAATAACAATTTGGTATACAGTGCATCAATGGTTTGCAACCGTATTCCAGTCGCAAACCATTGAAAAGTTACAGATCCCTAAATTGGGATGGTAACGCATTTGCAAAAGGTAATGTGCCCTCTTTGAACCCCTTATCCATTGTGAAAGTTCAGAAAATTTCAGGGAGAGTAGGCAGTGGTCCAGAGAAGCTTATTAAATAACGAAATCTTTTGACATTGAACACATAATGTAACATTCGGTCACACTCTGTGACAAGAAACTCTGCTCCTTGTACCTGATGGTAATACTTCAAAAGACAGTTAAATAAAGTTTAAAATTAATTGCAAAAGGACAGAAAAGGGAAAGGATTGGTTTCTGTTCGCACAGCCCGTGCACGGCTTGCCAGATCCTACTAGTGCAGCCATTGCGCACCCCAATAAACTTCCAACCAATTGACTCTCGGTTTGCATCACCCCCCTCAGGAGTTACCTAGCATTGTCTAGATTTCTTTCATTGAGGAGCCTTTTAGGCAGTTATTAGTTAACCCATGGTTTTCTCCTCTCCCGCTTTTCCTTTCTATCTTGATCTTTGTCCTTGACCCCCTCTTTTGTTTCCATTATACAGCAATTGCCAAATCATTGTGTAATCCCGCCCTGATGATGACCTGAAATCAAACAGGTAGAAACACCGTCGACCACACTCACCGTACTCTTGGCTTCCTTGGTTCATAACATGTTCCTAACAAATTGTTATCTCATTGTTCATGCTGTGTATCAATTTTAAATTGCGCCATCTCGCTGTTTATTCCACTTTAGCATGTGTCTCACTTGCGCCGTTCACCTTATCACGAGCACTTTGTGTGCACTAAGCTTTTGGATTACACTTGCATACGATGAAATATTGCTATCAAAACTATACTTACTTTATTAAGAGATTAAATATAGACCGCAATATCCGACCTTGGTGTCCTTTCCCTTTTCTGTTCTTTTGCAATTCATTTTGCACTTTATTTAACTGTATTTTTAAGTATTACCTGTTGAGACATTGCTTGTTACCAGATTCACCCAGGTCTCAACTGGGTTTATGGTATTTCTTCTTTTTCCTTTCCTGACCCTTGTACCTGATAGGCATGGCTTGCAGCTGTACCTCATTTCCCTGGTCCTAGTTATCGGTGAACATGGCATATTGCTATGGCCATATCCATGTCCAATGAGCATTAAGGCACAGGATGAGGCCTGTGGCAACACCCTATGTCCCATTCTACATCACAAAGTACCTACTATGCCAACTTGCAACCATGCCCGATAGGCGCTGTCCTAAGTCACACCCTGTGCCCAGTATGCCTCTACCCACTAAGTATGGCATGTGATAGCACTCTCCTTCCTCTAACGCTATTAATACCCACATGCACAGTGCATAGCTTTCAACCATGCCCCACACCAATACCACTCAATAAATGCTTAGCTGGGCATAGTACCCTTGGCACAGTGCATGAATTTTGGCTAAACCCTATCCCCCATTATTCCTCTCTGCCATATCCAGTGAACATGGACAACTGTTTTGGGTTTGTCGTTCTCGAAGAATTCCATCAGAAGTTGTGGAATTTCAATGAACATTTCTATTTTTAGATTTTCTGTAAACTTCCTGCTATTGACCAATCTCTATATCACGTACTGAGTTCAAACCACGGTTTACATATTTTGTTTTATACAGATTCATCATATGGGGTCAAACTTATACATTTTTTTCAAACATATTTTTATTGTCATTTGTTGTAGTAACAAGGAAACAGACAGGTTACCAGCATTGCACATGACCCATTTCAAAATACTGTTTAGCAAAGCCCCCCAGTCATATCATATAACTGTAGACACATTAATAACATGTTATACAGTGTAATAGTAATACTCGGTGTCCCCAATACTTTCTATAAAAGTTGTGTCAGTGCAACGCACTACTTGAGCCCTATAAAATTGTACCGTTTTCAAGAATAGTCAATCAGCCCGGAAAGGAGTTGTGGAAATGTCTTCTGTTTGGTAACAAACAAGATCTAAAACCAACCATTCATAACTAAGTTGTGCAGGGGGATGGGTAACACTGTAGTTCAGGAATATGTTCTGGGGAAGTTGGTTTGTAAGAAAGGGGGGTGAGGGGGAGCTCTGGTTATTCCCTGCCAAGTCTATGGCCAGCATGCTATGCACTATACATCGTGGGGTGGGGTCAAACTTATACATAATCCTAACAATGCTTTTCATGTGATACATGCAGTACCATTCCTAACTGGGGTTTGGGGAAATATGTGCTAATATTAATGCTACCTCGTCAGCAATCTTGTAGGAAATGAAAAAAATATAAATATCAGTTTGAAAACTTAAAGTTGAGTCTGTGGACCTTGTGACCAAATATAATTGTTATTTCTGGAAAAGGGGTATTTTCAATCCTTTGCCCCCATTTCTCATCAAGAGTAGGAGGATCCTACCCAATTCCCCCAAACACTTTGTTCACAGTGCTTGTAAGCTGCAGTCAGTTTGCGAACCAGAAAAATACATCAGGAGCTAAAACTATTAGCACTTCACAGCTAATTACATTTCATTTGTATTCAGATATCTATAGTTATATCAACTACATTTTTGGACTTTTATCAATTAAAAAACTGCACAAATTCCATCGAAACCAATCAGAGGAGCTAAGTTAGACCAAGGAATACATTGTGATCCAAGTCTAGTGGAAACCCATGGGGGAGTTTTTGCCACTGGAGACAGTATATATTCCTATGGAAATGGGAATGAAAATATAATTTTAGATTTTTATAACTCCTCTGTACCCTCATCACTCTATAGTAAACTTTCAGGATCAAAGTTATATGAATGTATATGTATCTTTTTTTAAACATTTTGTACAGCTGTGCTAAATGGGGCCAAAGTTACTAGCGTGTGATCACATTACACATAACTCCAGTCAATATGGCTCATACTGTTAAAAGTATGAAAAATTGCATGTTAAGTGTAGGAAGCTGGCTCTTTATAGGGTAAACCAAAAAAAAGTATACTGTGCAAAGAGTTCAGGTATTCCCTTACTAGTGGACAGGGGCTTGCTCTAGTAATCCCAAGGTGCTCTTTTAGAGGATAGTGTGGGCGAGCAGCCTTAGGCTTTTTAGAGAGGAGTGTCAGACATCTGCAAATACACACAATAGTCAATAATAATGTACACAACTAAATTAGAAGATCCACACCAATTTATAAAAAATAACACGTATCTTTATATATATTTAGGCACCAGAATCAATACGATCAGTGTAGGAGAGTAGGATCTGCCTCTTATGTTGCCCCCACTTTTTTTCTGATGTTTACACTGGTTTCTGGCTATAGTCTGGCTGGGACCCTGCCAATCAGGGCCCCAGCCTCTCTGTTCTCTCTAAACGATTTGGAGTGCACTCTAGGTGCACTAGTGATTGGATACTGTGGTACCTTATGAGTCCCTAGTATATGGTACCTTAGGTACCAAGGGCATAGGTACTTCACAGGCCTACCAGGGGCTGAAGCATGTATTATGCCACCCCTGGGAAGCAGACTAAATCTGACACCGCAGGCCTGCTACTGCAGCCTGAGTGAGGAAGTGCTAGCACCCCTCACTGAGATATAGGTCCCCTATATCTCTCCTGCACACACATTGAGACTTATCAGTCACCCCTAAAGCAGGCCCTATCCATCCTGAGGGCAGGGTGCTTAGTTTCCATGTGAGGGGGTGCCTCTGCCTGAGCAGGGCCCCTCTGCAGCCCTCAGAGTCCATTCTCTGGGGCTGTTTGTGAATGCAGTCAAACCATATACTCTTAAGTGCATTATATCCTCGCGGTAAATGCTAACTATGGAATGGCTGCATCAAAACATGTCGTGTTTGGTGTCAAACACTTTGGAATCATACCCCCACACCAGTAACTGGTGTGGGAGTATGATCCCACCCTTCTAGAGGGATAGACATGTAGCTACTGTGGAAACGCGGTAGAATCCTGAAGAGCCCTGGCATCACAAAATGGATGCCACCAGTCACAGACACTGGGCTGCCCTCCTGCTGATGACCGACACTCGCAGTGGAGGAGGCCCAACAATAGGTATCCTGTCCCAAGGGGGTGTGACCACCTCCCAGACAGGGTTTAGTGTATTGGGGCTGGGTGGGTGCACTCCTAGAGTGCTTTGAAGTCCTGCACTGGGGGAGCAGAAGGCTCCTCTGTGCATATGCCAGTTCAAACCAGCTCAGGGGCTACCTGCCCCTGCGCTGGCGGGAAACTGGACAAAGGGAAGTGGGTGTAGCCACCCACTCCCCTGACCCTCCCATAGGTGGGGTCATAGAGCTAGTCCCTCCCTTCTCTTTAGTATAAGAGGGGGAACCTGTGCATTGCAACCCAGATACCCCTGGATGACGCTCTACAAGAAGAATCCCGGACCTTCGACGTTCCACTACCTTTGGAAGACAGAAGAATCTCCCTTGGAGTCAAGGAGTGACTCCCCTGCTTGGCAGGCACCAAAAACTACAACGACGGTCGCAAACTACGCCGCTCCCGCCAGAGCCCGAAGTCCCTGCAGCCCAGGAAGAGGATTTCCTGACTTCTCCAAGGCCATCGTGAGTCCCCAGCGAAGCTGAGGCAAGTGGACCCCACGAGTGACGAGGAACCGCAGACCCTGGGTACCGTGCACTATTGTCGAGTGCAACCCCTTCACGAAGTTCTATGAACTTGTGCTTTGGACCACGTGTGGTCCCAGCCTCTAGCAGAGATCCCTCCCAAATTCAGAGGCCTACACCATCCCGAGTGACCGTGGGCCCCTGTTGAAGGAATCCTCCCGAGGCGTCTTTGCGATCCCTTGCCAGCCGGCTTGTGGGTCCCCAGAAGATCTTTCCAAAGAAACCAAAGGGCTCCCCTGGTTGCTCCAGGCCTGCCCTGACCTACCCTCGCTGGGTAAGTTCCACAGACCTTGCTGGTCTGCACCATTGACTTTTCCTTCCCCCACGAGACTTGCTGCTACCAAGGCTTGTTGGCTCCAATCGGGTCGCCGACACCGCAGTCAGCTGCAGACTTCGTGGGACACGCTGAATCCAGCTCCTGGCCGTCCTCGACACCTCCTGGACCTCGTGGTCGAAGAGTCAAGACTCCCGTGAACGACCTGAATCTGTCAACGACGGTGGGCATTCATCTTCCTTGCCCCGGGTCACTGCCAAGTGCCCTTGAACACTGTCCCCTCTGCTTTCAGGTCTTCCATCTTCTGAATCCAGGCTTGGATTCCACCAGACACTTCTTCAGTCGCCGCAAGCAGCAAGTCCTCACTGGCTCCCATTGAGAACGACGCCGCGACCCGACACCAAAGGACACCTATGCACCCGGCTCCCCTGGGTGAGGTAACTTCAGCACTACGGTGCTCCTGTGGGTGTGGGCCCTAGAACTACTTACCCTGTAAGTGGCTTGCTTGTAGCTACCCTAGAAGTGCCCTAAAACTCTTATTTTCTAGGTGCGACTATCGCGCTGACTCGTACAGGGTTCGCGTCTGTGTTAAACACATCGCGTCCATCTCCCTTGCAACTCTATCTGTAACCGCGTCCTTCGCCTCGTACAAGGACCGATCGGTGTGTTCGCCTCGAACACGCAAGGGACCTTTAACATTGAAATCTCAATCGCGCCTATGCGCATAGACTCGTACAGGACTCGCACCAGTGTCTGAACACCGCGTCCGTCCCCTGTGGGTCTCCTGCAACTACCTGGGGTGGTTCTTTGGGGTCCCTCGATTCTATATGCTCTAGGCCCAGGTCTAGCCAAGCTAGGATTGTGATAAATGATTGTGCTAACTTATTTGTGATAACTTTGCATTGTACATATGTTCCTGACTTCTAATCTCATAAAGAGATTAGTAGAGAGTTGTTTATTAATAAATACATATATATTTGATATATATACCTGTGTGGTGTCTTTTCATTTGGTGATTCAAGAGATTGTGTGGTAAAACAAGCTGCTTTACATTCCTCCAAGACTTAGCCTGAAGGCTGCTCTCCACAGCTACCACTAGGATAGCTTTCTATAAAGGTTGTCTTAAACCTACCAACCATAAAAGTCGATTTGTACTGGTGCAAGGTGCCCACTCTAACAAGTGGACAGCATATACCAGGCCAACTTCTCACATTGGTGGCAGCGTGTGGGATTCCAGCTTGCTATTGTTTTACCAGAAAATCTCTATTTGAATTACTAACTGAAAACCACTATAGGTACTCAAGGTACATATAAAATCAAGCTTAGTATCCATAAGTTCTACTGAACTTAGAGCTGTGTGCAAAAGGGATAGCACACCCTTTCTACAGCTCAAGCTAGTATCAGTAGGCCACAAACTAGTGTAGGTAGTACAACACTGCACAACACTAGAATGTCCTCAAGGGATGGACCCAGTGGATCCACCCAGCTTCAGTATAAGGACATGACTTTCTTTGACCTGAAAGCCATGTGTGCTGAAAGGCACCTGAAGATAGGACAGAGTCCCTCTACACTACACCTGATAGATCTGCTGACAGCAGATGATCTTAGATTAGCTCTAGGAGCTAATGGATCTGAATCAGTGGGTGGGTCAGTCATAGTATCTGGGTCAGATGATGACCAAGACTCTGTGATTGTAGGGCCAGGCCCCAAGGGGCCTGAACAGGACAGAGGAATTCTCCCTAAGAGAACTGACATAGTGGAAGACAGGCACAGGTCCCTTTCCAGGGAATCTGAGCACTCCTTTCACTCTGGCAGAGAAACTGTCCACCAGAGAGACTCCTACTTCCTAAGAAGAGAGAGTTCCTCTGAAAGACTGTGCAAACTGCTGCAGTATGAGGAAGCAAGGTTTGCCCTCAAAACCAAGCAGTTGGCATTAGACAAAGAAGCCTTTGAGTTCCAGAGAGCTTCTAGAAGAGAGGGGTTAGAACCCCCTGGTGGCAGCAACAGTGTCCCTAGAGGCAGAGAATATATTCCAGACCATAGGAACCTGAGCAAGGTTGTTCCTCCCTACCAGAGTGGGGATGATATCCACAAGTGGATAACTGCTATGGAAAGGGCCTGTAGAGTACAACAGGTCCCCCAGAAGCAGTGGGCAGCAATCTTGTGGCTCTCCTTTTCAGATAAAGGTAGAGACAAGCTCCTCACTGTTAGAGAAGAGGATGCTGATGACTATGAAGTCCTGAAGAGTGCACTGATAGATGGGTTTGGCTTAACCACTGAGCAGTACAGGTTGAAGTTCAGAGACACCCAGAAGGCACAGACTCAGGACTGGACCGACTTTGTAGATTGTGCAACCAAGGCTCTGGAGGGTTGGCTGGTTGGCAGTAGGGTTACTGATTTCAAGGGATTGTATAATCTAATGATGAGAGAACAGATCCTTAATAATTGCCAGAACCAGTTGTTGCATCAATACCTGGTAGACTCAGATCTGACCTCTCCCCAAGAATTGGGAAAGAAGGCAGACAAGTGGGTCAGAACCAGGGTGAGGCAGAAAACCCAGAACCAAGGGGGTGACACTAAGAAGCAGGATCAGAAGGGCTCTGAGAAAAGTGGGGATAAGGCAAAAGACCAGAAGTCTTCACAAGGGCCCCAAAAATCTGCATCTGGTGGGGAGTCACAGTCCAATCAAGGAAAAGGCCAAAAGAAGCCCTGGTGCAAATTCTGTAAACAGAAAGGGCACTGGACTTCTGATTGTAACAAGTCCAAAGACCAAACCACCACCACTCCTGCCCCTAAGGCAACTGTTCCCCCTAGTTCAGCTACTGGTGGAGGTGGTACTCAGAAAAAGGGTGTAGTAGGGTTGACCCTGGGTTCTGAAGTGGGCTCTGGCCTAGTCAGAGAACCCACTCAGGCAATGCTGATTTGTGATGGAGACATTGAAATGTCCTTCCTAGTGAGCCCCAGTAATCTGGGCAAATACAAACAGCAGCCTGTAATCAATGGCAAACAGGCTTTGGCATTTAGGGACACAGGTGCTAGTGTCACCATGGTGGCAGAGGATCTTGTGGACCCTGGACAGATCATCCTGGGTGAAATGTACCAGGTGACCAATGCAAGCAATGCCAAGACCAACCATAGTCTGGCAGTTGTGAATTTCTCCTGGGGAGGGGTAACTGGCCTCAAGAAGGTTGTAGTCAGTGCAGACCTCCCTGTAGAATGTCTATTGGGCAATGATCTAGAGACTTCAGCCTGGTCTGAAGTAGAGTTATGGACTCATGCTGAGATGTTGGGCATCCCTGCAGAGGTATTTGCTGTGACCAGGTCACAAGCCAAAATGCATGACACTGAACCAGCTCTGGATCCTGAAACTATGGACCAGATGCTTCCCAAGAAGAGGAGCAGTAGGGTTAAGGCAGTGCCTTCCCCTCTGTCTCAGATCACAGATTCCCCTCTTGAGGGAGGAGAAGCAGACCCTGAAGAAGGAACTGCCCCAGAGGAACTTGAGCCTGATCAGGTTGAGTTCTTGGGGGCAGGGGGCCCTTCTAGGGAAGATCTGAGGAAGGAGCAACAGTGCTGCCCCTCTCTTGAACCCCTCAGACAGCAGGCTGCTGCTGAGGCTGCTGGGAGTGCTAGTGGGTCCCATAAAGTTTATTGGGATGAGGGACTCCTATATTCTGAGGGTAGAGATCCAGCCCCTGGAGCCACCAGGAGGTTGGTAATACCTCAGAAGTTTAGGGGTTCCTCTTGACCCTAGCACATGACATCCCTTTGGCAGGTCACTTGGGCCAGAACAAGACCTGGGACAGGCTTGTTCCACATTTTCATTGGCCCCATATGTCAGAAGACACAAAGGAGTTTTGTCGCTCCTGTGTCACATGCCAAGCCAGTGGCAAGGCAGGTGGCACAACAAAGGCCCCCGGATACCACTACCTGTGGTGGGGGTACCCTTTGAAAGGGTAGGGATTGACATTGTTGGTCCCCTTGACCCTCAAACTGCATCTGGGCACAGATTTATCCTGGTGGTAGTGGATCATGCCACCAGGTACCCAGAGGCAATTCCTCTGAGGACCACCACAGCCCCTGTGGTGGCAAGAGCCCTCATTGGAGTTTTCTCCAGAGTGGGTTTCCCAAAGGAGGTCATCTCTGACAGAGGTACCAACTTCATGTCAGGATATCTGAAGGCAATGTGGAAGGAGTGTGGTGTAACTTATAAGTTCACCACCCCCTATCACCCACAATGCAATGGTTTAGTTGACCGCTTCAACAAAACCTTGAAGGGAATAATTAAAGGACTCCCAGAGAAGCTTAGGCGGAAATGGGACCTTCTTCTTCCCTGCCTGTTGTTTGCATACAGAGAAGTTCCACAGAAGGGGGTTGGTTACAGCCCATTTGAGCTTCTGTTTGGGCATCCTGTAAGAGGTCCACTGTGTTTGGTAAAAGAGGGCTGGGAGTTACCTCTCAAGCCCCCCAAACAAGATGTGATGGACTATGTACTTGGTCCCGCTCCCGGATGGCTGACTACATGAAAAAGGCAACCAAAAACCTGGAGGCCAGCCAAGAATTACAAAAAGCTTGGCATGACCAAAAGGCTGTGCTGACTGTATAGCAGCCAGGACAGAGAGTGTGGGTGTTGGAGCCTGTGGCCCCAGCAGCCCTCCAAGACAAGTGGAGTGGCCCCCATACAATAGTTGAACAGAAGGGAGAAGTCACCTATCTGGTGAATCTTGGAACTCCCAGGAGCCCCCTGAGGGTGCTCCATGTCAACAGATTAAAACCATATGTTGACAGGGCTGACATGGGCTTGCTCATGGCAACTGATGAGGAACAGGAGGAGGAGAGTGACCCTCTCCCTGACCTGCTCTTGCAGAACCGTGATGATGGGTCAGTAGATGATGTTGCTTTGGCAAGCAGCCTCACTGACCATCAGCAAACTGAGTGCAGACAAGTTCTGCAACAGTACCGACATATGTTTAGCCTGACCCCTAGTCAGACTTCCTGGTGCACCCATGAGGTGGACATTGGAGACAGTCTGCCTGTCAAGAGTAAAATCTACAGGCAACCTGACCATGTCAGTGACTGTATCAGGACTGAAGGCCAGAAGATGTTGGAGTTAGGTGTGATTGAGCCTTCAGATAGCCCATGGGCTAGCCCAGTAGTCCTGGTACCCAAGCCTCATACCCAGGGTGGTAAGAAAGAAATGAGGTTTTGTGTAGACTACAGAGGCCTCAATGCAGTCACTAGGACTGATGCCTATCCCATACCAAGGGCAGATGAGCTGATTGATACTTTGGCCTCAGCCAAGTATCTAAGTACATTTGACCTAACAGCTGGCTACTGGCAGATCAGGTTAGCTGATGATGCAAAAGCCAAAACAGCATTTTCGACCCCTGGTGGGCACTACCACTTTGTGGTGATGCCCTTTGGATTGAAAAATGCACCTGCCACTTTTCAGAGGTTGGTGAATAAAGTTCTGGCAGGGATGGAAACTTATTGCTCAGCTTATCTAGATGATATTGCTGTCTTTAGTTCCTCCTGGCAGGATCACCTGGTCCACCTCAGAAATGTTTTGGAGGCTCTGCAGAAAGCAGGCCTCACTATCAAGGCCACTAAGTGCCAGATAGGGCAGAGTCAGGTTGTGTACCTGGGCCACCTTGTGGGTGGAGGCCAGGTTCAGCCTTTACAGAGCAAAATCCAAACCATAATGGAATGGGTTGCTCCAATCACCCAGACACAGGTGAGAGCCTTCTTAGGCCTGACTGGGTACTATAGGAGGTTTGTGAAGGGATATGGATCTATAGTGACCCCCTTGAATGATCTGACCTCCAAGAAAATGCCAAAAAGGTTCAGTGGACAGCTAGCTGTCAGAAGGCATTTGAAGACCTAAAGCAGGCCATGTGCACTGCCCCCATCTTACAGAGTCCAGACTACACCAAAAAGTTCATTGTCCAAACAGATGCTTCTGAGCTGGGTGTGGGAGCTGTACTGTCTCAACTGAATGATGAAGGTCAAGACCAGCCAGTAGCTTTCATTAGCAGAAGGCTGACCCCTAGAGAGAAACGTTGGTCAGCTATAGAGAGGGAGGCCTTTGCTGTGGTGTGGGCCCTGAAGAAGCTGAGGCCATACTTGTTTGGCACTCACTTCATAGTTCAGACTGACCACAAGCCCCTCATATGGCTTAAACAAATGAAAGGAGAAACCCCAAAACTTTTGAGGTGGTCCATTTCCCTACAGGGGATGGACTATACAGTGGAACATAGACCTGGGACCCAACATGCCAATGCAGATGGACTCTCAAGGTATTTCCACTTTGAACACGAAGACTCAACTGGTCAAGGTTAGTTTAGTGTCCCTGCGTTTGGGGGGGTTGTGTAGGAGAGTAGGATCTGCCTCTTATGTTGCCCCCACTTTTTTCTGATGTTTACACTGGTTTCTGGCTATAGTCTGGCTGGGACCCTGCCAATCAGGGCCCCAGCCTCTCTGTTCTCTCTAAACGATTTGGAGTGCACTCTAGGTGCACTAGTGATTGGATACTGTGGTACCTTATGAGTCCCTAGTATATGGTACCTTAGGTACCAAGGGCATAGGTACTTCACAGGCCTACCAGGGGCTGAAGCATGTATTATGCCACCCCTGGGAAGCAGACTAAATCTGACACCGCAGGCCTGCTACTGCAGCCTGAGTGAGGAAGTGCTAGCACCCCTCACTGAGATATAGGTCCCCTATATCTCTCCTGCACACACATTGAGACTTATCAGTCACCCCTAAAGCAGGCCCTATCCATCCTGAGGGCAGGGTGCTTAGTTTCCATGTGAGGGGGTGCCTCTGCCTGAGCAGGGCCCCTCTGCAGCCCTCAGAGTCCATTCTCTGGGGCTGTTTGTGAATGCAGTCAAACCATATACTCTTAAGTGCATTATATCCTCGCGGTAAATGCTAACTATGGAATGGCTGCATCAAAACATGTCGTGTTTGGTGTCAAACACTTTGGAATCATACCCCCACACCAGTAACTGGTGTGGGAGTATGATCCCACCCTTCTAGAGGGATAGACATGTAGCTACTGTGGAAACGCGGTAGAATCCTGAAGAGCCCTGGCATCACAAAATGGATGCCACCAGTCACAGACACTGGGCTGCCCTCCTGCTGATGACCGACACTCGCAGTGGAGGAGGCCCAACAATAGGTATCCTGTCCCAAGGGGTGTGACCACCTCCCAGACAGGGTTTAGTGTGTTGGGGCTGGGTGGGTGCACTCCTAGAGTGCTTTGAAGTCCTGCACTGGGGGAGCAGAAGGCTCCTCTGTGCATATGCCAGTTCAAACCAGCTCATGGGGCTACCTGCCCCTGCGCTGGCGGGAAACTGGACAAAGGGAAGTGGGTGTAGCCACCCACTCCCCTGACCCTCCCATAGGTGGGGTCATAGAGCTAGTCCCTCCCTTTCTCTTTAGTATAAGAGGGGAACCTGTGCATTGCAACCCAGATACCCCTGGACGACGCTCTACAAGAAGAATCCCGGACCTTCGACGTTCCACTACATTTGGAAGACAGAAGAATCTCCCTTGGAGTCAAGGAGTGACTCCCCTGCTTGGCAGGCACCAAAAACTACGACGACGGTCGCAAACTACGCCGCTCCCGCCGGAGCCCGAAGTCCCTGCAGCCCAGGAAGAGGATTTCCTGACTTCTCCAAGGCCATCGTGAGTCCCCAGCGAAGCTGAGGCAAGTGGACCCCACGAGTGACGAGGAACCGCAGACCCTGGGTACCGTGCACTATTGTCGAGTGCAACCCCTTCACGAAGTTCTACGAACTTGTGCTTTGGACCACGTGTGGTCCCAGCCTCTAGCAGAGATCCCTCCCAAATTCAGAGGCCTACACCGTCCCGAGTGACCGTGGGCCCCTGTTGAAGGAATCCTCCCGAGGCGTCTTCGCGATCCCTTGCCAGCCGGCTTGTGGGGCCCCAGAAGACTTTCCAAAGAAACCAAAGGGCTCCCCTGGTTGCTCCAGGCCTGCCCTGACCTACCCTCGCTGGGTAAGTTCCACAGACCTTGCTGGTCTGCACCATTGACTTTTCCTTCCCCCACGAGACTTGCTGCTACCAAGGCTTGTTGGCTCCAATCGGGTCGCCGACACCGCAGTCAGCTGCAGACTTCGTGGGACACGCTGAATCCAGCTCCTGGCCATCCTCGACACCTCCTGGACCTCGTGGTCGAAGAATCAAGACTCCCGTGAACGACCTGAATCTGTCGACGACGGTGGGCATTCATCTTCCTTGCCCCGGGTCACTGCCAAGTGCCCTTGAACACTGTCCCCTCTGCTTTCAGGTCTTCCATCTTCTGAATCCAGGCTTGGATTCCAACAGACACTTCTTCAGTCGCCGCAAGCAGCAAGTCTTCACTGGCTCCCATTTAAAACGACGCTGCGACCCGACACCAAAGGACACCTATGCACCCGGCTCCCCTGGGTGAGGTAACTTTAGCATTACGGTGCTCCTGTGGGTGTGGGCTCTAGAACTACTTACCCTGTAAGTGGCTTGCTTGTAGCTACCCTAGAAGTGCCCTAAAACTCTTCTTTTCTAGGTGCGACTATCGCGCTGACTCGTACAGGGTTCGCGTCTGTGTTAAACACATCGCGTCCATCTCCCTTGCAACTCTATCTGTAACCGCGTCCTTCGCCTCGTACAAGGACCGATCGGTGTGTTCGCCTCGAACACGCAAGGGACCTTTAACATTGAAATCTCAATCGCGCCTATGCGCATAGACTCGTACAGGACTCGCACCAGTGTCTGAACACCACGTCCGTCCCCTGTGGGTCTCCTGCAACTACCTGGGGTGGTTCTTTGGGGTCCCTCGATTCTATATGCTCTAGGCCCAGGTCTAGCCAAGCTAGTATTGTGATAAATGATTGTGCTAACTTATTTGTGATAACTTTGCATTGTACATATGTTCCTGACTTCTAATCTCATAAAGAGATTAGTAGAGAGTTGTTTATTAATAAATACATATATATTTGATATATATACCTTTGTGGTGTCTTTTCATTTGTGATTCAAGAGATTGTGTGGTAAAACAAGCTGCTTTACATTTCTCCAAGACTTAGCCTGAAGGCTGCTCTCCACAGCTACCACTAGGATAGCTTTCTATAAAGGTTGTCTTAAACCTACCAACCATAAAAGTCGATTTGTACTGGTGCAAGGTGCCCACTCTAACAAGTGGACAGCATATACCAGGCCAACTTCTCACAATCAGTGAAGTACGTTCTTCAAGAGGAATACTTTTGCATTTAAAAAGTCGACAGTGCATTTTTCAGAAGCTGCAATGTTATACTATGGGAGGAAATAACAAGTACAGCATTCAGGTACAGTACAGCGACTTACAAGACTAATGTCCTTTACTTAAGGTGGACTACTTCATTCCTTCCTTTAATTGATTTAGCAGAAGCGTTGAACTCAGACTCCCTCGTATGGTGAGATGTAGGTTTCCTTCGGTCCTTCTCCTTTCTTTCTTCTATCGCTCTTGCCTCCATTGCAATTCGGGATGTTGTTGAAAGACATGTCTTTGGTTTTTGTTATGCAATCTATTAAAAATGCAATTTGTATGGCTGTCGCTATATGTTATTAAAATCAATAAAAAATATTTTTTTTAAAGGAGAGTATGGGGCAAGGTCCAAGGCAGAATCAACAGGACCCCCTTAGGTGGCACTGGGACGGCCGGGTGCCCAATGTTATCCTATGGGAACGGTCTGGTCGATAAGAGGCTGCAGGCTTGGACTGGGAAGCCAGTCGCATCTGAACCACAAGGGGGGCTCAGGTCTCACGATGCTTGGGGATATTGGGGCGCCTTTGGTCCTCTTCTCCACGGGCCAGGGGTGATAGGTGCAGAGGTGTCTTCAGGAGTCGTATTTTTGTCACCGGGAGCACTTGTGGTAGAGGGGGCCTGCAAACAGAGGCTGCAGGCAGCGTTGGGAAGTCCACAGTGGGCAAGTCCAGGGTGAGCTTTATCTCTGGAAGGCTGGGAGACCACACTGACATCGTTGGCCCACTTCCGCTTGGGCTAGGCGGCATGGGTGCAGTGGTGCTTTCCGGTGTCAGGTTTTGGAGGTCCGGAGTCCTCTCAATCAATCAGGGATTTGTGAAGCGTGCTACTCACCCGTGAGGGTCTCAAGGCGCTTGGGGTGCAGCTCCGAGTCAGCCGAAGAGCCAGGTCTTGAGGCTCTTCCTGAAGGTGTGCAGAGTGGGTGAGCGTCTGATGTTGATCGGGAGCTCATTCCAGGTCTTTGCCGCGATGTAGGAGAAGGTTCTTCCACCTGCTCTGGCTCTGCGATGCGTAGGGTTGCGGCGAGGTCGGCGGAGCGGAGGTTTCTCTTGGGTACGTTGAAGGAGGCTCTTTCGTTGAGGTATTGGGGTATGGTGTTGTGGAGGGATTTGTAGGTGTGAGTGAGTAGCTTGAAGGTTACTCTCTTCTCGACGGGGAGCCAGTGGAGGTCTCGCAGGTGCTGGGTGATGTGTTCATGTTGTGGGATGCCGAGGACGAGTCTGGCTGCGGTGATCTGGATGGTCTGGAGTTTGCTGAGCAGGGATTTGTTGATTCCGGCGTAGAGGGCGTTTCCGTAGTCCAGTCTGCTTGTTATGAGTGTGTGGGTGACGGACTTTCTGGATTCGGGGGGATCCATTTGAAGGTCTTGCGAAGGATGCGGAGGGTGTTGAAGCAGGTGGATGCGACGGCGTTCATCTGTCGGGTCATGGTGAGGGAGGAGTCGAGTATGATGCTGAAGTTCCGAGCGTGGTCCGTGGGAGTGGGGGGGTTGCCGAGGGCGGTGGGCCACCAAGTGTTGTCCCATGCTGAGGGGGTGGGTCCGAGGACGAGGACTTCTCTCTTCTCTGAGTTGAGCTTCAGACAGCTTCTCATCCAGGATGCAACGTCTTTCCTTCCTTCCTGGAAGCTGAGTCTGGTGGTGTGGGGACCTCTCAGGTCTCTTTGGGTGCCTGCAGGATGCTGGGAAGCAGTTCTGCTGCTCCGTGAGAGTTTCTGAGTCTTGGCAGACTTTTGGAGGCACAGTAGCTTGCAGGATGAGTCGACTTTGGTGCAATCGTCAGGAACAGCAAACAGGCTGGCAGGTTTGGTGCTAAGTCAGTTGCTTCTTCCACAGTTCTTGCTTTTCGCAGCTCTTTGATCCTTCTTCTTTTAGTTGCAGGATCTGATTTCCTGGTGCCAGGGCCCCCCAAAATAGTGAATTTGGGGGTGTTACGGGAGCGTAGGGTGGTAGACAATTAGCTACCTACCCTTGGAGTCACTACACCCTCTATCTGACCACTTCCCGGGGGAGATGGTCATAACCCTGTCCCAGAGTTCCAGATTTTGCCATCACCAATATGGCTAACTTTGAAAAGTCGCCTCCACCTCAGGTAGCCCACCTTAGGGGTGGCACTAGCCTGAGGGTGGACACGCCTATCTCACTAGATAATTTTCCCACCTGTCCAGGTGGCAAATGGCTCTGGACAAAGGTGGCGTTGGCTTCTTCTCCTGTGAGAGAAACCACATTCACACACCAAAGGATGCAAGCACTTTGAAACTCCCCTGCCTTGCAATCTTAAACCGCAGGTCATCCTGTGGAAGGAGATGAAAACACCCCCTGCCCAAGGACGCCTGGTTTCTGGCCTCCTGAGACAAAAGGCCCTCACCCTTGGGGGTCAGACACTCGTCTCTGGTGGCAGGCTGACGAAAGCCAGTCTGTCAGCACCAGGGGCTGGTAGGTTTTCAGGTGGCCTCTGGTGCATGAATCACTAACTTCGACACTGGATCAGTGTGGGTTTATTAATACGAGATGATTGATACCAAATAGCCCTCTTTTCAGTGAAGTCACCACATAGCTGGGGAACTCGTTTTCACCAGTGTCCAGCACTTGTTTTAAAATGGCTTCCCTGATCACTATGGAACTGACCAGCACAGGGGCATAGCTGCTCAGGCAGCTATGTCCTCACACGTAATATAAGGCACCCTGCCTTACAGCTGTAAGGCCTGCTGTGGGGGTGACTTACAAATATTACATACAGTGTTAGGGGACATGGCACACAGGGATGTGTGTCATGTTGTGATTTCACTTTTGGGTCTGCACCAAAACACGCAGCCTGCAATGGCAGTTTTGCATGGGTTTGGTGAGGGGTCCCTTAGGATGGCACAATTTGTGCTGTAGCCCTTAGGGACCCTCTTTAGTACCTCAGGCCCTAGGTACCAGAGGTACCATTTACTAGAGACTTACAGAGGGTACTAAAGGTACCGCCAATGGGAGAAACGATAGCACAGAGATCTAGCACTGGGGACCTGGTTAGCAGGAACATAGTGCACTTCAAGTCAAAATCACTTCAAATACCAGGCAAAAAGTAGGGGTGACAATGTCGAACAGGGCGCTTTCCTACATTAAGTGATCTCATAGTTACGCTATAAAAACTGTAAATTTAGCCAGGTAATGTAAAATGCAACCAAACACGTTCACTCCCTTCTTGCAATTGGGAAGATCAGCATTGTAGAGTGATGAGATGGTGTGGCACTTTACTAGGATGTCAAGATGCAACAAAGTGCTGAATTGGAGGCATGACAAACGTGAAGTGGACTCGTCCCTATCTTATGAGTGGTTGTGGGATGAGAGTGCACCTACACTAAATTCTTTGGATTCCAACAACGCATCTAGTAATGTACCAGTTCAAATCCTAGGGCAGAGACTTCTGGACCTAGTTGTGGGAGTAAAGCTACTCGCACAGGTCGATCAGTGATATTACCTTCAAAGTTTAATGATTTTGTAATGGGATGATTAAATGTATTGTTCCAGGATCAGTGTTTCAACCCGTTTGTGTGGAAAAAAATGTGGAAAAAAAGAGTGAGTTGGTGCATTGAGATATTTAGATGCTCATATACTATTAATGTTGGGCTTTAGTGTCAGCTCTTACAGCTGTCAAATTGTAGGTTAAATTTGTAGTACTGTTATTTTGTAGTCCATCTGTAATTCTGGTGTTACCTTGTTGTCCTAATAAATTACAGGTAACATCTGTATTCGCTTGTTGATACACTTTATGTAAATTGTGTAAAGAAGGGAGATGTGGTATCTAGGATACCTGGGGGTTCCACTATGGAACCCAGGGAAGACGGTTGTTCAGTTGGTGACCTCAGGACTGTACAGTCGCTACTTACCTGTTGCCCATTAAACCACGTATCTCACCTTACCTGTTGCACAGTGTCTTTCTACAATTTGGCAATAATTGGGGATACGAACGACCTATGCGTGTTCAGGACGTGGTTAGGGAACAGGCAGACGAGACGTTGCAGAAGAGGCTGGCAGTTGTTGCGGGAGGAGATGAGTGCGGACACTCCTGGGGCGAAACATAGCAGTGGAAAGGGGTCTTCTGCGATGCATGTTGGGGGCTATGGTGGTGGTCCCACTGACATTTATGCCATCGGTCCGACCGCCGGTTTACGATTCAGGCGGTCGGAGTGAGTTAGTCGGGGGAAAGACCGCCGCCTCCGACAGACTCAAGGGGATTCCTAACCCCTACAATGGGGCGGTGCCTTCGCAGGCACTGCCGTAGGGATTAGGATATCCCTTTCCGACTGCCGGTTCATGGAGGTCCCCCCGCAATGAACAGGCAACCTGAAAGGGCTTTGGGGGCCCCAAACAGGGACCCTGTCTCCAGTGGGCCTCCACTATGGACCCAGGGGGGCCCATGTGGTGCCTCCCCAAACATCCATGCACCATTTGTTTATAAGTTTTATATAGCGCGAACATGACCCTAGAGGGTATCGGAGCGCTTTACATTACACCGTTCGGAAACATTAGATGGTTGAGGGGGTAATATACATACAGTCAATATTCGACATTAGGTAGACAGTGGTACATAAGATAACATATGTTGCTAAAAGTCACGTATGATTTAAAGTCTTAGGATGTGAATTTGTTCATTAGAAGCATTTTTACTTCTTTTTTTGAAGGAGGATGAGGAAGGGATTCTGCACCACATGGTGCCTGGCACACAGTGCATGGATGTTTGCAAACATACCCTTTTCTATTGCAGCTTGTACTGCATCCTTTTTTAGGCCGCTGCACAAGCCGCAATAGAAAAGGGCATGTTTATGACTTCCTGCACAACGGTCGCATTGGAATATGTCAGGTAGAACCGCCGACTACTAGTCGGGCGGTTGCCATCCCGCAACGATGTCAGTCGGACGGTCGTCCGACCGCCATCATAATAAGGCCCATAGTATTGTATTATTACTATATTATTAGCATGTATAGATAGCGCATGTGAGTACGTGTATTTTTTTCAAATAACTTTTTTACAAAAAAATACCTGGCATACAATTCCAATATGAGTTCGCAGAACAATTGTTTGAACCCTCCGATACGATTTCTTCCAGAGGCGAGAGAACCTCAGATGCAGTGGTCAGATTGGAAAGACTACTTTCCCAATTACATCTTAGCCATTGAAGAAGAGAATGATGAGGAATTCTCAGCCAGAAGGAAAAAATTGAATACTGCTGCACAATTTAGGACCAGAAGGCCAAAGAGTGTATAATCAAATGAAAAAGAAAACGAGAACTGGCAGGAGCACAGATGTGTTCAAGGAGGCTATGGAGGATTTAGAAGCTTACTACCAACCCATGGTATGCGAGGCCATTGACGGATTCAATTTTTTTCATCGGACGCAAAATAAAGCTGAATGTGTAGAAGATTATGAAGCGGAATTAAAAAAGTTTGCGTTAACATGCAAATTTGGGGCATTACATGATGACTTAATAAGGGACCAAATTATGATGGATTCCAATAACAACAGTATTCAAAAACAATTTAGGGTATGTGGAGAAGCACCTTTGAATGAGATTATTGCCATAGTGAAAAAGGGAGAATTGTCAAAAAGATGTGCAAAGGTTGCACTCAAAGTGGAGGAGAAAGTGAAGCAGTGTGTAAAGTTGTTGCTAAAAGATTGTGATAAAAAGAATGGCAAAAGAGCAGGGAAAGCGCAAAGCAGCAAACAGAATGAAAAGGATGATAGACGTCCTGTGTGTTTCCGGTGTGGAAACAGATCACATGGCCAGGAATAAGAAATGTCTGGCTATCACATTCAAGTGCTCGTTCTGTGGAATTTTAAGGCATTTTGCCAAAGTATGCAGGAAAAAGAAGGGTAGGAAATATTCAGTCAAATGTGTAATGGAGAATGATGATGATGAGGAACAATTGAGAGAAAGTGGGTCACAGAGCAATGACGGAATTTTAAGTATTGAGGATGCTGTTTTAGATGTAATGGGTGTTGCTAGGAAAAAACCAGTATGTAATATGACATAGGGGGTGTTGACCTGCAAATAGTGGCCAACTCGGGCTCTCACTACACGATTATTAATAGATCTGTGTGGGAGGACAAGTTCACCAAGGTGTTGGGAGAAAGACTGGAAACCACAGATGTGCATCCGGTCACGTTCACTGGGGAGGAAATCCCCATGGTAGGTTCCAATTGGTAACATTCAAATTTAAAGGAAGGGAGGCACAAGGGAAGTTATATGTGGTGGAAAAAGAACCTTCTGTATTGGGATGGATTGACCAAGGTGCTTTAGGTATTAAGCTAGATCCAAATACATGTGACCAAGTAATGTTATTAGGTGAGCCAGTAGTAACAATGGAAGAAGTTGTTAGAAGATTCCCAATGGTATTCTCAGGTGGGGTAGGAGAGTTGAGCGGATTCTCCCATAGGATTGTATTAAAGGAAGGGGCCGTGCCTGCGAGTCATGAGGCCAGGAATATACCATTGGATGTCAGAACCAGTGTCATGGAACATTTGGATGATTTGGAAAACAAAGGTATAATCCAACCCATAGAGAGTGTGGAGTGGTTGGCTCCGGTGGTGGTAGCATGTAAACCCAATAGCAATATCAGACTCTGCATTGATTTGAGAGATCTGAATAAGAATATTGTTGTGGATAGTTTTCCCCTTCCCAGAATTGATGAGCTTCTTTCTAAATCTAAGGGCTGTAAGTGGTTTTCCACAACAGATTTAAGCTTGGCCTATCACCAGGTGTTGTTACATCCCTCCAATAAACAAATTGAGTTCTTTTGTCACTCCTTTTAGTTGCTATCGGTTTGTGTGCATGCCATTCGGCTTAGTGTCGGTGACTGCTGCCTTTCAACGTCTTATGCACAATCTGTTTAGAAGCACTGAAGGAGTGACATATTTCTAGGATGACATACTGGTGATGAGCCGAGACAGACAGGAACACAATTCCAGGTTGAATCTTGTGTTGCAAAAATTAGCTGACAAGGGACTTACTGCAGAGCTAGAAAAAAATGCAAGTTCGCACTGAGATCAGTATCTTGTTTGGGACATGAGGTAGGAGGGGATGGTATTTCACCCAAGAACATTATAGAGGCTATTAAAATTTCCCCAGCTCCCACATCGAAGGACGAAGTCCGGTCTTTCCTTGAACTTGCCGAATTTTATTCTAAATTCATAGAAAACTTTGTATTAAAACTCGTGGACTGTGACAACTACTTAAAACGAAATAGGAGTTTGTGTGGAGTAAGGAGTTGCAGGGAGATTTTGAAAACATCAAATAGGATTTATGCACAGCTGTTCCCCTACAAGGGTTCGAAATGGGTGCCTACAGTGTAGTAACTACAGATGCTAGTGGAAAAGGCCTAGGAGCGGAGTTGACCCAAATATCAGAGACAGGAATAAAAAATACAATAGCGTATGCCTCTTGTTCTTTGTCTCAAGCGGAGGAAAAATTGTCAGTAATTTGGAGGAAATGCTAGCTGCGGTGTGGGGTCTAGAGAAATTCCGACAGCATCTGTGGGGCACCAGGTTCAAATTACACACAGTCCACAAGCCGCTTGTGAAGGTCCTCACGTCCCAAGGAATAGACAGAGCCACTCCACTCATAGCTAGAATGATGCTCAGATTGCTAGATTTTGTTTACTATGTGAAATACTTGCCTGGCAATAAGAATAAAGTGGCCAATTACTTGAGTCGTTCTCCTTTGCCTTTGAGTGAGCATGTGAGTAACACATGCGATGAATATAGTGTAGCTGTAATTAACAAGAGGCATGTGACAATATCAAAAGAGGAATGGGAGACGGGTTACCAAGAGGATGAAGATTTAGTAGCAGTGAAAAAAGTATCATTGATGGATAGTCAGACAAAAACAAATTGAGAGAGGAGTGTAAGAGGTTAAGGGAGATCAAAAGGGAAATATCCCTAAGTTAGGCAGGGTACATTCTCAGGGGTGATCGTGTATTGCCTCCAAAGAACATGAGGAAATAAATATTAGAGATCAGTTGTGAGGGCATCTAGGCATTGTCAAACTCAAGAAAAAGGTGAAATCATCTTACTGGTGGCCAGTTGTTGACAACGGAGAAAGAAAGGTTCGCTAGGAACTGCCAGCATTGTACCAATGTGGAAAAAACCCAATCTACATTCCACCCCCCACTGGGGGACAGGAGGTGCCCGTAGAGTCCTTGGGAGGATCTTAGAATAGACATAATGGGGCCTATTCGGGACATGTGGGGAGAATCCAAATATGTAATTGTTGTCATGGATCGCTATTCAAAATAGCCAGAAAAGTAAGTATCTACAAATATTGATGCTAGCACCATAATATCCTTCTTGGAGAAAACATTTTTACGAGAAGGCATACCAAAATCTATTTTGAGTGACAATGGGTCACAATTCACTGCAGAGAAATGTGGGAATTTTTTAGTAAGGAATGGTATAAAAGAAAGGCATACACTCAATTATCATCTGACCGGTAATGGAATAGTGGAACGTTTCAACAGAATGCTAATGGGAAGTGTACAAGCAGCTATTAGTGCTGGCAAGGATTGGGCAAGACTAATTGGGCAAGACTAATTGGGCATATAGAATAACGCGCACTGTGACAGGTTACAGCCCCTTCAGAATCCTAAGGGGGAGAGCCTGGATAGATTTGAAATTGTGCAGTAGATGGTCCCCAGCTGTTGTGAAAAAGAATTTGCTGAAGGTGTAAGGAATATACAAAGAGTATTATGACAAAAAACATGGGTTGAAGGAAGTGTAATTGGAACCGGGTGATTGGGTGAAAGTGAAAATGGGTTGCAAGGTCGGGAAAGGTAACAGCAAATTCTCAGAACCCTTGCAGGTAAAAAGTGTATGCAAGATCAGCACTATTGAGTGACGAGTAGGTGTGGCATTTTAGTAGAATGTTAAGATGCAACAAAGTGCTGAATTGGATGCATAACAAACGTGGGGTGGACTTGTCCCTATCTTATGAGTGGATGTGGGATGAGAGTGCACCTAAACTAAATGCTTTAGGTTCCAATAACGCATCTAGTAATGTGCCAGGTCAAATTCCTAGGGCAGAGACTTCTGGACCTAGTTGTGAGGGTAAAGCTACTCGCACCGGTCTATCAGTGACATTACCTTTAAAGTTTAATGGTTTTATAATGGGATGATGAAATGTATTGTTCCAGGATCAATTTTTCAACCTTTTTGTGTGGACAAAAAAGGAGTGGGTTGGGACATTTAGATGTTTAGATGCTCATATACTATTAATGTTGGGCTTTAGTGTCAGCTCTTACAGCTGTCAAATTGTAGGTTGCATTTGTAGTACTGTTAATTTGTAGTCCATCTGTAATTCTGGTGTTACCTTGTTGTCCTAACAAAGGGTGGGGAACATCTGTATTCGCTTGTTGATTCACTTTATATAAATTGTATCTAAGATACCCGAGCGTTCCACTAAGGAACCCAGGAAAGACGGTTGGTCAGTTGGCGGTGACCTCGGGAGCCCCTACCTACCTGTTCCCCATTAAACCACGTATCTCACCTTACCTGTTGCACGGTGTCTTTCTACATGTGTGTTTTAGTCTGTTTGTGCATGTAAAAATCCTAGGAGAAATCCGAGAGACACCTCTCCATACCCGACTGAAAGAAAGCTCCTGTATTTACTACAGAATACGTTTATTGGGGGAAGGGTGGGGGTGTTGACGCAGGCCCCTCGATCTGAACCTTTTATAAAAGGCAGTGGGGCATATACAGGCAGCAGTGGTCCCTTTTATAGATCGCCCTTTAACTGAAGAGCGAATGTGACTTGTGTGGGACTAAGTTATACTCGGTAAACGTTCCGTAAAGGGATATTGGGCATCTTTCTAAAAGAGCTGACGCTCTCTGCTTGGGTATGTGCTGTCTTATCGCCATCGCTTTGTGGGTTGGACTTGTTTGGGGCTTTTTCGAAGACTTTGCAGCTTGTTGCGCGCTTGCCTTTTTGGAGGCATAGTGCAGTGTTTGCTTCGTACGTCAGTTCTTGCTACGCTGTGTTCCGCTCCTCTCTTCCTCGCTCCTAGTTCTGCCCTGCTCCATCTGTGTGTAATCGCAGCCCGCCGTGCTGAGCTACCGCCGACCACCGCTGCCCCGGAGCCTATGGCCACAGCAGCCACCTCCATTTCTCCCGTAGCATCTCCCTCCACGCTTTAAAAATTCCGCCAAAAAAGCGAAGACGATTTTCCAAATCCTTTTGGCCGTTTTCTCACGTAAGTAATGGGGAGGTAGCTGGCTTGGCGTCGCAGGGAGGGAGCGCCGATCATAGATAATGGAGGTGCAGGACGCTGCGGGCTCGGTGCCTGCGCGCTTCTCGTCACTGCCGAAGCTTAGACGTAGCTGGTGCTGCAGCAGCTGTGGGAACTGGTAGCGCACGATCCTAGCTTTGCTGTGCGCGGCGGCTGATGGCCGTGGGCGGTTTAGTACGCCGGGGTGGCTTCCAGGGGGCCTCTGGGTGTATGAGCGCCACAACCGAGCCGCCGCTGTCAACGGGTCTCGAGCGCAGGGAGGTAGGGCCCTAATTGGCCACTGCACCCGTCGTTCAGGCCAGACGCCGGAAGCGGCGGGGCTCGTGGCCGTTGGGCTCTGCGCATTCTGATCATTCTCCTTCCTGATCTCGCTCCGCTCGAGCCCTGGAGCAGGCTGCGCTCCGCCGCCGGCGGGTCACCGAGCGGAGCGGCTGCCGGACCGAAGCAGGGCCTGCTCTGCCCCCGCCATGCTAGGAAGCAAAGGCTCTAACCGAGGAGCCGGTGCGTCAGCAACGCACGGGTGAGTGGCGCCAGTGCCGCCTGACAGTTCGCCTCCTATGAGGACAGCAGACCGGGAAAGGAGCCAGTCTCGTGGACACCTGAGTTACCGAGACCAACCGACCTATACCAGACACCTGTCTGAAGGGAAATGCTTCCTCTCCAGGCCGTCTCTCCTGTCAATGGACGCTCAGCCTCTGGCAGCTGTCACGTAGTCCCGGGAGTAGGAGCTGTGCCCGTGGCAGCGTGCGAGCCCCAGAGGGGGGCGCTACTGTCCCTGGAGTACCTCAGGCGGCCATGGTGTCCCCTGTACACAGAGGCAGGCTGACAGGCGGCTTCAAGCCAGCCGGCGCGCCTCGCCTCCGGATTCCCAACTCTGGGGTTTGAATGGCGTTGGCGGGGCTGAGTTCAGGGGAGGGGTTTTCCGGCCTGCTCCGGTCCAGGCTGGTTTGTTTCTTCCTGTCTATGAACAATGCTGTGGGCTTAGAGCTCCGGCACCCGCAGTGGAGGCTCTAGCCGCTCATTAATGTTGACACGTGCGCTCGATTACATGGAGTTACACAGAGGCGTGTTATAGTCTTCGGTTTTCTTGAGTTTGTCCGTAATTTAAGTTGCTATGCTAAGTGGCAACCCTCTCGCAACATTGTTGCCCGTCTCTATTTGACATTCGAAGTCGCTGCTTTAAATCGGAACAGTCGAGTGCAATCACTGCATGCATCTTATATCTATGTATCGGTGGTTGGCAAGTGTATTTTCGTTGTTGTTTTGTTTCTAGTTTATATCTTCTGATTCAGTTGTTTGGACTAGATTGTAGCGGATCATGTACACCACGTGTCGTAATTGGGGAATACGTTATCCGCGTAGTTTCAGTATGCTGGAGGCGACAGCTATGACACGTACGGTATTTGGCGCGGTCTGCACTTGGAAACCCTTATCTGCGGAACACGCATCCCGAATCGTTACACTTAAACGGTTGTTAGGGGTGGCTGTGGATCTTTCTCCTTTTACGCAGTTCACACAATCAACATAAACCAAGGATGCGTGTCAGTGCCTGACCTTGAACTAACTAAAGAACAAAACTAAGCTGTTACTTTAGGCCAAGTTAACTCTGTGGAAATGTATTTTCTGCTGTGCTTTAGCCAAATTTTTTACATCATGGGGAACATTTGACACTACACGCAGTACCACATAATTTGCTAAGTAAGATTGCCACCTGATTACAATTTCCCGTCATAATATGCATTTTCGCGTGAATGCTTATTAAACAGTTTGGAAAGTCAGCAAAAGCTCACTTTCCCACTTTTAAAATGTAGACATAAACAGCAAATAAAGAACTACACGTTTATTAGTTTCAAAACTATTCCTGCAGGATTATTAAAGCAAACGGTGACAGAATTGCCATGTAAAACAATACAGAGGATTTTACAGATTCTTATTTAAGTAGCAGTCCCTGTCCCTCCGAGCCCTCACATCAAAATGGGAAGAAATGTCTCGTGCTTTTCTTTGAGACAGGTTAAATCCCCGCCCCTAGAGTAAGATCGATCTACCAAATTTTATCCAAGTTTTCACCACCAGCCTTTGATGGTGGTATTGGGACACTGTAAATCCTTTAATGTTAATTTGTGTGTGCAATTAGTAATAATTGCAGTGTCTGCAATTAGTAATAATTGCTGTAATCGATTTTACTATTTTTCTGGCTGGTCTAAAACCCTATATTGGTCCTAAATGTCTGAAAAGTTGTTCAAGGAGCATTTACATAACTTTACCCTGAATCAGTTAGTGAGTATTTTTGTTATTGTGTCGTCTTTATCCAAATCATCAAAATCGTCTTTCCTGAGATTATAGTTAAATTCAAGCAGCCTTTAGAGTAGGGCTGACTGTAGATTTGTAAACAAAGCAGTACAATGGTTCCCTTGAGGGGGGTGGGGGGTATTTAGCCTAGACTCATTTGGCTCGTAATTTTTACAAAACTATTCGCGACGTACAGTAATAATTAATTCCCTGCAGTGCCTTTACAACAAGAAATCCTTATAAACACTAGAGACAAGTTTTTGCTCCCTCACTGTTGCTACCACACCATGTCCTGATGATGACGACCCTGTTAAATTTACTTCAGCGTGCTCATCCTCACTTGTGGACAGATACGGATTCTAACAATATATGCACTGTGCTCTCATTTTTGAGTTATTCGCTATAACTGGATTATTTGTCAGCCCTAGTTTTCTATATCATTTTGTTCTGAGTATAGCACTTGCACACCTTCTTTCTCGCGCACACCACTTTGCACTTTCACTGCGCAGTTTTTGTAGGAGCACCTTCAAAATGAATAAATGGTTTAAAAATATGCATACATGTTGTACAATAAATTGTTACTAAGTATCACTGTATTGTAACATTTACTAGCCCAGGGAATCTAGTGGCGATATATATATTCACCTCGAAGGAACCTTTGTACCGCTTTGTTTGAAAATGTGCTCAGATTCCTAGGAATACAGGGTTGGCCCATTATTTTTGTATGTAGTTTTGGTTAGACATATTGTCTGACTTAACCTTACAAAGATGTTGTACACAGTTTTTTTTTTTTTCCTGCAATTGTTTAATGTAGTAATGCTTTTTAATAAATATTTCACGGTATTAAGAAGTTAGCCTATGTGTGTCTCACTCCCCCTCCCAAATGCGTTTGGCTTCGTCATACGTATTAAAATGCTAGCACCCAGACACACTGTATTGGTCCATGAGTCACGAGCAGAGCCTCAAGTGAGTCATGGGACCCCTCTCCTCCCTCAACAATGGTACCTAAATAGGTTATTATACTATGCACATCATCCTATATGAATTATGCACAGTATTTGTTCATGTGTAGTTGTATTTAACCAAAACTAAGGTGCAAGGTGTTAAATTTGTGCAGTAAGGTAAAATCACATTGAAGACACCTTGTGACTATTGAAAGAGTGGTTTCCACATGTAAATTGATTGTTATGCTTGCTATCTGTGAGGTGGTTAAAAGTGATTTTCTCATGTAGATTTGCTGTACTAGGGGTATTACACCATCATTTGACCTTTGTACTCTAGTAATGTGTGAATGAACATTTGCTCTTAACATGTTGGGCTACATTTATTTTCACTGACATAGCATAAACCTATATGCGCACACACACGTTGCAATAGCGATTTCTCTAGTTATGCAGATAAGCATATAAATGTTTTGCAGTTTGACGAATTTGCACAACATTTGGTATACCAAGTTTCACGCCGATCCTTGCAGGGGGTTTAAAATTAAAGTGGGAGGAGGGGAACGAGGACTCGGTGTCCTTTCTGATTCTGGTTCCAATGGGAATTTTTGCGATCCTTCAGTAAAAACCACTGAACACATATACACCAAACTTTGCATGAACATAGAACCTCACTTGGAAATTGTGCTTCATGATTTGGTGTTAATTCAGTCAGTATGTTTGGGATATTAGTGTTAGAAAAATGTCAGATGGGGATTGAAGAATTCAAATTTAGCGATAGCTTGGTAGTTTAAGCATGCAAGGTAGAAATGCACAAGTTCTGTTAATCACATTAGAATTTTATGGAAATATGATTGGCTGATGAAAAGGCTCAATAATAATTTATTTTTTGGCCATCTTGAAATGCGCAGATTTGGCAGAATTTGCGATTTGCACACTGTGGAAGAAAACTGGAGTCATAATTGTAAGCATGAGGTCAGTGTAGGAGAGTAGGATCTGCTTCTTATAGTTACCCCCACTTTTTGCTGATGTTTCATTGTTTTTCGACTTAGCCAGACTGAGGCCCTGCTAATCAGGACCCCAGTCTACCTGCTTTCTACTCCTAAATTGATTGTATGTACTTTAGGTACACTCCAGATTGGATTCTGGGGTACCCTTGTGAGTCCCTAGTATATGGTATACTATGTACCCAGGGCATAGGTACCCCAGAGGCCGACCAGGAGCTGCAGCATGTATTGTGCCACCCCTGGGAAGCCTTTTAAAATGACACAACAGGTCTGCTACAGCAGCCTGTGTAAGGTGGTGTATCCACCCCTTACTGAGATATAGGTTCCCTATATCTCTCCATATCACTGCACATGTAAACCGATCAGTCACCCCTATGGCAGGCCTTAACAATCCTGAAGGCAGGGTGCTGGGTTTCATGTGAGAGGGTGCCCATGCATGAGCAGAGCCCCTCTGCAGCTTTCAGAATCTTTATTCTGGGGTTGTTTGTGATGCAGCCAGACCATATACTCTTAAGTGCATTATAACCCCGCGGTAAATGCTAACTTGAGAATGGCTGCATGGAAAACTGTCGTGTTTGGTGTCAAACACCTTGGAATCATACCTCCACCCCAGTACTGTGGTGGGAGGTATGATTCCTCCCTTCTAGAGGGAGCAACATGGCACCACCGGTACACCCGGTACCAGCTTAACAGAACCCTGGCATCACAAAATGGATGCTACAGCCACAGACACGAGTCTGCCCTTCTGCTGCTGGACGAAACTCCGGCAGGGGAGGCCTGGACAATAGGTTTCCTGTCACAGGGAGGTGTGACCACCTCCCAGAAAGGCTTTAGTGTATTGGGGCTGGGTGGGTGCACTCTCAGAGTGCTTTGAAGTCTGCACTGGGGGCACATTTGGTGTCCCTGTGCATAGTCCAGCTCAAACCGGTTGCAGGGGCACACAGCCCCTGCTCTGGAGCGAAACTGGACAAAGGAAATGGGTGTAGCCACCCCTCTTTCCTGACCCTCCCATAGGTGGGTCCCCAGAGTTTGTCCCACCCCTTCCTTGGGTTTAAAGTAGGAAACCCTGACTACAGGATTTTAGATTACACCTGGACTAAACTCTGATACCAGAAACCAAGTACTTCGATCTACACTACGCTGGATGACTGAAGAATCTCCCTTGGAGTAAAGGAGTTACTCCCCTGCAAGGCAGGCACCTTTAACGCAACTGACCGGTTGGCATCTCCGAAGCTCTTGCGGACTCCGAAGAATATTGCCACACAGGAGGTGGGTTTTCTGAGGTCGATCTGTGCCCACAGCAAGTCTGAGGCCCGTATCCCTCATGGAGACCGTGCAACCCGAACCCCTGGACACCGCGACCATTTGCAGAAGCATCAGCTTTCCGGCGACCCCTGAGGCTGAGCTTTGGGTTACTTGTAGCCCTGACCCCGAGCAGTAATTGCACTGAAAATTGCAGGCCTACACTCAACGTGTGTTCCGTGGGCCGCTATTTTGTGATTCCTCTCGAGGTCCCTTCGCGATCCCTGGTCCGTTGACCTGTGGGTCCCCAAGAAGGCAACCCTAACTTTTATTGGGCTTCCGTGGTTGCTCCAGACGTGCCCTGAGACTCCATCGCTTGGGGAGCCCCCAGGACCTTACTGGTCCGCACAGAAGCATCTTTTCTCTTCCTGCGTGGGTTGCTGTTGCCAAGGCTGGTTGTGGTCCATCCGATCACTGACACCCCAGCACTCGACATCCTTCGTGGGACAGCTCGAATCCGGCTCCTGGTCGTCGTCGACGTCTCCGGGACCCCGTGGCTGCAGAGTCAAGCTTCACCTCTTCGCACCTGAAGCACCCGACATCGGTGGGCATTCGATTGCTCCGCTCCTGGTCACTGGCTAGTGACCCAGACTCTGTCCCCTCTGCTTTCAGGTTCTTCACATCTTCGATCCAGGCTTGGATCACACCGGACACTTTTCTCCTTCACGGCAGCAGCACTTTGCAGCAGATCGCCATTGAAAACAATGACGATTCCCAACACCCTTTGACACCTATGCACCCGGCTTCCCTGGGTGAGAACTAGAGTACTCCGGTGCTCCCGTGGGTGTTGGCCCTAGAACCCCTTAAGTCTAAAGGGGTTTGCTCAAAGTCCTCTCCTAAGTGTCCTTTATCTTTAAAATTCCAACCGCGACTTTCCTCATTGAATCCTACGGCGCTCTCGGCTGTGTTCTCACACTGCACACGTCCCCCGTGGGTCTCCTGTGTCACTACCTTGGGTAGTTCCTTGGGGTCCCAGCGATTCTACGTGCTCTAGGCACTGTCTAGTCAAGTCGTGGTTCTTATACTACTTTCTTAGTATATGGTTTGGTCCCCCCCCGGGGCCCAGTGTATATTGTGCTATTTACTGTCGTTTTAATACTGTGATATTGTGTATCTTGAACTCTAATCTCATAAAGAGATTAGTAGTTAGTGTTTAGAAATAAATACATATATTTTATATAATATACCTTGTGTGGTTCTCCTTTCATTTAGTTATTCAAGAGGTTATAATCTGGTAAACCAAGCTGCTTTACACTCCAAGACTTAGCCTGAAGGCTGCTCTCCATAGCTACCACTAGGATAGCTTTCAATAAAGGTTGTCTTTAAACCTATCATCAATAAGGGTCGTTTGGACTGGTGCAAGGTGCCCACTATAACTAGTGGACAGCATATGCCAGGCCAACTTCTCACATTGGTGTGCAGCGGTTGGATTCAAGCTTGCTATTGCTTTACCAGATAATCTCTTTGAAGTGACTAACTGAAAACCACTATAGGTACATAGGTACATATAAATCAAGTTTAGAATACAGTAAGTTCTACTGAACTTAGAGTTGTGTGTCAAGGGCTTAGCACACCCTTTCTACAACTCAAGAGTTTCAGTTCCCACTAGAGTAGGTAGGTGCATACACCACACCACACTAGAATGTCTTCAAGGCCTGAAGTCAGTGACTCCTTGCTCACTAGGTATGACAATCTCACATTCCAGCAATTGAGAAATGTGTACCTCTAGGAGACTGAAAACAGGGAGACATTCACGCACTCAACGCCTCATAGAGGCTTTGCTGTTAGATGACCTCAGAAAGACACCAGGGTCTGATGAGGCAGGCAAGTTGGGTGGGGCAGTAGAAGAGGAAAGGCCAGGTAATGAACACTACACTACTATGACCCAGACTCTGATGCTGGCTAGGGGGATCAAAATGATTCCCACCTGGAAAATCCAATTCTTCCTGAAGGTGAGGAAGGAGACCCCAGTGGGGTTCTCTTTACCCCAGCTGGAAGGGTTAATAGTCTACCAAGAAGATCAAGATCTCCTTCTCAGGAATCTAATCCTTCTGGTACTTCTATAGGGTCCTCTGCTTCTCATAAAAGGGCATCCTCTTATGAGAAGAAATGCCAACTGCTTGAGTTTGAGAAAGCTAAGCTAAGAATCAAGAGAGCAATTGGCCTTAGACAGGGGATCCCTGGAGCTTCAGAAAGCTTCACAGAAATTGGGTCTAGGGTCCCATGGTGGCAGCAGCAGTGTCCCTAGAGGTAGAGATCATACTCAAGACCATAAGAACCTGAACAAGATTGTCCCTCCCTACCAGATTGGGGATGACATCCACAAATGGATAACTGCACTTGAGAGGGCCTGTAAGGTACAGATGGTCCCTCAGGAGCAGTGGGCAGCAATCTTGTGGCTCTCCTTTGCAGACAAAGGTAGAGACAAGCTCCTCACTATAAGAGAGGAGGATGCTGACAATTACAAAGTCCTGAAGAGTGCTCTGATTGAAGGGTTTTGCCTAACCACTGAACAATACAGGTTAAAGTACAGAGATACCCAAAAGGCACAGACTCAGGACTGGGTTGACTTTGTTGATTGTGCTACTAAGGCTCTGGAAGGCTGGTTACTTGGCAGTAAGGTGTGTGATTTCAAAGGATTGTATAATTTAATCATGAGAGCAGATCCTTAATAACTGTCAAAATCAACTGTTGCATCAGTACCTGGTGGACTCTGATCTGACCTCTCCCCAAGAATTGGGTCAGAAGGCAGACAAGTGGGTCAGAACAAGGGTGAGGCAGAAGATTCAGAACCAAGGTGGTGACTCTAAAAAGCAAGATTCTAAGAACTCTGATAAGGGTGGGGAGAAGGGTAAAGACCAGAAGTCTTCACAAGGGCCCCAAAAATCTGCATCTGGTGGGGAGTCCCAATCTAACAAAGGAAAAGGCCAAAAGAAACCATGGTGTAAAATCTGTAAGCAGAAACCCCATTGGACTAGTGATTGTACAAAGACCAAAGACTCAACTCCAGCCATCATTGCCCCCAAGGCAACTGTTCCCCCTAGTTCAGCTCCAAGTGGTGGTGTTCCAAATAAGGGTGTAGTAGGGTTGACCCTGGGATCTGAGATGGACTCTGGCCTAGTCAGAGTTCCAACTCAGGCTGTACTGGTCTGTGATGGAGGCATGGATATGTCCTCCTATGTGAGTCCCGGTAATCTGGGCAAATACAGACAGCAGCCCTTAATTAATGGAAGAGAGGCTTTGGCATTCAGGGACACAGGAGCAAGTGTCACTGGTGACAAAAGATCTTGTAGCCCCATAGAAGATCATACTTGGTGAAATGTACCAAGTGACCAATGCTAGTAATGTCAGGACAGACCATTCCCTGGCAGTTGTTAATTTCTCCTGCGGAGGGGTAACTGGCCCTAAGAAGGTTGTGGTAAGTGCAGACCTCCCTGTTGAATGCTTGCTTGGAAATGATTTGGAAAGCTCAGCTTGGGCTGAAGTTGAGCTCAGGACCCCTGCAGAAATGTTGGGCATCCCTGCAGATGTGTTTGCTATGACCAGGTCACAGGCAAAAATGTCTAAAACTGAACAGGCCCTGGATTCTGGAAGAATGGACCAGGTACCTCCCAAGAGGAGGAGCAGTAGGGTTAAGGCAGTGTCTCCCCCCCCCCCCCCGCCTCAGAATGCAGATCAGTCTCTTGAGGGAGATGATCTCAGTCCTGAAGAAGGAACTGTCCCAGAGGAGCTTGATCAGGTTGAGTTCTTGGGGACAGGGGGCCCTTCCAGGGCAGATCTGAGCCAGGAGCAACTGAGCTGCCCCTCTCTTGAACCCCTCAGACAGCAAGCTGCTGCTGAGGCTGCTGGGAGTGCTAGTGGTACCCATAGGATCTATTGGGATGATGGACTCCTTTACTCAGAGTGTAGAGACCCCAAGCCTGGAGCCACCAGGAGGTTGGTTATACTTCTGAAGTTTAGGAGCTTCCTATTGACCCTAGCACATGATATCCCATTGGCAGGTCACCTAGGCCAAAACACGACTTGGGACAGAATTGTCCCTCACTTTTATTGGCCTCATATGTCTGAAGACACCAAGGAGTTTTGTCGCTCCTGTGTTATCCGTCAAGCCAGTGGTAAGGCAGGTAGCACTACAAAGGCCCCCCTGATACCACTACCTGTGGTGGGGGTTCCCTTTGAGAGGGTAGGTATTGTCATTGTTGGTCCCCTAGATCCTCAAACAGCATCTGGGCACAGATTTATCCTGGTGGTGGTGGACCATGCCACTAGGTACCCAGAAGCAATTCCCCTCAGGACCACCACAGCTCCTGTGGTGGCAAGGGCCCTCCTGGGAATCTTTTCCAGGGTGGGTTTTCCTAAGGAGGTAGTATCGGACAGAGGTGCCAACTTCATGTCTAGTTACTTGACTGCTATGTGGAAGGAGTGTGGAGTAAATTATAAATTTACCACCCCTTATCACCCACAATGCAATGGTTTAGTTGAAAGGTTCAACAAAACCTTGAAGGGCATGATTAAAGGTCTCCCAGAAAAGCTTAGGCGCAGATGGGACATACTTTTGCCCTCCCTTCTCTTTGCCTACAGAGAGGTTCCACAGAAGGGGGTTGGTTACAGCCCATTTGAGCTTCTGTTTGGACATCCAGTTAGGGGTCCATTGTGTCTAGTGAAGGAGGGATGGGAGTTACCTCTCAAACCCCTAAACAGGATATTGTGGACTATGTACTTGGTCTCCGCTCCCGGATGGCTGAGTACATGAAGAAGGCAACTAAAAACCTTGAGGCTAGCCAGGAATTACAAAAGGCCTGGCATGACCAAAAGGCTGTGTTGACTGTTTATCAGCCAGGACAGAAAGTATGGGTGTTGGAGCCTGTGGCCCCAGCAGCCCTCCAAGATAAGTGGAGTGGCCCCCATACCATTGTTGAACAGAAGGGAGAGGTTACCTATCTGGTGGACCTTGGAACTCCCAGGAGCCCCCATAGGGTGCTCCATGTCAACAGACTGAAACCATATGTTGACAGGGCAGACATGGGCTTGCTCATTGCTACTGATGAGGGACAGGAGGAAGAGAGTAATCCACTCCCTGACCTGCTCTCTCAGAACCCTGATGATGGATCAGTAGATGGTGTAGCCTTGGCAGGCAGCCTCACTGACCAGCAGCAAACTGATTGCAGAAAAGTTCTCAACCAGTTCAGACATATGTTCTCTCTGACTCCAAGTCAGACTACCTGGTGCACTCATGAAGTGGACACTGGGGACAGTCTGCCTGTTAAAAATAAGATTTACAGGCAACCTGACCCTGTCAGGGACTGCATCAGGACTGAAGTCCAGAAGATGTTGGATTTGGGTGTGATTGAACCCTCAGATAGCCCTTGGGCTAGTCCAGTAGTCTTAGTGCCTAAACCTCACACCCAGGGTGGTAAGAGAGAGATGAGGTTTTGTGTAGACTATAGAGGTCTCAATGCAGTCACTAGGACTGATGCCCATCCCATACCAAGGGCAGATGAGCTCATAGACACTTTGGCCTCAGCCAAGTTTCTCAGCACATTTGACCTGACAGCTGGCTACTGGCAAATCAGACTAGCTGAGGATGCAAAAGCCAAAACAGCATTCTCGACCCCTAGTGGGCACTACCAATTTGTGGTGATGCCCTTTGGTTTGAAGAATGCACCTGCCACTTTTCAAAGGTTGGTGAACAAAGTCCTTACAGGCCTGGAAGCCTATAGTGCAGCATATCTAGATGATATTGCTGTCTTTAGCTCCACCTGGGAGGATCACCTGGTCCACCTGCGACATGTTTTAGAGGCCCTGCAAAAGGCAGGCCTCACTATCAAGGCCACCAAGTGCCAGATAGGGCAGAGTCAGGTTGTGTACCTGGGCCACCTTGTGGGTGGAGGCCAGGTTCAACCATTGCAGAGCAAAATCCAGACCATCATGGACTGGGTTGTTCCAACCACCCAGACTCAGGTCAGAGCTTTCTTGGGCCTGACTGGGTACTATAGAAGATTTGTCAAAGGGTATGGATCCATAGTGACCCCTTTGAATGACTTAACTTCTAAAAGAATGCCAAAGAAAGTTCAGTGGACAGTTAGCTGTCAAAAGGCATTTGATGACCTGAAGCAGGCCATGTGCACTGCTCCTATTCTGCAAAGTCCTGACTACTCCAAACAATTCATTGTCCAAACAGATGCATCTGAGTTGGGGGTAGGGGCTGTGTTATCACAATTGAATGATGGTCAGGATCAGCCAGTAGCTTTTATTAGCAGAAGGTTGACCCCCAGAGAGAAACGTTGGTCAGCCATTGAGCGGGAGGCCTTTGCTGTGGTTTGGGCCTTGAAGAAGCTGAGGCCATACTTGTTTGGCACCCACTTCATTGTTCAGACTGACCACAAGCCCCTCTTATGGCTAAAACAGATGAAGGGTGAAAACCCCAAACTTTTGAGGTGGTCCATTTACCTTCAGGGGATGGACTATACAGTGGAACATAGACCTGGGAGTAACCAAGCCAACGCAGATGGACTCTCCAGATATTTCCACTTAGAACATGAAGACTCAACTGGTCAAGGTTAGTTTAATGTCCTGATGTTTGGGGGGGGGGTTGTGTAGGAGAGTAGGATCTGCTTCTTATAGTTACCCCCACTTTTTGCTGATGTTTCACTGTTTTTCGACTTAGCCAGACTGAGGCCCTGCTAATCAGGACCCCAGTCTACCTGCTTTCTACTCTAAATTGATTGTATGTACTTTAGGTACACTCCAGATTGGATTCTGGGGTACCCTTGTGAGTCCCTAGTATATGGTATACTATGTACCCAGGGCATAGGTACCCCAGAGGCCGACCAGGGGCTGCAGCATGTATTGTGCCACCCCTGGGAAGCCTTTTAAAATGACACAACAGGTCTGCTACAGCAGCCTGTGTAAGGTGGTGTATCCACCCTTACTGAGATATAGGTTCCCTATATCTCTCCATATCACTGCACATGTAAACCTATCAGTCACCCCTATGGCAGGCCTTAACAATCCTGAAGGCAGGGTGCTGGGTTTCATGTGAGAGGGTGCCCATGCATGAGCAGAGCCCCTCTGCAGCTTTCGGAATCTTTATTCCGGGGTTGTTTGTGATGCAGCCAGACCATATACTCTTAAGTGCATTATAACCCCGTGGTAAATGCTAACTTGAGAATGGCTGCGTGGAAAACTGTCGTGTTTGGTGTCAAACACCTTGGAATCATACCTCCACCCCAGTACTGGGGTGGGAGGTATGATTCCTCCCTTCTAGAGGGAGCAACATGGCTCCACCGGTACACCTGGTACCAGTTTAACAGAACCCTGGCATCACAAAATGGATGCTGCAGCCACAGACACAAGTCTGCCCTCCTGCTGCTCGACGAAACTCCGGCAGGGGAGGCCTGGACAATAGGTTTCCTGTCACAGGGAGGTGTGACCACCTCCCAGAAAGGCTTTAGTGTATTGGGGCTGGGTGGGTGCACTCTCAGAGTGCTTTGAAGTCTGCACTGGGGGCACATTTGGTGTCCCTGTGCATAGTCCAGCTCAAACCGGTTACAGGGGCACACAGCCCCAGCTCTGGCGTGAAACTGGACAAAGGAAATGGGGGTAGCCACCCCATCTTTCCTGACCCTCCCATAGGTGGGTCCCCAGAGTTTGTCCCACCCCTTCCTTGGGTATAAAGTACGAAACCCTGACTACAGGATTTTAGATTACACCTGGACTAAACTCTGATACCAGAAACCAAGTACTTCGATCTACACTACGCTGGATGACTGAAGAATCTCCCTTGGAGTAAATGAGTTACTCCCCTGCAAGGCAGGCACCTTTAACGCAACTGACCGGTTGGCATCTCCGAAGCTCCTGCGGATTCCGAAGAACATTGCCACACAGGAGGTGGGTTTTTCAAGGTCTCTGAGGTCGATCTGTGCCCACAGAAAGTCTGAGGCCCGTATCCCTCGTGGAGACCGTGCAACCCGAACCCCTGGACACCGCGACCATTTGCAGAAGCATCAGCTTTCCGGCGACCCCTGAGGCTGAGCTTTGGGTTACTTGTAGCCCTGACCCCGAGCAGTAATTGCACCGAAGATTGCAGGCCTACACTCAACAAGTGTTCCGTGGGCCGCCATTTTGTGATTCCTCTCGAGGTCCCTTCACGATCCCTGGTCTGTTGACCTGTGGGTCCCCAAGAAGGCAACTCTAACTTTTATTGGGCTTTCCTGGTTGCTCCAGACGTGCCCTGACTCAATCGCTTGGGGAGTCCCCAGGACCTTGCTGGTCCGCACAGAAGCATCTTTTCTCTTCCTGCGTGGGTTGCTGTTGCCAAGGCTGGTTGTGGTCAATCCGATCACCGACACCCCAGCACTCGACATCCTTCGTGGGACAGCTCGAATCCGGCTCCTGGTCGTCGTCGACGTCTCCGGGACCCCGTGGCTGCAGAGTCAAGCTTCACCTCTTCGCACCTGAAGCACCCGACATCGGTGGGTATTCGATTGCTCCGCTCCTGGTCACTGGCTAGTGACCCTGACTCTGTCCCCTCTGCTTTCAGGTTCTTCACATCTTCGATCCAGGCTTGGATCACACCGGACACTTTTCTCCTTCACGGCAGCAGCACTTTGCAGCAGATCGCCATTGAAAACGACGACGATTCCCGACACCCTTTGACACCTATGCACCCGGCTTCCCTGGGTGAGGTAACTAGAGTACTCCGGTGCTCCAGTGGGTGTTGGCCCTAGAACCCCTTAGGTCTAAAGGGGTTTGCTCAAAGTCCTCTCCTAAGTGTCCTTTTCTCTTTAAAATTCCAACCGCGACTTTCCGCATTGATCTTCTGAATACTAAAAATGCAATAATATTAAATACAGCACAATCTATATTTTTCAAAAGACTGTTTTTAATACCGCTACATACTTCACAGGAACAAATTCGTTTAGAATTTGGACTAAAAATCAGATCATGGCCAGACAAGGTGCCTTGGTAAAGTATTATTGGAGGATGAGGGAGGCAGAAGATAACACTCTAGCCCACCGTTGTTGGTTCGAGATTGAAAATCAAGGAAGACCAGCTAATTCAATCACGATAACCCTGAAGGAATCTTTGTCGGCATTACAGCTAGAGGAGGCCTGGTTAACACCAGTAACGTATGTTGGATTCAAAAGCGTGGTGAATACTGCAATCAAGCGGATCTCTTTAATAGCTGATAAAATGATCTTTGCAAAAAAACATCATGCTTGGGCGGTGATACAGGCCTACCAGAGGCTGAAGCCGCAACAGTATCTGATCGAACATTTCTCCCACCATAAAAAGCACTACCTGATGTTGCTACGAATGGGATCATTCCCCTCAAAGGATTTGACCCCAACATGGAAACGTATATGGCCATCTAAGGAATGTCGCCTTTGTGGTCAAGGGAGGAGTCACTACTACACCTACTATGTACTTGCCCTTTTTACTGAAAACCCGTAAATCCATTCTTCGGGAGATTTTAAGGAATGAACAGATAAGAACATGTAGAGCCGCAGTCATTAGGTGTCTTGGAGGGTTTTCGATTCCCCTGTCTTGTAGCGCTATAAAATTCTGGAAAATAGCAGCAAAAGAACTGGAAAAAATTGATTCATGCCTAGCAGCTAATAAATAATCTGCTGGCTGACATTTTTAAATGTATTGTAATGCTTGTTAGTTTTTTAATTGTGGTCATGACCCTAAGGCCTTTTTTTGTCTTTTATGTTTAAAAAAAAATGCTCATTTAAAGTATAGTGTTTTATGATGGTTTGCCATCCTTTTATGATTTTTAACGACTCAATAAAAGTATTTTTAACTTGACTTGACTATGCACCCGGCTTCCCTGGGTGAGGTAACTAGAGTACTCCGGTGCTCCTGTGGGTGTTGGCCCTAGAACCCCTTAAGTCTAAAGGGGTTTGCTCAAAGTCCTCTCCTAAGTGTCCTTTATCTTTAAAATTCCAACCGCGACTTTCCACATTGAATCCTACGGCGCTCGCGGCTGTGTTCTCACACTGCACACGTCCCAGTGGGTCTCCTGTGTCACTACCATGGGTGGTTCCTTGGGATCCCAGCGATTCTACGTGCTCTAGGCACGGTGTCTAGTCAAGTCGTGGTTCTTATACCACTTTCTTAGTATATGGTTTGGTCCCCCCCCTGGGGCCCAGTGTATATTGTGCTATTTACTGTTGTTTTAATACTGTGATATGGTGTATCTTGAACTCTAATCTCATAAAGAGATTAGTAGTTAGTGTTTAGAAATAAATACATATATTATATATATATATATATATATACATATATATACCTTGTGTGGTTCTCCTTTCATTTAGTTATTCAAGAGGTTATAATCTGGTAAACCAAGCTGCTTTACACTCCTTCAAGACTTAGCCTAAAGGCTGCTCTCCATAGCTACCACTAGGATAGCTTTCAATAAAGGTTGTCTTTAAACCTATCATCAATAAGGGTCGTTTGGACTGGTGCAAGGTGCCCACTATAACTAGTGGACAGCATATGCCAGGCCAACTTCTCACAGTCAGAGGCATGGAAAAATAGTTAAATGCACATGAAGTGCAGTAAATTTGCGTGTTTTTGAAATTCAAGAGCACGCAACCTCATTTTTAGGTCTCGCCTGAGCCAGCGCATGCGCTGCTCTAGCAAGACATTTAGTGAGTGGGCTTTAAAAAGCCGACCACAGCTTTGTGTCTGGCCTAGAGCGTGCGGTTACGCGCACAGTAACGCGCTTTCCTTGCATCGCTCGCGGGCACCCTTACAGCGCGCGATCAGGCGCCATCTGGCTTTCCTCTCGCTTGCTCTCCCAAGCGCGCGCTTCAACGCTCCTCGCCCTCCCCCACAACAGAGCGCGTCTCGTGGCCGCGCGTCTTTAAGCTTCTTATCAGCCGTAGCTGGAAAAGACAAGCTGTTGTGCTTCGATCGAAGATGCTGCGACCGGGGAGCTCTGCTGCTCCGTTTGAGTTTCGTTTCTAACAGACCAGTACTTTGTATGTCAACATCAGTTTCTAATTTATTTGTAATAAAATCATGTAAATAGGGTCAAAAAGCAGTCGCACTATCCCGCGACTTAATTTTATGTGTAACTACTGACTCGGGTCTCTCACTCCTCTTCGTCATGCCTGTGAGTATTGAGCTCCAGACTGTGGGCGGCTTAGTTTGCACTGGTTTTCACCATGCAAGGGAAAGCTGGATGTGGTCATGGCTGAGGCTGTTAGTGAGTGGTTGTCTTGTCATAATCTGCCTGCTAGCGCTTATATTCCTTTACCCTCAGCCACACCATGCCACCCTAAATGACCCTTGCCACCTTTTGCATGAGTGGGGGCTCAAGGTGCAACCTCTACGGATCTCTATCTGAAGCTGGGCAGCAATTTACCTGTATGAATGAATTAAATATTGTATTTTTAGAGGATCAGTGTCGCCAAGGTGAATTTTTTTAATTTTTTTTTTTTATTGTGTTCCCACCTTCCATGGCAAAGTTTGCCAACCCAGATACTTGACATTTCTGATGTTGAGCAAGCCAGTGGGTATGTGGTCATTTTCTGTGCCCATGAGGATCCTCTTGGCGACCAGGCACTGCTGGCAGGCTAGGGTCTTTCTCTTCTCCCAGGAGAGGGTTATGCCCACTTTTATATGCCCTTCAAATATCCCTAGAGTGTCTTGGGGTCCTGCCTCGCTTGCTGAGGAGTATCTGCCACTGCACTCCATCACTTTACATTCAATTGGGAGGCCAGAGAGCATCTGCTTCTCTGTCCAATCTGTATCTGCAATCCTTACTCCTCCACTTCTCAACAGTCTGCTCCAAAGAGAGGACTATTTATTTTTCCCACCATGTTAGGAGGCCAGTGGGGAGGTAGAAGACCTATACTAAGACACTTCACCAATGTGACAGGCCATCTGCACTTTGGGATTCCAGTTACTGTTTCCTTTTCCATCTGGACTTTTGGGACATTTCTGCTTGCTTTCCATACGTACACAACTGCCATAGGCTTGTCTACCTACTTTTACCATATTTTAACAAGTATTGGCATAGCCAATAGGTCTCGCCTTTGGGACCTTATAAGTATTTAATTCTGCAGCACAATATCCTTGGTGCAACATCAACTGTTGCATGGCTAAACACTTATAATGTCCCAAAAGCGAGACCTATTGGCTATGCCAATGCTTGTTGTTTTTGGAAATTGGCACAATGTTATAAAATTCACAAGTTTCAGAGAATTTGCATGTTTCCTAAAATTTGTGAAATTTAATTTAAGAAAAAGGGTGACATCATCAAGACTATGATTGGAAGCAGGCCCAGTTAAGGCTGAATGGGTTGGTGACTTCAGGGCCTGATTGCAGGTTAAGGCACTACCTGCGACAGGAGCTACTCAGTGGTGCATTGACTGAAAAAGAAGAACTTTATACTTCTTGAAAGTTTCAACTTATCTCTCCGTTCTTTAAGTTTATGAGGAAAAATGCTACTTGCCTGAAAAATACGTTCATATGAATGTTTCTGTTACCAGAAAATATATATAGACTCTTTATGCATTATGTGTAAGGCTTCCTGTTTTCCGTTTTTACAGATTTTTACAGATAAATACAGACAGAAAACCATTTATGTTCTTGTCTGTATTTATTTTTAAATGTGGATAAAAACGGAAATTGGGTGCTTTTTGAGTGATTCTAAATACACTTTGCCATGACTGCCAGGCCAATAACTGTGTGGATTGATGGGTAAGGGGGTTAAAAAAGAAAGGACTTCTAGTAAAGAGGCTTAAACAGCAGTAGATATGCACAAGGCTGATACTGAAACGTGCATATTTTCATATAAGTGCATTGACTTATCTTCTGCAGGTGTTCATATCACTGAAACCTGGCAGACATTCAAGCATGACTGCATATTTATCAGTTAAATAAATGTGGAAATATACCAGTTTCTGCTTTACTTTTTTCACAAAACCCATAATAAATATGGATAAATACAGATAAAGTTGACAAAAAATAAATAAGGATAAATACAGACGGAAATGACAAAAAAATAAATACCATAAAACCGGGAGCCCTAATTATGTGATTTAAAACTATTTCCTTATCTTGGTTTAATAGTGGATCACTTTAATCTTTTTGCTCTTGTCACCACTAGCAGCTCATTATAGTGGTTCCTGTCCGGAACCGCTATTTTTATTGAGGCGTTTTTTTCAGTGTAGTAGATGTGAGTGTATGACTGACGCATAATTGATGTGATGTGTGAGTTATGTTGTGGAATCCTGTGTGTGTTTGATGTTTTTTAATGTCCCTGTTGATTCACTTGTGGTGGGGGGGATTTTTGTGTTGCATTCATGCTCCTTGGGTTTCGTGTTTAAAAAACAAACAAAAAAAAAACGTTTGTACGTGATCCTAAACTGATTTGTTGTACTAGAAGATTTAAAAATACCTGAAAATATATATAAAAATTTCCTTTATCTTTAATTAAACTAACTTCACCTTATTATTTTTGATTCCTTGTTTGTGGCATTGTGAGTTCTGTTACTTATTGCTTGTTCCCCCCTCTGGGAAAGTCTCCGGAGATTTTTATTCAGGGTCGCATCGCGCCCATTTCTCATCAGAGGCAAGTGACATTGTATCCCTTCTTGTGTAGGGTGTCTTAGGTTGTCTAAGTCCTGCAGCCATCACTGCTGCATATGACAGAGCGTGCACAGTACAGGATGTTGGGTATATGGTAGTTTAATGACCCATATCATTATAAAAAGAAATAAATTAACTGAAATAATTAGTTATAGGTTGGATATGGTACAGAGAACAAAATTAGTCAACCCTTTGAATCTGTGAGTTAAGCTTTGTGACTCACACCATTGCTCAGGCCCTGCCTTAGCCGGCATACCACTTTGCCAAAACCATGTGAAATAAAAGGCTCCCAGTCAACAGCAATACATGGTAGGGGATGTGTGTTGTACGTTGCAAACAATAGCTAGCAAATTTCAAAGGTATTTCTTCCCATTTTTTTTTTTTTTGATCTACCGTAACTAGTCTTTTAACTTTTTAGGTCTCGCCTACGCAGCGCGCATGCGCTGCATAGGAGGAGACCTTTAGGAATCGATTCGCTTTTTCGCCCAAAAACGTGCACGCTTTACATTGCTTTAAATGGCAACGCGTGCACGTTTGGCGATTCCCTTGCGGGAGCGAGCTCTGGCGACATTTGTTTGTAATTAACTTTCAAACAGATGGTGCCCCTGCTCGCTCCCGCAAGGGAATTGCTTTGTGGGTCTTTTTTTTTGCTCGTTAGTTTCTTTAGGCACACTTCCCCCACTTTAAAATAGTTTACCTACCGCCACACTCGCGGCCTCGGGTGCTCAATTATTTTTTTGTAAGCTGTATTTTTTATTGCTCAGTTTTTGCATGCACACTTCCCCCACTTTAAATAAACTTTAATTTACCTACCGCCACACTTTTTTAAAGTTTTTCTCCTGTAAACATTTTAGGCACGAAAGGGCTTTTATTTCTAAGGTGCTTCTGCATAAAGATGTATCCAGGGCCGTAATGTTAGTGCTTGCAAGGAGTGACGGGGTTGTCAGACTTTTTGGGGGGATAGGCGCGCAGTCGCTTTGTATTTTGCGTCCGTGAAATGTTTTTTTTTTCTTTTTCGGGCCTAAACACATGCGCTGTTAACATCCAATGGCAGTGCAGATATTTACTTCACTGAAGCACACGCTGTGTGCACCCATATACATAGAGCTGCTGCCCGCTCCCTCTGTCTGCTCTTCCCCCCCTCCCCCATGCCTCATATTATTACGTAGTTCACAAAGAAATGTTGTATTAGGGCCATTGTTACCGCGTTCAGGGGCCTTATATGTTATTACGTGCTTGGCATTATATTAAGCTTGTGGTAAACACTGCCTACTCCTCCGTAATCCTGTTTTGTTTACCAGTTTTCTGTCGATTTTGCGGTTTGTTAGGCAAATATGTTGGGTCGTAGTCAAATTAGGGCCGTAATATTAGTACTTGTAAGGAGCTTAATTTAGGGTGGTGTGTGCCGGGACGCTTAGCATTTTGTTTTTTAGCTTTTCTCCACATAATTACACTATACTCAATACAATATAAATATACTCCACACAACACTCAAAACCACATAATTACACATCATTACACTCTACTAAATGCAACGTACAAACCACATAATACCACTCAAAACTGCATAATTACATGCCACATAATTACAAAACACATAATTACATTATATTCAACACACACCACACAATACCACTCAATGCCACATAATTACATATCACATAATTACACTCTACTCAATACAGCATCAATACAATCCACATAATATCACTCAGTACCACGTATTAACACGCCACATAATTACACTCTACTCAATACAATATAAATACACTCCACACAACACTCAAAACATAATTACACCACATAATTACACACTACTAAATGCAAGATACACCCCACATAATACCACTAACTACACATAATTACATGCCACATACTTACACTCTACTCAATGCAACATAAATACAAACCACATATCAATCACTGTCACATAATAACACGCCACATAGTTACACTTTACGCAATACAATATAAAAACACTCCACAACACTCAAAACCACATAATCACAACACATAATAAAACACGACTAAATGCAACATACACTCCACATAATACCACTAACTACACATAATTACATGCCACATACTTACTCTACTCAATGCAACATAAATGCACTCCACATAATACCAATCAATACCACAAAATTAAAATCCACATAATTACAATGTCCTCTATACAACACAACATAGCATTCAATACCACATAATTATATTCTACTAAATCCAACACACACCCCACATAATATCACTCCATGCCACATAATTGCATATCACATAATTACACTCTACTCAATACAGCATAAATACAATCCACATAATATCACTCAATGCCACATATTAACACACAACATAACTACACAATACAATATAAATACACTACACAACACTCAAAACCACATAATTAAAACACATAATTACACTCTACTAAATGCAACATACACTCCATATAATACAACATACTAACACATAATTACATACAACATAATTACATACAACATAATTACACTCTAATCAAAGCAACATAGATACACTACACATAAACCAAATTAGTACCACATAATTACACTCCACATAATTACACTCTCCTCAATACAACACAAAATCACTCTGCATAATACCACTCACTGCCACATAATTACATACCACATAATTACACTCTACTAAATGCAACATACACCCCACATAATACCACTCAATAACACATAATTACATACAACATAATTACTCAACTCAATACAACATTAACACAATCCACATATCACTCAGTGCCACGTAATAACACACCACAAATTTATAAATACACTCGATACAATATACATACACTACACAACACTCAGTACCACATAATTACACACCACATAATAACACTATACTCAATGCAACATCAATACACTCCACATAATACCACTAAGTACCACATATAACACTTTTTATTACAACTTTTCTACATAAAACACATCAGCCACAATACTCTACAACATAGCCAAAATTTATTAATAAACACATAAGGTCCCAAAAGCGAGACCTATCGGCTATGCCAATGCTTGTTTTTTCTCTCTCTCAGTAAAATGCCATGCTCATGATCAGGCTTTTCCAACGAGTAGCTTGTGAGCTACTGGTAGATCTTCGCCTACCTGTGAATAGCTCTCCTGTGTACAGCCCAACCCGCTACATTAGATGCTGTTACTTGATTGAATTAGTATATCAAAATTGAAAGTGCCTATTTGAGATGTCTGTATTTTCAAAACGAATTTGCTGATGTTTCTAGAAAAAATGGCTTAATTTTCAAAACATGTAAAGCTGCTATTTGGTTGGTTAAATCATACGGTGTTGGGAAGACTTATTACTAATATCATGACCTTTTTGCCAGGGGTATTGCAGCTATTGCTGCTATGGAATACCTGTGTTGGGGCATTCAAAATGATAAATACTTTTTACATTACTGCTGGCAATCCTGCCTGATCTACTGAGCCGAGCACCACTTGGAATCTTGCATATGATGGCCACTAATGTATTCTTGTCTGGTGTGGTCAATATTACAACACTAAGAATATCGGTAGCTTAGGATGATTTTAAATTAACATAAGTAGCTCTTGTTGCGGACACGTTTGGAGACCTCTGCTCATAGCTATGTATGTCCACCATTATTATTTAGAGCAAGTACATCATAAAGCATAACTAATTTCTTATTAGGATAGTTGAAACGAGCAAACTATGCTTATTGCCTCACAGATTGCATTTTTTTTTTTTTTGGTCTGCTGTTGGCCAAGATATTTTAGATTTTTACTAAAATTATACTTATAAACCGGGGGGCTCTAACCTTTTCTGTAATGAAAGCTACTTCTGATCAGTGAAAATCGGTGTGTGATACTGAAGGCCAAGTAAGTCGTGCATTGTTGCCAGACACCCCCTCGCCCAGCTTAATTGACTTTAAACCGAATGTTCATGGAGCCTGATACTAGGGATTGAACAAATAACTGTGACTAGGGGTACTATGATAGGGCTGCCATTTGCGTCAATGAGTGCATGACTTGTGGGGATGTATGAACATGTGTGAATGAATGGGATATTTTTATATGGGTGACTTAGACCCTGTGAGGTATGTACACGTGGCACATGACATACCTTTCACCATATGTGGCACTGTTGCATATACAACACAAACCTACAACCATTTTTTTTAAATTGGAAAAATTTAAAGTGCAGAAAAATGTTCTGCAAAAATGTTGGTAATAAGGAAAATCTTTCTGCGCTTTAAATTTCTCACAATAAAAAAAGCTGTATTTTTCAGTTATAAATATGGCGGCATGTCTACCAGCCACTGGGAGCAATGCAAGATGCCTGCTGAGTGTAAATGCGACACTCTGAAATGGGAGCAAATTCAACTAAAGAGTTAATTTTGTTATGATGTGTGTAGAAGAGCACCAAGGCAGTAGGCGTCACGGATTATTCTGTCAATAAAGATGTTAAACCGAGTTAAAGATGCCAAAGCACCTGTTTTCGGGAGGAGAAGCATTCCAAATGGACAGCAAGTTTTTTCGTTCATGTTTGAGTCAGTAAATCATGTCACAGCAGGTTTTTAATCGAATCAAATCAGCCTACGTTTGGAAACGTGATCGCACCACGTACTACTCTTTCCAATCGATGTCCTAATATTTGAGCACAAGCGGATACCCAACTGAGCACTAAAGTTACAGAGTCCCAGAGTCTTGGAGATCAACAGATTCGATTTTCCTGACCTTAAGATGGCTGCCAAGCTACACTCCCCTTCCTATCCTACCACCCTCGCCAGCTCCACCAGCCCGTCTCTGGACTCTAGACTTTTGGTCCCTTCCTGATTCTCATCTTTATCCGGCGGAGTCCGAAATGTATGACCGATTCCCGGTGGAGCTGCACCGACAGCTATAGGGGAGACAGGCTCTGGCACACCGCTATGACCGTCACCTACCCAGCCGGACCTCGGACTTATGTCTCGTCTCTTTCTCCGCTGCTGACTCTTGGTCCCTTCCTGATTCTCATTTTTATCCGGCAGAGTACGAAATGTATGACCGATTCCCGGTGGAGCTGCCCCGACAGCTATAGGGGAGACAGGCTCTGGCACACCGCTATGACCGTCACCTACCCAGCCGGACCTCGGACTTATGTCTCGTCTCTTTCTCCGCTGCTGACTCTTGGTCCCTTCCTGATTCTCATTTTTATCCGGCAGAGTACGAAATGTATGACCGATTCCCGGTGGAGCTGCCCCGACAGCTATAGGGGAGACAGGCTCTGGCACACCGCTATGACCGTCACCTACCCAGCCGGACCTCGGACTTATGTCTCGTCTCTTTCTCCGCTGCTGACTCTTGGTCCCTTCCTGATTATCATTTTTATCCGGCAGAGTACGAAATGTATGACCGATTCCCGGTGGAGCTGCCCCGACAGCTATAGGGGAGACAGGCTCTGGCACACCGCTATGGCCGTCACCTACCCAGCCGGACCTCTGACTTATGTCTCGTATCTTTCTCCGCTGCTGACTCCCTCCTGTGGACTCCCTGCTCTCCCTGGCCTTTTCTTTTTTTCCCCTCTCTTTTCTGTGGATCTTGTTTTTCATGGTCGCTAATAACTCCTGTATTGAATTTGTAACCTCTCTGTAATTAATGTGATCATTTTTGTAATTTGTAACACAATGTTTCCTTATGTTAAGCGCTAGACCTAGTTTTTTGGCCGATGCCCTGTGGAGCTACCTGATAGCTATAGAGGAGATGGCCCCCTTGGCCGTCACCTACCCAGCCGGACTTTGGGCAGACCTTCCTTCGTCTCGCCTTCGCATTCTCCCTCCCACCCCTTTACCCTACCCCCTTTCCCCCCTCTGTGCTCCATTTGTTCGTCCCCTATGCTTTTTAAATGTTTTTCTGTTGAGACCTAGATATTTGGCCGATGCCCGGTGGAGCTACCTGATAGCTATAGAGGAGAGGGGCTGTGGCCTTCCCCTTCGGCCGTCACCTACCCAGCCGGACTTTGGACAGACTCTCCCTCGTCTCTCCACCCTATTTCCCTCCTACCCCTTTACCCTACCCCCTCTCCCTTCTAAGCTCCATTTATCTCGTCTTTACGCTCTTGAAATGTTTTGCTAGTAACTGATGTAACTGGTAACTGATGTAATTTTGTAAATTTGTGGAACCCTATGTAAAGCGCTCTGATACCTCCGGGTCTAGCCAGCGCTATATAAAACTCAAATAAATAAAATAAATATATGCATTACATAAAACTCATCACTTTAATTTTCTCCAAGGTCAGTCGCTCTACAAACAGCAGCCATATTAATCCCAGTGGCCCGTAGACAATGGTGCCATATTTGTAACAGGAAAATAGTCACTTGTTTAAATGTTGGAATTTAAAGTGAAGAAACATGCTTCATAAAACATTAGGACTTAATTTAAAGCAGAGAAAAAAGTTGACAATGTTTCATAGAATTTTATTTCTTCATTTTGCATTTTCCCATTTAAAAATAAATGACTGCAATTTTTCAGATATAAATATGGCACTGTCTACCAGCCACTGGGAACAAGATGTCCGCTGTTTGTAAATGTGACAGTTTGAAAAGGGAGAAAATTTAAAATGGAGTAAATGTAAATACGTTAACTCTTCATTTTAATTTTGTCATTTAAAAGAATTCAGAAATATCATTTTGTTCTCATACTCTAATATTGAGTTGAGAACAACTTTTGTTTGAGAGTTAAATACCTCTGCTTCAGTTCTGAACCTCTGTAACCCACATGCATCATAAAGCTCAGCGGAGCACTGCTTATTATCACACTCTGCTTTCTGCAGCCTGACAATAATGAAAAATAAAATAGCCTTTCCTTTAAAAGGAAAATTCAACACTTCTTTATTGCTGTTAGTTAAAAAAGAACTCAAGGCTGGGAGCTTCTCTCAAGGTTTCTGCGAGCTACTGGCAGCTCACGATCGACTGTTTGGTGACACCTGGTATAAAACGCTTGCGTTTTAGGGTTTCCAGCCAGTCCTCTTTTCATGTTGGTCAGTTATCATTTATAGTTATGTTTTGCCCACTGCATCTTGGGCCAGCCCACTTTAGCCATTGGCTAACGTTCCTGTGCGTCATGGCATTTTGCTTTTTCAAATGGTGCCAGAACTACTTCCCTTTAGTGCCCAGGACTATTATGGCAATTTTTTATTTTTTTATTTTAAAGACTAAAAACACATTGGCCAAGGGTCCAGCTGCTTCACAGGCAATAGTTTTATGAAAGCAATGATGAAAGAATTAGAAAACAAAATAATCATTGACCAAGTCGAAAGCCTGACAGCCAACGCCAGACTTATTGACTTTGACAGTGCTTGTTTTCATTTGTGCTTATTCCCGGTTAGGAGTAGGTCTGGCATGGGTAGATAACCCATGAGTAGAGGCCAGCAGGGTACCCCTACTAACACCAGTCACCCCATGCAGGAAGCAGCGTTTTTTTTTTTTTTTTTTACCACCCATTCTTCTGTTGCCTTAACACCATATTAGTTATGTTTCACCCTTTCGTTCCTGTCTTGAACACCATAATTATTTGGAATTCTAAGCAATTAAGAGAGAAATTTCTGTTGCTGATTAAATCGGAGTAATTTTGTATTAGCCACATTAAACCTTTTTAAGTTGTAAGGACTTGAGGTTTCCAGGATAAATCCGGTGATTTTACACCAAGTTAATGGGTCATTGCCTCAATAGAAAGTTCAAGCAACACCAAAATGTTTCATGAATTTTCTCCCCAAGTTAATATTTTAGGTTTTGTATATTTTAAAGTTAATCTTTTTCCTTTTGTATAATTTTCCCATCATTTTGACCAATGTGCAGTTGAAAATGAATAAATCGTGTGCATAACTGCGTATTGAGATTGTATGACCAACGTGGTTGCTTCTCAGGGATTAGGCTTAATTATGTTCCAACCAACTTACTATTACACAGTTGTACTGACAGTAGCCAGAGAATGTTGTATGACATTACAACGCTGTCAATTTCCACACATGCCTTTACCACGCATGGAAAGTCTATTTAAGATAAGTATAATTAAGATAAGTCACCCTAGGGGTTCTACAGGGCTACGCACTATCACCCATTCTTTTTAATCTACTCATGGAATCCCTGGCAAATGCGTTGAACTCTGTGAACATTATATATCACCTGTATGCAGACGACACACAACTGTATATGGAAATCTCCTCCCCAGAAGACTTAATCTCCCTCAACACTATTCTGCGTAATACCCAAAGTTGGCTCACTGGCAACCACCTCATGCTAAACACCCAAAAAACTGAATACCTCCTCATCTCCAACCCGCCCGCGCCCCCCCCCACCCCCACAAACACCCAAGATAGACCTCTGGCTGAAGCATCTAACATCCTTTGACTGCTCTCGCCACATCATTGACTCCGCTAAATCCTTGGGAATCACCTTAGACAAACACTTGAATATGCAGGTGCATATCAGTAATGCCACCAAGGGAGCTAATCATCAGATGAGTATCCTAAGGAAACTTAAACCCTTCCTCCCACAGACCGACTTAAAAACGGCGGTACAAGCCCTAGTGTTGCCAAGATTGGACTACGGAACCACCACTCTATGTGGACTTCAAAAATACAGGCTGGCCCCGCTGAGTGCATCTCTTAACGCTGCGGCCAGGCTGGTCTCTGGAACAAAAAGAAATAACCACATCCCTCCGACCTTGAAAGAACTGAACTGGCTACCATACGAGGCAAGAATACAACTAAAGATCGCCTGCATGACCCATAAAGCCCTGCATCTCAAAAACGTCCAGTTACTTAGCACAAAAGCTAGAGCTGTCGGGAGGTTGCAGACATTCGCGAAGAGCGATTTCACTACTACTGAAACCACAATCCTTCCACAAAAATAGAACGTGTTGCAGAGCCTTCTCGGGTATCGCACCGAAGATTTGGAACTCTTTACCACCAGATGTACGCAGAATCCCTTCCTCATCCTCCTTCAAAAAAAGCACTAAAAATGCTTCTAATGAACAAATTCACATCCTAAGACTTTAAATCATATGTGACTGTTAGCAACATATGTTATCTTATGTACCACTGTCTACCTAATGTCGAATATTGACTGTATGTATATTACCCCCTCAACCATCTAATGTTTCCAAACGGTGTAATGTAAAGCGCTCCAATACCCTCTAGGGTTATGTTCGCGCTATATAAAACTTTATAAATAAATAAAATAAGGTGTTATATATTAGCTACTGCCGGTCACCAATAGATAGTTTTAGTTAGGACCTAGTTTCCATAGGAAAAGCATTTTTTGTTTTGCTAATAACTTTGGCGCCATTTGATGAATGTTCACAACATTTTCAAAGCTAGTTTGCCAGTCAGTCCATTTGCTATCTGAAAAGTTTCAGGATGATCTGTCAAAACGCTTTTTCTCCATGCAAATTTTTCATAGGGATTTTAGATGCTACAGCCCGAACCGCTGAACGGAATTACACCAAATTTGGCAGAAAGTGATATCTTGATCCAGAAAGAGTGCTTTTTGAAATTTGGTGTAAATATGTTCCGTAGTTTGAGTTATTAAAGTAAAAAGATTTATGTATATCTAAAGAAAAGAGTCCGGGCGGATTCGCGGATCCATCTGCCAACAGCAATGCCGTGATTGGCTGGCTGCAACCTGAGAGGAAAGTTGTTGCCGCCATTTTGCGCAACGGGACACTGTTCCGGGTGGGTTATCCTCACGGATTCGGGGATCCACCCCCAATTAAAAAAAAACAAAACACTCACACAGCCACTCAGATCCACAAAACCACTCTCACAGCCACTCGCACACCCGCTCACAGACCCACAAAACCACTCGCGCACCCACTCACATATCCATATAGCCACTCACACACCCACATTGTCACTCACACAGCCACTCATGCACCCACACACAGGCAGTGATTCACTTATAAAAATTGCAGTTGTATATGTTTCTATTTAATGTATTGTTGATTTTAGTATTGAATGTGTGCAATATAACTGCAGACCCCTTATTTATCAGAGGATTTGCAACGGATCCATAAAATGAATAAAAAAAAATAGAAAGACTTCGTGCATTGTATTTATAGAAAGACTACGTTAGTTACCTAATTTTTAGGTTTAAAATATATAATAAGGAGGAATGTGATTAAAATGTATTTATAAACTTGTATATTTGTAAATTGAACTTATGGGTCAAATCGTCGTATAATTTATATTAAAAAACAAACTGTGAAATTCACCAACAAAGGATAGGAAATGGCACTAAAAAAACCTTAGAAATTCACAGAAAAAAACAAAGGTTTCAGGGGCGTTCTAGTTTGGTTCAGATTTTACATGCACAAAGCATTAGAAATTCAGCAGTTCTAGTTATCTCAAGTGCCCTAAGGTAACTATAACTCGCACCCATGTCTTGCTTTGGTAATTACCCCACATATTAGGTCACTGATTACATCTTCTATGATATCATCATTGATAATATCACTACAACATTTGTTGTGAAATTATTGATGAGAAAACTGGATGGCGGGGTGCGAGTAATAGTTGGTTACCTTGGGCAAGTGTTCGGGCTGATTACGAGTTTGGCGCAGTTGCGCTGGCTCTTCGCCTGCACATCTGTGCCTAACCCGCGCAAGGACCGCTGTATTAAGAGTTGAACTAGTGTATGGCGGATGGTCCTTCGCTTTTCCCATGACGGTGCTTGAAAACCAGGCACCGCAATGGGAACGGCAAAAAAGTTCCAGCACAACATGGACGGTGATGTCCATGCCGTGTTGGAACTTTGTGGGAATACAGACGGGGGGGCACATGTTGTGCCCCCTTGAATGTATTCCCATAGCGGGGGGGTCATGGGGACCCTGTAGGGCCCCCTTTGCTCCTCCACTGTCAGCCTTTTTATGGCAGGGCCCGCCATGAAATGGCTGGCGATGGCAGAACCTGTAATATGCTGAGCATCTTACACTGATTAGCACCTGCGCCACCGCCAGGGAACAACTGTTCCCGGGCTCAGCATTTGATATCAGGCCCTAAGTTACTTGAGAAAACTGTAACTATGGCTTTGTGTGTGAATTCTGAACCCAACTCTAATGCCCCTGTAGCCTTTGTTTTTTTTTTTATTGGAAATATGTAACTAGTTATAGATAGGACCTAGTTTCCATAGAAAAAACGTTTTTTGACTTGCCAATAAGTTTGAATCTTCACGCAACTTTCTAAATAGTGTGCCGGTGATTCTTGTTATGTATGGAAAGTTTTGGGGCGATCCGTCAGGCGGGGGGGCATGAAAAAGGGGGTGGGGAGGGGGGTAAAAAAAAGTGCGTTTCCCATGTAAATCCCCTTATGAATTTTAGACATTACTACAGCCCGAACCGCTGAACGGAATTGCACCAAATTTGGCAGAAAGGTAACTGTTGGTCTCGAAAGTGACCTTTTAGTAAATTGGTGTAAATCTATTCAGTAGTTTGGGAGATATTAAAGAGAAAAAAAAATTGACCTCTAGGGAAGCAAAGGCTCTGCAAACTCTTCCGATCTTGTGCTGAGATCTGATTGGCTGCCAACACTTCAACCAGGAAGTGTTGGCAGCAATCTTGGGACTCTGCTTCAGCCAAGTCCCTGAAAAAAGTTAAAAAAGAAAAGGGGCGGAGTAGAAATTCCTTGACCCCATAGCTCTGGTGCTGGGGTTCAAGAGGGACCCTGCCAGGGGAAAAAAACATTTCTTCTTCTTAAATGTTTGCCAATAATTGCTGCCGATTCATGACTCTAGTGAAAATAAAATAAAAATAAAAAAAAGGATTATTTTTGGGGAAAAAGCCCCCGGGTGGACCAGGTCCAGAGGGCGTTGTTTAAAGGGGGGGGGGGGGCACTGGACCACTCTCCTGAGGATGTATAAGCCATACATCAACTCACTGAGCCACTCACCCATGCAGCTAATAACGGAGCTACTTGCTCACTCATACAGCCACTCGCACATCCATTAACTCATCCACAAAACCACTTACATACCCATTCACACATCAGTACCATCACTCATGCGCTTCCCGGGGCTAAACAAATAGAAATGGTGGGACGACGTGCCTACCCCGCCCTCAAGCCCAGGTGACCACCACCTCCCTGTTCTCTGCCCTGGGGACCACCACCTCCCTGGGCAGGCTCTTGAAAATCAAAGCCGGGGGAGGTGGGGGGGGGGGCGCTGTCCCCCCTCCTGGACCCCCAGAGCCGGCTCCTATGTCCCGGTCTGCCCACCCCCAGGACATAGGTGTTTGCTTTTGCTTGGCAGTTGCTGTTACAGCTCCTGCCAAGGCAAACACTCCCGATTCCAGTGGGATGGAGCAGTCAAAGTGCTCCCACCCACTGGAAGAGGAGATTTCATCTTTTTCCCTGCCCGTACACATGCGGGCCGGGAAAAAGATGAAACTATTGCTCCTCCATGGAGGGGGATGCCTTTCCAGCAGCTCCCTCCATGCAGCAGCAATGCCAGTTCCCGCAGGAGGTAGAGGGCCTTGAGGCTCCCCCCGGAGTCCTGGGGTGAGCAGAAAATGGCAGAATACTGGTCAGAAACTAGCAGTAAGAGGCAGCAGAAAGGTGAGAAACTAGCAGTAAGAGGCAGCAGAAAGGTGAGAAACTAGCAGAAAGGGGCAGGATAAAGGTGAGAAACTAGCAGAAAGGGGCAGATTAGAGAGCAGGAGCGAGAAGACTCACACACCCACCCCCAGACCCACTTAAACACTCACGCACTTACCTACCTATACAGCCACTCACACACCCACTCTCAAAGATTACAGATAGGAAAATACATTTAAAAAGAATTGAAATTTCCTGAAAAAAACCAACGGTTATAGGGACGTTGTAGTTAAGCTCAGATTTCATTCGTACAAAACCATAGAAATTCAGCAGTTATAGATATCTGAGCTAACTATAACTTACGTCCCCAGCAATGCACTGCTTATGACCTCAGATATTACATCACTCATGACATGGTTAGTGACATCCTTGATAACGTATCAAATGACATCATCCACAGACCCACTCACACCCCCATCCCTCCCATACACCCACTCACACCCCCACAGAACCACTCGCAGACCCATACAGCCACTCGACCAGCCACTCACCCATACATCAACTCCGAGCCACTCACTCACCCATGCAGCCACTCGCACATCCACTCACTCATCCACAAAACCACTTGCATACCCATTCACACATCAATACCATCACTCACCTAAACAGCCACTCACACACATACTGTGCAAAACAGCCACTCACACTCACTCACTTACCATTACACTCACTTACCATTACACTCACTTACCATTACACTCACTTACCATTACTCACTTACGCACAGCCACTTAGCCGTACAGCCACTCGCACACACCCACCCACACACCCACCCACAGAACCACTCACACACCCACCCACAGAACCACTCACACAGCCACCAGTCACCGATATAGCTGTTCACACACCCATACAGCCACTCACACACCCACTCCCACACTGACCGTCACAGTGCCACTCTGATGAACTATATTAGAAACCGTGTCAGTCACATGGCTCGAAATAGCCACTTGCTATGGCGAGCCAGATTTAATCCGGACAAGCTATTTTTAGGGCTTGCTTGCCCTTTCTGGTGAGCTGACAACAGGTGTTCTGCTTGCTCACAAAGTGAATGAGCAATAAAGATGCCTTTAAATCTTCTCATCTTGTCACATTTTCTCAGCTTTCAGATACAGAGGTCAAAAGTCAGTTTGTCTTCCTACATTTACTTTTCTTTCTGTGACTGAAGTTAGAGGATTTTATAAAGTGAACTCTGACAATTGTGTTGTGCAAAGCATGTGGAATGAAAGGATTTCAGGCACTTTTACAACACAACACTGAAATAGCTAATAAGTGAACTGTTCAAACATTTCAAATATATTTCACTAGTTATGAAGACACTGTTTTAAAAATCTGTAGTGGATTTTTTTTTTTTTTTAATAGGATCAAAACAAGTCGTAACACTTTCTTAATGTGCAAATGTTAAATATTTTTGCTGAAACCAGATTTCCAAACCTTGTTTATGCGCTATATATTATTATCAGTAAACCTACATGTTAGTGGGAACGTTTTGTGGCCATTTCAATGGAAAATGTGCTATCTGTCAATGACCATGCGCTACCACATCATGCTTTAGTAATATATTTAGGAAAAGTGAGTTTTTAAACATGAACTGTTAAATATTCCTGCTCCTACCCAGATGACAACGCTTTTAGTGAACTAAGAGGCAAGCATGGGATCATGTGTACCCTATATGTGGGCTTGATTCTTATTATACATGGGGCAAATGGTTACTCTAGTAAATAGAGTTCTTTTGTACAGCCGACAAAGTGAACTTGCCTATTTGAAAGTGCTCTCTTATGTGATAATGAAGAAAAAGGCGACTTCATAAGACAAAATATTTGCCTAGACTCGCACAATTTGAGACGTTAGTCGAGTAGATTATTCACGTTACTAGACCTGCAGATCTAGTAACATTTTAATTATTTTTCAAGCTCTGACTCAGTAGTAGTAGTACAAAAAGAATAGTAATTTAACTCGTACTGTAGCTTAGTATATATCTTGAACTCTCAATCTGTTACAGAGCACACTCCCTGGATGATATCAGTGATGCCGCTGACCATGTCTTGAGAGATGTAATGTGAAGTCATAAATAGTGCATTGTGGCGGCATAAGTTCTAGTTAGCTCAGGTAACTAGAACTGCTAAATTTTAATGGATTTGTTCGAGTGAAATATGAGCCTAACTATAACATCCCTGTAACCTTTGGTTTGTTTAAGTGAAAATATATATATATATATATATTATGTGTATAATAGTCCAGGAATGAGAAATGTTCCTTTGTTAGGAGAGTCTGCACATTTAATACATAATGAACATTCAAATAAACAGGCTCATGATTTTTTTTAATACAAAAATCAGTGTTCTAAATATACATTATAAACAAATTACATTAATATACATACAAATATATCACATTCATATTATTATCCAGTAGGAAGTGTGCATATGGAGTAATGGCTTCATCTATCAAATGCATATTATTCACATGAGGATTTAAAAAAACTTTTCGAAACAGTTGGCACATGTTCCACAGTTGAAAAATCTGCCTTCAGGAGCTTGTTTAGTGAATACAAGAAAACCCAACACTTGGGGTTTTAGAAAAGATAAACAGAAAGTGGAAAACTTCTCCTGAGGTTCTAATTTGAAAACAGAAAGTGTCAGTGGAAGATTCGAGTAGATTTTCAGAAGCCACCTTTTGCTGCTGCACAGTCAAACTGCCTTGAACTTTGACTCCATAGAGGAGCCTTATCGTAGGTTTTGAAAATATACTTATCTTCTACTGTTTTTATTGTTACATGGCATCCTGTACTGCAACAAATGACATCTAAGTAGGAAACTATCTGTCTTGGGTTAACGGTCTTGTGAGCCTTTTCAGCAGTTTCCCATATTTTTCTATACCACATCTATATTGTAGGTGAGGGTTTTTGTTTCTCGCAACATGCAGTAATCCTGTTTGCTGTAACCAATAAAGGTGAAATGCCAGCCCCCTTTCCTTCTCATGCCCCATTGTCAGGTGTTGGTTTAAGATTCAATATAACTGTTTAGGATCAGCTAAAATTGAAAACGCCACTGTCCCTTCAAGTAGATGGCATTTAACAGGTATGGCCATATGTGAAGGGGAGTTCCCTTCTTCACAAACCCTCCATCACTGGTCTGACATCTTGGCCAACATAATTTCATTATTATTCATTTTTTATCTTCATCCTGGACCTTGCTTTGAGTTTTCGGATTGACAAGAGTGTCACTTGGGATTTCTAGAGCTTTGGGGTCCAGCTGCTTGTTCTTTGAAATCTCTTCTCACACTTGCCTCCAAGTCAACTTTCACTTTGGTTTTACCACATGTGCCATTAACTGTAGTTTCTCCTATGGGTCCTGCTTGGGACTACACACCTTCCTGGTCTCCTTGTGCAGAATACACTTTCAGTTTTTTCTTTTTCCCATTTACACCCACTTTAGTTAATTGGCTTAGCTACGGAGATACCACAGAAGATATTGTCAAATGTATAATTTCTTCTGCAGAGGCAACCTGAGGCCTGGTGCTCTTGTTGGAGCTACATGACCGAATTCCACCCTCTTTCTCTTGAGGCTTCCTTAAAGAAACTATTGGAATGTAAATCTGGTTTATCGGGTGATCCCTGCCCGGCCCAGCTTTTCAATCTCCTGGCCCCCTGTTTTAATGCCCCCCTGAACCAAATTTGGAACTCTTCTTTGAGTTCAGGCATTTTTCCTGCAGCATGGAAACAGGCTTTCCTACTGCCCATACTCCAGAAACCGGATGCCGACCCTGCAGAGTATAAAAACTTCAGGCCCATCTCTCTTCTACCTACTCCGGCAAAAATCCTTGAACAGATAGTCCAGAGTCAACTATCAGAATTCTTTGAATCCAACAATCGATTCCACAACTCCCAATCCGGCTTTAGAGCAGGCAATAGCACGGAGACCGCACTCTTGGAAGTGTCAGAGTGTCCGTGAGACTATTGACCAGGGCAACGCAGCAATGCTTGTGCTGCTGGATCTGTCTGTGGCCTTCAACACTGTGGCCCATCCGATTCTCCTTCGAGAGATTAAAACAACTGGGAATTCAGGGTACGGCCCTTTCCTGGATCCGGTCCTTCCTAGAGAACCGGACACAAGTTTTTCTACGTCCCTTCATCTCTTCCCAGAAACCTCTTGTTTGTGGGTTCCCCAGGGATCAGCATTGAGTCCTCTCCTTTTCAATGTATACTTCTCCCCGCTTGCTGCTTTGGTCGGATCCCTGGGGGTGAAGGTGATCTCCTACGCTGACGATACCCAGCTTCTATTTTCTTTTAAAGAACAATCAGAGGCTGCTTTTATCAACTTTAGAAGCTGTCTAAGTAACATCTCGGCTTGGAAGACCCAAAATGGTCTAAAGCTGAACTCGGAGAAAACCGAGGTGCTCTCCTTCAACCAATGGGCCTCTCCACCCTCTAAGCTCTGGTGACCACAAGAACTGAATCCCCCTCCTGAGCCAGTAGACTCAGTGAGAAACTTGGGTTTCAGATTTGATAATGATCTTTCTTGCAAGTCCCATATCCAGCAAGTCTCCTTCTCCTGCTTTGGGAAACTTCGTACCCTGTGGAAGTTCCTCCACTTCCCCCCGATGGACTGCAGGAGGACGGTGGTTCATGCCTTGATTACGTCCCATCTGGACTATGCTAATGACCTTTACTTGGGTCTCCCAGCATATCTGATTCGCAGATTGCAAATGATACAGAATGCTGCGGCTAGACTGATTTGCACCGTCACTCCCCACCTGAGAAGCCTTCATTGGCTGCCCGTCATGAGGAGAATAGAATTCAAGGCACTCACCCTGGCTTGCAGAGCAACCAGGGGCCGAGGCCCAGCCTACTTGAGAGTTAGACTCCAACTCTACCATCATGACCGGGCCTTGAGATCTAACCACCTGAAGCTCCTCACTACTCCCCGCTTTCGCCAGGCGACGATAGGCGGTAGAGCTTACGCGGTTAGGACCGCAAAACTGTGGAATGCCATGCCGCTCCCTCTCCGCCTGACTGAACCTGCCTTCAGGCGAGCTCTAAAAACCTGGCTCTTTAACCGTCTCTAAGCTTGAGTGTGCCCTGCGTCAGTCGACTGCCTTAGCGCCGGGACACCTCAGTTGGAGGTAGCTGCGCGCTTTACAAATTTCAAAATATTAATGCATCAGACTAATGATGTGCCCGGCAGCCTTTTTCCCCTTTCTCCTGTGAGTTGGATCCAAAACCCCTTCCTTTAAATCTCCACCTCCTGTAGTATCTTCCTCTTCAGCATTTAATCACATCTGCTATTTTAAAAGAACTTAACCTTTGTTGTGCTCTGCCTACCCCCCTCCCCCCCTAAAAAGAGCACACCAGAGATTCTTCTAATAGTCATAATTAATAGAAGGTTTTAGCACGTTCTGCTGGATTACGGTCAGGTTTGATTCTTCAGCAGTCAGGTAGCAGCTTATAAAATAATTAGGTCCACCTATTGGCCAGTGCCACTTGTATGTTAGGCCACATCCATATTTCTCAATATATGCGTTAAAATCATACACAAATGGTATGGCTGTGTATGATCACATATAGTGAAATGGCTTTATGAAGTTAAAAAAAGAAACACACACACACAGCAGCAACACACACTGGAAGGTTTTCCCGGAGCCTTGCTTAAGAATATGTGCAAGGGTTGGTCAGGGCTTAAAGTCCACTCGCATTGTCGAGCAAGATTGAATCAATACGAGCAATTTTTAGGAACTGGAACTGCTCGCTCCTTCTGGCAAGCTGAAAATCCTCTAACTTCAGTCACAGGACAAAAAGTAAATGAAGGAAGATAAACTGACTTTTGACCTCTGCCTCTGAAAGCAGAGCAAATGTGACAAGATAAGATTTAAAGGCATCTTTATTGATCACAAAGTGTAAGAGCAATAAAAATGCTTTTAAATCTTATCTTGTCACGTTTGCTCGCTTTCAGAGGCAGATGTCAAAAGTCAGTTTGTCTTCCTACATTTATTTCTCTTTCTGTGACAGAAGTTAGAGGATTTTGTAAGATGAACTGTGACATTTAAACTGCAGAGCATGTTAAATTAAAGGCTGTAAGAGGTCAGGCTTTTTTTTTTCTAACACAACACTGAAATAGCTAAGTGAACTGTTCAAACATTTCATGTATATTTTACTAGTTATGAAGACCCATTTTTGTAATTCTGCGGTGAAAAATATTTGTATAGGATTAGAACACTTTACTTGGTGATGTGCAAATTTTAATTATTTTTGCTGAAACCCAATTGCCAAACATTGCTTCTGTACTATAATCTGTAAAACTACATGTTAGTTGGAAATTTTTGTGTCCATTTCAATGTAAAATATGCTATCTGTAAATGACAGTGCACTACCACATCATGCTTTGGTAATATATTTATGAAAGTACGTTTTTAAAAAGGAACTGGGAATTATTACTGCTCCTGCGCAGATGACAATGCTATTTGTGAACTAAGAGGCAAGCTCGGGATCATGTGTACCCTATATATCGGCTCTATTCTTGTTATACATGGAGCAAACATTTAGTCTAGTAAATAAGGAGGTTTTTTTATACAGCAGAAATAGTGAACTTGCATATTTGAAGGTGCTCTCTTATGTGATAATAAAGAAAAAGGCGGCTCCATAAGACAAAATATTTGCCTAACATCACACAATTTGAGACCAGTTCGTGGGTCAAGTATATTAGTTAGGTTGAGTAGATTATTAAAGTTACTATTCCTGCTAAAATTGTAATGATTTTTCAAGCCCTGAGGTTTTAAAATTGGACTTGGAGACAGTGTGAAATACCTCTGCACCGGTGCGCAAACAGGGCTGATCATTTTAAATATCACTTGCATATACACCAGGACTTTCATAACAAACAAGTGGGTCCTGATCCATAGTTAGGGAAACGCAGGTCTACATTATTAGCGTATAGTTTTCTCATTTGTTAGCCAGTCAAAACCCTGAAATCAAGTGCTGTGAAGTCTTTTGTGAAATTGATGCACTGCAGATCAGTGCTTTATTTGTAAAAGAAAAAGTGCCAGGGCTCTTGTCAGGCCACTGCAGCTTGCATCACACATTGCATCTGCCATGCTGCCAATGACAGTAACAATACAACTACTAACCATCACACTCCTGCAAGTGTGACAATTCTGACTATTCCAGGCCCACAAATCTATAAGAATGGCTTGGGCGGCAGATAATAGTAACTTTCAATGTATATTGAATTAATAATGGACTGTTGTGGTCATCTCAGATAGTGCCACCTTGTAGCAAACTATCACAAGCACCCGTGTTGATATCTAAGTGCCGGGGCCGAGCACTGGAAACCTCCTGCTCAAATTAAGCACAGCTGCAGAATTTGTAACATGTGTAACTAGAGTTTGTTCAAGGAATAATTTGCATTTTTTTCCTTGGGGAATTGAAAACAAACGGAAACCATTTGCTGACATACATTCCTGAACAAGACTTGCAGGGAATCTAGGGATAAACGATGGCTATTTACCTGCAAGGTGTCACCCTGCTGATAATGCATGTTTGTCCGGAAAAGAACTGAACACAAATCTGCAAAAGACAGCAAATGTTATGCATTTAAAAAAAAAAAGAAAAAGAAAATGTGTGCTACTCAGTGGTAGGTAATTTGCAAAAGTTAGCTGATCACTTTTCAGTTGCTATATTCGGTTGTCACAAACTGGTACAAATGAGGTGAAGCATTTGTCCATTTCTTTTCTAGTCATACATAAGTTAACTCTACTGCATAATTTAGCCCTTGATTGCTATATAATTCCTGTTGCTCAGATTATAGGCACAACCTATCGTTGGATTATTCCCAGCTTTCCCCTCATTCTTTCGTACTTCAAACGTCTTTTCTATGGGCACAGTTTCCATGGAGGCTAACTCCGATCAGCCGTGCCTAGAAAGTTCTATGAATTACCTTCACCTGTTTGAAAACGAGGAATACTATCTCTGCATTTGCTTAAGTGAGTGCTGAGACAGAGCTGCGAGAGTGGGAAAAATCAGAATTTAAGTGACTGAGTACAACTGAAAGAACAGGTGGATTGGTAGAATATAAATTAGAGTGGGGAAAGAAGGGAGGTGATGAAAGACTAAATTAAGAGGTATAAGAGCAAAAAAAAGGGCAGTATGTAACCGTGGAAGCTGATTGTAGGTACGTCACTTTGGGTTGAATATTGTATTGTAATTGCATTTATATAGCGCTTGCTACCCCTGACGAGGCGTCAAAGTGCTTTTTGCGGCAAGTAGCACGCTACACCGGAATCCAAAGAGGATTAGTGGTGAGTTAGTATAGGGAGATATGAAATTAGTTTGAGCAGTGGGCGTATGAGTTTATTTGGATTGAAAAAGGATAGTGGAGGGAATGGTTTACATTCATATAGCGCTTGCTACCCCTGATGAGGTGTATAGTACTTTTCAGCGGGTAGCACGCTAATTCGGAACCCAAACCGGATTAGTGGGGAATTAGTATAGGGAAATATGAAATTAATTTGAGTGGTAGACATGTTACTCTGTTAGTTTGATTGAAAAGGATAGTGGAGGGATAGAAGAGGGAAGGGTCCAGAAAGCCTTTTTGGGAGCTCATAGCAGTAGGAGGTTTGGGTGAGAAAAGGGGAGGTGGAGGGGGAAGAGTCCAAGGGAATGGTTTAGAAAGGCTTGTTTGGGAGATCTTCATAGTAAAACAGATACGAGACGATGCAAGGAGGTGTGGAAGAGTCTAAAAAGAGTTATTTTGGGAATCATAGTAGTAGAATGGGGCTTGGGATGAGTCAGAGTGGAGGTAGAGGATATATTGAGAGGTATAGGGTGAGCTATAGGCTAGTGCTGTGGTACTCGTTGTACGGCCCGCGAGCCACCAGTGGCCCGGCTGGCCTTCATTGGCGGCCCACGGACCTTTCAGTTTCTACGTTTCCAGTGAGGCTGGCAGTAAACACAGAAGATGACTGCAGGAGCATACGTAGTGAATAGGTATTAAATAGGTATTCACTATGTATGCTCCTGCGGCCATCTTCTGTGTTTACTGTCGGCCTCTCTGACGTCAGGGCACCGTTGGAAAGCTTCCCAAAAGGCCCTTTAAAAGTCAGCTGTAAGCGCTTTCACAGCTGACTATTAAAGGGCCTTTTGGGAAGCTTCCTGTTTGGACAGGGACAGAGAGCGAGAGGCAGGGACAGAGAGCGAGAGGCAGGGACAGAGAGCGAGAGGCAGGGACAGAGAGCGAGAGGCAGGGACAGAGAGCGAGAGAGGCAGGGACAGAGAGCGAGAGAGGCAGGGACAGAGAGCGAGAGAGGCAGGGACAGAGAGCGAGAGAGGCAGGGACAGAGAGCGAGAGAGGCAGGGACAGAGAGCGAGAGAGGCAGGGACAGAGAGGCAGGGACAGACCGAGAGGCAGGGACAGAGAGGCAGGGACAGACCGAGAGGCAGGGACAGAGAGGCAGGGACAGACCGAGAGGCAGGAACAGAGAGGCAGGGACAGACCGAGAGAGACAGAGAGGCAGGGAGAGAGAGGCAGAGGCAGGGAGAGAGAGGCAGAGGCAGGGAGAGAGAGGCAGGGACAGAGAGAGAGAGAGAGGCAGGGACAGAGAGAGAGAGAGAGGCAGGGACAGAGAGAGAGGCAGGGACAGAGAGAGAGAGGCAGGGACAGAGAGAGAGAGGCAGGGACAGAGAGAGAGAGGCAGGGACAGAGAGAGAGAGAGGCAGGGACACAGAGAGAGAGAGAGAGGCAGGGACACAGAGAGAGAGAGAGAGGCAGGGACACAGAGAGAGACAGGGACAGAGAGAGAGAGAGGCAGGGACAGAGAGAGAGAGGCAGGGACAGAGAGAGAGAGGCAGGGACAGAGAGATAGAGGCAGGGACAGAGAGAGAGAGGCAGGGACAGAGAGAGAGAGGCAGGGACAGAGAGAGAGAGAGGCAGGGACAGACCGAGAGAGAGAGAGAGAGGCAGGGACAGACCGAGAGAGAAAGAGAGAGAGAGAGAGAGAGAGAGAGAGGCAGGGACAGAGGGATAGAGAGAGGCAGGGACAGAGAGAGGCAGGGACAGAGAGAGGCAGGGACAGAGAGAGGCAGGGACAGAGAGAGAGAGAGACAGGGACAGACAGAGAGAGAGAGAGCGAGGCAGGGACAGAGAGAGAGAGAGAGAGAGGCAGGGACAGAGAGAGAGAGAGAGAGAGGCAGGGACAGAGAGAGAGAGAGCGAGGCAGGGACAGAGAGAGAGAGAGAGAGAGAGAGAGCGAGGCAGGGACAGAGAGAGAGAGAGAGAGAGCGAGGCAGGGACAGAGAGAGAGAGAGAGAGAGAGAGAGAGAGAGAGAGAGCGAGGCAGGGACAGAGAGAGAGAGAGAGAGAGCGAGGCAGGGACAGAGAGAGAGAGGCAGGGACAGAGAGAGAGAGAGGCAGGGACAGAGAGAGGGAGAGGCAGGGACAGAGGGAGAGAGAGAGGCAGGGACAGAGAGCGAGAGAGAGAGGCAGGGACAGAGAGCGAGAGAGGCAGGGACAGAGAGCGAGAGAGGCAGGGACAGAGAGCGAGAGAGGCAGGGACAGAGAGCGAGAGAGGCAGGGACAGAGAGCGAGAGAGGCAGGGACAGAGAGGCAGGGACAGAGAGAGAGGCAGGGACAGAGAGGCAGGGACAGACCGAGAGGCAGGGACAGAGAGGCAGGGACAGACTGAGAGACGCAGGGACAGAGAGAGAGAGGCAGGGACAGAGAGAGAGGCAGGGACAGAGAGAGAGAGGCAGGGACAGAGAGAGAGAGAGAGGCAGGGACAGAGAGAGAGAGAGAGAGGCAGGGACCGAGAGAGAGAGAGGCAGGGACAGAGAGAGAGGCAGGGACAGAGAGAGAGGCAGGGACAGAGAGAGAGGCAGGGACAGAGAGAGAGAGAGGCAGGGACAGACAGAGAGAGAGAGCGAGAGAGAGAGAGAGAGGCAGGGACAGAGAGAGAGAGAAAGAGAGAGAGAGGCAGGGACAGAGAGAGAGAGAAAGAGAGAGAGAGGCAGGGACAGAGAGGGAGAAAGAGAGAGAGAGGCAGGGACAGAGAGAGAGAGAGAGGCAGGGACAGACAGAGAGAGAGAGCGAGAGAGGCAGGGACAGAGAGAGAGAGAGAGACGGGGACAGACAGAGAGAGAGCGAGGCAGGGACAGAGAGAGAGAGAGAGAGAGGCAGTGACAGAGAGAGAGAGAGAGAGAGGCTGGGACAGAGAGAGGCAGGGACAGAGAGAGAGAGAGAGGCAGGGAGAGGCAGGGACAGGGAGAGGGAGAGGCAGGGACAGAGAGAGAGCGAGAGAGAGAGAGAGAGGCTGGGACAGAGAGAGAGAGAGAGAGAGAGGCAGGGAGAGGCAGGGACAGAGAGAGAGAGAGGGAGAGGGAGAGGCAGGGACAGAGAGGGAGAGGGAGGGAGAGGCAGGGACAGAGAGGGAGAGGGAGGGACAGGGAGAGGCAGGGGCAGGCAGGGACCGAGAGAGAGAGAGGGGGACAAAGAGAGAGACAAAGAGAGGGGGGGACGGAGAGAGGGGGGGACGGAGAGAGGGGGGGGACGGCGAGAGAGAGGGGGAGACAGAGGGGGGACAAAGAGAGAGGGGGGACAGGGAGGGGACGGAGAGAGGGGGGGACGGAGAGAGAGACACAGACAGAGCGAGGGAGACAGAGCGAGGGAGACAGAGCGAGGGAGACAGAGCGAGGGAGACAGAGCGAGGGGGAGGGAGACAGAGCGAGGGGGAGGGAGACAGAGCGAGGGGGAGGGAGACAGAGCGAGGGGGAGGGAGACAGAGCGAGGGGGAGGGAGACAGGGAGAGGGAGACAGAGCGAGGGAGAGGGAGACAGACGGAGGGACAGACGGAGGGACAGACGGAGGGACAGACGGAGGGACAGACGGAGGGACAGACGGAGGGACAGACGGAGGGACAGACGGAGGGACAGACGGAGGGACAGACGGAGGGACAGACCGACAGACGGAGGGACAGACCGACAGACGGAGGGACAGACCGACAGACGGAGGGACAGACCGACAGACGGAGGGACAGACCGACAGACGGAGGGACAGACCGACAGACGGAGGGACAGACCGACAGACGGAGGGACAGACCGACAGACGGAGGGACAGACCGACAGACGGAGGGACAGACCGACAGACGGAGGGACAGACCGACAGACGGAGGGACAGACCGACAGACGGAGGGACAGACCGACAGACGGAGGGACAGACCGACAGACGGAGGGACAGACCGACAGACGGAGGGACAGACAGACAGACGGAGGGACAGACAGACAGACAGACAGACGGAGGGACAGACAGACAGACAGACGGAGGGACAGACAGACAGACAGACGGAGGGACAGACAGACAGACAGACGGAGGGACAGACAGACAGACAGACGGAGGGACAGACAGACAGACAGACGGAGGGACAGACAGACAGACAGACGGAGGGACAGACAGACAGACAGACGGAGGGACAGGCAGACCGACAGACGGAGGGACAGGCAGACCGACAGACGGAGGGAGAGGCAGACCGACAGACGGAGGGAGAGGCAGACCGACAGACGGAGGGAGAGGCAGACCGACAGACGGAGGGAGAGGCAGACCGACAGACGGAGGGAGAGGCAGACCGACAGACGGAGGGACAGACAGACCGACAGACGGAGGGACAGACAGACAGACCGACAGACGGAGGGACAGACAGACCGACAGACGGAGGGACCGGCAGACCGACAGACTGAGGGACCGGCAGACCGACAGACGGAGGGACCGGCAGACCGACAGACGGAGGGAGAGGCAGACCGACAGACGGAGGGAGAGGCAGACCGACAGACGGAGGGACAGACAGACAGACAGACAGACGGAGGGACAGACAGACAGACAGACGGAGGGACAGACCGACAGACGGAGGGACAGACAGACAGACAGACAGACGGAGGGACAGACAGACAGACAGACGGAGGGACAGACAGACAGACGGAGGGACAGACAGACAGACAGACAGACGGAGGGACAGACAGACAGACGGAGGGACAGACAGACAGACAGACGGAGGGACAGACGGAGGGACAGACGGAGGGACAGACGGAGGGACAGACGGAGGGACAGACGGAGGGACAGACGGAGGGACAGACCGACAGACGGAGGGACAGACCGACAGACGGAGGGACAGACCGACAGACGGAGGGACAGACCGACAGACGGAGGGACAGACCGACAGACGGAGGGACAGACCGACAGACGGAGGGACAGACCGACAGACGGAGGGACAGACCGACAGACGGAGGGACAGACCGACAGACGGAGGGACAGACCGACAGACGGAGGGACAGACCGACAGACGGAGGGACAGACCGACAGACGGAGGGACAGACAGACAGACGGAGGGACAGACAGACAGACAGACAGACGGAGGGACAGACAGACAGACAGACGGAGGGACAGACAGACAGACAGACGGAGGGACAGACAGACAGACAGACGGAGGGACAGACAGACAGACAGACGGAGGGACAGACAGACAGACAGACGGAGGGACAGACAGACAGACGGAGGGACAGGCAGACCGACAGACGGAGGGACAGGCAGACCGACAGACGGAGGGACAGGCAGACCGACAGACGGAGGGAGAGGCAGACCGACAGACGGAGGGAGAGGCAGACCGACAGACGGAGGGAGAGGCAGACCGACAGACGGAGGGAGAGGCAGACCGACAGACGGAGGGACAGACAGACCGACAGACGGAGGGACAGACAGACCGACAGACGGAGGGACAGACAGACCGACAGACGGAGGGACCGGCAGACCGACAGACTGAGGGACCGGCAGACCGACAGACGGAGGGACCGGCAGACCGACAGACGGAGGGACCGGCAGACCGACAGACGGAGGGAGAGGCAGACCGACAGACGGAGGGACAGACAGACAGACAGACGGAGGGACAGACAGACCGACAGACGGAGGGACAGACCGACAGACGGAGGGACAGACAGACAGACAGACAGACGGAGGGACAGACAGACAGACAGACAGACGGAGGGACAGACAGACAGACGGAGGGACAGACAGACAGACAGACAGACGGAGGGACAGACAGACAGACGGAGGGACAGACAGACAGACAGACGGAGGGACAGACAGACAGACAGACAGGCAGACGGAGGGACAGACAGACAGGCAGACGGAGGGACAGGCAGACAGGCAGACGGAGGGACAGGCAGACAGACAGGCAGACGGAGGGAGAGGCAGACCGACAGACGGAGGGAGAGGCAGACCGACAGACGGAGGGAGAGGCAGACCGACAGACGGAGGGAGAGGCAGACCGACAGACGGAGGGAGAGGCAGACCGACAGACGGAGGGAGAGGCAGACCGACAGACGGAGGGAGAGGCAGACCGACAGACGGAGGGAGAGGCAGACCGACAGACGGAGGGAGAGGCAGACCGACAGACGGAGGGAGAGGCAGACCGACAGACGGAGGGACAGGCAGACAGACAGACCGACAGACGGAGGGACAGGCAGACCGACAGACGGAGGGACAGGCAGACCGACAGACGGAGGGACCGGCAGACCGACAGACGGAGGGACCGACAGACGGAGGGACCGGCAGACGGAGGGACCGGCAGACCGACAGACGGAGGGAGAGGCAGACCGACAGACGGAGGGAGAGGCAGACAGACAGACAGACAGACGGAGGGACAGACAGAGACGGACGGAAGGAGACGGAGGGAGAGGCAGACGGACAGGGAGGGAGAGGCAGACGGAGGGAGAGGCAGACGGACAGGGAGGGAGAGGCAGACGGACGGACAGGGAGGGAGAGGCGGACGGAGGGAGAGGCGGACGGAGGGAGAGGCGGACGGAGGGAGAGGCGGACGGAGGGAGAGGCGGACGGAGGGAGAGGCGGACGGAGGGAGAGGCGGACGGAGGGAGAGGCGGACGGAGGGAGAGGCGGACGGAGGGAGAGGCAGACGGAGGGAGAGGCAGACGGGCGGAGGGAGAGGCAGACGGGCGGAGGGAGAGGCAGACGGGCGGAGGGAGAGGCAGACGGGCGGAGGGAGAGGCAGACGGGCGGAGGGAGAGGCAGACGGACGGAGGGAGAGGCAGACGGACGGAGGGACGGAGGGACAGACGGACGGAGGGACAGACGGACGGAGGGAGAGACGGACGGAGGGACAGACGGACGGACGGACGGACGGAGGGACAGACGGACGGACGGAGGGACGGACGGAGGGACAGACGGACGGACGGAGGGACGGACGGAGGGACAGACAGACAGACAGACGGACGGAGGGACGGACGGAGGGACAGACGGACGGACGGAGACACACACACACACACACACACAGACGGACGGAGGGAGACACACACACACACACACAGACGGACGGAGGGAGACACACACACACACAGACGGACGGAGGGAGACACACACACACAGACGGACGGAGGGAGACACACAGACGGACGGAGGGAGACACACACACACACACAGACGGACGGAGGGAGACACACACACACACACGGACGGAGGGAGACACACACACACGGACGGAGGGAGACACACACACACGGACGGAGGGAGACACACACACACACACAGACGGACGGAGGGAGACACGGACGGAGGGAGACACAGACGGACGGAGGGAGACAGACAGACGGAGGGAGAGGGAGGAAGACGGAGGGAGACTTGTAGAGAGAGGGGGATATATATATATAGATATAGATGTGTGTATGCCGGGTCTGGTGGCTCAGTGGACTAATGCGTCCGCTGCAGTGGCCTGTGTTCAACCTCATGGTCATTTTTTTTTTTTCTCTCTCTAGCCCCCCCCCCCCGCCCCCACCGGTGCGGCCCTCGGCCACAAACCACACTGTAAATTTGGCCCCAAGAGAAAGTTTGTGAGTACCCATGGGCTAGTGCATTGGAGATGCTGAATTCGAAGTAAAGTAATAAATATTAAGATACATAAGTACATGGAAGGTATATTTGTGTAAGGAAGGTAATATATGTACATTTAAGTTTGTATTTAATAAACTCAGACTTTCAAGTGTTGCTATACTTTGTTAATTTATTTGTTTTAATTGTTTTGTAATTCAATAGTGAAGCAATTGTAGATAGTTATGATAAAAATTTACTCATTTATGCAGTGACCTATATACATGTTAAACATAGAATAATATATCCATAGGTAATATGTACATTTGTTAAGCAGAACTAATGAATAGCTATATATTTATAAACCTAATTATTAAGCATGTTTATACAAAGCAATACTCGTATGTAGGTACACATATATAGTCCAAATGCTTATATACACAGGAATATGCTGTAGATTTGTTTGAGTATGGTGGTTATGTGGGGAAGAGCAACTCTTGAGTAGTCTTCTCAAGATAAGGTAGTTATCCATGGATCTTATGTTTGGGGGTAAAGAGTTCCATAGTTTCTCTGCATGAACAGAGAAGGATGTGCCACATGTTTTTTTTTTCCCTTGTATTTTGAGGCGAGGTGCCAATCTAGAGCGGAGTTTCCATGTTGAGTGTCTTTGGTGATTTTATTCCTGATGAAGAGCGGTCCTGTTCCATGTATCGCTTTGTGGGTGATACAAAGAAGATTGAATGTGGATCTTCTAGCAACCGGTAATCAATGTAGGGCCTTCAAGGCAGGGGAGATGTGGGCTTGTGGCTTTATATGCAAGAGTAATCTGGCAGCAGAGTTCTAAACCTGATGTAAACTTTTCATAGTTGTTAAAGATGATCCATGGTGAAGGCTATTGGCGTAATTGAGTTTAGACAGAACAAGAGAGATAGTAGCCTGACTGTGTGGAAATCCCAGGTGGGGGGAAGATGCGTCTTAGAGTTTTTATGGTAACGAAGCTTGATCTTGCTAGTTTGTTCACTTGGGCATTCATTGATAGCTTGGGGTGCATTGTAAATCTGAGGTTTCTTACTTCCTCTGATTCTTTTGGCAGTGTTCCGTGTTTTTTGTGTGTGTGTAGATGGCTATATACACACACGTTTATCTTTACCCATTTTATGTTTGTCAAATCTCTTGCCACAGGTCAGACAGATTCCTGATCTCCAATGTGAGACCTTCTATACTTGTATTTTCTTTGAATAATTTTTGCACATGACCACCAGAGTTGTGAATAAATTACATAAGGATACTTGACTGCACACACTAACTTTTTGCTAAGGTAGATTAGGGCACTTGCATAAGGTGTCCTGATGAATTGCCGTTGTCTCACAGGAGCATTTAAGGCATGAAACATGTTGACCATTTTTAAGAACCTACAGTTCATTGTTCATGAAATAATAAATAACAGGATTTGTTCACCCACAGCCAATTTTTATCTTTTTTCCCCCAATGTACCACAACCCTAATAGAGCTGCGCATATGGCGAAACTCAACAGTTTAACTCTTGAATAGTTTGAGGAAAAAGATCTCTGGCAAAGCATCCCCTTGTATGGGCCCACTGGGCATTGCAGCGCTTGCCCAGTGAGGAGCACAGCCCGATGATGAAGCATCCTGCTACGGTGGGTGAGGGCCTGTGCATCCTAAAAAGGAAGCCTTCAGTGTCAGACCTGTAGCACCAACACCATGGACGTGTTGAATTTAGTAGAAAGGGGGCGATGAGTGCTGGACCGCGTAACTCCCCTCACACCCCTCGTTCTCTTAGGAGAGAATTTCACAGAGGCCCATGATAAGGGTCAGTTAAAAACTGTAGTGACTAGACCATGGGTACTCGCAAACATTTTCCTGGGGGCCGAAAAGTTTGGTCTTTGGTGTGACCGAGGGCCGCACTGATTTTAGCGGCCGGAAGGAGGTGTAAAGTGGGTGGAAGGCAAGCGCAGCATGTACATCTAGTTGCTGCACTGAATTGCACAATGTGCAACCAGAAAACCTGGGATGGATCCCGGCTTCCCCACTTGACCAAATTGTGTGATCCTGGGCAATTGTTTTATTTCAGTTTCCCTCCTTTTTCTTCAATAGCACATATAAGAAATGAAATGAAAAATACATTTATTAAGCGCATGGCTACCCGGAGGCATCCCAGCGCATTACTTCAGGATGCATGCTGTACAAAACCTTCTCCTGTGTTTGGATATAATCACTAATGGCATTGTCCTCAGTCAGGGTGAGGGGGGGAGGTGGAGGGGTGAGCATGGACGTTTTTAAATTCAAGTTTGAAAACTATCACTTAAAAAAATGCTTCTGAATGCACTGCTATAATCTGATTTACTAAAGTGAAATGATTCTACAGGTTAATGAAATACACTATTTAAATTTTGAAAAGACTATCATATTTTTACATGTTTGCAGTCTTTAAAAAGGAAGGTGTTCCTAAAGTTAAGGGCTGCATTTCATGCTTTAGTTCACAGCAATTCACCTTTAAATAAGTACTTGCTGTTTATTTAACTTTTTTAATGCTAGTGCTGAGTCGAGTATACAGCAGCCCAGTGCTGCTGTCGCCCAGGGGGCCGCATGTAAAGGTCAGGAGGGCCGCAGGCGGCCCCCAGGCCGTACTTTGAGTATCACTGGACTAGACTGTATCCGACACATATGATACGCTAGTGCTAGGCCCTGTAGCGATTCTGCAATATCACACAGACCTGTGATACGCTAGTGTTGGGCAATGTAGCAAGTGTGTACTGTCATAGAGACCTGTGATACGCTAGTGTTGGGCAATGTAGCGATACTGTAATATGGACACCTGTGATATGCTAGTGTCAAGCAATTTAGAGATGCTGTAATTTCACAGAGGCCTGTGATATGTTATTCAGTGTAGCGAGTGAGTACTGTCCTAGTGATCTGTGATACACGAGGGTTAGGCAATGTAGCAATGCTGTAATATCAGAGACCTGTGATATGGTAGTGTTAGGCAATGTAGCGATGCTGTAGAATCATAAGAGGCCTGTGATATGATATTCAGTGTAGCAAGTGCGTACTGTCATAGAAAGCTGTGATATGCTAGTATCAGGCAATGTAGCAACACTAATATCAGAGACCTGTGATATGCTAGCGTTAGGCAATGTAGGGATGCTATAATATAGAGACCTGTGATACACTGGTTTTAGGCAATATAGTGTTGCTGTCATATCACAGAGCTGTGATACGCTAGTGTTAGGCAATGTAGTGATGCTGTAATATCAGAGCGCTGTGATATGCTAGTTACTCGGTGTAGTGAGTGGGTACTATCATAAGTCCTATGATGCGCTATTGCTCGGCAGTGTAGCGAGTCGCTAATATCTCAAAGACCTGAATTGGTAATATCATAGAGACCTTGAATACTATAGTGCTTTGCAGTGTAGTGAGTGGTGAATATCATAGGCACTTATGATACTCTCGAAATAGGCAGTTTAGTGCATTGGTAATATCTCAGAAGCATGTGACACACTAGTATTCGGAAGTTGAGTGAGTCAGTAATACCAAAGAGGTCACTATACACTAGTGATAGGCAGTGCAGTGACTGTAATACCACAGTCCAGACCAGAGTTGAATGCATAGAACTGATAATTTTTACTAACTGTTCAGACAATATGTATTGACATTTTGATTTAATTGGGTATCTAAATTGGTGTGCACTGCATTAGGATTTGATCAATTTTAAAAAGGTAGTGTGTGAAACGTATGGCCCATAAAGTACTCTCCCTCTCCTGCTTGGCAGGCGGTGTACGTGGACTGGCGCTTGGATGACTGTGTACATGGATGGTGCTTGGCTGGCGGACTGTGCTGGTGGCGCTTGGCTGGCGGTGTGTGTTGATAGTGCTTGGCTGACTGTGCATGTTGATAGTGCTTGGTTGACTGCATGGATGGCGCTTGGCTGGCGATGTGCGTGGATGGTGATGTGCGTATACGGACTCTTGGCTAGCGGTGTGGCTTGCATGGATCCCCCAGCGTTTTCTTACCCACCATCCACAGCAAACCTCAAATTTACTTACAAAGTCACATTTTCCTCACATTTCTGTGTGGGTAAGTTGTAGGATCACCGCGCAGGCACACATTTCCTACCAGCATTCCCCTTGGTCTCCTGAAAAAAATGATACCTTACTTGTGTGCGTGCCCAAAGTAGCATCAGCCTAAAACCGTATAAACAAACTGCCCTTTTGGACCCGCTTTGGGCCCCCCTCAATCTCTACACGTTTTTGGCCATTCCATGTCATAGGCACTTGGCCCATCCACACAAGTAAGGTATAATTTTTATCGGGAGACTGAGGGGGAACGCTGAGTGGTAGGAAATTTGTGCCGTGTTGTGATCCCACACAGATATTGGAGGAAAATTTGCCTTTTTAGCTAAATTTGAGGTTTGCAGCTGATTATGGGAAGGAAAATGTTGGGGGATCAACGAAAGCCACACCTCCCTAAACTCCCACAGGTGTCTAGTTTTCAGAAATGTCTGGGTTTTTTAGGTTCTCCTAGATTTCTGCAAGCCCGGGACCAAAAACAGTTTCCTGTGTGGGAAAGTTGTGCGATCACCGAGCTGCCATAAATTTCCTACCAGTCTCCCCCCCCTCCCGATAAAAATGGTACCTCCTTGTGTGGGTGGGCCATGTACCAGTGACAGGCAAGGGCCCAAAATGTATTGTGGAGACATCAAAATTGCCTATCACAAAATTACCTGGTTTTGAATTGCTATATACCCAGTACACAATGAAAACCTATTGCAAGGCGCAGCTCAGTTATTGGCTCTGGGTACCTCGGGTTCTTGGTGAACCTACAAGTGCTATATATCACCACAACCAGAAGGGTCCAGCGAATGCAACGGTATATTGCTTTAAAAAATCTGCCATAATTAGAAGAAGTTACAGGTGAAAATGTTGGCACAAACCGCTGTCTTTTTCCAACTCAATTTCAATATTTTTTATTTCAACTGTTAGGTCCTTCAAGGTTTTCCTATAAAAACTATCTAGACAAATTACCACTTGCTCAATTCAGAATTTTGTCTACTTTTCTGAAATGTATAGCTGTCCAGGATCCATTATTGCTTTCACACCCATTTCTACCACTAACTGGAAGGAGGTTGAAAGCACAAAAAATAGTAAAAATATGCTATGTCCCAGTAAAATGCCAAAACTGTAGAAAATTTTAGTTTTCAGACAAACGTCTGCATGACCCTGAAAGCTGGGAAGATGGTGATTTCAGCACCACAAACCCTTTGTTACCATTTGCAGGGGAAAAACCAGACTCTCTTCTGTAGCCTGAGGCATAGCAGCAAAGGGGTTAATATGCAAAAGTATGCAGATATTATCTGGCCCTCGTTGGCATAATCAAGCCAAACCTCTTGGGTTTTCCAATGCTTCTATATAGATGTACGTGAAATATTTCAGACAAAATACAGAGCCTGACTACCACAATTAAACAAGCATTGGCAAAACCATTGGACTGCTTGTGCAACGGTTGATATATTTTTTTTGCTTTGTATTGATAGCATACTATCCCTTAAATAATCTATCCACTTAAACCCTCATATGCTTGCAATAAAAACGTTAAATAAAAATTGTGTTTTGGCCTTTCTAGTAGTGGTGTTTATTTAATAATTCGTTTTTTAGTGCCATGCATTTTATTATGATTTTTGTTTGAGAAGGAGACCAGAATACATCTGCATCTAACCTAGCACTTGAATTGCAGACCGCGTTACACTGTCACTTAAGTACTTTTATGACAGCAACTTTAAAAAGGAGACTGGAAAATTAATCTCGGTCTAACTGTGCACATGAAATGAAGGCAAAATAAATAGACTGTTTTAAAGTTATTATGCAAAATAACTCCAAAAAGCCCTTTCCGAGTTCGCTCTGTCACAAAAAAGAAAGGAAATATTTTAATACACATGCAAATATTGTGCGCATGCTTTGAGCAGTTACTCAAAGTGAAGGGAGCTAATTGGCGAAGTGGACTGCTCAGTGCTCCGGACTGTATGCTCTAATAGATAGAAGTAAAATGTAAATGGCAATTTAACAGACCAGTGAATGAAGCTCGCCTCTCTTGTGTGTATTTTGTCTATGAATATTTTAGCGAAATCCGTCTGTAAAGTCAGCTGAAGCTGTCTAAAGGCCAGACCTAAAAATACCTGTGTCGGAATGAAATGGCACTGCTTTTTGTATGTGATGCATGTATAAAATACTGAATGAGTGATGGTTCATCTAACTTTTAGGATGTAAAATAGTTGATGTTGCAATACAAGCACTCCCAAGAAGGCAGAACGATAAACCAAAGAGCCAGTAGCATTATGCAAGAGAAAATACTCCTGGAAGAGCTATGGCCCGCTCTGTGTATTTTAAAGAATTGGTAACAGTAGGTTTGTCAAGCTAAACCTTTAGGGCGAAAAAGCTTTTTTACAACGCTTCATTAGATTATTTATTTTATTCATTTATTTATTTTACGTGGCCCTGTCTGGCAAGGCAATAATATTTGCTTATGTCTGGACAGGACACTCATACTTGTGTTTCAAGCAAGTTAGTTTTAACCCCAGACCTTTTTATTAATGTTATCTGACAAACCTTCTCTATCGACCTCAGAGACAGCAGTTCTCATGAAGACTGAAAAACATCTAATTGAGAAGTTTCCTTTTTGCAGTGAAACTATTTTAGTATTTTTTCTTACTCAGTTTCTTATATACTTGTATATTTTTCTTTAGGGCGGATTTTCTCTCAAAGTTTTTAACAATTATCCTGAAGGACTAGGAGAGGCGCTTCATAAAGAACCGTTCGACTTCAACGCTGAGCCTCCTTGGGAACCTAGCTGATGATAGTAGGGTTCCATCTCCTAACTTGTCCAGGTAAGTGTTGAATAGTTTAGCAAAATAATTATATCATAGAATGAGAGAGCATAATGTATCTTGAAACACCCCAAATATTGTTTCCAATTTACCCAACATTCCCCTCCGGCCCCCAGCCCCCCTCCCCACTTTGTGGTGGTGTCCATCAGGGCAGATGTTTGTATTGCAGTTATGTCACTTGGTATTAATTTTTTTAAATCCTTATTGTTTATTATAAAAATAAGATTACAGCATAAGCAGTAATCAACGCTCATTTATGACTATGGCATGCAAAAAACATGTCTACTATAGGTAGCCCTGAGTTGTGACGGCTGAACTGTTAAAGCTTGCAGCATTCTGTCTGACAGCTACCTCCATCCCTCAGCTGTCATTAACCAGTGGTGAATGTTTCTTGCATTGACCCCCCCCCCCATCCTACTTCTCAAAACTGTTTTTTATTCCAGTGCTTTATGTATCGCTGATAATTGTGATCCTTCTCATGCCTTAAGTGCTTATTTCCCACTTTACAAAAACTCCGTATCTCTGTGGGGGTTAAAAACCTAGTGAATTGGAATTTCTTTGCTTTGCTGAAACCACTGGGGTAACTACCAGTAGTAAGGGCCTCTCTTTGTCAAATCAAATATACTTTTCATAAAGTTTAAGATGTGTACTTTAGCTATTGCTGAGCATATACACTTTTCTCTGGTAAGTCCATTCTGAATTTTTGAAGGGTGGTGTATTGTTTGCAGGACTATATTAGAAGTGGAAGGTTTTTAGGGTACCTTGCCTTACTAGAGAAAGCGTAGTATTTGTAGTGACTGAAGACTGAGTGAAGCAGTGTGGTTCTCAAAAGGTGAAATCATGGGATTCTTCCTACTGACTCAATATTACACTAGCATCCGTTGAAGTCCTTTGTCAGCCACTGCCTCTTTACAGTGTGAGCTGCAAAGTAGCAAATGTGGAGCTGAGTATACCAGGATCCCTAGATGTTCGTGTTTCATCAATAGGAGTGTAGGTACTCCTTAGGGCCATGCCTTTGATTCAGATCAGAATGTTTAGTTTTCAAATGTGGGTTTCTGCTAGATGCAAATGCTGTGCATTAGTCTGTCATCCAGTTGTTGGGTCAGGAAGATGCCTTACATTCCCCATAGAAAACAATTGACTGGGATTTGGCCAAAGTGCCAACACAAGCTAGCACAAAAGGATTTGCATAGGTTCTGCAACCTGTGTTTCCCGAAGGACCAGAAGATTGCAAAGCATGAGGTTCCCTTGCCCAGAATAGAGTATGGGTAACAAAATCACTGGCACATCATGCCAATCCTCCAGCAAAACAGTGCTCACCTAGAGATTTAGAGCTCGCACATGAATAGGAAAGGATTGAAGAGGCTTGGGGTACAGCTATGTTCTGTTCTCGAACAGCCAGCCCCATTACAACCTGATATTGACGATGTTACTGGGACTGTTCTGGAAAAACGGTTTAGATCACAGAAAAAATGGACACCTACAATGCCTCAGATTTGCATCTTGTCCAAGCTTGTCCAGCTCATCCAACCATCCGCATCGAAATACATGACAGACGAGTCTGTGCTCAAAGTCAAGCAGCCTTCAGGGTCAAAGTCAAGACGCCAGAGCGGACAAACATTCACACTTTATCTCTACTCCGAAAGAGGACAAAGATCAGAGGAATCACAAAAACATAGAACCTCAGAAGGAAGGGGCTGAAACTCCTCCGCTGAGGAAGAAAACCATGCTGATTGTCAAAGTCAAACGGAGAGAACGCGGTTAATGTTGAAGAGAAAACGCACTTCGAAGGCCGTGGCAGCACTGTGAGAAAAAGTAATTGGAAGATAATCCGAAGGCAGTTAAACTTTCCACTAAACTGAAATTATGCAGGGAAGAGGAGGAATTATTCCCGTCAACCTCTGACAACATGGAAAGAACCTCAAGTTTTGTTTGTTTTAAGGGAACCCTCTGGATCCTCAGCAGAGTAACGGAGAAGAAAACATTTGACAGGATGCTGTGACAAAATCCCTACAAAAGGAGGTTGATTTATACCCATCGCGGCCATCCCCTCCAGACGATCACAAACCGCACACTAATAAATAAGGCAGCAGGCACACATGGGGGTGGGGGGGGAGGGAGACTGGAAGAAAAGCAGTCGGGTTCACGTTGGCCCAGAAAAACACCAGTACACACGCAAAAAATCAGTTCAATAGGATGCCAATTGTAATACAGCAGGGCAGAGAAGCTTTCAGAGAAACGGCATCCTCCAAGGCAGTTGACCATAGGGTAGAGGAAAATGAAAACCAAGCCTCTCCAAATGACCCACCATGCTTGAAGACCAATGTGCCAACACGTTCCCTTTTAGTCACCAATGCATACAAAAAGGCTAATGCTCCATCCTCCAGTGTTCACCCCCAGCCAAGGATAGCAAGAGGTTGGAGTTGGTGGGTAGAAAGGAGGATGGTGGTAACACAGTAGAAAATAGCCAACCCCAGTGCCTTGCTAAGAAAGTATGGCCAACAACAGTGGAAAGAAACACTAGTTCATGCAACACCTGTCTGATGAATTTGCGAATTAGGAAAAGAGCAAATTCAGCCCTTGGGAGAAGGGCTATTCCCAACACCTGACTAAAGTAGTCACTGGAGGCGAAGTATACAGCGAACGGAAATGCTGTGTAAAGGCACAATTTTAAGACGGCATGCCTAACTTAAAATATCTGTCTTCAAACCAGAGGTGCAGGCCCACAATCATGAATGCTCCTTTCAAGGGAGAAAGCTTAATGGTGCTTTTGTAGATTGCTTCCTTCAGCGGACGGATAGGTCATTGGAGCCTTACAAGCCATAGGACCCTTCAGGAGGAGGGCACCAAGCAATAGACCACAGTATGCCCACCTACCTGCATCAAAAATAGTTGCAAAGCAGTCAGCCCTTCACTCTGCAGACTACTCCAACTCAATGGCAGGGAGGGAGGGGGTGGGTGGAGGGGGCAACAAACGCAGTCCTTTCAAAACTGAGCTCAACAGGCTCGGTTCAAGGAATAGAATGCCTCTTACACAGGCAGCCCCAACACACAACACCTGTAGGGGCAGATTGGGGTTGTTCCTAAAGGAATTGTAAAGGATCACCTCCAACAAACTGGTGCTAAATAGGTTGCAAAATGGATACCTCATAGAACTAGAATAAGCACCTTCCAAGATACCATCAAGGAGGCGAAGACACAAGACTGTTAACCTGAGACCTTTACAACAAGAGGTAGAAGACCTGTTAAAGAAGGAAGAAATGCGTAGTAGAGTTGCCAAGGGACAAGTGAAACCAGGGCATTTACTCAGCATACTTCCTAATATAAGAATGATTTAACTGTAAGACCTGTTGTGGATTTGAAGATGCAAAACAGTTTGACATTCTAAAAATGTATTCCACTGCTGGAAGAGGCGGACTTTATGGAGATCATCGATTTGATGGATGACTACTTTCATATCCTTGTGTTTGCTTTGTTCGCTCTAAGTTGGCAGGGTATGCCCAGACGTGGGCCCCTTGCTCACTTTGCCACTGGATTCAAGCTAGCCTGGCTGATGAAGGGTCCCAGGATGCTTGTTACCGGTTCAGGGAAGACCTGGCTTGGCAGTTCGGGCTGGACTGTTCCCATGAGGCACAGGGTCAAGACTGATTTGCATATAGCTGGGTCTGAACTGAGGTGGCGAAGTGAGCTAAAGAATGATGATGGATTCAACCCAGATCTGTGACTGGGGGTGAGTGTCTGAAAAGTTTCAGCACTCCATCCATCATCTCCTTGTATTTGCTACTTTCATAACCCTGTCAATAAAAGTCACAGGAAATACCTTAGGTTTGTCATGAGGAAGCCATTGCCAGTTCATAGTGTTATCCTTTGACATACTGTTAGCAGTAACAGTATTCATAAAGTGTCTCGCAGAGGTTGCAGCAGATGTAAGGCACCAGAGAAAACCAGTGTACCCTTACCTAGACCATTGTCTAATAAAGGCAAACTTGTTCATGCAGTGCTGTGAGGGCATAAATCAGCTGTTATGCACACTATTCAATTGGGTTTCTAATTCATCTGGAAGAAATCATCCATCACCTCTGCCCAGCATAACACCTTTCTAAGAGTGGACCTTGATTCAGTAAAAGCCAAGGCATTTCCAAGAAGTCTCGCCTTTGGGACCTGTTGGCTTTGCCAATTGCTTTTGTCAATGCTGTATAGTGCCTGGATGCCATGCATCAATGTTACATAAAATATGCGTGATGACACGACCACCACTAGTGGTCATGTCATTCCACTGACATGCCCATGCATGATGAACTATGCACAGGCGCCAGCAGAATGATGCAGGCACTGTGTATTATTGTTTTCATTAACTGTCCAAGATGGTAGACGCCACTTGTATCGGCAAAAACCTTTTATTTTTTTAAAGTGCCTGAGCACCAATTTAAAAACAACAAAAAAAGCAACAAAAAATAGACCATGTGGGGGATTCTGGGAGAGAAGCACACTAGAGAGTTAAAACGAGGCCACCTGGGTGGGGGCAGTAGTCTACGTGGGAGAGAGCAACACAGCATTAGGGTGGGTTAAGAAGTACAGAAGAGTGAGCACAGTCAGTGTGGGGGAGGAGGGATTTTGGGGATGGGGAGTAGACCAGGGCGAGAGCTGGAAAATGCATGTACTCTTGTGGAGTGCTCAAGCAAAAAAAAAAGAAAAACATAGCTTCCCTAAAAGTGAGCAGTGTAAGAACACCGAAGAAGCAATTCTCCATTGGAGGGATAAACACAAGGTGGACAAGGAAATCATCAAATAAGAGGAAGGAAATGAGTGACAAAGCAAATCAATGGTAAGCAATGGTTGGGCTGTGAGCTGCTGTAAGTACTTGGTGTAGGAAGCTGGCTCTGTATATACTATACCAAAGTGAGGTATAGTGTGCACAGAGTCCAGTGGAACCCCAAAGGTAGGCAGAGGTAAAGTTAGATAGAACCATACTCTCTATTTGTGGTAGTGTGGTCGAGCAGTATGGCAGTATCGGAGGACAGTGTTAAGCATTTGTTGTACACACTCCGTCAGCAAATGAATTCACACACTCAAAGGCTGAACTTCAGACCAATTGTTTTTGTATAAAAATACTCTTTTAGTTATTTTATTTTCTAGAACCAAGCAAGCCTGGCACAGGTAAGCAATAAATACTTTACAGTAGTAATGCAGTTTGTAAACAGTTAGGATTGCAATTGTATATGCACTTTGGTTTGATTTACAGTATGGATGCAGAGAAATGCAATACTTAGTAAATGCAGTACATAGACTTGAATAGGCTTTTTAGTAAAATAGCAGGTAAGTAACTTTTGAAATTACTAGGCTTACACAGAGTAGTATACCTAGATACTACTCGGACATTTCCTGAAAACAGGTAAGTAAAATCGTTTTTGTTAGATTATGCAATTTTAAAGAATTTCTTTAGTTTCTCAAACTCCACGCTTAGAATCTTTTCCAAGAAAAACAGTCAATGTTATCCTTTGGAGGAAAATAGTGTTATGGTTTTGAGGTAAGTATTTGGTAGTGGGAGTTGAGGTTCTGGGGGTAGACTCTGGGGTCCTCCAGGGTCAAGGATGCACTCTAATTACACCCTCAGCGGCACTAGGGCGGCCGGGTGCTGTTTCGACGTCTGGCGCCCTGTTGTTTTCAATGGGGAACCTCCGGTTTGCAAAGGCACTGCAGGCTTGGGGACGAAGGTCTTCTGGGTGCGACCACCACTAGGAGAGGTAAGTTGGCAAGTTAGGAGTTGGCTAGGCACAGTCTGTTTGGCCACCCAAGGCCTTGGGGCGTCCGGTGCAGGGGTGCCTTTTGGGGTTGGATCTTCTTACCAGCTCCTGGTCGCGGTTGGGGGACCTTCTGGATTTAGGCTGCAGGCGTCTGCTGGAGGCTTGAGGCAGGTCAGGGGTCGCCGGATCTCTGGTCAGGATCGCCGGGGTGACTTCGTGCTGTTTGCACCCGCCGACCACGGCCCGAGAGAGCAGAGTGGGGCGGATTCGCGGTGTCCGGCCGGAGCCAGAGGTTGCAGATGAACAAATCCGGTGTTCACGGGAGACAAAGTCTTTGTAGTTGAAGGCAGGCAGGTCCTCTGGGGTTTTCTAGGTTGCTGGCTGCAGGACACACCGGGATTTCGCAGGAGCAGGTTCGAGGTGGAGACAGGCCGGTAGGGCTGGGGCCAAATCAGTGGCGTCTTCCTCTTGTTAGCTGCTGTTCGGTCCTTCTTCTTGTAGTTTCTTCTTGTCTGAGGAAGCAAGATTCAGGGGTGCCCCTAAATACTAGATTTAGGGGCGTTACAGGTAGGTAAAAAGCAGGGACTAATGGGTCCCTTCCCTGGGGTGGGTACACCCCCTATTATGCCACCCTCCAGTGGGAGGGGGGGGCATGAGCCTGTCCCTGGTTGACTGAGTCCCCCCCCCATCTTCAAGATGGCGTGGATTGAGAGTTGTGCTTCACCTCGCCTCCCCCATCTGAGGGGTGGAGTTGGCAGAGGTGGGCACACCTTTCTTCCTCACTTGTTTTTCCCGCCGGTTCTCCCGCCCAAAGTGGAGGTCAGAACCAGTGGGGACCAGTTGCTGAGAGTAGCAAGTGGCCTGGGGAAGCTCACAAAGGCGGCAAGCGTTCGTGAACCCTGCCCATCCTGGGGGAGGAGGCTTGGCACCTCGTCCCAGGATGTGCATTGTTTCAGGCCCCAGAGAGCAGCCGGCTCTTGACCCAGGGGTACAGAAACATGTCTGGTGGTGGCAGCTGAAAAGCAGCCACTCAGCCTGGACACTAGTGGTAGGTTAGTTTTCAGGGGGCATCTCTAAGATCCCATCTGTGTGCATTTTTCATTAACTCCCACACTGGCATCAGTGTGGGTTTAATGAGCTGAGAAGTTTGATACCAAACTTCTCAGTTTTCAGTGTAGCCATTATGGTGCTGTGGGGTTCGTAATGACAAACTCCCAGCACCATATACTCTCAATGGCAGCACTGCACTTACAAGGTCTAAGAATGGACTTAGACACTGTAGGGGTACAGGGCTCATGCACTTGTACCCTCACCACTGGTATAGTGCACCCAGCTAGAGGGGTGACTGACCTATGCCAGGGCAGTGGGTTGCAGGCATGGCATGGCACAATAAGTGGTGCAGCCCTTGAAGGCCTTCTCTGGTCACAGTGCCCTGGGTACCTGTGGTACCATTTACCAGGGGCTGACCTGTGGCCAGAGATGCCAATTGGGTTTAGGCTTCAATGCAGTTTTAGGGAAAGAACATAGGCCCTGGGTACCTGATTAGCAGGAGCCCAGGGCACACTCAGTCAAAGTACATCAGCAATTCAGCAAAAAGTGGGGGCAACCATGCGGAAAGAGGGCACTTTCTTACACCCCCCAAATACGAAAAAGGATGAGACTAACCTTTCCCTAGAGAGTCTTCATTTTCTAAGTGGAAAAACCTGGAAAGTCAATCTGCATTGGCATGGGCAGTCCCAGGTCTGTGTTCCACTACAAAGTCCATTCCCTGTAGGGAGATGGACCACCTCAGCAGTTTAGGATTTTCACCTTTCATTTGCATTAGCCATCTGAGAGGTCTGTGATCAGTTTGAACTAGGAAGTGTCAGCTTCTTCAGGGACCAAACCACAGCAAAGGCCTCCCTCTCAATGGCACTCTAACGCTGCTCCCTGGGGAGAAGCCTTCTGCTTATAAAAGCAACAGGTTGGTCTTGGCCTTCATCATTTGTCTGGAATAGGACTGCTCCTATCCCTAGATCAGAGCCATCCGTCTGCACAATGAACTGCTTGGCATAGTCTGGAGCTTTAAGAATTGGTGCTGAGCACATAGCCTCTTTCAGGGTGTCAAAACCCTTTTGACAACTAACTGTCCAGTTTACCTTTTTGGGCATCTTCTTGGAGGTGAGTTCTGTGAGAGGAGCCACAATGGACCCATATCCCTTCACAAACCTCCTGTAGTACCCAGTCAAGCCAAGGAATACACTGACTTGGGTTTGGGTTGTTGGAGCTACCCCGTCCAGGATGGCCTTGATCTTGGGCTGTAAGCGTTGTACCTGGCCTTCACCAACAAGGTGGCCCAAGTACACCACAGTTCCCTGCCCTATCGCGCAATTGGATGCCTTGATAGTTGGGCCTGCAGTTTGCAGGGCTTTTAAAACCTTCCCAAGGTGGATCAGGTGATCCTGCCAGGTGGAGCTAAAGACAGCAATATCATCTAGATAAGCTGCACTAAAGGACTCCAATCCAGCAAGGACTTGGTTCACCAACCTCTGGAAGGTGGCTGGGGCATTCTTTAAACCAAAGGGCATAACAGTAAACTGATAATGCCCATCAGGTGTGGAGAATGCTGTCTTTTGTTTTGCTCCTGGGGCCTTGCCAATTTGCCAGTACCCTGCAGTTAAGTCAAAGGTACTTAGAAATTTGGCTGCACCCAATTTATCAATCAACTCATCTGCTCTTCGGATAGGGTGAGCATCTGCCTTGGTGACAGAGTTGAGCCCTCTATAGTCCACACAGAACCTCATTTCTCTCTTTTCACCCTGTGGATGAGGTTTGGGGACTAGAACCACTGGGCTGGCCCAGGGGCTCTCTAGGTTCAATAACCCCTAACTCCAGCATCTTGCTGACTTCAGCTCTGATGCTTTCCTTGACTTGATCAGACTGTCGATAGATTTTGTTTTTGACAGGTGAACTGTCACCAGTGTCCACATCATGGGTACACCAGTTTGTCTGACCAGGGGTCAAGGAAAAGAGCTTAGCATACTGCTGCAAGACTTGCTTGCAATCAATCTGCTGTTGGGCAGAGAGGGTGTCTGAAAAGACAACTCCATCCACTGACCCATCTTTTGGGCTGTATGAGAGGAGGTCAGGGAGAGGTTCACTCTCTGCTTCCTGCTCCTCATCAGTCACCATCAGCATGGTGATGTCAGCCCTGTCATGGTAGAGCTTCAGGCGGTTCACATGGATAACCCTTTTGGGTGTCCTGCTTGTGCCCAGGTCAACCAAGTAGGTGACCTCACCCTTTTTTTTCTAGGATAGGGTAAGGGCCACTCCATCTGTCCTGGAGTGCCCTTGGTGCCACTGGCTCCAAAACCCACACCTTTTGCTCAGGTTGAAATTCAACCAGTGCAGCTTTTTGGTCATACCAGTGGTTCTGAATCTCCTGGCTGGCCTCAAGATAGTTGGATGCCTTTTCCATGTACTCAGCCATTCTGGACCTTAGGCCAAGCACATAGTCCACAATATCTTTTTGGGGTTCTTGGAGAGGCTTCTCCCAACCCTCTTTTACAAGACAGAGTGGTCCACTCACAGGATGGCCAAACAGAAGTTCAAAGGGGGAAAACCCTACTCCCTTCTGTGGCACTTCTCTGTAAGCGAAAAGCAGGCACGGTAAGAGGACATCCCATCTCCTTTTTGAGTTTTTCAGGGAGCCCCATAATCATGCCTTTCAATGTCTTGTTGAATCTCTCAACAAGGCCATTGGTTTGTGGGTGATGGGGTGTAGTAAACTTGTACTGCACTCCACACTCTTTCCACATGTGTTTTAGGTAAGCAGACATGAAGTTGGAACCTCTGTCTGAAACCACCTCCTTAGGAAACCCTACCCTGGTGAAGACACCAATGAGGGCCTTGGCTACTGTAGGAGCTGTAGTAGTCCTAGGGGGAATTGCCTCAGGGTACCTAGTGGCATGATCCACTACACCTGAATGAATTTGTTCCCTGATGCTGTGGGAGGTTCAAATGGACCCACTATGTCCACACCTACCCTTTCAAAGGGAACCCCCACCACAGGTAGTGGTATCAGGGGGGCCTTTGAGGGGCCACCTGTCTTGCCACTGGCCTGACAGGTGACACAGGAGCTGGCAAACTCCTTTACTTTTTGGTGCATCTGGGGCCAGTAAAAGTGGCTAACTAGCCTTTCCCGAGTCTTTGTTTGTCCCAGATGTCCAGCTAGGGGGATGTCATGAGCTAAAGTTAGGAGAAACTCCCTGTACTTCTGAGGCACTACCCCTCTCCTAGTGGCTCCAGGTTTGGGGTCTTTGGCCTCAGTGTACAGTAGTCCCTCTTACCAATAAACTCTGTGGGTACCACTGACATCTCCTTTTTCCTGGGTAGCAGCTTGCTGTCTCAGGCTTTCAAGAGTTTGACAGTCCTGCTGTCCAAGGCACAGCTCTTCCCAAGAGGATCCCCCTGGGCGTAAGAGTTCGACCTGGTAAGGGTCAAGCTCCATGGGCTCAAATCCCTCTGGGGTGTCCAAGTCCTCTCCCTGAGAAGAGGGGTGCTGATCCTTTTGCTGTACAGAAGCTGGTTCCCCAGTCTTCTTACCTTTTCTCATGGAAGGTTGGGCCATACTTTCAGGCTCCAACACTTTTGTTTCACCCTGTCTCTTGCTCTGTGCTCTGGTTTTTACACACACCAATTCAGGGATATCCAGCATTGCTGCATGGGTTTTCAGTTCAACCTCAGCCCATGCTGAGGTTTCCAGGTCATTGCCAAGCAGACATGCAGCTTGTAGCTTTGGAGAGACCAGTACCTGCTTCAGGCCAGTAACCCCCCCCCCCCTCTGGTCTAATGTCACCATAGCCATTACATTGTCAGTGGTAACACTGTCCGCATTGGTGACTGGGTAAGTTCTCCCAATCAAGTATTGCTCAGGGGAAACCAGTGTGTCTCTCACCATATTGACACTGGCACCTGTATCCCTCAGAGCTTCTATCCTTGTTCCATTAATCCAAGGGTATTGTAAGTATTTTTTTAAGTTGGGTGGCCACACAGCTACAGTGGCAAACTCAACTTCCCCTTCTGAAACTAGAACTGTTTCAGTGTGCAACCCAATTTGCTCTTGGCACACTGTTGATCCCATCTGAAGACTTGCTACCCCAGGAGTAGCTGTAGTAGGACTAGGGGCCTTCTTGTTTGCGCAAGCAGCATCTCCAGTTAAGTGTCCCAACTTCTTACAGTTGTTACACCAGGCCTTTAAAGGATCAAAGTTATTTCCCCTGTACCTATTAATGGACTGGGAAGAGTTTTGGGACCCACCCCCCTGTGCAGGTTTTTGGGGACCTTTAGAAGACTCAGGCTTTTTATCTTGGGGATTCTCACCCCCTTTCCCCTGGGGAGGTTTTGTGACCCCTTTCTTTTGGTCACCCCCAGTGGTTGTTTTTGTCACCCTTATCTTGACCCAGTGGTCTGCCTTCTTTCCCAATTCTTGGGGAGAAATTAGACCTAGGTCTACCAAATGCTGATGTAACTTTTCATTAGTGCAATTACTTAAAATATGTTCTTTCATAAACAGATTGTAAAGTCCATTGAAATCATGCACATTGTGTCCAGTTAACCAACCATCTAGTGTTTTAACTGAGTAGTCTACAAAGTCAATCCAGGATTGGTTTTGGGTTTTGTGAGCCCCCCTGAATCTAATTCTATATTCCTCAGTTGTGAGTGCAAATCCCTCAATCCGAGTTCTCTTCATGAGGTCATAAGACCCAGCATCCGCCCCTGGAAGGGTCAGGAGTCTGTCTCTGCAGTTACCAGAGAACAGTTCCCAAAGGAGTGCCCCCCAGTGTGACTTCTTCACTTTTCTCATTTCACAAGCCCTCTCAAAGGCTGTGAACCATTTTGTGATATCATCACTCTCTTCATATTTAGGGACAATCCCTTTGGGGATTTTACAATCATAAGATTACTCTTTATCCTTATTTAGTAAATTGCTGCCACCATTGATGGGTGCTAGGCCCATCTCTGCTCTCTTTCTAGAGCCAGCAACCTGGTCTCTAGATCCAGCCTTTTGGTCAGCCTTACTAAAAGGCTGTCCTCATTGAGGCTGTCCTCAGTGGTACCTGATCCACCTGTGTGGGATCTAGGTACTGAGAGGTTGATTCTTGGAGTCAAGGGTACTTGGACCCTTTTCTCCCTAGGAAGTGGAGGGGGTTGATCTACCAGGTCATCCCCTTCCTCTCCTTCATCTGACTGGTCTTCACCATTTTCAGATGGGTGGTCCTTAGCATACACAGCCAACAGCTCCTGGAGCTTTTGTTTGGTGGGATGGGACCCCATAGTTATGTTTTTAAGTTTGCATAGGGACCTTACCTCCTTGAAAGACAAGTGAAGGTAAGGGGTGAGGTCAAGCTCCTCAACCATGTCCTCTGTCATTATGGTTATTCTCACTAACAGCTGGGCTCTTGTTTTGAGACATAGTTGGGGAGAGGAGTTGGCCTAATGGCTAGGGCGATCGAGCTCGAATCTGGGGAACTGGGTTCGAGTCTCGGCAATGGCGCTGAACAGCCTGCGATTCTGGGCAAATCACTTAATCTCCCCGTGCCTAACAAAAATGAATGTGTCCTCATGTAATGCAACTGGTGCTATGTGAAGCGCTCCGATACCCGATTCGGGTCAAGTTTGCGCTATATAACTCTTAAAATAAAAAACAAAATAAAAAAAATAGTTAAACTTCTGGTCTCTAACCCTAGCTACAGTGACTTTTTTCAAAAATTCTAAAGGGACTTAACCAAGGCCCTAACAAGACTTTCAGTAATTTTGCAAAAAGAATGCCAATTTGAAAAATCTGAATTCTAAAGACAATTTAAGAGTTCTGTCGTGTGATCAGGTGGTAACCTAGTAGTCCAACAAATGCAAAGTTGTATATCCCACCGCTGATCTACCAATGTAGGAATCTGGCTCTGTATATACTATACCAAAGTGAGGTATAGTGTGCACAGAGTCCAGTGGAACCCCAAAGGTAGGCAGAGGTAAAGTTAGATGGCACCTCACTCTCTATTTGAGGTAGTGTGGTCGAGCAGTAAGGCAGTATCAGAGGACCGTGTTAAGCATTTGTTGTACACACTCAGTCAGCAAATGAATTCACACACTCAAAGACTGAACTTCAGACCAATTGTTTTTGTATAAAAATACTCTTTTAGTTATTTTATTTTCTAGAACCAAGCAAGCCTGGCACAGGTAAGCAATAAATACTTTACAGTAGTAATGCAGTTTGTAAACAGTTAGGATTGCAATTGTATATGCACTTTGGTTTGATTTACAGTATGGATGCAGAGAAATGCAATACTTAGTAAATGCAATACTTAGTAAATGCAGTACATAGACTTGAATTGGCTTTTTAGTAAAATAGCAGGTAAGCAACTTTTGAGATTACTAGGCTTACACAGAGTAGTATACCTAGATACTACTCTGGGACATTTCCTGAAAACAGGTAAGTAAAATAGTTTTTGTTAGATTATGCAATTTTAAAGAATTTCTTTAGTTTCTCAAATTCCACACTTAGAATCTTTTCCAAGAAAAACAGTCAATGTTATCCTTTGGAGGAAAATAGTGTTATGGTTTTGAGGTAAGTATTTGGTAGTGGGAGTTGAGGTTCTGGGGGTAGACTCGGGTCCCCCAGGGTCAAGGATGCACTTTAGTTACACCCTCAGCGGCACTTCACTTTCCAAGCTGTTTCTCCCGTGAACACCGGACGTGTTTGAACTGCAGCTTCTGGTGCCAGCCAGGAACCGCGAATCCCGCACACACTGCACCCACCGAACCTGGCCCGAGCTCTAGTGGGTAAATACCCCGAGGAGGTCCCCCCGGCGATCCTGACCCGAGATCCGGCGACCCCTGACCTGCCTCAAGCCTCCTGACCACGCCTGCAACCTCAATCCAGAGGACCCCCCCCCCCTACCGCGACCAGAGCGGGTAAGAAAATCCGATGTCCCAAGGCACCCCTGCACCCGACGACCCACGGCCTTGTGTGCCCAACCCAGCGGTGCCTAACCAACCCTCTACATCCCAACCTACCCCTCGAAGTGGTGGTAGGTCCTGGAAGATCCTCGTCCCCGAGCCTGCAGTGTTTCTTTGTCCCGGAGAATCTCCATTGAAATCAACAGGGCACCCGACCTCAAAACAGCACCCTGCACCCGGCCGCCCTAGTGCTGCTGAGGGTGCCCCTTTTGTGCTAACTTGGTCCCCAACTTGCCCTGAGCTTAACCCTAGGAGCTTTGCTCCCACAACCCCGTGGCCTGCTTGCCAGCAGCCACCAACCGGAGTCCCCCTATCCTCCGTAGGATAACATTGGGCCTCAACACTCTGCACCCGGCCGCCCTAGTGCCGCTGAGGGTGCAACAACAGTGCATCACTGACCCTGGGAGACCCCTGAGTCTAACCCCAGAACCCCAACTCAAAAGACCGATTACTTACCTCGAAACCGATAACCTGTTTTTCCTCATAGAGTAACATTGACACTTTTTCTCCCAAAAAGTTTCTAAGTGTCGACTTTTGAAAACTAAGAATATTCCTTAAAAATCACACAAATAACCAAAACGCATTTTCTCAACTGTTTTCAGGAAATGTCCCAGTGCTGAATCTAGGCATCCAGCACTGAGTAAGAAAAGTAACGTTAAAGTAACTTACCTGTGAATTGAATTTCCTTCCATAGGATAACATTGGTGGTTCTAGGTGAAAAAGTTTCTAAGTGTCAACTTTTGAAATACAAGAATATTCTTTAAAAATCGTACAAACTACAAAAACGTAATTACTTACCTGTTTTAAGTAAATGTCCCAGTTCTGAATCTAGGAGTCCAGCACTGGATTACAAAAGTAACGCAAAAGTAATCTTACCTGCATTTACCTTTAAAAAGCCATTCATTTCAATGTACTGCATTTACTGAGTATTGCAACCTACTGCATCCCCTGTAAATCAAATAAAGTACAATCTTCATTGCTTTTTAAAACTGTGTACAACAAGTAACTTATTACTGAAAAGAATTGAATGCTTACCTGTATCAGGCTTGCTTGGTTATAAAATAAAATAACAGTATATGCTTTATACAAAAACAATTGGCCTAGAGTTCAGTTCTTGAGTGTGTGAATTCATTTGCTGACTGAGGGTGTACATCAAATGCTTAACACTGTCCTCTGATACTGCCTTACTGCTCGACCAAGCTACCACTTTAGAGAGTAAGGTTCTATCTAACTTTAACTTCTGCCAAACCTCTGGAGGCCCTTGGACTCTATACACACTGTACCTCACTTTGGTGCAGTATATATAGAGCATCTTCAACACGGGAAAATACGTGTCCGCTATGGAATACATCCCGAACGTAGCCAGGTTGAGTTTCGACAAAGTCCGCCGCACTGTTGCCTCTCGCGTAATAGCAACCCAGAGGTTCTCTGCTAGGGGGAGTGCTGAAGAATAGAGGAGTTGCGCCCCGGTCGCCTGATGCAAGCTGTTTCCAGGACAGCGTTTGAATGTCCTTTGGATCACGTTTTAGACCGACCGGCAACAATGCCGATAAAGGAGTGGGGTGAGACATATCGGCCTCAGGACGCAAATAAGGGACCCGGGCGTCAAAGTGAAACCAGTGTCTTGAGAAGCTGCATTGCGCAACCAGATAATAAACTCGAAGGTTCGGGATTCCAAACCCACCCCGCTCAAATGGCAATGTAAGGGTGTCCCAACTAACCCATGGCTGCCTGCCCCCCCTCCCCCCCATACCAGTCGTATTAAGTGGGAGCGGAGCGTGGCAAAGAAGCCCTTATATAAAGGTATTGGGATGTTCTGGAATAAGTATAAGATCTGCGGTAAAACAACCATTTTAATCAGAGCAATTCTTCCCGCCATGGCTATTGGCAAATTCAGCCATCTCTTTGTCGCCCAATTTCTCCAGCGCTGGGCCATAATTAAGTTGGAGTATTTGAGCCGGATCCTTGTGTATGCTAATCCCTAAATATTTAACTGAATCCTCACACCATTTTAGAGGGAACTCTGCGTTCCGGCTGCAAGGCGCTTCAGTCAACGGGAAAAGTTCCGATTTACACCAGTTAATGTGCAAACCTGATGGGGCACTATAACGGGTGATCTCTCGAAGAATGGGCCCTAGATTTTCGTCAGGGTGCCTCACATATAGAATTATATCATTGGCGTATAATGTGATTAGTAGTGGACCGGTCTTAAACTGGATAACTCTTTGGAAATTATAGTCTTGGAGATGACGTACGAGGTTCCATTGCTATTACGAATAGGAGCGGGGAGAGAGGACATCCTTGCCTGGTCCCCCTCGAGAGTGTGAAAGGGGCCGTTAGTGAGCCATTCAACCGCACACGTGCCGAAGGGCGCGTGTATAGCAGTGAGACCACCGATCTAAACCTAGGCGGCATCCCCAGCCTTATCAGAGTAGCCCGAAGAAAGGTCCACTCTAACGAGTCAAAGGCCGCTGCTGGAAGTGTAGTTGAAATCCTATGTAACGTTGCGAACAGTGTGCGGAGGTTCAGCGAGGTGGATCTGTGCGGGATAAAGCCTGCTTGGGCTGGAGATATCATTTGGTCGACAATCCAAGCCAGCCTGGTGGTTAACATTTTGGCCAAAATTTTATAATTGAAATTCAATAACGAGAGTGGCCAGTACGAGCCACAATGTCTGGGATCCTTACCTGCCTTAGGGAGAAGTGTAATAACCGCCTCGCGTAGGGTCGGTGGGAGCTCACCTGATTCTATTGCTTCCTGGTAAACGTCAATTAGTTAAGGGGCCAGCGTTTTCTTAAATGTCTTATAAAAGCAGCCAGGGAAGCCGTCAAGACCTGGCGCTTTCGAGCCATCCATGGCCTCTATTGCTTGGACCACGTCTTCTACGGTGAATGGCTCAGCCAAGAATTCCCTGTGGGCATTCTCCAGCCACACCAATGCTTTTTCGTCCAAATAACTATTACTGGCTGAAGCATCTGGAGAAACCTTAGGTACAGGTCTTTATAATATGATAATATCTTGGTCTCAATGCCCACACAATCTGATATGGTCTCTCCGTCATCATCGATTAGGCTGGTGATATATGTTGGGCCCCTATTGGGTTGTATCAGCCTAGCCGGTGTGCGTCCGGGGCGCTCACCCTCCCCGTATCTCCTGGCTACCGCGTATTTCCCCAAATAGTGGGATTCGTGTTCAGCTGCTTCTTGGAAGTCTGCTAGGAGTGCTGCCCGTCGCCTCAGGTTAGAAGTGTTCTGTGAAGCATCCCTGTTTGCATCTATTTCCCTCCCTTGGGCTTCGATCCGTGATAGCGCATTACGCAAATCTTTTAGTATTCCCGCACCTTTCGAAATGCACACCCCCTGTATGTATGCTTTGAACGCTTCCCATAGCGTAGCTTTAGTTTTTACCGTGTCTGTGTTTATCTCGAAGTACTCTTCAACGTCTACATGGCACCGCTCGCCAACATCGTCCGATCGCACGACCTCAACATCATCTCATACACCGACGACACCCAGCTGATCCTCTCCCTCACCAAGGACCCCGCCACCGCCAAAACCAACCTCCACGATGGAATGAAGGCCATCGCCGAATGGGTGAAGAACAGTCGCCTGAAACTGAACTCTGACAAGACCGAGGTCCTCATCCTTGGCTCCACCCCCTCCGCCTGGGACGACTCCTGGTGGCCGGCCACACTGGGAGCTTCACCGACTCCCACCGACCACGCACGCAACCTGGGGTTTATCCTGGACTCATCACTATCAATGACCCAGCAAGTCAACGCCATCTCCTCCTCCTGCTTCAACACCCTCCGCATGCTTCGCAAGATCTACAGATGGATCCCCACCGGAACCAGAAGGACGGTCACCCAGGCCCTCGTCGGCAGCAGGCTGGACTACAGCAACGCCCTCTACGCAGGAACCACGGCCAAACTACAGTAAAGACTTCAACGAATACAGAACGCCTCCGCACGCCTCATCCTCGACATCCCCTGCCACAGCCACATCACTGCCCACCTGAGAGACCTGCACTGGCTCCCCGTCAACAAGAGGATCACCTTCAAGCTCCTCACCCACGCTCACAAAGCACTCCACAACGCCGGACCAACATACCTCAACAAACGACGCCCCTTCTACACCCCGAACCGCCAGCTTCGCTCCGCTGACCTCACCCTCGCCGCCGTTCCACACATCCACTGAACGACCACCGGCGGCAGATCCTTCTCCCACCTTGCCGCCAAGACCTGGAACACCCTCCCCATCCACCTGCGACAGACCCAGGACCTGCTGACCTTCAGGAGACTTCTCAAGACCTGGCTGTTCGAGCAGTAGCAGCACCCCCCACCCCCACCCCCCCTCACCGCCTTGAGACCCTCACAGGTGAGTAGTGCGCTCTACAAATGATTGATTGATTGCTTGAATGGCTTGATGTAGTTCGGCCTCAAATACTGGGTCACGAAGAGCCATCTCCGTGAACCTTCATTGACCCGCCCTCCTTCCCACACCCGGGACCCTCAACCCTATTAAGACTTGGGCATGGTCTGATAAAGTGTGAGGGAGGCGGCTCGTCTCACTTAACCATGTGGTCACACTTGGGGTGAGTAGCCAATAGTCCAACCGGGGCCAAGTATTGTGAGGGGCAGAGTAGTGTGTATAAATTGGCTTGTCTAGGTGCAGGTGACGCCAAGCGTCTCAACTGGTACGTTTCGGTCCGACCAGTTAGTGTGCGTCTAGCTCTAGGCTTCGTGTCCGGTGTTGTGGCTGTGCTATCTAGTCGTGGATTCAGTAGAATATTTAAATCCCCACCCAGGCATATCTGTTCTGCCCCCATTCTGTCGATGCTGGCATGGAGTTCCGCAAAGAATTCCGGGTCGTCAACATTAGGGGCGTATACGTTGACAAAGAGTATGGTGTTCCCCAGTAACCACCGTTTCACCAGCAGATATCGGCCTGCTTGGTCCGAATAAGCCTCCACTGCTCTAAATGGCACCCGCTTGTGTATTAAAATAGAGACCCCTCGTGAGTATGTACTGTAACTTGCAAAATATCGGTTCGGGTCCCAGCTTGCTGCAAAACCGGGAGGGCTATGGGGGGGTAGGTGCGTATCCTGCAGGAAGGCAATGTCAACGTGATGGCGCTGTAGATAATACAATACATGTTTGCATTTATGTGCATCATTGAGCCCCCGCACATTCCAGGACATCAACGTTATGTTATTGGCATGGTTATTACTACGTATCCTAATCCAAACTGAAGGCTAATCTATTATGTGGACCCACAATGAAAGTATACATTCTCTTCCAGGGGATCCTCATCAATAGTCATAAGCACATGAATATTCCCGCCCATGCGCGGGACCCCGGAAACATATAAAACATATATGTGGAAACCATATATGTAGCTCTATATATATATCCATATATATATAAAAACACAATGCAGCCTTCCAATACTAGAAAACGCTGAGCAATGTTGTAAGAATTTCCCTTGCACAGAAATACAATTCCAATAAAGCAGGGAGAAAATAAAACACATTTGAAAACTGCTTTAATGCACAGCAGAAAACACAATCCTGCAAAAAGGAATGAAAGAAACATTGCCAGCACATAGGCTGCATTGTAGAAAACATCAGTGTAGAAAGCTGAAAAGCTAACCCACAGAACACACAGAATAAACTGGCACCGTGCCTTTAAGGCAGCCATGACCCCTAGCTTCCCATCATGCCTCAGGGGTGACAGTTAGGTCAGTTGTTTTTCCGGCTCCTTCTGTCAGGACCCTGGTTACTTCAGCTCTTTCTTTTTCTGATTTCTATCAGAAAATACTTCTTTTTGTCAAAAGCTTTTTTACTTCGACAGTTTTTTGTTGTTGAAGTAGATCTCTGCTGTTTTTAAGAGAGTTAAGCATTATTTTCCACAAAAAAATGCCCTCTCTTTTTGACTCTTGCCCTGCCTGTGGCAAGAAGGATAAAACAGACTCCCATTCTGTCTGTATTCTCTGCTTGCCTTCTGATCATAATGCCAAGACCTGTCAGCATTGCCAGCTGCTGTCCAATAGAACTCTTAAGGACAGGGAGAGGATTCGCCTCTATGGACTGGCTGAGAAGACTCCTTCAAGAGGCAGGTCTCCGATGAAGAAGAGAAAAGAGAGAGCCACTACACCATCTAGAAGTAAGGTTCCAGTCTGCTCTCCATCGGCGTCGGGCTCGGCGCCTCAAACACCTTCATCGGCAACGAAAACGTCGACAAGAAGACCATCGACTGCGGGCTCGCCGTCGAGAGAACACCGGTCGTCGACGAAGATAACAGGTACGTCGGATCCTCCGCCGTCGTCAATCTGGCGACGATCGGCGTTGAGTAGTCGCTCTCCGTTGGTGCGGGCTCGCACAACGTCGAGAAATAGATCGTCGCCGCCGTCTGCTCGGCGTTCGACGTAGAGACATGCTCCGCCGTCGCCAGATCATCGGCGTCGAAGCAGGCGTCTCCGTTGCCGTCAACCAGGCGACGGTCAACGTCGAGACACGCCTCGTCACCTGAGGCAAGACACTCATCGCATCCGTCGTCGTTCAAGCGACGTTCGACATCGAAGGTTTGATTTTCGCCGACGTTGAGGAAAGATCCGTCGTCGAAACTCAGGGTGAGGTACACCAAGCGTCGTTCGACGTCGAGGCGGCGGTGGTCTCCGTCGACGGCGAGAAGTGCCCAGATCTCAACTCCACTGGCTTCCAGTAGACGGTCAGTGTCGAGAGAGAGATCGAACAGGCAAGAAGCGACGTCGAGAAGGATTTCTCCGTCCATCCGTTCTTCGTTGGGGTCTCCTGCACGCTCCACGTCGAAGGCTAAGTCTGTGGGCTCCAGGGGTTCGACGTCGTACCATACAACGTCGAAACACTGAGGGGTCGCCGTCGAGGAGAAAATCAGGCCCTATACAGACTCAACCGTGATGGTGATGCAGAGCAGGTTGACGTCGAGGCACTCCAACGTCGCATCGATCATCAAGACGCCGATCACGCTCCAGAAGTCGCAGAGAGTCCTCCCATTCTATTCGGAGCTCACCCCAGACAATTGCGACATCACGCAGTTCTTCGGCTCATTCGCCTGAGCTTCCAAGACGCTCTCCAAGGAGACCACGATCTCCTTCAATCCATCTTTCGCCCAGATGGCTACAACCTCTCCATCATTGGCAGAAAGAGCCCTCAGGTCACACCCGGCGACCTACGGACTATTCCAGCCCACTGCACAGATCGCCGTTACAACGTCTCGTGCAGGAAGTGGACAGGTCCCCTACCACTCGGACAAGAGAACACAGATCTCCTGAGCGCAGGTCGACTCAGGGTCATCGCAAGAGACGACGAACACCATCTTCGTCCTCATCTTCGCACTCATCCAAAAGGGACTACTCTCCTACCCTTACGGATAGTCCTCCTTCTAGGGTGTCACCCATCGATGATGTGAACACTTTTCACGATGTTCTCTCCAGAGGAGCACAAAAGCTAGGTATACCCATGTTAACTCCTCAGACCACCACGTCCATTATTTTCGAGACCCTCCATCAAAGGTCTGCGACTAGGCCATTGCTTCCTTTGGTTCCTGGGATCATCGAGCCGGTAATGGACATCTTCCTCACTCCATCCTCGGCTAAAGCAGCCCCGGCTCGGATCCTGAAAAAATATAAACCTGCTGCATCAGATCCCCTTTTTCTCAAATCGGATCCGCCACCGGACTCTGTCATTATTGCAGCAGCAAGGAAGACACACGCAGTTGCTTCTTCCTCTTCAGCCCCTCCAGACAAAGAAAGTAGGGCGCAGGACTCTTGGGGTAAGAAAGCTTGTGGCTCTGCAGCGTCTTCTCTTCAGGTGTCTAACGCTGCAGCTCCGCTGGGCCGTTATGATAGATCCTTATGGGATTCAATGGACCGTTTCAAAGACAAACTCCCAAAGGAGGATCAGCAGGATTTCTCTGAGATTCTCCAGGAAGGTGCGCTGGTGGCCAACCAGGTAATTAGCACTGCAGCGGATGGGGCGTCTTTGGCGGCTCACTCTTATGCACATGGCATATGTGCACGAAGATCTTCCTGGTTGCGCTTGACAGCGTTGAAACCTGAGGCGCAGCAGCGCATCTTGAATCTTCCGTTTTCTGGCAACTCACTGTTTGGATCACACACAGATGAGGAAATGGCCAGAATGAAGGCCGAGTTGGACACGTTAAAATAGGCTGTGGGCCTGGAGAAGAAAAAAGAGTTTAAACGACATTACAGGCCCTACAATCGTAAAAATTACCAACAGAGGGTTCAAACCCCTCAATGGTCGCAAAACAAACAGAACAAGTCCCAGTTCCAAGGCTGTCGTTCCTCGAGAGGAAGAGGAGGACACCAACAGCAGTCCTCTTCCACAGCAAAAACTCAAGGGAAGCAATGATTTTCTGCTTCCTCTAGCACCGTTGCACACTCCAGTGGGAGGAAGTATCTCAAACTACATTAAAGAGTGGCGTAACATCACCAAAGACCAGTGGGAGCTGAATATATTAAACAATGGGTACGCACTACGTTTTTGCGCGTCCCCAAGAGACATTCCTCCGGTAAAATCCCGTCATCTACACCGAGATCTCCTGCGTCAGGAAGTGTCGACCCTTCTCAGGAAACTGGCCATAGAAGAGGTCCCTCCGGCACAGAGAGGAAAGGGAGTTTACTCAAGATACTTCCTTGTTCAGAAAAAAGACCAACCGAACAAGTTCAGACCAATTCTGGATCTACGTTTGTTGAACAAGTTCATCAAAAAAGAAAAGTTTCGAATGTTGGCGCTCCATCAAATATTTCCACATCTGAGAAAAGACGATTGGATGTGTTCGGTGGATCTCCAAGATGCGTACTTTCACATTCCAATCACACCACGGCATCGCAAGTTCCTGCGGTTCATGGTGGGCGCAAAGCATTACCAGTTCAAGGTCCTACCCTTCGGCCTAAAATCTGCCCCAAGAGTATTCACGAAATGCATGGCAGTAGGAGCAGCAGCATTACATCGCCAAGGTCTGTTTGTGTATCCATACCTGGACGACTGGCTGTTGAAGGGGTCATCTCCCAGCATAGTGCAGGAGCACCTTCACATCTGCCTGGATCTCCTTCGACGCTTAGGCCTGCATGTCAACGTGGACAAATCAGTGTTGCAACCAACTCAATCGCTCCACTATCTGGGCGCCACCCTAAACTCCGACCTAGGAAAAGTGTTTCCTTCGGAGGAGAGATTGTCATCAATGAGAGACAAAATCAACATCATCCTCAAAGCACATCAACCATCAGTAAGGCAAGTGGCTTCTCTGCTGGGGTCGATGGCTTCTTGCATTTTTCTCATTCCCAACGCCAGATTGAGAATGAGACCGTTGCAGCAGGATCTGGAGGACAAATGGATCCAATCCTCGGGTCATTGGGAAGACCGAGTTCTCATCTCTCAGACTGCGAAGAAATCCATTCTCTGGTGGACTCAGCCAAAGAATCTTCTAGTGGGAGTACCATTCCATCAGCCTCTTCCAAAACAATCCCTGATAACAGATGCGTCTCTTCAGGGATGGGGAGCGCATCTGGGTCAACTGCAGACTCGGGGCAAATGGACCAGCAAAGAGCAGACCTATCATATCAACATGTTAGAACTGCGGGCGGTTCATTTGGCCCTCAAGGCATTCCATCCATTGATTCAGTCCGAGTCGATTCTGATACAAACGGACAATACAACTACCATGTATTACTTAAACAAACAAGGTGGAACACGCTCTCGCCCTCTGTCTCTGGAATCTCAAGCGATCTGGCACTGGCTGCTCGCCAGGAACCTCTCGATCACGGCGGTGCATCTGCCAGGAGAACAGAACGTGCGAGCAGACGCTCTCAGTCGACACTTCGAAGAACAAGAAGACTGGGTGCTCAACGACGAGGTAGTGGTGGACATTTTTCATCAATGGGGTCATCATCCATCGACCTCTTTGCAGACGATCTAAAGAACGAGAGGGAATGCTCTTTTGATAGACTGGTCCGGGACGTTTGCATACGCTTTTCCGCCCCTTCCTCTCATCCCGAAGGTGGTGACCAAGATCATCCGATCCAGGATGAAGATGATCCTGATAGCACCGGACTGGCCTCGCCAATGGTGGTATCCAGACCTACTACAGCTCTCGATCTGTCCGCACAGGAGACTCCCGTGCAGGCCGGACCTTCTGACCAAAATGGGAGGGAAGATTCTGCACCCCAGCCTTCCATCGCTGAGCTTGGCAGCATGGCTCCTGAGGTCCTGCTGTACGGACATTTGAACCTTCCTCAGGATTGCATGGACATTTTGAGGGAGTCAAAAAGGCCATCCACAAGAACCTCTTATTCTTTTAAATGGAAAAGATTTTACTTGTGGTGTATGCGTAATTTTTGGAGTCCGACTAGCGGGCAAGAAGAGGTAATCTTGCCGTATCTGCTATACTTGGCCAAATCTGGTTTGAAATACACTTCCATAAAAGTTCATTTGGCGGCCATTACAGCCTATAGAAAATCACCCAACCAACTTTCTTTCTTTCAACTTCAGGTGGTCAAGGACTTCCTTCAGGGGTTGAAGAAGGTGTATCCCCCTGTCCGACCTCCTTCTCCTCCTTGGGAGTTGAATTTAGTTTTGTCAAAACTGATGGGTCCTCCTTTTGAACCCATTCATAAGGCCACGTTACAACACCTTACATGGAAAGTAGCGTTTCTGGTGGCTATTACATCAGCGTGCAGAGTGAGTGAAATCCAAGCACTCTGTTCTAATGAACCGTATACGGTTTTCCATTACAATAGGGTGGTTTTGAGAACTCACCCTTCTTTCCTACCCAAAGTGGTGTCTGACTTCCATGTCAATCAGATAATTTCTCTTCCCTCTTTTTTTCCCAATCCTGCTACACCAGCAGAAAGGTCTCTTCACTCATTAGACCTCAAGAGGGTTCTCACATTCTATTTGGAGGGAACAAAATCCATTAGAAAGGCTGATCAATTGTTTGTAAACTACGGCTCTGTTAGGACAGGTTTTCCAGCCTCCAAACGATCCATTTCGAGGTAGATAGTGTCCTGTATTAAATTGGCTTACCAATTAGCGAACAGGCCACTGTTAGCCTCCCCTAAAGCTCACTCTACTAGGGGAAAGGCTGCTACAATAGCTTTCTTACACAATGTACCGATGGCCAAGATTTGCAAGGCTGCAACTTGGAAGTCGGTCCATACGTTTACCAGGCATTACTGTCTGGATTCTGACTCCAGAGCGGATACCCAAGTTGGCCAAGCCTCCTTGAGGAATCTGTTCCAATGCTAGTTTAATTGGAGTCTTTGAAATATTCTTTGACAATGTATGCTTTCTAGTCACTTGCCCGCAGGATGAGGGTATGGGCTTGCTATTCTATTCATGTGCTTATGACTATTGATGAGAATCCCCTGGAAGAGAAGGATAAGTTACTTACCTGTAAACCTAGTTCTATTCCAGGGGTATCCTCATCAAAGTCATAAGCAACCCACCCGCCTCCCCGGGCAAGTGATCAAGATACATGTCATCTCTTTTTGCCCTGGCCTTCGGGTCTCCGCAAAAATCAACTGACCTAACTGTCACCCCTGAGGCATGATGGGAAGCTAGGGGTCATGGCTGCCTTAAAGGCACGGTGCCAGTTTATTCTGTGTTCTGTGGGTTAGCTTTTCAGCTTTCTACACTGATGTTTTCTACAATGCAGCCTATGTGCTGGCAATGTTTCTTTCATTCCTTTTTGCAGGATTGTGTTTTCTGCTGTGCATTAAAGCAGTTTTCAAATGTGTTTTATTTTCTCCCTGCTTTATTGGAATTGTATTTCTGTGCAAGGAAATTCTTACAACATTGCTCAGCGTTTTCTAGTATTGGAAGGCTGCATTGTGTTTTTATATATATATGGATATATATATAGAGCTACATATATGGTTTCCACATATGTTTTATATGTTTCCGGGGTCCCGCGCATGGGCGGGAATATTCATGTGCTTATGACTTTGATGAGGATACCCCTGGAAGAGAACTAGGATTACAGGTAAGTAACTTATCCATCTGAGCATAAGTCTACGGAAACTGAATGGAAGCAAATATTTGAACAACCCCAACCCGTCCTGCCCCCTCCCCTCCCCTCCCATCCTCATTGAGGGGGAACATCCCAGATCTCATATAAGGAAGTAAACCTGGTGTTAAGATATTTTAGTAACCAACAAGTAGAGGTGCCTAAGCAGAGGGGGGGGGTGTGGCAACGCTACGCCTAGTCCCCGTTTGCATAATATTTACGAAAAATAAATTCGTAATTTCGGCTGCTACCATGATGGACAGCTAGTTATAAGTCTCATTAAAGTTCTGAGCGCAGGCCATACTTATCAGTAATGTGTGGTACAGTTTGCTCCTCAGCTTGCGGAGAACAGTTAAGCACTGGCGCCAGAGTCCGGTATTCGAGGGGATCGATCCGGTGTGGGGGATTTCCTCGGATGTCCAGCAGCCTCGCGAGTTCGGATGAGCTCCTGCACCGCTGCAGGCGTGTCGAAGATTCGGGACCTGCCGTCTACATCTACTCTCAGCCTTGCTGGATATAAAGGCGTGGACTGAGAGTTGTGCTTCACCTCGCCTCCCCCACCTGAGGGGTGGAGTTGGCAGAGGTGGGCACACCTCTTCCTCACTTGTTTTTCCCGCCGGTTCTCCCGCCCAAAGTGGGGGTCAGAACCATTTGGGACCAGTTGCTGAGAGCAGCAAGTGGCCTGGGGAAGCTCACAGAGGCAGCAAGCCTTTGAAGCTTCCCCTTCGTGAACCCTGCCCAACCTCGTCCCAGGATGTGCAGTGTTTCAGGCCCCAGAGAGCAGCCGGCTCTTGACCCAGGGGTCCAGAAACATGTCTGGTGGTGGCAGCTGAAAAGCAGCCACTCAGCCTGGACACTAGTGGTAGGTTAGTTTTCAGGGGGCATCTCTAAGATGCCCTCTGTGTGCATTTTTCATTAACTCCCACACTGGCATAAGTGTGGGTTTAATATGCTGACAAGTTTGATACCAAACTTCTCAGTTTTCAGTGTAGCCATTATGGTGCTGTGGAGTTCGTAATGACAAACTCCCAGCACCATATACTCTTAATGGCAGCACTGCACTTACAATGTCTAAGAATGGACTTAGACACTGTAGGGGTACAGGGCTCATGCACCTGTACCCTCACCACTGGTATAGTGCACCCAGCTAGAGGGGTGACTGACCTATGCCAGGGCAGTGGGTTGCAGGCATGGCACACAGAGGTGTGTGCCATGCCGACTCTTCACTTTGTTCTGCACCAAAACACGCAGTGTGCGAGTGTAATGGTAAAGGACCTCTAAGGGTGGCACAATAGGTGCAGCCCTTAGAGGCCTTCTCTGGTCACAGTGCCCTGGGTACCTGTGGTACCATTTACCAGGGGCTGACCTGTGGCCAGAGATGCCAATTGGGTTTAGGCTTCAATGCAGTTTTAGGGAAAGAACATAGGCCCTGGGTACCTGATTAGCAGGAGCCCAGGGCACACTCAGTCAAAGTACATCAGCAATTCAGCAAAAAGTGGGGGCAACCATGCAGAAAGAGGGCACTTTCTCACACTTGGTAAGTCCACAATAGGTCTTTTGCAACCATACAGTTTACGCTGTTTTGTTGGCTTGTACTTAAAAAGGTGCTGGCAATGAAAGAGCAAGTGCGCCTTTACCTGAAATTAGTCCTGTGCTCACTGTGCCACTGGAATTAAACTACACGTGACTAAAGATCCCCAATCGGGGCAAAACCAGGCTTGGGATTCTTGTGTTCCGGTTCAGGGAGAACCTACCTGGCAGTTTGGGCTGGACATATCCTATTGGAGGAGGGTCAAGACTGATTTGCATATGGCTGGGTCCAAACTGAGGTGGCAAGGTGGGCAAAAAAAAAAACCCCACGGTTTGAAATGCTATACCTGCCGAGTCCCAATGGTAAGCCTTATTGTGAGCATTCCACCCATCATCTTTTGTGTGTCTGAGGAAATCGGCCTCTGGTTGTAAAGATTGTGATGAAAATGTTTGGGATGATGTCTTGTATCCTGGTCATAACCTGAGCCAGGCTGCATATGAGACCAGTGCAGAAGTGGCTCTGGAATCTGTGATGTTGGTTTAGAGGTTTGGCACGATCTAGTTGTTGCCACAAACGGCTCAGACTTCAATTGACATGGTGTCCAGTACAGACATGGCAAAGAGAAGGGCCTTGAAATACCGAACCTCAACACTGACCATCCCAACAGACGTTGTGTGCTCACTTAATGAACCTGAACATCATGGGCACAAAAGAGGCAGTCAATCGCCTAAATTTGTTTTAACTCAAGATTGTGTTAATGCATTAATGATCTTGCATAAACAGTTAAGGGTAGTTCAGATACAGACCACTACAAAGCCATGCTTTTACCTCACGAAATAAGGGGCCACACAATCCTATGTACTATCAAAACTAGCACAGGACATGTACATGGGTGATATCAGAGAGACTTCTTCCAACGGAACAAAATGTAGAGGCAGGCAGGCTCAGCAGCCAGGATGGAAGGCCATGTGAATGGCAGTTAGATCAGGACTGCGTGAAAAAAGGTGCATCGCTGGTCTTCACTGTTACTGACATTTGTAGAGCAGTAACTTGGTCATCAATACACACATTCACTAAGCATTATTGTTTGGATGTCCAAACTAAGGAGACGTCTTTAGAGAGGATCGTGAAAACCTGTTCGCAAACTCACATCCTTTACGCCCTGCCTCCTCAGATGAGTAAAACCATTCAATATTCAATGCACATCATGAGATTCTGGAAAAGACCCACACCACAAAAGAGCTTTGAAATGTAAGCTTGTGGAAACCAGTGTTTTTTCTAACTTTGGTTGTTAGCAGCTGCTTGATTTTTCCATTATACTGATGCTTCTTTCTAGGCATTGGCATTTCTAACATTCAGGGTTTACTTTGTCTTTCATTGTTTTCTTTCCATTGCTTCATCTGCGGCTCCTTCACATGGAAGGTAGCCGGCACATGGTGCAGAAACTCTTTAGGGGTTTAGCCCCTATTTTAATCTGTTCAGTCCCAGTACCTGAAAATTCTTGCACTGAGAGCCTGAGTTTGTGTGCACCAAAGTAATCATCAGATTAAAGGCTGGTGGAGTCTCTCTTTACTGTATATGGTACAAGAAAAATGTGTGGCTCCGTGTTGAGATTTTTATTATTTTTTGGGGTGTGGTCTTTCTAGATCCCAGAGTGATAATCTGAAGAGTTCGGGAGTCCAAGTGTAAGAACCATGGCAACTTCTGTCTACACCACCTGAGACACCGTCCTCATTTGAGTGTTTTTCTAGACAATGCTGTGGGCATTTTCGAAGCATTGGATCAATCCTCTACACCTGTTCCTCACTGTGGAAGATTGATCATTGGAAAATTTAGCACTATGGAGGTCTCCATCAAATGGAGGAATCCTGGCATCTTGATCCTTTTGATGTCTGATGTGCTATCTTCATACTGCTGTAGGCAACCTCTGGGGGAAAAAAGCGGTTGTCTCTGAAGGATGGTTCCACTTTACTTGTTGTTTTTTTTCCCCCTTGGATGCGCTTAAAAGTTCTCAGAGAAGCTTGGCTTCACAGTGCAAGCAGCTAAAGCATTTTCCTACGGCGGGTGGTTTTGGGCTCATGGTACTCAAGTGAACAGGCTGGTGAAGACTATGCCTTGTTCCTGTCTAACAGTCTCATTGATGAGGCTGCCTGCCACCTAATCACAGGCTCCTGGTGCCTGTTATTGTAACTTCTGACTACATCGAAATTACACAAGGATCTTAGAGGCTTCACTGTGACCTAGAAATGTTCTTCAGTTGTGCTTGCCAATTTGAGTTTGGTTCCTGTGGCAATCTCTCCTCCTATTTTGTGTACACCCACATTTCCTCTAACACAGTGGGCTTGGACATTGACTGCTTCACCGCATATGACTGTGTACTCTTGATGCTGATTTCCTGACCAGTCTTTCAGTGCTGCAGCCAGCTGATATAAAGAATTGTTGCCTTTAGCGGCTGCATATTAGCTGGTCAGGTGAGATTTGGTAACCAGGCCAGGTGATCCGAACATGAAGACTTGTATAGCCTGTTATAGGGATCCAGTGCCCTACTGCTCATGGTACAGAGTGGCAGCCCCATCTTTTACTCGGGCATACTCTTTGCCACTGGTCTCATTTTCAGAGTGAGACTTAAACTCGTCAGTTCCCAGGTTTGATTTGACTGGGGAAGAGAGAGAGGAGGGCTCCAAGAACATTTAGATAAGGGAGCTCAATAGATTTGTGCCCTCTGATGTCATGGGACACTACTTTAAATGTTTAAGCAGGTTTGTCGATTCATGGTTTCTTATACTTATAGGGCAAGAAGAAGTATAATTATTTGTTTATTAGTACCATGAGATTGCATTCCCCTCTCCAGCATGTAGTGGATGTCAAGTGTAAAGTAGAGTGGCTGTCCTATTAGTTTACCAACTGCCTGAAACCCATATTAAAGAGATCCAGGGAGTGGGTGCTGGTTGATGAAGGAGGAATGGATCAGTGGTCTTATCTAAGAGCAGGATTGCCTTAGTGTGGAAATAAGTTGGCAGGAACCCGCAAGTCCAAATAAGCCCATTTTAAAAGATTGTTTCTCTTCCAGGGGATACTCATCAATAGTCATAAGCACTGAATTATCCCCGCCCACCTGCGGGATCCCGGAGCATATAGAAATATACATATATATATGAGTATGTTGGGGGATCACAAGTGCATAGCACTTCCGCGACATACATATATACATGTATATAAATACATAAATATGCAGCCTAACAAATTCCAATAAGGCAAAATGCCAAAATTACAAAGGTTTTCCCTGTACAGACAATCTCCTATATACACTCTGTAATAGAGAACATACACTGTAATAGTGTTATGCAAGAAAAACCTTTATTTTCAGAGAAGAAAACATGTAATAGCAGGCAGTTGGCCCATAGGCTGCATAGCTGAATAAATATCACCGTACAGTAAAACACTGGCACCTTGCCTTTAAGGCTTCCAAGAACTTGGACACTTTGCCTTTAAGGCCTCCAGGAGACCCTCTGCTCCCATCATGCACCACAGGTGACAGTTAGGTTAGTTCTTTTTCCGGCTCCTTCTATGAGGATCCTGGAGCTTGAGCTCGACAGTTTTTCTGACTTTTCTGTCAGGAATTGTTTTCTTCTTTGGTTTTTTGTGATTTTCCTGTGCTGGCAGTGTTTTATTATCATTCTCTGACAAAATTTCAAACTTTTTCTGTCAGAATGCCAGCTCTTTTTCGCAAATGTCCATCCTGTGGAAAGAAGATGGCCATCTCTGATCCACACTCCGTGTGTATCGCCTGTCTTCCTTCCAGTCACAAGCCTGACACTTGTTACCATTGTAGTAAGTTTTCTACGAGGACTCTTCGCGACAGGGAGAGGATTCACCTTCAGGCTGTGATCGAGAGAGGAAAAGCCCGGCTGGAAAGTGGCCTTGCGTGTCAAGAGCCCTCCTCTCTTCAAGAACATAGACGCCAGCATCATTCTGCCTCTTCAACATCGAGGAAACGGCAGATTCCGGACTGTTCGCCGTCGACGTCGTTGCCGCCGTCGAAGAAGCGACCGACACAATCTCCGACGTCGAGACGGCGTGAGTCTCCGTCGTCGAGAAAGGTATTGACGTCGAAGCATGCTGCCTCGGGCTCGAGGTATAGTCATGGCAAAGACCGATCGACGTCAAAACACCCATCGACGTCGAGACATCCGTCGACGTCAAGGCACTCTCCGTCACCTCCCCGTAGGTCGACGTCGAGAAGTTTGCCGACAGCAAGGGTGCCGCGAGACCAGTCGGCGTCGAAGACTTCGAGGCTATTGACGTCGAGGAGGCGAGAGCGTTCGACGTCGAAGTCCCTGAGTAGACGGTCGACGTCGAGGACACCTTTGAGGGAGGTGAGGTCGCCGTCGAGGGCAGCGAAGTCCTTAACTCCTAGCCATCATCCCACGTCAAGGGAGAAGTCGACGTCGAGGGAAAAACACAGGTCGACGTCGAGGCGCTCGACGTCGAGAGCTAAAGAGCCTGCTGTTGCCTCGGATGAGGTTAGAGCTGCATCTCTATCGTCAAAATCTGGATCTTCTCCAGGACTGCATATTGTCCAGGTCTCCCCGGAAGGCTCTCCTGTGGTTGGTGAAGATGCACGGCGCAGGAAGCCTAGGGCCCTCAGTAGCCCGAGGTCTGACTTTTCCCGTACCTATTCTCCTTCACGCTTGTCCAGGGATTCTCCATCCCCTAAAACGCCTAGAAGATCAAGATCACCGACTGTGGTTTCTTCCAGAAGGAGGACTCCAAGCAGATCACGATCTTCACATGCTCGCCATGCTAGATCAAGGGACAGATCTCGCTCTTATCATTCTTCTCCGAAGAGGAGGCGGCATAGGTCTCCCACCCGGTCTTCTTCCACCAGGTCCTCTATCAGAGACTATTCTCCAACTTTGACAGCTACACCTCCGTCAAGAGTTTCTCCAATCGATGACCTCAGCACCTTTAGTGAAGTTCTCTGTAGAGGAGCGAATAAGCTGAACATTTCTATGTATGTCCCGACTGTTACCTCCTCAGTGATTTGAGACTCTTCATCATCGCTCCTCGACTCGGCCTTTGCTTCCTCTTGTCCCAGGCCTTTTCGAACCTGCTATGCAAACTTTTTGACACCGGCAACGGTGGGAGCTGTTCCTTCCCGAATAGCCAAAAGTACAAGGCTCCGGACCAAGATCCGTTGTTCCTTCGATCGGATCCTCCTCCGGATTCCATCATTGTGGCGGCGGCTAGAAAGACGCACTCAGCTATGTCTTCCTCCTCAGCGCCTCCGGATAAGGATAGTAAACTGATGGATTCTTTAGGTAGAAGGATGTGCAACACTTCAGCTTCTATCATGAAGGTCTCCAGTTCCTCCGCTCTGCTGGGGAGGTATGATAGATCCTTGTGGGATTCACTGGGACGTTTTGCAGACAATCTCCCAAAAGAGGACCAGCAAGACTTTAGAGAAATTCTACAAGAGGGAGGTCTAGTGGCTAATCGGGTAATTAGTGCTTCCGCTGACTCATCTGATCTGGCTGCCCACGGATACTCCCATGGTATCTGTTCGAGGCGTTCTGCTTGGTTACGCTTGACTGGCCTCAAACCCGACGTCCAGCGGAAGATAACCAACCTGCCTTTCAACGGTTCTTCTCTCTTCGGGCCGCATGCGGACGAAGAAATGGCGAAGATGAAAGCAGAGCTGGACACGGAGAAAGCTGTGGGTCTCGAAAAACGGAAGGAATTTCGTAGGCGCTCCCGTCCCTATGATAAACGCCCGTTCCAACAGAGGGTTCAAACCCCTCAATGGTCAGCTCAGGGTCAGCAGCAGCAGAGGTCTCACTTCCACCAACGGAGACCAGGAAGAGGAAGAGGGACCAATAGACAGCAGGCCTCTACCTCAAAGCAACCATCAAAACAATGAGGGAGTGCTTCCTCTAAACACGTGTGCCACTCCTGTAGGAGTAAGTATCGCATTACATCTGGAGGAGTGGAGAAACATAACCATCGACAAATGGGTGTTGAATATTGTTCAAGATGGATACTTGCTACGGTTCAAGATCCCACCTCCTTCAGTTCCTCCAGAAGGACGAGTCCGCTTGTGTCATCACATTTTACACGAGGAGGTAAACGGTCTTCTACAGAATAGAATACGTCCCTGTTCATCAGAGGCGCCAGGGAATATACTCTTGATATTTCCTGGTCAGAAAAAAAGGTCCGACAGTAAAATTCAGACCAATTCTGGACTTGCGCATCTTGAACAAATACATCCGCAAAGAGAAATTTCGAATGCTTGCCCTTCACCAGATCTTTCCCCATCTACATCAAGGAGACTGGATGTGCTCCATAGATCTGCAGGACGCTTATTTCCACATTCCAGTGTCCAGAAAACATCAAATTTCTCCGTTTTCAGGTTGCTCTACGTCACTTTCAGTTCCAGTCCTACCTTTCGGACTGAAGTCAGCCCCACGGACTTTTTCAAAGTGCATGGCAGTGGTGGCAGCTTTTCTCCGCAGACACAAAATATTTGTTTACCCGTATCTGGACGACTGGCTTCTGAAGAGTGCAACTCCTTCCCTGCTTCAGTCTCATCTTTCCTACAGTCTCCAGTTAATGAACAAGTTGGGTCTACGAGTCAATTTCAAAAATCGATTCTCAATCCGACCCAGAACATTCACTACCTAGGGTCGTCGCTGGACACCGCGGAAGCAAGCGTGTGTCCTTCGGCGGAGAGGTTTTCATCAATCAGGATCAAATGCAGAGAACTCCTGCGGATTCACCACCCAACAGTCCGACAAGTGTCCTCTCTCCTGGGTTCGATGGCTTCCTGCATCTTCATAGTTCCCAATGCCAGATTGCACATGCGTCCCCTGCAGCAAGCTCTGGAGGACCAGTGGGTGCAAGCATCGGGCAGCTGGGAGGATCGGATCACTCTGCCCCAGTCTGCCAGGGACTCCATCGTGTGGTGGACAAGGCGATCACATCTAATGAAAGGTGTTCCCTTCCATCAAGAGACTCCTACTCAAACTATAGTGACAGACGCCTCCCTGCAAGGTTGGGGCTCTCATATGAATCACCTTCAAGTGCAAGGGCTATGGTCGGACAAAGAAAGGGGATACCATATCAATTTTCTGGAGTTGAGGGCTGTCCAACTAGCCCTAAAATCCTTCTTTCCTTCTCTTCAGTCCAACTCCCTCTTGATTCAGACAGACAACACCACGACGATGTTTTATCTGAACAAGCAGGGAGGCACCAGGTCCAGAATTCTGTCTCAGGAGGCACAAGCCATTTGGAAGTGGCTTCTGGCACGGCATCTCACCATCACGGCTGTCCATGTGCCGGGCGTCCTAAATGTACAGGCGGACTTCCTAAGCAGAGAGTTCGTAGAAGCGCACGACTGGGTGCTAAACACCGAAGTGGCTCAGGATATCTTTCAAAGATGGGGTGTGCCGGACATAGACTTGTTCGCAGATGCAACAAACGCCAAATGCCCCGTCCACGCGTCCAGGTATCACCAACCAGGTTCAAGCGGGAATGCTCTGTTGATAAGATGGTCTCAGAGCTTACTCTACGCTTTTCCTCCACTGCCTCTCATTCCAGCAGTGATCACGAAGTTCTACAAGTCCAACTCCAGGATGATTCTGATTGCTCCGGAGTGGCCACGCCAGTGGTGGTATCCGGATCTTCTACAACTTTCCGAAGTTCCGCAACAGAGATTGCCTTGTCGTCCGGACCTACTATCCAAGAGCCAGGGGAGAGTGTTTCACCCCAACCTTCCTTCCCTCAGGCTGACAGCATGGCTCCTGAAGTCTTGCAGTATGGTCACTTAGACTTGCCAGCGGACTGTATGAACATACTTAAGGAAGCGAAAAGACCTTCTACCATGGTTTCCTACGCTTTCAAGTGGAAACGTTTTTACCTATGGTGTTTGAATAATGGTCATGACCCAGTTAGAGGGCAGGAACAGGTCATTTTGCCGTATCTCTTACACCTGGCTAAGTCGGGCCTGCAGTTTACATCTATCAAGGTACACTTAGCAGCAATAACGGCATATAGAAAATCACCTTCACAGGTTTCTTTTTCAAAATGCCAGTGGTGAAAGATTTTCTTGAAGGGTTAAAAAGGTATACCCACCAGTACGAGCCCCTTCTCCTCCTTGGGAGCTCAATGTGGTCCTTACCAAACTGATGGGCGCACCTTTTGAACCAATACACAAGTCCTCCTTGCAGCACTTGTCCTGGAAAGTGGCTTTTTTGGTTGCTATCACGTCGGCTCGTAGAGTCAGCGAGATACAAGCATTATGTTGTAAGGAACCCTACACTGTTTTTCACTCAAATAGGGTAGTTCTCAGAACTCATCCAAGTTTTCTGCCAAAAGTGGTTTCAGATTTCCACATTAATCAGGTTATCACTTTGCCTACCTTCTTCTCTAATCCTTCTACACCTCCTGAAAGGGCCTTACACTCGTTAGACCTTAAGAGGGTGTTGAAGTTTTATCTGGATAAGACCAAGGTAATAAGAAAGACGGACCGCTTGTTTGTCAACTACGGCCCCATTAATACAGGATTGGCATCCTCTAAAAGGTCTATTTCAAGATGGATAGTCTCCTGCATATCTCTAGCCTATCAATTAGCTAATAAGTCTCTTCAGGGAAAGCCTAAAGCGCATTCAACCAGAGGAAAGGCCTCTACTACGGCCCTCCTCAGGAACGTCCCTATAGCAGAAATCTGCAAAGCAGCTACATGGCGGTCTGTTCATACTTTCTCTCGCCATTACTGCTTAGATTCGGATGCTCAGGCGGATGCCCAAGTGGGACAAGCCTCACTGAGGAATTTATTTGCTTAATGTCATGTTAAGATGATCTGTTTTTTAATACTATTTGCTCGTCCGCGAGGTAGTGGGTATAGGCTTGCTACTCTATTCAGTGCTTATGACTATTGATGAGTATCCCCTGGAAGAGAAGGATTAGTTACTTACCTGTAATCCTAGTTCTCTTCCAGGGGTATACTCATCAAAGTCATAAGCAACCCTCCCGCCTCCCCGGACGAGCATTTTTTAGTAATTGTTACAAGTTAGTACACCGTGCAAAAAGAACTGACCTAACTGTCACCTGTGGTGCATGATGGGAGCAGAGGGTCTCCTGGAGGCCTTAAAGGCAAAGTGTCCAAGTTCTTGGAAGCCTTAAAGGCAAGGTGCCAGTGTTTTACTGTACGGTGATATTTATTCAGCTATGCAGCCTATGGGCCAACTGCCTGCTATTACATGTTTTCTTCTCTGAAAATAAAGGTTTTTCTTGCATAACACTATTACAGTGTATGTTCTCTATTACAGAGTGTATATAGGAGATTGTCTGTACAGGGAAAACCTTTGTAATTTTGGCATTTTGCCTTATTGGAATTTGTTAGGCTGCATATTTATGTATTTATATACATGTATATATGTATGTCGCGGAAGTGCTATGCACTTGTGATCCCCCAACATACTCATATATATATATATATATATATGTATATTTCTATATGCTCCGGGATCCCGCAGGTGGGCGGGGATAATTCAGTGCTTATGACTTTGATGAGTATACCCCTGGAAGAGAACTAGGATTACAGGTAAGTAACTAATCCTTATGTGCCATGTGAGTTTCTAAGTTATTCAATTGGAGAAAAGCTCACAACGAAACATGTTGGGGAAAACACAGCTTTAATGAGAGATTCTGTGTTCATCCAGTGGTACAAGCCACCATGCATAAATGTTTAAGCTGCCCCAAAACAACTTTACAATCGTGAAGCATTGCATACTTCACAATTCAGTTTAGCACAAAGAAAAATATGTAATGGAAAAAAAAAAAGCTCACAACGAAAATAATTTTTAACGTTTTTTAAAGTTGAGTCAAAAAGCAGAATTGGCCACTGGAGGCTACTAAAATGACAAGCAGTTACCAGACAACAGTTTCACCCCGGTTGGGAGGGTTCCAGCCAGGGTCAGTTAGTTTGCAAGCTGGTACATGTAGGAAAGTGGCTCTATATATACTGCTCCAAAGTAAGGTACAGTGTGTATAGGGTCCACAGTTCCCCAATGGTAAGGCAGAGGCTAAAGTTAGATATAACCTTACTCTCTAAAGTGGTAGCTTGGTCGAGCAGTAAGGCAGTATCAGAGGACAGTGTAAAGCATTTGTTGTACACACTCAGTCAGCAAATGGTCTCACACACTCAAGAACTGAACTCTAGGCCAATTGTTTGTATAAAAATATAGTTGTTTTATTTTAGAACCACAATATGTATCAAAATATACTTCCTCAGAATGGGTTACCTTAGTTAAACACTTTTTAAATAGGCAATAGACTTTTTGATTACAGTAGTCACAGTTGGTGCAAAAGGCAACACAATGTCAAACACAATGCAACATTGAGCTCAATGGAAAGTTTTAGTTAAATGCAATTAGTTACTTTGTGGATTACTTTTCTAACCATAGGACTGGATCTTGGATTCAGTCCCGGGACACTTCCTGTAAACAGTTGAGTAAAAGCTTTTTGGTTACAGTAGTGATTTTTAAGGAATATTATTGTATTTTAAAAGTTGACACTTAGAAACTTTTCTAGGTAAAATTACCAATGTTATCCTATGGAAGGAAATTCAGTTTGCAGGTAAAGTATGTTTACGTTACTTTTGTAATCCAGTGCTGGGCTCTCCGGTTCAGCACTGGGATATCTATCTAAAACAGGCAAGTAATTACGTTTGTATCGTTGGCACGATTTTTAAAGAATATTTGTAAGTTTCAGAAATCGACACTTAGAAACTTTTTCAGCAGAAAGCAGGCAATGATGTCCTATGGAAGGAATTTCAAGTTACTGGTAAGTACGGTTAAAATTACTTTTCAGGGTCAGTACTGGACTAAAAGATGCAGCACTGAGGTCTCTCCTGGTAACAGGTGAGTAAACCGGAATTCGTTACTGTTGTGATTTTTAAGCAATATTCTGGTATTTCAAAAGTGGACACTTAGAAGAAATTTCACAGAAAACCAGTCAATGGATCCTTATGGAAGAAAATTGAGTTAGCGGTAAGTAACGTTGGGATTACTTTTCAAGGTCAGTGCTGGGCACCAAGATCTAGCACTGGGATCTCTCCTAATAGCAGGTGAGTATTTCCGTTTTCGTTACTCGGTTGATTTTAGGTGAATATTTTAAAGTTCAGAAACTCCACACTTTGACTGGTTTCACTTGGAAATTCTTCTATGTTACCATATGGAAGAAAAGTGAGTTATCGGCTTTTGGGTAAGTACTCGACTGGCAGAGTTAAGGTTCTGGGCATAGACTCAGGGGTCCCCCAGGGTCAGGTAAGTACAGTTGTTACACCCTCAGCGGCACAGGGGCGGCCGGGTGCAGAGTGAGTAGGCCCAATGTTATCCTATGGACGGCAGGGGGCCTTTGGTTGGTGGCTGCTGGCTAGCAGGCCACTCGGCTGTGGGAGCAAAGCTCCTGGTCACTTACTCAGGGCAAGTGGGGAAGTCGAACAGGGTAGTTGGTGCACCCTCAGGGGCACTGGGGCGGCAGGGTGCAGTGGGCTTTTGGGCCGTCGGGCGCCCAATGGTTTTCAATGGGAAAGCTGTGTGACGAACAAAGACTGCAAGCTCGGGGACGGTGATTCTTCAGGTGCGACCACCACTTCGAGAGGTAAGTTGGGAAGCTGTGGGAAGGGTAGGCACCCAGGAGTTGGGCACAGGAGGCTGTGGGGCGTCGGGTGCAGGGGTGTCTTTAGGCGTCGGAAATCTTACCCTCGGCTGGTCACGGTTGGAGGGGTCCCTGGTTCTGAGGCTGCAGGCGTCGTCAGGAGTGTCGAGGAGGGTCCCTGGGTGCAGGATTCTGGGTCACAGTCGCCGGGGGGACGTCCTCTTGGTATTTGCCCACTCAGACACAGGCCGGGCTTGGCGGGTGCAGAGGGTGGAGGATTCGAGGTTCCCGGTTGGCACCAGGGGTTGTTGCTTACTTTGAGCAGTACCACTGCTCTTGGGAGTCCCAGGTAGTTAGTCACAAGGCAGTCCGGTCCTCGGGGGTTTGTGAGGTTGCTGACCACTGGAGACGCCGGGGTTTAGCAGGTTCGAGGGTCGACAGGCCGGTAGGGCTGGGGCCAAATCAGTTGGTGTCTTCCTCTTGTTAGCAGCTGCACGGCAGGTCTTCTTGTTTCTTGTTCTTCTTTCTTGTGACGGAATCTGGAACTGAGGAAGGAAGGTTCAGGGAGCCCCTAAATACTGAATTTAGGGGTGGTTACAGGTAGGTAAGGGCAGGGACCAATGGGTCCCTTCCCTGGGGTGGGTACACCCCCTATTCTGCCACTCTCCAGTGGGAGGGGGGCAGGAGCCTGTCCCTGGTTGGCTGGGTCCCCCCATCCTCAAGATGGCGGGGACTCGAGTTTGTGCATCACCTCGCCTCCCCCACCTTACGGGTGGAGTTGGCAGAGGTGGGCACAACCCATTTCCTGCCTCTGGTTTTCCCGCCGGTTCTCCCGCCAGAAGTGGGGGTAGAACCAGTGGGGACCAGTTTGCTGGGAGCAGCAAATGGTCTGGGGAAGCTCAAAAGGCGGCAGGCCTTTGAAGCTTCCCCTGCCCATCCTGGGGGAGGAGGCTTTGGCACCTCGCCCCAGGATGCGCATTGTTTCAGGCCCCTGAGAGCAGAGGCTCTCGACCCAGGGGTCCAGAAACATGTCTGGTGGTGGCAGCCTGGGCAGCCACTCAGTCCGGACACTGGAGGTCGGGTTGGTTTCAGGGGGCATCTCTAAGATGCCCTCTGGAGTGCGTTTTACATTAAATCCCACACTGGCATCAGTGTGGGTTTAATGTGCTGAGAAGTTTGATACCAAACTTCTCAGTCTTCAGTGCAGCCATTATGGTGCTGTGGAGTTCGTAATGACAGACTCCCAGCACCATATACTCTTAATGGCAGCACTGCACTTACAATGCCCGAGAATGGACTTGGGCACTGTAGGGGCACAGGGCTCATGCCTCTATGCCCTCACCACTGGCATAGTGCACCCAACTAGAGGGGTGGCTGACCTAGGCCAGGGCAGTGGTTTGTAGGCATGGCACACAGGGATGTGTGCCATGTCGACTCTTCACTTTTGTTCTGCACCAAGACACGCAGCCTGCAAGGGCAGTGTGTGTGTGTAAAGGTACAGGGTCCCTAAGGGTGGCACAACAAGTGCTGCAGCCCTTAGGGCCTTCCCTGGTCACAGTGCCCGGGGTACCCATGGTACCATTTACCAGGGGCTGACCTGTGGCCAGGGATGCCAATTGGGTGTAGGCATCAATGCAGTTTTAGGGAAGGAACACAGGCCCTGGGTACCTGGTTGGCAGGAGCCCAGGGCACTCTCAGTCAAAGCACATCAGCAATTCAGCAAAAAGTGGGGGCATACCATGCAAGAAAGATGGCACTTTCTCACAGTACACTCCAATGATTTCATACTTCTCATGTTGCTGAATATCTTCCTTCAGGTCACTGTCAAAGCCCCAGACGTCCAGGGGCTTTACTACAAATGTATCCCAAAATTCTTCATTGTAGGAGTCTTTCAAGATAGTCCAGTGTCTTTGCCTCTTTATAGAATGGGCCTATAAAAGAAAAAACATATTTTTTTCTAAAAAAACGAATCGTGACTAGTTTGAGTTTGGAACCTCACCTACGTCAGGTGAGACAGCCAGGCTGGGAACAGGACTTCCTCAAAGGCACAATTCACTCCAAAGTATGATTTAGTGTCGTATGCCATCTTGGACATTCCTCCCTGGGTGCAGTGATGGCATTCTGCTGAACCTATTCATTCCTTTCTCCCCACAATCTAGGCTAAGTGGGGCTGTTCAGTTATTAACTCATCCTTGCCTTCCTGTCAGATCACCTTGGAGTATCAGGTCTTTAGTTTTTCCCCAGGAATGTTTCATGCCTCTCCTAGGAGCTAATCACTAGAGAAAAACAAGCTGGCCAGACTGTTGGGCAGCAATAAACCGTGCTTAGAAGCGCTCTGGCAAGTATGTGTATCAAATATGCATAGTCGTGTAGGACTGGATTCTATAGAACCATTTCCCCCGGTGTCCCCCATGTCAGTTTGCGGATTTATTTTAATCCAACGCAGACATTTTCTCTTCTGAGACTACTGAAGCCGGCACAGTGAAATGATGCCTTAAATCTTGTCGCGTCTGGGACATGACAATTTTGTTAGTTTGTCCCACATTTACTCATGCATTCAGACGCTGGTGGGTCTACATAGGCATGACTTTGCTTTGCTACTGCAATGTTCAGGCTGCGGTCACCCAGAGCTGCAGTAGTAGTCTGGTTAACGTCCATGTACACTGCCATCCACGTGTGATATTTAACGTTTGTGCCGCAGGTGCCCTTTCTACACATGTTACTGTGGCCTTAAGTAAAAATGAAATTTGGCAGTTGGCGTTAGGCAATTTTTCACCATGTTTTTAGGGGTTTGAACATATATACTGTGTGGCTGTTCACTGCCATCCTAGTGCCTAGAGTTTAAAATTCCTGCTGAAAGCAGTTAAAAACAATGGATGGAACACCCAAAAAGATACTCTTTTATACATGGCATTGTTTAAGCAATTATGAAAAGCACCAAAGGTCAGAGATGATTATCAGATGGGTCTAGTAAAGTAAAAGGGACTTAAAATGGGCCTTAACTGCTGCGGAAAAAGGTTTCTTTCTTAGAGGGCAACTTGCAAAGAGAATAGATCAATGGCTTGTTGAGCCACCAGACCTAAAAAGGCAGGGCACCAAAACAATATTAGGTGTCAATTTGAGCCTGAATCAGCTGGGTCTTACTGATAAAATAATCAACTGTGTCTTGGTGGTTTAGGGTGAAGTATTTTAGGGGAACTGATGTTTTTCAGGAGTACTTAAAAAGCTTCTGTTTCCGGTCACTTGCTTCAACTATCTGTGTGTGTAAATATGGGCTTAGCCACATGAATATTTTAGAGCTGCAGCACACTCAAATGATTGAGATTAAACTTCTGTTGCATTTTGTGTTCCTGAATAACTAGCAGGATTACTTAAATAGTAAAGAGTTGCCATCAGAATATAGTATTATCAGCGCTTAGTGCTAGACACAGTATGCATGTGTAATTGTTCATCCTAGTACTACACGCTAATAAAACAAACTGCTTTTGTGAGATTGTCAATACATTGGTTTTGTTCTTGAGTATATTTCTTGATCAATATGTAAACTTGATTATACATTTGCAATTGAAACTCACTAAAAGCAATCCCTTATTTATGCTGATTGTTACTTGTCACATATTACAAGCCTATTCCTCTTTTACAGTTTGTTGCATATTTCAAGAATCCGGGTAAAGGGCTTCTCGATTATTCACTTGGTGTATGTAAGCTGTGAGGAGTACAGCTGAGATGAAAGGATTTATTGAAGACGCAGATACATCCATTGGCCTGCTAGATGAGGCTGCAGCTTTTCGAGATGTTATTGATCACTATATTTATGAACATACGATTGTAAGTGTCTGTTTTTGTAACTTAATATTTGCTTTGCATGACAAACATTATCTACCAATTGTTAGTATACTGTCAAAACACTACACTGTTAAAGTTCAACATGCAGAACCACACCCCACTTTTTAGTATGGCAAACTTTCGAGACCCAACTAGCTTTAATGGAAATGGGGTGGGTGATTTTTTTTTTTTTTTTTTTAAATCATAAAACATTGTGTGGTAATGCATTGTTATTTGTTGACAGCGAATTTTCCATTACAATGGTCACTAAATTTGCACAGACATAGTTTTATAGGGTTTCAGTGAATATTATTTGTGCGTCAAGTAAAGTGTCTTGCTTTGTGCTAATCCTTCGAAAATCTTTTGTTTTCATCACACTTCTGATTTACAAAAAACAGTGCTTAATTTTGCTTTACTAACTGCTGAATGTGTACAGTTAATTTACAGGTGTTTGCATTTTGTTGTGTTTAGGGAAAAACGGCACCCTTCGGATTCCTGTCACACTTCATGTATCACATAATTCACTTAATTTTTCTCTCTCCGATTGCAAAGTGAGAAGAGTTCGTAAACCCAAGTCATGGTTAACAAATAAGCAGCAGAAGACAAAGCCTGACATTTGACCTCTGTCTTTGAAGCCCAGCAAATGTGACCCGATAAATACAGAATTTAAAGGCTATCTTTTTTTATCGCCTGGACTTTATTCACCCACCAACAGAAACCCACAGTTCAGGAAACACTGATCTATAATGTCTTTGCTGTCTGAGGCACATAAGATGGTGCCATTGACAATGACTGATAGGGTCTCACACTGCTGTCATACAACTCTTCCATGTTTCTCAGATTCATGTATGACTAGCTGCTCCAGTGTGTGTATATGTATGTGAATATATATATATATATATATATATATATATATATGTGTATATATATATGTTTGTGTGTATATGCATTTTTTTCTTTTGCGTTTGGAAATTTGTAGCCTAGTTATTAAGATTACAAGTGCCAGAATGTAAGAAAGAAAATCTGTACTGAACCAGCCTGAATAGCATGGCGTGTTACATGTAATGATCTCTTGTTAAGAAGTGTGCATGGTCTTCCTAAGTCTAGCTTGCTCTGTACAGCAGCCTATCTTTTTCAGTCTTGAGACTGTCTATCGAGCAAAATGTATTTATGTCCATAAGCACTGACTACACTTGCTCTTGTGTGGTATACTGGAGAACACTCAAAAGAAGAGAGAAAAATCTCTCCAAGAAGGCAAAAAGCTAGAGCAGCCAACATTGCTTTACATTTTCCCATCAGTAAAATTATAAAAAAAACTATTTTTAAAAAGGAGTTTAACGTATAGTAGTGTATGTATATCATGGTATTTGCAGTCGGGGAGCAACATGCCTCCGATCCGAAGATTTCTGTTACACTAAATGGGAAAAGCAAGAGGCTATACCTGGCTGGTAGAAAGTTATTCCGCACAGGTGGGATTGCCCTCCAGACTGCTAGCAACTCTGTCCTCTTAGACATATATGGCCATTCGTCTTGAGAGCTCATTGAATGTTTTAGAAAGGTACTGCCAAAAGGCAGGAGGCACAATTTTGCTGAAGTGGTTGTTGATGGCCTGCTCGTTTCTGTAAGAAATCTGGCTATTGGTTTTGGGGGTGGAAGCCCTACTTGGGCATCAACCACAATCTTTGTCACAGTGAACCACAAAAGTCATTAATTAACCTATTAACCTGTGCTTAGCCGTCTGGTAGCTTTGTACAAAAGCAGTCCACTTAAGTTAAATGCAATATGTAGAGTATTTATGCAGCACACAAACAGTAATAGTGAAAACTCAACACAAGAAAAATCCCAAACCAATTTAGAAAAATTGAATACGTTTTAATAAATAAAGTGATACCAGCAGGGCAAAATCCAATCAGTAGAACTATAGATATTTAATTTGAAGTGAATGAAAATCATGCCTAAAAGTAGAAATTGCTACTTGCGGTCACCTGGTTGCGCCAGACTGGGAAAAATCACAAGTTCAGGCCAACGCAGACTGAGCAGGAGTATTGTACAGGGACCAAGTTAGTCCAGCTCAAAAGTTACCTTAAAGTCCAGCGCAAAGAGTACCGTTTGCGGTGGAAGCGCCCTCAAGGAGCAGGGAGAGCTTTGTGGCTGGCTGTCTGTTGCACAAAGAGCAGGCCGGGCATTGTGCGCTGTCGAGTAGCACGCAGAGCTGTTGGGTGTCGTGGACCATTATTACTGTAGCGCGGAGTGTGATCTTACTTTGCTGGTCGTTGCTGCTGGTCACTGTAATGCGGAGAGCCAGTCTCACCGGAGCTACACGTCTGCGGTCATCGTGGGTGTTAGTCTTGCCTCAAATGGGCGCGGTCGCAAACACCCCGAACTTCAGGATTTTCACCTTTTCTTTTTGAGGAGTACACTCTGATGCCAGCCAAAGGTCCTTGACCTGCGGAGGTACCTCTTTGGGATACGGGACTCAATCAAGCAGATGCCAGCAGGTCTAGTGAAGCAGGTCACCTCTGTAGTTGTAAAGAGGCCACTGGAGCTCACGTCCCTGTAGCTCACACAGGAGATCTGCCGCCTGACCCTTGGAGTCTCTCAGGTTAGCCTGCCATAAATGTAAGCGTGTGTAGTCTTCCTTCTCAGACAGCAAGGAAGTCCTCAGCAGCAGGGCTGTCCATCTGTAATATCCACAGGTCCAGGAGTGTTCTGTCTACGGATGTCCAATATTTATACCTGTTGCCAGCCTTTGTGTGGGGGTGGTAGGGTTCCTTGTCCTACTCCCACACTTGATTCTGTAAAGTTCTTCCCCCTTCCCCTGTCAAGGCTCCAAACTGGGGTGGCAGGGCTGGTTTGGTGATGGTGCCATGATACTCTTTTGGTAGGAGTAGTGTGCTATACAAGTAATCTGAAAGAAACACATAGTAATAGATTGCTTACCTTAGAATAGCCCCAGGCGTCAGACTGGATCCAGAAAGTTTTCGTCAGCAGTACCCCTGCGCGTCGGTAGGTGGCGTCGTGCGGCTCCGCGTCTGTCGTTGGCGTCGTGGTCGCCGAGATGACGTCGCGGGCGCTACTTAGACGCCGCCCACGCGCGCTGACGTCAGTTCTTTCTTTTTCCGCGCCAGCAAGCGCAGGTCCGGGAAGAGCAGGAACCCTAGGTCAATTTTTGACTGACTTTTTGAGGCTTTTTGTCTGTTTTTTCATCGAGTCTTCGCCTCCTGGTGCAGATAAGATGCCTGGTTTTAAGTCCTGCGGGGACTGTCACCGTATGATGTCGGTGACGGACCCGCACCGTGTGTGTCTTTTCTGCCTGGGGCGCGACCACGACCCCAAGTCGTGCCCCGACTGCCGGGCCATGGCGCTGAAGACTTTGCGGGAGCGGTCCCGAAAGTTGCTGGAAGCCCGGCAGTCGGTTCCGCGCCGTTCGAGGTCCCGGTCCCGTGGGAGGTTGAGGGACCGTGCGCAGAGTCATCACCATCGGTCTTCGGGATCCAAGTCTTCGCACTCTGGGTCAGGTAAGGCGAAGCACAAGAAGTCGAAGAAACGCCATCGTTCTCCGACTTTGTAGGAAAGTGGCTTTCTGTTGCAGTAACCCCCCCCACTTTTTGGCTGATGCACTTTTCCTTGGTGTGCCCTGGGTCCCTGCCAATCGGGTACCCAGGGCCTGTGTTCCTTCCCTAAAAACTGTACTAAAGCCTAAACCCAATTGGCATCTCTGGCCACAGGTAAGCCCCTGGTAAATGGTACCCTAGGTACCCAGGGCACTGTGACCAGAGAAGGCCCCTAAGGGCTGCAGCACTTATTGTGCCACCCTTAGAGGCCCTGTACCCTGACACACACACCCTGCCTTTGCAGGCTGAGTGTCTTGGTGCAGAACTAAACGGAGAGTCGACATGGCACACATCCCTGTGTGCCATGCCCACAAACACACTGCCCTGGCATACCTCAGTCACCCCTCTAGCTGGGTGCACTATGCCAGTGGTGTGGGCACAGGTGCATGAGCCCTGTGCCCCTACAGTACCCAGGGCCATTCCTGGGCACTGTGTGCAGTGATGCCATTAAGAGTATATGGTGCTGGGAGGTTGTCATTACGAACTCCCCAGCACCATAATGGCTACACTGAAGACTGAGAAATTTGGTATCAAACTTCTCAGCACATTAAACCCACACTGATGCCAGTGTGGGATTTAATGTAAAATGCACGACAGAGGGCAACTTAGAGTTGCCCCCTGAACCTAACCTACAATCCACGTCTTGTCTGAGGGGCTGCCTAGGCTGCCACCCAGCAGACATGTTGCTGGACCCCTGGGTAGAGAGCCATCCGCTCTCCCGGGTCTGCAACAATGCACGTCCTGGGCGAGGTGCTAGGCCTCCTCCCCCAGGATGGGCAGGGGAAGCTTCAAAGGCATTCCGCCTTTGTGAGCTTCCCCAGACCACTTGCTGTACTCAGCAACTGGTTCCCACTGGTTCCAGCCCCCACTCTGGCGGGAGGACTGGCGGGAAAACCAAGGGAGGAAAAGGGGGTGTGCCAGCCTCTGCCAACCCCACCCCTCAGGTGGGTGAGGCGAGGTGAAGCACGTCTCCGGGCTCTTGCCATCTTGAGGTGGGGAGCCCTACCCAATCAGGACTAGGCTCCTGCCCCCCCTCCCACTGGAGAGTGGCAGGATAGGGGGTGTACCCACCCCAGGGAAGGGACCCATTGGTCCCTGCCCTTTACCTACCTGTAACGCCCCTAAATCTGGTATTTAGGGGCACCCTGAACCTTCCTTCCTTAGTTCCAGATTCCGAAACAAGAAAGAACAAGAAAAAAGAAGACCTGCCGTGCAGCTGCTAACAAGAGGAAGACACCAACTGATTTGGCCCCAGCCCTACCGGCCTGTCGACCCTCGAACCTGCTCCTGCTAAACCCCGGCGTCTCCAGTGGTCAGCAACCTCAAAAACCCCGGAGGACCTGACTGCCTTGTGACTCTAACTACCTGGGACTCCCATGAGCAGTGGTACTGCTCAAAGCAAGTAACAAGCCCCTGGCATCAGCCAGGAACCGCGAACCCTGCACACTCTGCACCCGCCAAGCCTGGCCTGTGCTGGAGTGAACAAAGACCTCGGACATCCCCCCGGCGACTTTGACCCTAAATCCAGCTCCCAAGAACCCACCTCGACGCTCCTGACTACGCCTGCAGCCTCAGAACCAGGGACCCCATCAACCGCGACCAGCTGAGGGTAAGATTTCCCGACGCCAAAAGGCACCCCTGCACCCGGCGCCCTGCGGCCCCCTGTGCCCAACTCCTGGGTGCCTACCTATCCTCCAACTACCCAACTTACCTCTCGAAGTGGTGGTCGCACCTGAAGAATCTTCGTCCCCGAGCTTGCAGCCTTTGTTCATTCTTAAGCTCCTCCATTGAATAACAGTGAGCGCCCGACGGCTCAAAAGCACTCTGCACCCAGCCGCCCGAGTGCCCCTGGCAGTGCAACCTCTACTCTAATCTACTTCCCCATTTGCCCTGAGCAAGTGACCAGGAGCCCAGCTCCCACAGCCGCGTGGCCTGCTTGCCAGCAGCCACCAACCAAAGGCCCCCTGCCTTCCATAGGATAACATTGGGCCTACTCACTCTGCACCCGGCCGCCCCTGTGCCGCTGAGGGTGTAACAACTGTACCTACCTGACCCTGGGAGACCCCTGAGTCTATGCCCAGAACCTTAACTCTGCCAGTCGAGTACTTACCCAAAAACCGATAACTCACTTTTCTTCCATAGGGTAACATTGACTGGTTTCACTTGGAAATTCTTCTAAGTGTGGAGTTTTGAAACGTTAAAATATTCATCTAAAATCAGCCGAATCACGAAAACGAAAATACTCACCTGTTATCAGGAGAGATCCCAGTGCTGGATCTTGGTGCCCAGCACTGACCCTGAAAAGTAATTGTAACTGTACTTACCGGTAACTTGAATTTCCTTCCATAGGATAACATTGCCTGGTTTTTGCTGAAAAAGTTTCTAAGTATCGATTTCTGAAACTTACAAATATTTGCTAAAAATCGCCTGTGACATAAATGCATTCTTTCAATTGTTTACAGGAGATGTACCAGTGCTGGATCCAGGATCCAACACTGAGTAAGAAAAAGTAACGATAACACTACTTACCTGCTAAGTGAATTCCCCCCCATAGGATAACATTGGTGATTCTGTGTGAAAAAGTTTCTAAGTGCCAACTTTTAAAATACAATAATATTCCTTAAAAATCACAACTGTAACCAAAACGTTTTTACTCAACTGTTTACAGGAGATGTCCCAGGACTGAATCTAGTATCCAGTCCTGTGGTAAGAAAAGTAATCCAAAAAGTAATCTATTGCATTTAACTAGAAATTCCCATTGAGCTCAGTGTTAAATTGGGTTTGAAATTGTGTTGCCTATTGCAACAACTGTAACCATTGCATTCAAAAGTCTATTGCCTATTGAAAGTATTTATCTAAAGCATCTTTCTGAGAAAGTATATTCTGATACCTATTGTTGGTTCTAAAATAAAACAAGCATATATTTTTATATACAAACCATTGGCCTAGAGTTCAGTTCTTGAGTGTGTGAGACCATTTGCTGACTGAGTGTGTACAACAAATGCTTTACACTGTCCTCTGATACTGCCTTACTGCTCGACCAAGCTACCACTTTAGAGAGTAAGGTTATATCTAACTTTAGCCTCTGCCAAACCTCTGGGGACTGTGGACTCTGTGCACACTGTACCTATTTGGGAACAGTATATACAGAGCCACTTTCTTACAGACTTCCCCTCGCCGGTCGCGCGACGCGGCTGAGGGTGTTGTCTCTCCCGCGGCTCCAGCGGAGCCTATGCAGTCGCCGCCGCACTACCCGCCCTTCCCGGGTTCGTCTGCGACTCCGGCCCAAATACAGGAATTCCTGTCGGCCATGGCTCGCCTCTTTGGGCCGTCGGATCCCGCCGGTGCGCCTTCGGGCCCCGCAGTCCCGACTGGGGGTCCTCGCCTTTCCTCGCCGGCGGCTCTGGCCCCGGCGCCGCAGGACCCCCTTGGATCCAGGTCGACGCCGGTTGACCTTATAACACCTCCACCGACCCCACCGGCACCACTTCTGACGCCGCCCGCTCCTCGGGACGACGTCGACCCCGGTTTCAGTCCAGAAGTGGACGCGGCATCGAGCTGGCGTCGATCGATGCCGTTCTCGACGTTGCTCGGGGATTTCTATCCCCATGTCCCTGCTCCTTATTTTAGGCCTGTTGAACAGCCTGAGGAGCTAGGGGAGGACTGGGAGGGGTCTGATGACCCTCTCGCAGCTGCTTGCGAGTCTGAACAGGACTGGGCTGAGGAGTTGGGGGATGCCAGTGGTCTGGCTACCTCACCAGACCTTTGCATGCTGTCTCCTCCTACCGTGGCTACGGAGGAGGGTGCTAGTTATGCTGTGATGTTGCATAGGGCGGTCGAGGCCCTACACCTCGAGCTCCCTACTGTGGCCGTCAGGACTAACCTCCTGACAGAGGTGCTTCAGCCAGCAGCTACCTCTGCGAGCCGCTGCTTCACTTAAATGAAGCCCTTTCTGACGTTCTTTTGGGCACTTGGTCCAGGCCCACCACAGGGGCTCCTGTGGATATGAACGTGGCCCGACGCCATCGCCCGGCTCCGGGTGACCCCATTTTCCTCTCCCAACATCCCACCCCCGAGAGCTTGGTTGTCCAAGCCTCTGCTTCCCCGACCGCCTTCCCTTCCGCACCACCGGATAGGGAATCCAAGAAACTGGATCAGTTTGGAAAGAAAGTTTTTTCTTCCACCAGTTCTGCGCTGCGGTCCGTGAACACCGCATGCCTCTTGGGCCGTTATTCCCACTCTCTGTGGGATACGGTGGCGCAAGTGCTGCCACAGTGTCCGTAGGAGTCCCGGCCAGCTCTCTCCCAGGCTGGTGCAGACGGTAGAGACGCAGATAAGTTCATGATTCGTTGTGGCTTAGACACCGCCGACTCACTGGGCAGATCGATTGCAACGACTGTGGCGGTTCGCCGCCACGCCTGGTTGAAAACCACTGGATTTTCGGGGGATGTCCAAAACACACTATGGACATGCCCTTTGATGGCCGTCGCCTCTTCGGCGATAAAGCAGACAGCGCGTTGGAGCGGTTTAAGGACTCACGGGCTACGGCCAAGTCCTTGGGACTCTCTGCAGTCCGCCCTCCTCCGCCTTCTGCTTTTCGCTCCTTTCGTGGCACCGGAAGGGGCGCCCCGCAGCGTTCGCAACAGAGCCACAGGCCTGCGCAGCAAGCATCCCAGCGCGGACGCGGGTTCCGCCGTGGCGGACCACGGGTCCAGCGGGCGGGTCAGTCAACCACCACCCCGGCCACCACTGCCTCCAAACCTTCCTAGTCCGAACTTTCAGGCCCATCAAACGCCAGTGGCCGGCAGGCTTCGCCATCTCCTCCCCCACTGGCGCACCATCACTTCGGACAGGTGGGTTTTAGAGATATTCCGGAGGGGCTACTCCCTCCCCTTCGAGACTACCCCTCCAGCCATGCCACCTCAGTACCACCGCATGTCGGGGGATCACTTGGTGCTTCTTCAGCAGGAAGTTGCGGCCCTCTTGGCCAAGGGGGCCATCGAGCTCGTTACGACGCCAGAAGTAGGGCTTGGTTGCTATTCCCACTACTTTCTGGTCCCCAAGAAGGACAAAGGCCTGCGTCCTATCTTAGACCTCCGGAACGTCAATCGCTTCCTCCGCAAAGAGAAGTTCAAGATGCTCACTCTGGCTCAGGTCTTGTCTGCTCTCGATCCACAAGACTGGATGGTAGCGCTAGACTTGCTGGATGCCTATTTCCACATCCCAGTCCTGCAAGCCCACCGGCGTTACCTGCGGTTCACGGTAGGCCACGAGCACTTTCAGTTCACCATGCTCCCTTTTGGCCTTACCAGCGCCCCTCGAGTGTTCACAAAGGTGATGGCGGTGGTCGCAGCTCATCTGCGCAGATCAGGGGTTTCAGTCTTCCCCTATCTCGACGACTGGTTGTTGAAGGCGGGCTCGCCCCAGACAGTCGTCTCCCACCTCCAGACTACGGCTGACCTCCTGCACTTGCTGGGGTTCTCCATCAACGTGCCGAAGTCGCACCTGATTCCCTCTCAGAAGCTCCTCTTTATCGGAGTGGTTCTGGACACTGCGCAGTTTCGGGTCTATCCTCCCGGACAGCGAGTCTGGGATATTCGGGCTCTGATTCCCATCTTTCAACCCTTGTCCCGGGTTTCGGTCCGAGTGACTCTGAGGCTGCTGGGCCTCATGGCCTCCTGCATCCTGCTGATCGATCATGCCAGATGGCATATGCGGGCTCTGCAGTGGGACCTGAAGTTCCAGTGGGCGCAGCATCAGGGAAACCTGTCCGATCACGTCCAGATCTCGGAGGGCACTGCACGACAGTTGCAGTGGTGGCTCACGAACCAGCATTGGGTCGACTGCAGATCCCTCTCCCTTCCCCAACTGGAGTTTACAGTGGTGACGGATGCGTCCCTCCTGGGATGGGGCGGCCACATGGGAGAGGCGGAGATCAGAGGCCTCTGGTCTCCGGTGGAGTCAAAGCTCCATATCAACCTTCTGGAGCTTCGGGCGATGCAGCTTGCACTGAAGGCATTCCTTCCCTCTGTCAAGGGGATGGTAGTGCAGGTGTTCACAGACAACACCACCGCCATGTGGTACTGCAACAAGCAAGGCGGGGTGGGGTCGTGGACCCTCTGTCAGGAGGCTCTGCGTCTTGGACATGGCTGGAACATCAGGGCATGTCCCTGGTGGTTCAACACCTGGCAGGTTCTCTGAACGCCAGGGCGGACGAACTCAGCCGCAGGTGCATGCTCGATCACGAATGGCGTCTTCACCCGGAGTTGGTGCAAGGTCTCTTTCAGCAGTGGGGAGAGCCTTGGTTGGATCTATTCGCCACCGAAGAGAACGCGCAATGTCAGCAATTCTGCGCGTTGGAATTTCCTAGGCGGCACTCGCTCGGCGACGCTTTTCGTCGCGAGTGGAGTTGCGGTCTGTTGTACGCCTTTCCGCCTATACCACTTCTGCCCAGAGTGCTGAAGAAGATCAGGCGCTACCGGGCAGTATACGGTTTCAGGAAGGGCAGCCGCAGCGTTTGACCCCAACATTCTTAGTCTCCTAGTGTAGAGCATGGATAGAGACAAGGTCGCATCGGAACTATTTGAGAATCTATCCAAAGGGATCACTAGCTCCTCTACATCTACTAACAATCACCATACACGCAAAGAAGGTCTCAAAGAAAAATTTCTCAGATTAGAAAGACTCAAAAAAACAGAGAATTCTAGGTGGTGGGACAGCGCCACACTAAAACAATACTTGAGATTAAATCGAGTCCCAAGAGGACTCCGCTCTCAGATTTTCCCAACGTTTGACGACTTAGACGACGATCTATTGGGCAAATGGGAAGAAACCTTAAATCTTAACTCAAATACACTAATTAACATTTTGATAGAGAACGCAGAAAGAAAAGTGGCCAAACTTCAGATTGAAATTACCAATCTCGAAAAAGAAATAGTAGACCTAAACTTAGAAGAAGCCACGGGTAAAAATACGTCATCCTGAATGACATTCTAACCAGACACCAAAACGAAATAAAAGATAGAAAAACACGTCAACTGAAGAGAGACGAAGCGGACTACAGGGAAGGACGAGTCTACACCTTCGCTAGAAAATACGATAAGCTGGTTAGCACCATAAAACGGGGAGATAAACAAACCAGAATAGACACTGTCTCTTTCTCATCCAGCTCCACATCACTCAACACTATTGCCACTAGCGACAATGAAGGAGAGAACCAGGGCAGTAACTCCACTAGGACAGTACCAACGACATCGTCTTTTTTAAAGGAAGTACAGGCTATAAGGAGAGAAAACAGAACGCAACAAAAATAAATACCCCCAGACAGAAGACCCGTAGAGGGAAAAGAGCAGGAAACAGGAGAATACAAAAAGAAACTAAGATCCGGAAACGAGAAGAACAAATAGATCAAGACAACTTAGGTATACAGGTTGTCAATCTCTCCTCCCAGCACCTCAATAGTGGTATGATCTCTCTGCTGAGCAAGGGCCTTAGCTTTAACCCCCACGAACAGGGTGACACCTGCAGACATAAGATAGACCTGTTCAAGTTTATCAGGAACATCAAAATTAAAAAACACTTTAGTGGCACTCCACCCACTACCAATGACAGTAGTAAGATCAGCTCTAACAATATGTCAGAGATACAGAGCATAAGTGACATCCAGGTCACTCATTTACTCCTCTCGCTCACTGACGTAGATGAAACACCCACCAACATGGAGAATCTCCTCCAAGAGTTGAACATAGAAGATCTTAGTCTACATAGTGGCTTCAAATCTAAGTCCAAGTGGACACCCTTGCTCCCAGGGGGCAATGCCGCCGACACTTTCTACAACCTAGTACTAAACGACATGGACAAACACGAAACCAAAACATTTAAGACTAAGCACAGGACCAAAGACGATCTCCGCAGAGAAGAAAGAGTAGCTTTAAAACAACTCACCTCTAACAGACATCATAATTAAGGAGGCGGACAAAGGAGGTAACGTGGTGATCATGAACAGATCAGAATATCACACAGAGATCCTGTCCCAACTCGGGGATACCTCCTGTTATGAACAGCTCTCTTACAACCCTACAGCTCCCCTTGTCACCAAAATCAACAAATGCCTGTCAGAATGGCACACACAAGGTCTCATTGATGACCAAGAACTGCTATATCTGAAAGTCCACAGGCCAGCTTTTCCCTGTTTATACACCGTGCCCAAAATACACAAGTCTGCACCCTTCCCTCCAGGGAGACCTATTGTATCGGGCATTGGTGGACCTACTGAAAAAATAGCACAATACGTCGACCTCTTCCTTGGCACTCTGGTCAAAAACTTGCCATCATACATACAAGATACCAAACACATTCTCAGCATCCTATCTGATGTCCAATGGCAACCGGACATGATTCTGGCAACCCTAGATGTAGTCTCTCTTTACACTACCATTGAACCCAATTTAGGGCTGGAAGCAGCAACAAGCATACTCAATAACAGACCAGCAAACCTGTGGCAGCATACCCAGATGCTTGTTGCAATGATGGATATCATACTCAACAACAACTTCTTCATCTATGACGGTATGTGGTATAAACAGAACAAAGGAGTAGCCATGGGCTCGAGATTTTCACCATCATTTGCGAACCTGTACATGGGTGTTCTAGAGTCCAAATGGATCTGGGGCCCTAAAGCCGCACAATGGATTGATTCCATAATATACTGGGGTCGCTACATAGATGATTGCCTACTTCTCTGGTCAGGGTCACAACTTGAACTTAACGAATTCTGCGCACACCTCAATCGTAATGACATGAACATGAAATTCACAGAGAACTCCAGCACTTCCAAAATCACATTTCTAGATGTGGAAATTTACATTAAATCCAACACCATTCAGAGCCGTCTCTATAGGAAAGAAACTTCGTGCAATGCCATCTTACACGCAGACAGTTCGCACCCCGCACATCAAATACAGGCAATTCCCTATGGGGAATTCATGAGAGCCAGGAGAAATTGTAGTGAGGAACCGGAATTTCAAGAGTGCCTCACTAACATGAAACATAGATTCAAAGAAAGGGGCTATAGTGCCCGTACTATCAATTCTGCAGAAAAGAGAATCAGGAACATAAGGAGAGAAGACACATTACTAACCAGGAAGACAACCACTGAGCAAGACCAACCTGTCCGACTGATTACAGACTATAGTGACATGGGGCAAGCTATGAGGAAAAGCCTCAACAAACATTGGAACATATTACTTGCGGATAACACACTTGGAGAGATCGTACCTCCCAAACCACAAGTTACGTACAGGAGAGGTAGAACATTGAAAACGAGACTTAGTCCCACCATCCCAGGCCCAGATACCAGTTCCTCATGGCTCACCACCCGTAATCTTGGCTTCTTCAAGTGCGGACGCTGCGGTGTCTGCAAACTAGCCCAACATGAGATCAGAAACTTTATGGCCATCAACAGACAGCAGTACCAGATTAAACAGAACATCAATTGTAATACCAGATTCGTGATCTACATTCTCGAGTGCACCTGCAAGCGCTGGTACATCGGGAGCACAATCAGACCACTAAAAGATCGAATTGGTGAACACGTCAGAGCCCTACACAACCTCGACACCAGGTATCCAATGGCGGTCCATGCTGCCGTTTGTCCAAACCAAGGCCCAAAGAAACGGATTTCCTTCTTCGGTTTCGACGTAGCACCCACCAATGCCAGAGGTGGCAACAGAGAACTCAGACGCCTGGAAGCTACTTGGATCATGCGCTTACGGACTGTACAACACGGATTGAACACGGACCATGAACTACATTACTTCCTGGGTGAATGAACATTGAACTACAACTTTTGCTCTGGGAATTTCCAGTGATTGGATCACCAGTGTCATCGTATATTTCATATGGATTAGATAATACTAGCATGTTTCTGCACCATGCATGTACAACCATTTTCCTATTTACACAGTAGCGACACTAATAGTTGTCATATATTAGGAATGGTGTCACTGTTTTTTTACTTTCTTTTTTTTACTTTCTTTTTTTTACTTTCTTTTTTTTACTTTCTTTTTTTTACTTTCTTTTTTACTTCTTTTTTACTTCTTTTCATTCCATTACATGATTTCAATATACATTTGCACTACTTCGGTAGTGACCTACTGTGCATTCCGCACAAGTAGTCCTGCTCGCCGGTCTCATGTAGCTTTCAACCTGTTTCAACGTCTATTTTCAATTTCAGTTGACCACTAGTCATTAGCTTATCTCCTTAGTATGTCATACTCCCCACAGTAATTTATCCTAGCAGTGGCAACTTACAGATTAGCTCACTAACTCGTTCTAGTCCTCCCAGGTGTTGACGCCTTCAGTTCTTTCCATCCTTTCATGCCGTGCACTTTGCCTTTTAACTCGGCTCCAGTGTCCTTAGCTTTATTTTTCAAACCGGACCCCAGGTTTTTAGGTTTGCCTTTCGCCGATGTTTCATTTCCCTTTTTTATCTCGGACCCTGCCCTACAGCCCTTCGGAATACCTTGGCCACTTATTGTTTGCTCAATTATCCGCCGCACATGCGCACCACAAGTTTTCGCTTGCCCTTCCTTTCCAACATGGCGACTGGACGGCAGATTAGTCAGCGGTACTCGGTCTAGTCTTCCTAGGCTATTACACTATTTAGTTTTTTCCCCCCCATTTCCATGTCTACCTTCAGTTCCTCACAACTTGGCTCCAGTGTCCTGACGTCCTTCTCCGCACCGGACTCCAGGTAACTGCCATGTCGTTACACCGCTATGTGTTTTCCCTTTTCCTTGCGGTTCTTCTCTAATCTGCCCGCATCTCCGTGTCTCCCAACAGAGTTCTGCGATATCCCGCCAATTTAAATTTACCCTTGTTTTCCCGCACCCGGGGTAAGCCTGTTTCATTCTTCTTTTCCATTCAGTCTTGCACCTTCCGGTTCTTACCTTTCCCCGTTTTCCCCACACCCCTCCCCTCGCTTGTCCTCCAGTTAGCTAGGTTCTGCACTCCGCCTGGCTGACGGTCTACACTTTCACCACGCCGGACACTGGACAGCCTCAACCTGCCTTTTCAGGGTAAGCCCACGTCCTGTTTTTTCCTTCTGGTCCCTCCAGCGCCTTACCGCTTGTTTTCAGCTTTTCACTCCCGTTTTCCATAGATTCTACCCCTTTTTAGTGCTGTGGCAATCCAAACCCAGGCATTACCTCATGTCCGCCTTCGGCTGCCTTTCAGCCCGGTAAGATTTTTATTAGTTCTATTTATACCCAGTGCCCCTGTTGTCTTTTCACACCGTCCTCATCCCCACTCGCCCTATTCATCCACAGCGGTCTCATACCATCGCTGTAACATTCGTGGCGACACTTCCAGCGCCTACCAGCCTTGTTGCTCCAGCCTCCAGCTCACCCCATACCGGGTTGGAATTATCACCGGTCCTCGGGTGAGCCTACCATGTTGATTCCATATCCCGTTGCTTTTTATCCCGTAGCAATGTGCCCATTTTTATTTTTCTATATTTTTCCCCTCCAGGGTCAACAATCCTTCTGACACATTCGCTTTCTAGGTAATTTAGCATTACGGCTTCCGGGCCCCCCCGTCCTTCCTCCCCATTCCAGGCCTATCCTTTTCTGTGTTATGACCTTCTCCCTATCTCCTCGTGCCCTACTTTCAGTCCTTTTGCGTTTACAGGTCTATATCATTTCCTCCTTTCTAGAGGTTATTCTCAAACCTCGCTACACACCTCTACTTGCACTTTTCAGCTGTCACACCACACAATGTAACATGTTTTCCCGCGCTTTACCTCATGTATCCTCCTCATGAGAGCGGCACGAGCACGTCAGTCACATTGTGTTTTTAACATGTTCTCCCGCATTGCCTCCATGAGTCCTGACTCTTAAGTAGTGAAATTTTTCACATATGTCACTTCACACATCACGTGTCATAATGTGCATTTCCAGTTTTTCTCTACCCAGTAGTCACGTAGGATGATCCCTTTCCAATTATCTTTCGTACATTAACCAGGTTTTTGTGTCTAACCCTTAATGTTCCCCTCACCCCTTTTCTTTTGTATCCTCCCCAGCCCTGATGAGTCACGGGATTTCTCCCAGTGATGAAATACGTGTCGGCTGGCTTTTTGTATTCAACATAATTGGTGTTGAGATATAAATAAACTTTTTTTGTTCCAATACTGATGTCGACCCCTGCATTTATATAACATTTCGTAACAGATTGATATATTGTTAATACCCTCACCGCGTGTGCCCAGGACAGTACTCATTTTACAGTGTGGATCCTGCGATTCACACATTTCCCAGGGGTTATCGGGTTACTCCCCTGACCTGGAGGCACCGCATGCATATAAGCCTATAGTTAGTACACGCAATAGCCTGAGTGCCACTTTCCTGTCTTAACTAAAAAACCCCCACCTAATCTCCAGACTATTACCTTGCCCACCTTCTTTCCGCCTCCGCATCCTTCTAGAGAGGAAGAGAGGCTCCACCGTCTGGACCCAAAACGTGCGCTCTCATTTTATCTCAACCGAACACAGCAGTTCCGGGTGGATGACCAGCTCTTTGTTGGCTACGTTGGCACCAAGAAAGGTCGGGCGGTACACAAGAGAACTATCTCCCGCTGGGTTGTCTTGTGTATCAAAGCCTGTTACTCTTTGGCTAAAAAAGAACCTCTGGTGGGGCTGCGTGCTCGTTCCACCAGAGCTACTGCATTGGGACGTGGTGTCCCCCTGCAAGACATCTGTCAGGCAGCCACGTGGGCCTCGCTGCACACGTTTACTAAGCATTATTACCTGGACAGCCAAGTCCGGAGAGACGGCTTCTTTGGCCGTTCTGTTCTTGGTGACTTTCTGGTGTGATCTTGGTTCGCAGACCCACCACCGGGGTTGGTATTGCTGGGGTATCTATTCTAAGGTATGGAATCTATCACTATGTGTTTCTTTCAGATGAACAAGTTACTTACCTTCGGTAACGATGTATCTGTAAGAAACATTAGTAGTGATAGATTCCTTACCGCCCCACCCAGCCTCCCCGTTCTGCGAACTGATTTCTAGGGTTAAGGTCATCCCTTTCAGGGCCCTAGTTTCAATGCACCAGTGGTCAGTATCTTGCATGGCTCTGCGTTCCTGGCGCGGAAAGTCGTGTACAGAACTGACGTCAGCGCGCGTGGGCGGCGTCTAAGTAGCGCCCGCGACATCATCTCTGCGACCATGACGCCAACGACGGACGCGGAGCCGCACAACTCCACCTACCGACGCGCAGGGGCACTGCTGACGAAAACTTTCCGGATCCAGTCTGACGCCTGGGGATATTCTAAGGTAAGGAATCTATCACTACTAATGTTTCTTACAGATATATCGTTACCGAAGGTAAGTAACTTGTTCATCAATTCAATTCAGCTTCCTGTGTGCATGCAGGAGGCAAAGCCCTTTGAAATGTAAGTGGGGCTGAGTAAGGCCTTCCCCAGCCACCTTACCAGGATGGTCCATCCTGTCCAAACAAGTCCCCTTTGCTTCCCAGTTTGGAAGCAATACACAAAGCCCAACAACAAAGCCATTCACATTCCTGTGACCCAGTACACTTTCAGAAGGCACAAATGGTTAGGACAAGAAAATACAAACTTTCTAAAAATTGCATTTTCAAAATTGTAACTTAATATCCGACTTCACCCTTTAAGGGGATTTTAAGTTTAAATTAATTTGAATGTAAAAAGCTTATCTCTATCTGCTCCCAATCTAAAATTATCACTTATTAAATGTAATAGTTAACCCAGTGTTACTTAGTGGGAGAGATGGGCCTTACAACAGTGAAAAGCGACTTTAGGATTTTTTGAACTAATAGGACATGTAAAACTTAAAAACATAATGTCCTACTTTTCAAATACAGTGCACCCTACCCTATGAGTCTTTAGGGCCTACAGTAGGGTCGACTTATAGATGTATGTATTAAAAAGGAAGGTTTAGATCTGGCAAAGGTTTTTTTTGTCATATCAAAATGGCAGTTTAAAACTGCACTACAGGCTGCAGTGGCAGGCCCGAGACAGGTTTTAAAAGGCTGCTTTAGTTCGTGGCACATTGAGTGCGGCAGGCCTATTAGTAGCATTTAACTTACAGGGTCTCGGTTACGTTTGATATCATTTACCCTGGGGCTTGTGAGTAAATTAAATGTGCCGATAAGGTGTAAGCCTATTTTATCATGTTTTAAGGAGAGCGCACAAGCACTGGTTAGCAGTGGTAAAGTCAGCAGAAACTGATTCAGCAAAACAAGGGGGGTGAAGGCAAAAGGTTTGTGGGAATACCGCGCTAAGGATGTCCGGTCCAATCGTTTCTAACCATATTATCAGTAGCTATAATGGACTACTGACATGGAATAGCTTTAGAATATTAGCATCGCCTAACTTCTCTGAGAAGCAGTGTTCATTTGAAGATAAAGCTTCTACCTTTTTGTGGCACGGTTCACTTAGTTTCAAAAGTAAATGATGGTGAAATGCAGTGGATGAAAAATTAGTCTGAGATCCTGAAAACGGGTCTGAAGAAATCAAAAATTATTTATGTCCAGATATAAGCAAAGGGGGCAGGTGGTTCCACTACCTGCATTGATTGCAAACAAATGGCCATACTACTGTTAGAGAAGGCTATAGTATTGGGCCCTCTTGTACAAAGACGAGGGAATTTAATCCAGGTACTTCTTAGTCCGTAAAATGAGTTCAGGCCCATCATGAGCTCTCCTTAGCCAACAACTGGGCCAAGCAAGTGAAATTTTGTATGCTGACTCTCTATCAAATATTCTTTCAAATCAAACTTGAAGATTTGATGTGGGCGGTGGTTTCCAAGATGTATACTCTTGCATTTAATTTGCACAAAAAAAAAAAAGCAAGTTCCTGAGATTCGTAGTGGCGAAATCACACCTTTATAATCCTACCCTTTGGCCAGAAGTCTGCTTGAGTCCTCTCCAAGTATACGGCTGGTGCAGCAAACCCACAAAAGTAAAAAATCTTTGTATAGACCTGGATTGACGACTGGTTTAGCACTGGATACAAACCAAGAATGTGTTTCCTACATTCCGCGTACAGATATTTTTTCTTTATTTTAATTACTTCTATCACAACAAATACAATATTGAAGATACAAAATAAGTGAAATGCTCACAATCTATGCACCTGTATGGTATGGCTTGCTGACGACACTCCAACATTATATAACACTACATCTGTATATAGCATCTCAAGGAGTAAGGTGCACATTACATCCTAATGAGAGTACAGGTTTTAGCAAAATCGCTACATTTGAGTGTCCTCGATAGGCCCTGATATGCTACAGATTCTAGTGTATTGGATGTTATTCGAGAATCCATCTCTGACTTTTTGCCGTGACCTCAGTGTCCCTCTGGTTCTAATCCGTGGACCCGGGCCAAACGGCTGTTTTGTCCGAAAGTTCACTCTCCATGGGTATTGGACATCAAGAAGCTTTTTGGTGTATTATCTCTAGGTCGAGACATTGGTGGCATAAGTTCAGCGTAGAGTTCCAAGTTGTTCGTATATTGGAGAGTCCATCCATTGTTTGTACTTAGGGGATCTGCTCCTGCCCCACCAGCAGGGAACCAGTTTCTTAGCCAGCAGCAACTCGAGGGCTAAATAGTGTCTATATGTAAAAGGAATCTTTCATACCCATCCCAGCACCTCAACTCACGGATCTTGAGGTACATCCTGTCCTATCATAGTGGATAACGCCGCAAGGGCCTCTGCCAGTAAGATTGTATGTTACAGGAGGACCATGCTAAGTGTAGGAAGTCCACACCCATCTCTACACATCTGGCACATTTCAAATCCTTCCACAAGCCAAATCCTTGTACGGTTTTGGGGATGTAGTATGACCGCTGTAAAACCTTATAATGAACCTTGAAATGAGTTGAGGTCCTTAATGCCATCTCCTTAGCCAACAACTGGGCCAAACGAGCTTTTTTTATGCAGACTCTATCAAGTATTCTTCTAAATCAAACTTGAAGATTTGATGTGGGCAGTGGTTTCCAAGATGTATACTCATCCCACTAATACATCATTCCAGTTTCTGCACAGCAAAGCTTCCATGGCACCTCCAAACTTATTTCTTCCTCCCAGCAGGACCTCGCTTTCTGTTCCAGACTAGGAGTTTCCTCTAGCGCTGCATGGTGATCAGTCGTTTGGTAGAGGTTGCAGAGATTTGTTAGGTGAGAATTGTTATAATAACCACAAACAAGAGAGGGAGTGAAGAGGTTTGGTAAGCTGTGGACTCAGCCTCCGCTATAAATTGCGAAAAAAACAAAGTCCACACTTCATTCATAGAAAATGCTGTCCGTCCAGAATCGATTCTAAAGTGAGTGTTGGAAGACAATGAGTTTTCCTAAAAGTGTAGAGAAAAACTAAATGTTTTGTTAAAATAACCCTCACCCACCAAAAGGTCCCTTGGTGGCATGCTTCATCATCGGGTTCTTACCGCCCGCTGCGGGACGGGGCGTGCTGCGACTGACGGAGACGTGGGAGCACTTGTTTTTGAGGTGATTCTATATGTTGGTGTGAGAGTGGAAGAGTCAGAGGCAATGTAGTGAGTTAAAAAATACCTGGCTGCGTGGAAACTAAACTATAATACTCCCTGTAGCTGGTATTAGTAAAAAGTGGGAGAGGAGGAATGTATGCTGTAATGGGCTGTTTCCTCCCTGGTCTAAATGTTTCAAAGCCTTCCCCTCTGCTTTTCTTCAGGACCAAAGTGGTTGATCCCTAAACCACTGTAAAGAAACCTATGTGGTCTGCCTGATCAATGTCAGTCTAGTGTGCATATTGTAAAATATGCAATCATACAATACCTAATTGGTATATTCCTGTAAATTAATACTTTTGGAGCTAAACTAAGCCCCATGAGCTTAAACACTGGAGAAGAGGAGCGCTTGTAGTCAATCGCCAAAGCTGCTCTCACCCAAGCAATGCCTACCCGTGGCTCCGATGAACCAAATCCTCCCGTGTTTAAGCTCATGGGGCATTAGTTTAGCACCAAAAGTATTAATTTACAGGAATATACCAATTGGGTATTGTACGATTGCATGTTTTGCAATATGCACTCTAGACTCTGACATTGATCTGGCAGACCACATAGGTTTCTTGTAGAGTGGTTTAGGGATCAACCACTTTGGTCCTGAAGAAAAGCCGAAGGGAAGGCTTTGAAACATGTAGACCAGGGAGGAGACAGCCCATTATAGCATACATTCCTCCTCTCCCCCTTTTTAGGTCGAGCCTAATCAGCGCTCAAGCGCTGCTTAGGATCTGACCTTTTGGAATCGGTCTGTACTTTTTGGAAAACTCGTGCATGTACTGCACTGTTTCCAATGAGTACTCGTGCATGTAAGGCATCCACCTTGCGGGAGCGAGCAGCTGTGCCATCTGTTTCCAATTATCGCGCCCGCGCTTGTTAATTGGAAACATATGGCGCTGCAAGGTAGATGCCATACATGCACGAGTGCTTTCACTTTCTTGCCGGCTCTTTGCTTCGTGCACGTCTCCGGCACCGCCTACATTGCGTGCCGCATCACAGTTCCCATACTCAACTCACTTCAACCGCAGGGTATCACCGACGTGGACTGTGGACGCCCCCGCATTTCCATAGCGGACAAGATATCTAGTCCTAGACACGTGTCACGTTACACTTGTCGGAGCTGAGGAAAACTGGTTCACTAATCTTTTCCCCGGCCTCTGTAGAAAGTATTCAAACTACCGAGCATAAAAACCTGATGGAAGCTAAATTAATAACAAGCTATTTTAAAACAAGGTGCCCCGTGCAGTAGCCTCTGAAGGCTTCTAAAGCTTTGCGCCCTGCTTACTTTCACAGCTGGTCTTCTTGGTTCAAAGTCGCGAAATGAGGCAGCTCGTTTTGCAGGCAATGTTACCCGGGACGGGTTGACGTTTGAAGACAGGGGAGAGAAATATAACTTTACGTAAGAGTGGCCGCGCGCCAAGGGCAGAGTGCACGAGAGCCGGGGCTCTCTCACTTTACACACATTGCTGGGCAGTCGGCCTCTAATACTTACGTTCTCTTCCACGGGCAACTTACACCATGCTAATCCAATCATCGACAATTCTGCATTTCTCACAAAAATACCCCAGAGGCAGCATTCACATACATTGTTTACACAGCACTGTGTATTCTGCAACGACCAACTATGCTTTTACCTTGTTGCAAATCCATTGTCTATTTTTTTTCTTTACATGCAGGACATGCTACTCTCTTTTCAGTACACTTTAATGGACAGAATACAACAATCTCGTAAATTGTGTAAATCTTAAAACAGAACAGCGCTATCATTTGCGACCCTTCCTTCTCTCGGTGATCTTACCAGGTGGCACAGGAACAACCGCGTCAGCTGTTTGTGCAAGCCCAGCTTCTGGCAAGCTTTTTTTTTTTCTTTAAAGAAACAGCAGCAGAAATCAGCCATACAGCAACATATTCCAATGACCCACAGAGAGTGTTGGTTTAACGGTGCCAAGACATTTAACTAAATACAATTTTTAACCCTTTCGCTGTTACTGTCTGATTCAACGCTAACAGATGACACGCAAATGTGTGGTATGGAAAAGGTAATATCACCGATTAAAAAAAAACAAAAAAAAAAACTGGGGTTACCCGAATTTAGTAAAGTGACAAAAGCAACAAGCACAGAACTGACTAGCCTTGGCATAGCCAATAGGTCTCGCCTTTGGGACCTTATAAGTGTTTAGTTATCCAGCACAATATCCTTGGTGCAACAACATCAACTGTTGCTTGGCTAAACACTTATAAGGTCCCAAAGGCGAGACCTATTGGCTATGCCAATGCTTGTTACTAATACCAGCTACAGGGAGTATTAAAGTTTAGTTTCCACGCAGCCAGGTATTTTTTAACTCGCTACATTGCCTCTGACCCTTCCACTCTCACACCAACACATAGAATCACCTCACAAACATGTGCTCCCACGTCTCCGTCGGTCACCGCACGCTCCGTCCCGCAGCGGGCGGAAAGAACCCGATGATGAAGCATGCCACCAAGGGACCTTTTGGTGGGTGAGGTTTATTTTAACAAAACATTTTGTTTTCCTATAGACTTTTAGGAAAACTCATTGTCTTTTAACACTCAATTTAGAACCTATTCTGGAAGGATAGCGTTTTCTATGAATGAAGTGTGGACTTTCTTTGTTCTTTCGAGAATTGTTATAATACAGGACAGGAAGTGGGTTCATTAAGATGTATGGTAAACACTTCAAGCGTAAGACAGTGGTGTGGAAATATAAAGAGGGGGCGAATGATTGATTGTAGAGTCGATTGCTACTAATACAGCAGGCTGTTGGTGAACAATATGCTTTGTCACCTACAAAATTCACCTACTTCGCCCTGGGCAAAGTTGTGCTAGTCATTGCTCTTTCTTTTCTTCAAAAGCATTGTCTGATTTGCACAATAGTCTATGACCCTAATCTTTCTCAGCTTGGGTGTTGGTTTCTCAGATTTAAGCTGCACAGAACCAAATCTTTCTGTTTTTATGATCTTTGTTACTTGGTGGACTTTCCTCTGACATATTTCTGGCTAGATGGATTGACAATTTAACTTTCTGTTTGACTTCGGGCATATATTTGTATGAAGGATGTAATTGTAACATTTCCTCCTTATTCTGTTTTCTTCAGACTGACAAACACACTTTTTTTGTGAGTGACCTTGGAAAGATTGTGAAGAAACACAACCAGTGGCAAAATGTTGCGGCACATATAAAGCCGTTCTATACTGTAAAATGCAATTCAGCTCCAGTTGTACTTGAAATCATTGCAGCTCTTGGGACTGGATTTTCGTGCATTAGTAAAGTGAGTAATCTTGTTTTATAAAATATTATTTACTATCCATTTGCTTATTGGTCCTAACTTACATTGATAAAAAAAATGCTGTTTTTTCCGGTCTGTGTATTTTTTTGCACGCAAACTACTTTAACATTTCTATTGCCCTGTGAGATGCAAAATAGATCTTGAGTATGACTTTTTTTTTTTTTTTTTAAAGACCAATCTATTTTGTGTACATCCAGGATCTAAAGTACAGTGTGTGTGTTTGTGTGTGTATAGTTATATATCTGCTTTGTAATATGTTGAGAAATATATATTGTTCTGGAGAATACCTAAAATAAAACAAGACTAAGCATATATGTGGAGTGCTAGTATTTAAAAGTAAAATAACCTAGCAGATACAGTAATGTCTTGTAAGTTTTCAGATACTTTTGTGATGGATCCTCTAAGAGAGAGGTCCACTAAAAGTATAGTTTCTCAAGCGCTGACACGCACGGTTAAAAGCTTTGGGGGGGGGGGGGGCCCTAAAAGCAAGCGGACCTGTAGAAAGGTGGACTCTCCTGGTGAGAAACCAGTATGTTAATGTTTAAATATGGTGACAAAGCCTTGGATGGTGAACACAATGATGTTCTAAGTGTTGTAACTGCAACAAATGATTGACGGAATGCTGAATGATTCAAATATTCTCCCCCAGTCAAGAGATCTGGGTTAAATCCATTGTTCTTTTGCCCACTACGCCACCCCAGTTTGGACCCAGCCATATGCAAATCAGTCTTGTCCCTGTGCCTCATGGGAACAGTCCAGACCGAACTGCCAAGCCAGGTCCTCCCTGGACCGGAAACAAGCATCCTGGGACCAGTTTCGGGGTATGTCACCCTTCATCAGCCAGGCTAGCTTGAATCCAGTGGCACAGTGAGCAAGGGACCCACGCCTGGGCATACCCATCCCACTTAGGGCAAAAAGTGTAACTGCAACAAATGATGGACGGAATGCTGAATGATTCAAACATTCTCCCCCAGTCGAGATCTGGGTTAAATCCATCGTTCGTGTTGTACCATCATGACCGAATTATCACAATATACATTGGTGAATTAGTGTATGGAACTGGAGTAATCATATTCTAGGTTGAAAAGGTTTATTGTAAGAAGTTGGCTGAAGTAATTGGCAATTGATTTTTTATTTTTATCTTTTTGCACCCAGAAGAATTTGGTTAGAAGTTAGTGGATGAACAATTTGGCAACATAGTTTGTTGAGTGACCCTGTAATGCTTTATGGGCAAGGAAAAGGATTTTTAAATGTGGTCTGCTTACCGTGAGCCAGTGAAGGCAATTCACTGATTGGCAATATGTGGTGGCTTTCAAGGCCAAGCAGACAGCATAGTTTGAGGTTCCTTGGAGTATAGAAAGTGATTTGGGAACCTCATGTAAATGCTATTGCAATAATCCATGTGGGACATGCCCACAAGAAGCATTTGTTCCTGTGGAAAAGTACTTGTTAGTATTAATAATATTATGCACAATCGCAATGATTATGGGTTATGTGGATGTCGGAAAGAAAGGAGACCCAGAACACTTCCGTTTGTGTTTGTAATGAATTTTTGTTTTTATAAAGAATATACAAATATATACATAAAGCAAACAATTTCAAGTAGTGCTTCGTGTCCCCAGTGTGAATGGAACCAAAAACAAAAACTAGTGATTTTGTGACACATAAAAAAATTAAACTCGGTTTCCATCATTTTGAAAGGCGACCATCTGTTATTTTATATTAGTCACAGCCATGTATACAATAATCATAGCTGTTCACAATGGTTCGCTTAACACAGTTGTCGACGACGTTTCGACCCTACAAGGGATATGGGGTCTCTTCAGGACCTACGGATATAGGGACATACTGGACCCAGCCGGGTACCCAGTGTGAGAAAACGGGGTGAAGGGCTGGCAACCACGGATAAGCACAGCAGGGCAATTGCTATTGTGTAAAAGCAGGACTTCCCTGTAAATTAATTGTAAAATTTCTCTCGTCTGAATGAATCAGCAGAATGTGGAAAGCATGCCTTGCGCTATGCTGAATCCACACAGGGCGCCTGCTCTGACCGCATCATCGCACCAGAGGCCCTTGGAGCTTGGGCCATTTCCCACGCCAGTGATCAAGGTTAAGAATTTGGGAGTCAACCAGGTTACCTCTCTTTCTTTCTACACGCTAAAGCTTTTGAGAAAGATCCTCCCATTTATTCCAGCTGAGCTACGTAAACTGGTGGTCTCTGCACTCGTTCTGTCAAGAGACGACTACTGTAACGGGCTTTTTAACAATCTTCGGAAAAAGTGCCTGTCTAAGCTGCAGGTTGTGCAGAATGCAGCGGCTCGGCTCCTGCTGAACATTCCAAGATACAAATCTGTGTCAAAGGTGCTCAAGGATCTACATTGGCTGCCAATAAAAAGACGTATAGAGTTTAAGGCTCTATGCACTGTTTTTAAGGCCACACAGGACATAGGACCAGGTTTTTAGGTCGAGCCTCGAGTAGCGCGCCAGCGCTGCTCTGGCGAGACTTTAAGTAAGGGGGTTTCAGAAGCTGACCACACGCTCGTGCGTCGTGGCCTTTTTCGGGCGGTTACGCGCGCAGGGCCGACATCTGTTTCCCATTATCGTGCCCAGACGCGTGCGCGATAATTGGAAACATATGCCGGCCGTGCGGGGAAAAGGCCATGACGCACGAGCGTCTGGTCAGCTGAGCAGGCTGCCGCACTCGCTCGCACCCGCTCCTCTTGTCTCATTAGCATCTGTCCTACATCGTAATTGTCAGAGATGATGTCTTTAGTCAAGGTCTAGTCTCGGTAAGCAGGTGAGTGCCCATGTAGCATTCAGTGAGCGCCTGCAATTACAGCTTTGTTTATCGTACTGCACAATCTGTTGTTTTTCATTAACATGCAGCCTTGGAATGCCTCTCTCAGCTGGAATTCACCTGAGGGGCCCGTCCGTGCCCGAGATTGATCCTATCTGGCGCTGCTGTGAAGGAGGTGTGCCTGCAGCCAGCTGTGATAGATTGGTTATGCAGGCAGAGCGCGAGACCAGCCCCAAAATTGCAGGCGCCACACATTTATAAAGATTCTCTCCCTCCCTTTTCTATCGGCGCATGCCCATAATGATGCACGGGCACGTTTCTAAATAAGGTGATCATCTCCTTCCAGTTCATTACCTACAGTATTTCCAGTCATGGACTATGTTGTGATAGCCGGATGCATCCTGGGAGTTGTAGTTTTTTTTAGCTTCTTTAGCACGAATTGGACTAAAGCACCTGAAATGAATGATTTGTAAGGGAAATGTTCAGGACTTGAGACAGTGTGAGTTAAGTGCTCAACCTATTTCAAAATGATGGAACATCAGAGCTGGTGCAGCCAGAATCCACCCCTAGACCAAAATATTGCCTGTGTTTACAAACGAATGTTTCATAGAAATGCATCTTGCTTGGATTTGTTTCGTGCTCTTCAGAGCCTTACTAATTAAGCGTTGGTGCCAATGATGGATAAAGATACAGACTGGCCTGCCACCCCTTCTCCGCAAACAACAAGAAGAGCATAACACATCTCACTGCACCACGGTGATGCAAAGTTGTTATTAAGCACGCGGAGTCTCAAAAAGATGCCAGCTCTTGGCCTACCTGTTCTTGCGGGTAGTGATCGCAGTATGCCACAGAATTGTAGGAGGACATTTTACTAATGTGACATTAGTAATGTCGCACAACCCCACAATACCATAGAAGAAAGCTGATGGAAAAATTCCCATTTAAATCTTGCCCGGGTCACTGCATTTGCATGCTGAAGTTGTTTGCAACAGCATTGGGAACCTCGGCCACTGATCTGTGTGTTACTTTTACTGATGCGACCTTCAACCTCCAATCACACAGATCCCATTGTTAACCAACCAAGAGATGGTTACCCTCACAGCTTTGAAAACATGTGCCATCCTGACCTTTTTTTTTATTTGTCTAGCTTGCCTTCTTTTGCCATTGGATTTCGAATGTGTGTGAATCACAAAAGAAAAACATATTCACAGAGCAATACTGTACCCGATCTTACGGTTACAGCACAGAGAGAGAGGTCTTGCGAAGTCGTAAGTGGCACTGACACGACTGGTTTGTCATTTAAAAAAAAAACATCATAAGTGAGATATACTTCCACACTCTAGACTCTTTTCCTGAGAAAGATAGAATTACAGCTTTTATCTTTGAAATTCTGGTGCTTCCAGGAGGATGCTGACCTTGCTCTGAAGGGGATTGCTCGATGGAGATGGTCAGCTCTGTGCAAGTATAAGGGGGTTCCCCACATCATTGTTTTTTGAAGGATGCAGGCTAGTTTAAAGTTGCCCCTTCTATTGGGGGTGGGAGGTGCATATCAGAGGGATCATGTTAGGGGAGATGTGGTCAAACGCTCTTGTGGCTGGCCAGGCAGGTGCACAGGAAGCTGCTTTGAGGGGATCACGATGCAATTAGGGAATTCTTATTAGGAGAGAGTATAAAAAAGTCATGCGATTCAATTACCAGATTAAAATCTGTTTGTGGATAAATGTTTAACTCCACAGAGGAATCTGTGTTGAAATTGTGCCCCCTTCGACATTGCATTAATGTGCTCTTGAAGGTCAAGTTGTTTTTGTAAGTGGAAGCTAAGAGGTGAATTCATTTTATTCCGCATTTTAAATTGAAGTGGTTTACATGTAGGGAGAGGAGTTGGCCTAAGGCTAGGGCGGTCGACCTAGAATCTGGGGAACTGGGTTCGAGTCTCGGCAACGACGCTGAACATCCTGTGATTCTGGGCAAATCACTATATCTCCCCGTGCCTAACAAAACAAGCATTGGCATAGCCAATAGGTCTCGCTTTTGGGACCTTATAAGTATTTAGTTATGCAGCACAATATCCTTGGTGCAATAACATCAACTGTTGCATGGCTAAAAACTTATAAGGTCCCAAAAGCGAGACCTATTGGCTAATCCAATGCTTGTTTAAAGAGGAACTTGTTACCCTATATTCCAGTCCGTTGTCTCCGCTCATCCTCTGCCCATGATTTGATTGTTCCCAGGGTAAAAAAATGCTCCTGGGGGGGGGGGAGAAGCTTTCTGGTTGGCGCAACTAGGTTATGGAATTCTCTCCCAATAAGATTGAAACAAGAAACACATCTGTTAGCTTTTAGGAAAGCACTAAAGACATGGTTGTTCAATCTTTAAAATGTCTGCGAACCTCCTAGCTTAAATCCTGTCTCTGAGCAAGCGCCTTGACACCCTTGGGTGATTGTTTCGCGCTCTACAAATCTCCATTTCATTTCATATCTCATTTTAGAAGGACTTCCTCATTGCTGTCTTTATGGTCAGCTAGGATTATTAAGCAATTCATGAAAGGACTGTTTAGAGTATTTCAGCCAGTTAGATCTCCTCCACCTCTCTGGCAGATTAACATCGTCCTTTCACAGCTCATGAAGCACCTATTTGAGCCTTATTCATAAAGCTGATCTCAAATTTGTTTCATGGAAGGTTGCTCTACTTCTAGCATTGACTTAAGCTAGAAGAATTAGAGAAAGTCATGCTCTAACCATCCAAGTACCCTTTCTTCAATTTAGGGATGACAGAGTAGTCCTATGCACCAACCCTAAGTTCATTCCCAAAGTTCCTTTGGACTTTCATCTTAATGAGCCTCTCTTCCTCAAAACTCTTTTTCCACAACCTGCAACAGCGGAAAGAGCTCTTCATTCCCTGGATGTACAACGATGTCTCAAATTCTATCTTCAAAGAACTAAAGCTTTTTGGATATCTTAACTCTTCGTGGCCTATAGTGCTCCTCAAAGGCTATCCTCTATCCAAACAGAGTATTACCCGTTGGATCTCCAGTGCCATTCAATACTGCCATGAAGCTGCAGGGAAGCCTCTCTGGGCGCCAGTGCGTGTCCATCCTACAAGAGCGGTTTCAACATCATCCCCTCAATTTGGTGGAGAACCCATCCAGGACATCTGCCGAGATGCTACCTGGAAGAGTACCCACACCTTTACCACGCATTACTGCTTGGACTCCACGGTTTGCAGTGATAAAGCCGTGGGCCAAGCGGTGCTGAGGAACCTTGTTCATGGACGGTGACCTTTCTCCTTCAGCCCTCCTTCCTTTCTTCTTTAAACTGCGTGCATTTGTTCCTCCGTGATGTATATCTTTTCCTCTTATTTCCTATCCTTTTGTACAGGATTTGGTCTTTTTCGCTTTTCTCTCATTTTCAACTTTTTTGCATTTGCTACCAATTAAAAAGCTCATAATTGTGCTACATGTTTTAATTCTAATCTTCCAAGAACGAATTCAAGGGAGCTAAACAGTTGTCAAAAAATGTGCTTGCAACGGCTAGCTAATTGGATTCAAGTATGTGAATCTATCAAAGTTCCAATAATGGAGTAAGAAAATAAGTTACCTGTAACTATAGTTCTCCAGTGTTTGAATCTGTCATAGATTCACATGCAACCCACCCTCCTCCCCTGAGAAGCTCACCCTTTGGGCCTTCGCAGGTGTATCTCCTACACTAGTGATGTGAAAATCTGAGGTTCTGGGGTTTATCTTAGGAGTGTACTAGAGGGTAGGGTATGCTGATTGGTTGAAACCTGTGTTTGGTCTTTTGCAAAACAGCTATGATATGTTAAACTGAAATGGGCCTAGGCCTTTTTTCTAGTTTTTTAACTTTGCATTGCGATTTTGATTTACCGGGGACTCATCTCGACAACGAGGAATGATTCAAGCATGTGAATCTATGAAAGATTCCAATGCTGGAACTATAGATACAGGTAAGTAACTTATTTTCTTGCCTTGCTCAGACCTTTCTTTTTACCATTTTTAATCAGGCACTCTGCCTTCTGAACTACTATGGCTTGCCTAAGGGGGTGACTTACAGGTATTAACATTTACATGTCCTGACAGTGAAAACTTGATTGTTTTTTCACTGTAGCAAGGCCAGTGGCCCCATTGGTCAAGATGGGGTTTCATTAGCTTTAGCACTAAGTGCTAACTTCTTTTTGAAACCACCAAACATAATATTTCAAAGTATCAAATTATTGTCACATTAAACCCGACTTAATGCTGAGGTAAGATTTAAAGTAACTTTTGAACAGATGTGACTTTGGAAAGTCAGCCCTTGGTTGCTCAAACCACCAGTAGCGTTTCTGGCCTATCTGCAGCAGTTTACACTGGAGACATGCTGTAACCCTGTGGAGGTAGACAAGCTGGCATCTCCTCTGAAGGGGTAAACCTGTTGCAGATCTGGTTTTCCAGGAGCGGTATCTATTTATTTGTACTGGACACACCTCCGTGGTGTATCCAGATCTCTGTCCTAGAGAAGGGTCTCAACATCTTGGATTTGTGTAGAGAGATGCTCTGAAATTGGCATAAAAGTTGCATCCCTGGCACTCGGTATTGTGATCACTACTGGACTGGAAGGAAGACTGAAGGATGCCGTGCTGTTCTCTGGACCTAGCAAAGAGAGGCTGCACCAAAGTCTGGACTTTGCCTGCTGTACCCACCAGTGGAAAAGAACTCCAATGGTGCCAGGACTGAAGAGGTAATCCAAGTGCTAGTTGGTTAGCCCCCTGTTCAGCACCAGGGGCGCACAAGCTGGAAGAAGCCTGCACACTTGAGAACCCAGTTGCCCAGGAAGGCGTGTCACTGCTGGATGGTGAAGTCCCTGCTGGGACACCAAGTCCTGACCTGCTCGAGGTGTCCCCAAGCCCGTGGCACCCGTGGCCAACGTCTAAGTGGACTCTGGTTGCCCACCAAGAAAGAGAAATTTCCCTGCAATCAACTGCTGGAGACTGCTGGAACCAGGAGACCAATGGACCAGGGACGACTGGATGTACACTGTACTCCACCCCTAGACCGACAGGAACCAAGACCGGAGGCCCGAGAAGCAACTGGCAGTCATGGATGCAAGGTTGGCCCCAGGAACCCTCGCCTCATCTCTGCAACATCTCCATCTTTTTCAGCATAGTCTGTACCCTCATCAGGACCACTTCGTGACTGGACCATGTTAAAAAGAGAAAAGTACACTGAGGACCATAAAACTACTGAATTCTACAGGTAACTGTCTACTCGGACCTGACTGGCTCCCTGCCCATTGTGGCTAGTCCAAGAGTTCGAACGGCGTCTTAGCCAGTTGGCTACAAACTGCTTGCAACTATGTATTGTGCCCAAAGAAAAAATTTAAGTAATTTTACTCAGACATCAAAACGACAAATCTATCGGCTGGTTATTTCAAGCTAAAAATAAATTCTATAGTTATAAATTGGCGTTAAATCTGGGTTTAATCCAATGTTCTTTTGCTCACTATGCCACCCCAGTTTGGACCCAGCCATATGCAAATCAGTCTTGACCCTGCTCGCCATGGGAACAGTCGAGCCTGAACTGCCAGACCAGGTCCTCCCTGGACCGGAAACCAGCATCCTGGGACCGGGACCGATTTAGGGGCCTGGCAGTTTGGGCTGGACGGTTCCCATGGGGAGCAGGGTCAAGACTGATTAGCATATGGCTGGGTATACACTGCAATGACACTTTGTGCAAAAAAAGATGTCTTTAGGCCATGATCTCTGTACTGGGGGTGAATGTTTGACATTGTTCAGCATTTCGTCCATCAATTGTTCTTTTTGAATTGGTCAGCCTGAGTGTGGTTATGCCCAGACGTGGGTCCCGTGCTCACCATGCCACTGGATTCAAGCTAGCCTGGCTGATGAGGGGTGTTACCCCGAAACCGGTCCCAGGATGCTTGTTTCAAGTCCAGGGAGGACCTGGCCTGACAGTTCAGGCTGGACGGTTCCCATGGGGAGCAGGGTCGAGACTGATTTGCATATAACTGGGTTTAAACTGGATTGGCATGGTGGGCAAAAAAAGATAGATTTAGGCCATGATCTCTGTACTGGGGGTGAATGTTTGACATTGTTCAGCGTTCCGTCCATCAGTTGTTATTTTTGGATATGTTAGTTTTGGCGAAAGAAAAATTCCTCACGCCAGCCACTGTGAAATTACCAACTCCATGCCCGCTGAAAAAGTGCAAGGCTCCTCAACTGGACCTAGTTTTCTTGAAAGTATATCCCAAGCTGGACTCTTAAATTTCCTTGACTGTCATAAGCAGGCAGGCAGGTGCCTGCTCCCGAAATTACCTCTCCACCTGACAGAGCAAAATAATGGGTGTGTCTTGTTAGAAGATGTAAACCGGCACAGCTCTAAAAACTGCCTCTACTGCTACCCTTGCAGGTGTTTAAGGCAGGGAGATCTTGGATGGTCTCAGATACTTCGCTGATGACCTACAAGGCATCATAGGCAGGACTTAGAGATGGAATGCAAAGGCTCTCTTGTATTCATATAGGTTATCCAGTATTGGTATCTTTCATAGATTCACATGCCTGAATCATTCCCCGTCGTCGAGATGGGAGCCCCACAGTAACGTAATAAAGCAGTATTTAAATAATGCCATAGGCTATAATGGCCCTGAGCCATGTTTTACATAGCCTATCTGTCTTTTTTTATTAAAAAGGACTAAATGTTGAATGCAGCCAATCAGCTGCTAGCACCCTCTAGGACTCTCCCAGCAGAGGCATTCCCCTCAGATTTTCACTGCACGTCTTGTGTGAAGGGCGTCTCCCTGAGTTCTACTCAGTTTTCTTCTACAAACCTCTGGAATTTATTCCTGAGATCTTTTTCTTCATTATGTATGATAAAAAAAGGGCCTCTTCCGTCCCTGCAAGACTTGTGGCAAGAAAAGGGTTCATGTGGATGATCCTCACAAGGACTGCATTTATTGCCTCCACCCAGCCCAATGGTATGGCAGTGCAAAATCTGTCGCACCTTCTCTTAAACTCTTAAGAGATTGAGAGGGGTGGCTGCTGTCCACTAAGCACCAGAAATCATCTGAAGTGGACAGTGATGGATCATTCAGGTCTCCCAAGAGAGCCAGATCTTATGAGGAAGACTGGAGAGGGCAGGAAACACCTCAAACCCTCCCCAGAGAGCAAGAGCTCAAAAAATGAGAAACATCCAAAAGTCTCCTCAGAGCCTTCATCTTCAGTCTCCTCTACTCCTGTGAGAAAAGAAACCTCATAGAGCCTCTTCTTCTGACAAGTTCAGGGCCTAAAAATCGTCATCTACGTCACCGCGGGCGACAACCCATAGATCATCATCATAGACGCCGAGTAACACAGTGACATCGTCTGCTCCGTTGACGACTGCAGCCATCTCCGGCCCCATACTGTAGACGAGAATCTCACTGTCGCAATCGTCTACGTCTATCCCATCAACGTCTGTGCCGTCGACGAAGGCTCCGTTGGTGAAGTCGAGGAAGACACCGTTGACAACCCTCCCGTCGTCTATGCTGACCACACTGTCGACTGCAACGCTGGCTGAAACAGCATCGTCGACGACTGCCATTCCATCATCGGTGGCCATGATACCGTCGACACCACCGTCGACTATGATAAAGGTGTCAAAGACATTTTTCATCCGGAGCTGTCGACATTCAGCAAGATCTCCCATTTTCCGCCTCCTCACCTTTTGGACCTACATGAGTCGGATGAGGATAGATTATACGGAGTTGCGCATAGTCCATGCGAATTACATTTAAAGTGCCAGGAAGAGGACGAAGAGCAGCAATACTGTCAGCCATATCTGGCGCCGCCGCGTCATCGGATGAGGAGAGAGGAGGGTGAGATCCCAGATCCTACACCTGCAGATCCTTGTGAAGATTACATTATTCCCAAGCCCTCTTCTCTCACACCATCAAGCGGATTTGTCTCCAGAGGACATAGGGGGTTTCCACAAGTTAATGGAGAGGGCTTCCAACCGATTCCATCTCCCCATGGCTGTGAAACATACAGACTGCTTCCTGTATGATTTTAAGGTGGAGGCTAGGAACTCCATTTGGATAATCCCGATCATTGACTACATTTGGTAAAGGGAGTGAAAATAATAAACTCCGGCCACATACCACCAGTACTCTCTCGCATAGACAAAGTTCAGAGCCCCAGAAGATTCCCCTTCCTGCCTGACTGGCCACCCTAGGCCGTATTCTTTTATTTCTTAGGCGGCACAAAGAAGATCAAAGAACCCTAGCCACCGCAATCTCATCTCCCCCCCCTTGATAAGGAAGGGCGTAGGCTAGACATGGGGAAGCATTTCTCCACCATGGCTGTGGCTGCAACTACCATCAAAGTGGCCAATGCTTTGGCTAGCATTGCCCGTTATGATCGACAGATGTTGTCGGACATGGTGTCCTTGCTAGACCTCATCCCTGAAGACCAGAAGCAGGAAGCTAGAAAAATCCTTTTGGAGGGAGAGCAGGCAGCCTGAGACAATCGACTGTGCTATGGACATAGCCAACGTGGGATTTTGCCAGCTGGCAAGTGCAGCACACTTGAGGCGCCAGGGATGGTTGAAAGCCACCATTTTTAGACTGGAAGTCCAGACAAAGATCCTGGATATGGCGTTTGCTGGGGACGCTTTGTTTGGTAAACATATCGACGAGACGCTACTATCCATCAAGACTGATACTGATGCAGCAAAATATTTAGGCTCCCTCAAGTACAGAAAAACGCCTTTTAGAGTAGCAAAAGGACGAGGTTTTGCCACCTACAAAGGCAATTACCAGAGGGCTCAACAATACCAACCATATCAGCCACAATACAGGCAAACCTATCAACCTGCCAGCTACCGTCAGTCTTCTACGGCTGGTTTCTCTCGTCAAGGGGGCTGAAAGAAAACATCAACCCAAGGCAGAGATAACGGGAGAAAACGATGATCTGAGCAGGGTACCAGCTTCTCCCTCCCTTTCCCCTCCCGTGGGTGCAAAGATCTTCAGTTTCTTTCTGCGGTGGGAGAATATAACAGCGGACCGATGGGTACTGGACTTGATTGCCTTCGGTTATACTCTGGAGTTCGTAGAGATACCACCAACTACTCTACCCAGGGGAGCCCCTCCCCCCCTCGTCATCACTTATTGCACAGAGGCAAAAATCATGCTCTCAAAAACAGCGATCAGGGAAGTTTCAACTCTACAAAGGGGTCAGTGTTTATATTCCTGTTTTTTCTTAATTATGAATAAGTCTGGAATGGAGACCGATTTTGGTTCTCAGAAAGTTAAACAAGTTTCTGAGAACATTCAGGATGGTAACTTTGGCCGAGATCTTACGCCGTCTCAACAAAGACTTCATGACCTTCCTCGATTTCAAAGACGCATACTTCCAAATCCCCATCCATTGGAAGCATCAAATTCCTCAAGTTCACGGTAGCTGGTACCCACTACCAATTCAAAGTCCTTCCCTTCTGCCTCAAATCAGCGCCCAGAGTATTTACAAAGTGCCTCGTGCCGGTTGCCGCAGTTTTACGTTCTCGAGGTCACCAAGTATTCCCCTACTTTGTCGACTGGCTGCTAAAGGCAACAACAGCAAAGCAAACTACCAAAACCATGAACGCTTGTCATTAACTGTTCAGCAAGCTGGGGTTGACAGTGAACATTGCAAAGTCTTCATTTATTCCCAATTAAATAACGTTTCTGGGAGCCAGGTTGGACACAGTCCAATACAAAGCATTCTTGTCGGAAGAACGCCAGATCAGTCTACGACAAATGGCTTTGGCCATTTAAAAAAGAAAGTCAGTTTCTGTAAGGAAATACAAATCGCTCCTGGGAATGTGCTCATCAGTGATAGACCTAGAGCCCTTGGCCAGACTCTGGATGAGACCTCTCCAAGAGGAACTTCGAAAACAATGGCTACACAATTGGGATCCTTCAAGACCTCATTCGAGTTACCCTGGCCATGAAAACGGCAATGCAATGGTGGTACCACACCCCAAACCTTTCGAAAGGGCTCACTTTCATGCAAGGGATACCAGACTATATTCTGATAACTGATTCCTCTATGGAAGGCTGTGGAGGTCAATTGCAGTACCTTCAAATTCAAGGCAAATGGTCCAATTCCCAAAAACTAAGCCACATCAACAGCCTGGAGTTGAAGGCTATATTCCTTTCTTTACAAGCCTTTCTACCAAGGATGCATATAAAACAATGTCTCAACCGGTAGTCATTCACAAGGCAATTTTAAATAAGATGATTTATCAAAAGAAAGGGAGACCCAAAGAAATTTGCAGGAAAATGTTCTTATTTACAAGTAGTTGTAACAGCACTACAGTACATTAATGTAGAAGTAACCTTAAGTGGGTTGTGCACTAGACGTACTTGAGTCCGCAAGAGGTGGTGGTATATATTTGTAAAATATGTATATATCAAAACAGTAGGCACAGTTATAGCCTTTAAGGTGCCTCTTGTATTTCCTCAAACCTTTAGGGTTCACTAGGTTTTAGAAGTCGCACACCATCCACAACAGAAAAGATTAAAATTGGAGGTGACTGCTTGCTACTCTGATTCAGGCATGTGAATCTATGAAAGATGTCCCAATACTGGATAAGAAAATGAGTTGAATGATACCAATACTGGATAACCATAGTTAGAAGTAAGTAACTTATTTTCTTATTAGTGTTGCTGCAGACTCAGTGGCGTAGGTACAGTCTGGTTACTGCTATGGGATCACCCTGCATAGTTCATCCTTGTTGGACCTCGGTACCCTGAAAGCTGATGCACACCTCAACATACTCAAATGTTATTTAGCTCATCGTTATTCAGTCATTACACTAAAAGAAATGGTGGGGATGAAGAAAAAAGCGGAGACCCTTTGGGCTGGGGGTGTTGGAATTAAATGTGGTCTTGACCTTAATCGGATAAACTGACTGTCTGAGCCACAGAGTGACAGGATTTGTGACCTGCAAAACAGCCTTCCTGAAGGCAAATAGCTACCAAACGAATCTGCACGCTTCTGAATCCTTCCTCAAAATAGCCTTGCATACACGATCAGAAGGTCCAGGTTGTCTTTTCAAAAGTTCTTGTTTTCTCTTACTGGGAAACGATTATTACTCCAGTATTGGAACTTTCATAGATTCCCATGCTTGTATCATTCCCCGTCGTCGGAATGGGAGTCCCCGGTATACATAAAATAGCAATAGAAACCATTGCCAAAACAGAAACTAGGCCCATTCTAGTTTTGTAACATATCCACCTCCTTTTGTAAAAGAGACCAAAACAAAATGAACAACCAATTAGATCAGCCTCACCCCTTAGAACCCTCCTGAGAGAAGCCCAGAGCCTTAGATTTTCTACCGCACGTTGTGCTAGGGAGTCTCCACTGGGCTCTGCTCAGTTTTTTCCTATTATCCTTAACTCTACAGTTTTTTCACCAGTTTTTTTCTCCAGGACTTGCTTGGACTTCGTGTCAAAATGTCTGACAAGGAAAAGAAAGCTCTTTTCAAAGCCTGTGCAACTTGTTCTAAGAAGAGGTTGTATGTGGAGGACAAACATAAGGATTGTATTTACTGTTTGTACCCGGACCACAAGGCAGCAGACTCTAAAATATGCCGCACTTTTTCTACAAAAACTCTGCGAGACGGTGAGGGACGTCTTTTGACCTGGCTTCAGAATCTTAAGTCAAGGAAAGAACCAGTTTCCAGTGATAGTGATGATACGGCCTCTGCAACATCTTCCAGAAGGTCTACAAAAAGGGGTAGAGTCTCCCGTTCACCTTCTGAGGAACGTCCTGGTAAGGCCTTGAAAAAGACCTCTCATAGGTCTGAGGGGCGTAGTCCTGGCGAATCTCCTCACCGAGGTGTAAAGGAGAGGGAAGGACTGTCTAAGGGAGTGATGTCTGAGAGGAAATCCAGCTCTGTTCCTCCATCTTCTCCTCCTGCGGCTCCAAAGACTTTCAAGAAGCCCTCCTCACTCTCTTCTGAGGTGAAATCAATGAAAAAAGCTCCCTCGTCGACGACGCTGTCAACGACTCAGTCGACAAAAGCAGCAACGGTACAGTCCCAGTCTTCTCTTCCATCTATGACTCGGGCGACGGGCTCGTCGACTGTGAGTTCGTCGCCGATGCTATTGCAGAGTTCCGCGTCGACGACTTCGACGCCGGTGGTGACTGTGTCGTCGTCGATGGTGCTGACGACGTCGACGAGGATGTCGACGAGGATGTCGACGATGAGGATGTCGACGACTACCACGTCGACGACTACTACGACGCAGCTGGGGTGTCGACGGTCTCGACGACCACTGCGTCGACGATATCCCTTTCTTTGTCGACGATTCTCCCATCATCGTCGTCGACGGCGGAAAAAATTACTATTTCTCTTAAAAAGTGCCAAATTACACCTGACATGACATTCCCCGGGAGGGTGACCCCTCTGCCTCCGGCACTCCTTCTGGAAGAAGAGGGATCTGAAGAAGATGATGGTCCTTTCGCCTCTGCGAATAGCCCTTCTCAATTGCACGTCAAGTGCCAGGACACGGACTCAGAGGGGGATTACGGAGAGGAGCAACAATATGATCCTTCCTCAGATTATCAAGAGGACTACCAGCAGGAGATGGTATCCATGCCTTTCTCCTTACTAGCGGACTTTCAATCTATGCTTGTGGACTATAGAAGGAGATTTGCGACGCAACCTCCAGTTCCTGTGGTGGTACCAGATATGGCTGTTCCTCCTGCTCACCCTGCTATTCCCCAATTGCCGACACCTCAACCAACACTTATGGCTCAAGACGCACCACCTGTTGTGTCTCTCGTTCACGATGACACCTCTGATGAAGACCAGGGCGCTGGCGCACTACCAGATCCTGACGCAGAGTGGGAGGACTGTCATTCCTGATCCGGCTTCTCCTACAACAGCACCTTTTGATTCCCCCCCCCCCTGCAGACATAGGGGGTTTCCATAAGTTGATGGAGAGAGCCTCAAGGAGGTTTGAGCTGCCCATGCACACGGAGCAGTCAGAATGCTTCCTCTATGATTTCAAGGAACCTTACAGGAAAATGGTTCGCTCAATTCCTATTGTTGGTCACGTCTGGGATGAGGGACTGAAAGTAATGAAGAATCCTGCTACGGTAATTCCGGTTTTACCTCGCCTTGAAAAGAAATATATAAGACTCCAGACGATAGCCCGGCCTGCTTGGTCAGTCAGCCTAAACCAGACTGTCATTTCTCAGGTGGCCCAAAGAAAATCGAGAAATCCTTCAGCTCCTCTCACAACACCTCCAGATAAAGAGGGAAGACGCCTGGATTATGCGGGCAAGAGGTTTTCTTCCATGTCCAGTCTGTTGGTCAGAGCCGCTAACGTATTGGGGATACTTGGGCGCTATGATCGCCAGATGTGGTGCGATCTTTCCCCATATCTAGACCAATTGCCTGAAGATGCGAAAAAAGAGGCTAAGAAGATTCTTCAGGAGGGAGAGGTAACATCGGCTGAAGTGATTGACTGTGCAATGGACATTGCAACGACTGCGTTCCGCTCCCTGGCGGGCGCTGCTGTCCTTCGGCGTCAAGGCTGGCTGCGGGCTACATGGTTCCGCGCTGAGGTCCAGAACAAGATCCTGGATCTTCCCTTCGACGGCGAGGCGCTTTTTGGGAAGCATATTGATGATGCTCTCCAGAACATCAAAAAAGACACGAAGACCGCAAGATCCTTAGGGACTCTGCAGTACCGCAAGGTCCCCTTCCGTGGAGCCAGAGGGAGAGGTAATGCCACATATAGAGGAGGGTACCAGCAACAACGGTATTCCTCATATGCATCGAATTCACAATCTTACCAGCCGAGTTATAACCAGCGGATAAATCAATCCTTTTCTTTCTCTCGATCGTCTAACAGATGAAAACAAGGACGCCAAGGGAGGGACGCCTCGAAGCGTCAATAACGGCTTGCTGGCTCTGTCTACTGTCCCTTCTCCTCCTGTAACATCAGTAAGAGGCAGAATCTCACATTACCTCTACAACTGGCAACGAATAACATCGGACCGTTGGTTGCTGAAGATCATTCAATGCGGCCATACTCTGGAGTTCGTCCAAGCACCACCTTCCAAGCCCCCTTGCGCCACTGTATCAAAACATCTCCGTCTTCTACGGATGGAAGTCCATCAAATGCTCCTCAAAGGAGCGATAGAACCGGTCCCCATCTCTCAGCGGGGAGAGGGTTTCTATTCCTGGTTCTTCCTGGTCCGGAAGACCTTAGAAAAGTGGCGCCCTATTCTAGTTCTGAGGGAGCTCAACACCTATCTCATCAAACAATCTTTTCGGATGGTTTCTCTGCAGGACATTCTTCGTCTTCTCAACTCGGGGGATTACATGGCCACATTGGATCTAGAGGACGCTTATTTTCACGTACCTATACATCCAGCTCACAGGAGGTTTCTTCGCTTCACAGTAGCCAAGAGCCACTTTCAGTTCAAGGTTCTACCTTTTGGACTCCGATCTGCTCCGCGGATCTTTACAAAGGTGTTAGCTCCGGTAGCAGCTTTTCTTCGAAAACATCAACATCAGGTCTTCCCTTACCTGGACGACTGGTTGCTGAAAGCTTCTACCAGACACGCGGCAAAAGAATCGGTCATAGCATGCACACGCCTGTTCGACAATCTCGGACTGACACTCAACAGAGAAAAGTCAGCTCTGTCCCTCCAGAACAGCCAGATTTCTTGGAGCCATTCTGGACACGTCCATCAGCACGGTTTTTCCGACCCTGGAGAGGCAAGAAAAACCGATGGACATGGCTGTTAAAAAGACAGTCACTTTCAGTTCGCCTCTACAAGTCCCTCCTAGGGTCCATTTCCTCCTGCATACCTCTGATCCCTCACTGCAGGTTGCGAATGCGTCCTCTCCAGGAAGAGTTGGACTTGCAGTGGCGCCAAGTCGATGGATCCTTCGACGACAAGGTCTCGGTTACCGTGGCCATGAGGAAGGCCGCATCATGGTGGACGAGCAAGGAAAACATTTCTCAGGGCCTTTCCTTCAGGATCGCCACTGCTCCTCACATAATAACTACAGACGCCTCGCTGGAGGGCTGGGGAGCAGTATTGCAAGACCTTCATGTGAGCGGTTATTGGCTACCCCAGCATCGTCTTTTGCATATAAATCTGCTGGAGCTCAGAGCGATTCGCTTGGCCTTGCAGGCTTTTCTTCCACGTATACAGCAGTCTGCAGTTCTAATACGTACAGACAATACGACGGCCATGCATTATATAAACAAGGAAGGCGGCACCAGATCTCGGCTGTTGTCACAAGAAGCCCAGACAATCTGGGAATGGGCAATCCAGCACAAGGTATCACTCCAGGCGGAACACCTTCCAGGTGTTCTCAACAAGGCAGTGGACACGCTGAGCAGACTGAAGTCGGTCAGCCACGAATGGGAACTGGACCACTCCATTCTACAGAAAGTCTTTCGCAGGTGGGGCAGGCCCCCCATAGATCTCTTTGCCACACCGGAGAACAAGAAATGCCGATTTTACGCAAGCAGGCTTCACCATCCGGGATCGTTGGGGAATGCGCTTTCGATGGCCTGGTCAGGCGCATTTGTTTACGCTTTTCCCCCCATTCCTCTGATCCCCAGACTTCTCAGGAAGCTCAAAGCGGAACCCTGCAAGATGATTCTGATGGCTCCGGCGTGGCCCCGACAGTTTTGGTTCACAGAACTGCACCTTTTCTCCCTGGACCTTCCGCTTCCATTGCAGCCGATTCCTTCGCTGCTGACGATGTCCCAGGGCCAAGTCTGGCATCCCGATCCGCAGTCTCTGCAGCTCTCGGCATGGCTCCTGAGCAGCGAGAATTTCTTGGTTTGACCCTTTCAACAGATTGTAGAGAGGTTCTCTCTCAGGCTAGAGCACCAAGTACCAACAAGACATACAGGTTGAAGTGGAAGCGTTTCTGCATTTGGTGCCAGCAACAGGGTGTCCATCCTTTTAAGTCTGAACCCCATGAAGTTCTTCCATATATTCTTTCATTGGCAAAATCGGGACTGGCTCACTCTTCCATTAAGGTGCATCTTGCAGCCATCTCTCGTTTTAGACGCACGTCTTCAGGGCCGTCCCTCTGGTCGGCAAGGATAATTAAACAGTTTCTCAAGGGCCTTTTCAGAGTTTTCCCTCCAGTCAAGCCTCCTCCTCCTCTTTGGCATCTTAACTTGGGTCTCGCCCAACTCATGAAGCCTCCCTTCGAACCTATTCACCGGACGGATTTGAAATTCCTCTCCTGGAAGGTAGCTCTTCTGCTAGCCTTGACTTCGGCTAGACGAGTGGGTGAACTGCAGGCTCTCACCATTCAGGAACCTTTTCTCCAGTTCAAAAAAGGGACGGTGATACTGCGTACCAACCCTAGGTTCATACCGAAAGTGCCCTCAGACATTCATTTGAATGAACCGGTTATTCTTAAATCTTTTTTCCCTCAACCGGCTACTCAGGCAGAAAAGGCACTTTATTCTCTCGACATTCAGAGGTGCTTAAAATTCTATCTCCAACGTACTAAGGACTTCAGGAAGTCTTAACTATGTGTCCTTCAGTGACCCTCGTAAGGGTTTTCCCCTTTCCAAGCAGGGGATTGCTCGTTGGATTACCAGCGCTATCCAGTATTGTCACAGAGCAGCGGGCAAGCCCCTGGAAGGGCGGGTCCGTGCTCATTCCACGAGGGCGATCTCTTCTTCGACAGCCCTCTTTGCCGGAGTTCCTATCCGGGAGATCTGCAGGGCGGCGACTTGGAGCAGTACACATACGTTTACAAGGCATTACTGCCTGGATTCTGCAACACAGAGTGACACAGCGGTCGGCCAGGCAGTCCTGAGGAACCTCTTTCAGTAGTGGTGAGCTTTCCCTTTCATCCCTCCTTCCATGTTACTGTTTTTTCAGCTCATGCACATTTTTTGACCCATATGTATTTGTATATATACTGGAGAACCAAAGTTACAGGTAAGTAACTTGTTTTCTTCTTCAGTTTCAAAAACAACTTCATGCTCTCTGATGAAGGCGAACTTTATAAAACATTGACCTTTTCAGAGCTCAGGGATTATACCTCGACAGTCTCCTTCTGGTTTGTAGAATCTTCATTGATAGTCATAAGTGTCAGGAGAGGATGCAGCCTTACGGCTAGAGAGGTCGACCTCGAAGCTGGTGAACCGGGTTCGAGTCTGTAACGATGCTCAACATCCTGTGACTCAGGTCAAATCACTTAATCTCCCCATGCCTAACAAAAATGAATGTGTCCATCTGTAACGAAACTGGTGCTCATGTAAAGCGCTCTGATACCCGATGTCTCGGGTCTAGTTCGCGCTAGACTGTCGCTGTTTCCTTTGTGGATCCCGTAACCTCTCTGATCTGTATATTTGTCTATATATTCAATGCTAAAGCTGTGCAGCACCCCTTCAGCCTGATACCTTCCCATTCTTCTATTCACATTCTTCAACTGAATTTGAAGTTGGCAGGCACACCACACTCAACTCGTATAGGTCCGAAGCTGCCTTCTTTATCGCACAGGAGGGGCATTTTACAAAGAGAGAAGTCATTCTGACAGAAAATATGCAACAAAATGCACAAAAACCATGTTCACTAATTAGTTGGTTAAGATTTTGAGTGAAACTGAAAAACCTCAATTCTGAGTGAAATTTCAGAGTATAACAGAGGTGTGAAACAACCAATGTTCTGGTTTCCTTCTCACTTGAGCTGGAAAACCGAACTTACTGAGACAACTGCTAGTGCAAAGCATCATTGTAAGTAGTAGCTCTTGCAGGGCCGGCTTTAACACTGGTGGCGCCCTGTGCGACAATGTTTGTTGGCTCCCCCCCAATGACCACCTCTGCCACGGATTTCCTCACTAGCACCCTTTAACAGTGCCCCTCAAGTCTCCATAACCAGATTCATTCAGTTTTATAGCACCACTCATACCAGTGTAAGGTGTCAGAGCGCTTTACATCACATACACATAACACAGAAACAATCGTGTGTAAATCAGTGTATAGGAAATGTTACATCAGACAGGACTACAACGTGTAGTGTAGGAGTGACGTCATTGATACTGGCAGACAATATAGTTTAAGAGTCCTTATTCTGGAAAAGCACAAATTCAGAATTTAAAACGTAACACCATTGTTGGGGGTTCTCTTTAATAATAAGAATTGTTTTCTACCCAAATGAACCCTTTTGGGAAGATTAGGATAATGAAAGATTGGGTAAAAAAACATATAGCTCTAACATATACCTTGCAGTTTGCATGCAGCTCTTTGACTGTTAATAGCTCAATGTTCTATATTAGGATTTTGACTTATAAACTACAAGTAACAAAAGGAGCTCTCTTACAGAAGCGGTAACCCGCTGACCTATTAACAGTATATGCACTTGTGATCTGCATGGTATACGTTCTTAGCAGCAGGCATTTTAACCCTCTGCGTTACCTTAAAATGAGTCAAAACTTCCACTAGACAAACCTCTGGTCTTTTTCCAGGAAGATGATAAATCACCGAGTTATCTTGACATTTTAATGGATGCCTGAAAATTGCTGGAGGCCAGGAACGCAGCAGCAGGTGCTTTTAAAATGTTAATATACTTGCAAAATGACGCCCCCACCCCAAGTCAGCGCCCGGTGCGGTGGCACCGATCGCACCGCCCTAGAGCCTGCCCTGATCTCTTGGTGTCTTGAAGAGTCAGGAGGGTATCTCTCTGGTTTCTTTAATGGAAGCTTATTAGTCTATGCTTTTCCCTCAGTGGTAGAGAGGTACTCAGATTTTTGAACTGTAAATGGTGCAATGCAGTCATGAGACAGTTTTTGGGAGTTTGGCATCATGAAAACCCACTCTTTATCAGTAGATTTATAGACAGATATATGGATATAAAGTGTTACCAGGTCCACACACGTAGCTGGGAGTTATTCTAATGTTATGACTTAAATGAACATTCCAACGATGCAGGACCAGGACTTAAAATAACTATTTCGGTTTATGGTGGAGTTTTCCTCAGCACTAAAGCTTGGGTGCCTCTTGTAAATCAAAATCATAAGACATTGGATAAGGTCAGGTCTCTCGTAGACAACATGCTCATTCCACAAGATCAAAGGCACCTGAAGACGTGTGTTGGGCATTTGTAGGGTAGCGACGTGGACCACTCTTCATGTTGTCTGAAAGCATTCTTCCTTGGAAGCTTCATCCATAAAAGCCTACATCATGATATGCAGCTTGTTTGAAGCATGGCTGGGCATATGCGGTTTTTAATATCCTAACTACTTAGTTTGTTTTAACAGATTCCCAGTCATTTGTAATCTAAAGAAAATAGGAGGACAAGATGTTTAAAAAGTGCCTCCTTATTGATGAAGCGCCCACCCAGCCATTGCTTTAGATACTGTCATGACTCAATCCAAGAAAAAACATGTAACAAATTGGTGGGAACATTTGAGGCACTGGCTTCTTCTACATTTAAACACTCTTGCGTTAGGCTAGTGACAGATATTAAATGACTGCTTTCTTTCAATAAGCTTTCAAACCTGCATGCCGAATTGGAGCAATTCTTATGAAGTTTTGAAGGTGGAAGATCAAGCCCTAGTGGTATTGGAATTACCATGGAAGGTTTTGTTCCCCACCTTCAGAGTGCTCCATTGAATAAGATAGCAATCAAATCGGGTGATTCACAATATTAGGGTCAAAAATAATTTACAATTGTCAGTGAAAAGTATTGAGCACCACATGGGTTTTGGTATAAAACCAGATTCCCAGCTGTGATCAAATGTAAATGTTTTTCAAGTGAAATATAAAGATATAATCTATTGTGTAATGCAGGACTTGTAAGGCAATGATACATTTCACATATTATGAATTTGCTCTAAGTACACTTGCTTTTCCACAGAATGAAATGACAATGGTACTGGAATTGGGCATATCTCCTGAAAGTGTTATATATTCGAATCCATGCAAACAAGCCTCCCAGTTAAAGTATGCGGCAAAAGTTGGGGTGAACGTCATGACCTGTGACAATGAAAGCGAGCTCAGGAAGATTGCACGTAATCATCCATGTGCAAAGTAAGTATCACCCAATGATTCGTTCTCTTTTTACATTTTTATTATTCTTTTTTTAGGCATTAGAATGAGTGTCCTTAGCAGAATCAGATTTGTAGATTGTATGTTTGGGTTGAAGCAAATGAACATTTGAGCTGATCAATGATTTCTTGCAAGTGCCATGCATGTGTGGCATGCTTGACTCACTCAGGAAATGCTAAAGACTGTTCGTAAGACCATACAAGGGGTCAAGTTCTAGAATGGAAAACAAACATTTGTAGATCATGTTTAGAGTATTTTAGTCCCTCTGTTAATGGAAGTTTCAATTTGTTACTGTGGTGACTACAAATGCTGATTGAGTTCAGCAGAAACCTCCTAGACTTGCGGTTCTGGACAAAGAAACACATCACACTGGATCCGCCTCGTGAAGGTGACTAAAAGGAAGTTACAGGCTTCTCTCTTGCTCCCCCCCCTGTTAACAAAACCTCAGTAGATGAAAGGGATTAAAAACAAATCTGGCTCCAATATGGGAAATCTAGATTGAATAAATAGGTGTGTTGGATATTGGTACATTTAATTACAGTTTATCTTCAAACTGTCATCTATGCTTCTTCAGAACCCTGCATTATTGAAAATCCATATGTGACTAATTGAGGAAATAACCTTAGTCTTCTTGAGGGTCCTAATAGTCTGCCAAAATGTAACAATTTGGGAGTTTTACCTGGACTGAACTGGCATGGCTACCATTTCCAGCTTATCTTTATTTACCTGCCTGATGATTTTTCTTAATTGGTACGAAGTCCGAATCCACTTGTCATGGTCCTTAACTTTCGTGACGTTCAACAGATTATAGTCTTTATTGGAAAAGAGCGCATCCAAGAGTACCCACACTTATAGCAGTGGCTGATCTTTAGTCTCTCATACCAGATTTTATAGGAAGACATTGTAGGAAGGCTTTATGGTCTAGCAGCTGATTAGTCCTGGGCACAGGAGAGTGAATATATGGCATATGGTATTTTGTGCTTCATATGTTTGGTATAAGGGATCAGGAGACTATTTGGGTCATAGGTGTCCATTGAAAAGGCTTTGAGAAAGATTTTGGTCATCTGCAGGCTGCCTTTATTCTCTGGATGTTAGTGTGTACACTTTTTTCTGTCGAGTGGTCTGGGGACGACTGTATCAATTCCCTGTAAACCAGATTCTCCTCTGGATCTAAATCTCATTACAGACCCCTTCCTTTCTTCACATTTTTAGGTCTCGCCTAGCGACGCAGCGCGAAGCGCTGTCGCTAGCGAGACTTATTGTCGTCGACTTGAGTTCGGAAGGGGGACAGGACATGTGCATGCGTACGGCAGACAGGCGATGTGCACGCTCACGGCATGTCTTCTCTGGCGATCCTGAGCTTGAGCCCGGACAGCCAATGTGCACGCTCACGGCGTCTCGTGCGCTCCCACCGCGCTTTCAGTTTCAAACACTCATTGCGACAATGCCCCCGCTGCACTCGTGACGGCTCTGTGGGCTGAATATTTATAGTACCGGGAGTGAAGGGCTGCGGAAGGAGGCACCGGCATACACTGACTGTCACGCGCCACACGGCGACGACGTTCTTACACTCACACGAGGCGAGTATAATTTTACCCCTAGACTTGGCTCGCTCCTGTGGTCCCGTCATACAGGCCAATGCTCGTGCGCTACACAGCGAAGCAGTCTTCACACTCTCCCCAATTCGCTCAGCCCCCCGCCATGGAACTACCGATTCTGAGCCGTGCAAAAATAAATATTACGGTTGAGATCAGCAAGCTTTGAAAGCTGTTCTCACTATCCGAAGAAAATGTACGTGGGCATTATGTATTAAAGAGACTTTATAAGATAAGACGCTTTATATAAACCCGTGGTGTTAACAAGGTAGGGGGTCGCGCAAATAAAAAAAACCAGCTACACGAGAGTTGTTAGATATTTGAGATATGGGCGCAAAAGGTACATTGTGGTTGAGATCCTAGAATATTGATAACATTAATAAAGGGCACCTCAGAGGAATTAAAACACTGATTTACTTTATCCCATTTATGAGGGCATGTAACATGCGTTATAACTTAAGGTGCTCAGACACGGGCATACATTGTTCACTTGCCTGGTGGTGTGAAGCTGGGCTGGGCGCACCCTCTCCTCCTGTTCTACAGCAGGGAGTTCTTGAGTCCTCCCCGTGTAATTCCTCTGCGTGGTCTCTCCTACGCTGGGCGCTCGCGCACGCTAAGGGGCCGTATCAGGGCTGCAAAAGGAGTGTGCGTGCACACGAGCTCGGGAGGGAGTCTACGCACAGACTGCCCTGGACAGCCCTCCGCGCCTGGGATCCGGGAGCTTCCCCGACGTCAGGCCAGTCCCGGCGCGGACTCCACCCCCTGCTCTTCCTGTGAACCTTCTCTTCACAATGGACTTAAATCACAGATAGTGTGTCCCCGCCGCACTAATAACCAAAGAGTCACCGTCTCCCTTAAGAGCAGACCCAGACCGGTTGAATCACTTGTTAACGTGACATCATCATGCTTACTGCGGATTGATAATCTGGGATGGACAGAAACTCTGTGCTTCTTAAAAAAACAACAGCGACGTGCTTTTCCAAATGCATTTTGAAATACGTTGTTTTGGTACGATTTTCTCAACATGTTTTGCCATTTTCTCCTCCCTCACCTCCGCGGTCTAAAAGCATAAATCCAGTTTTGTGCATATACAGAGCCTGCCAGTTTTGTCTAGTCTGCCAAAGTGTAAGGCACCAGATGTCTAGGACATATAGGTTGATAAAGTAATTTGAAATTTCTGAGGATCACACAATATAGTTAGTAACGGAAAGCTAGACAAGGTTAGAGCGCGCTACTCCTGGGGCCACTGTTATCAATTTTATTGTTACTAGATAAAGGGGATTATGTAGTAAATTGTTAAACTGATTTGCCCAGGATCACACAATATAATCAAGCAGCAAATGGGAGACCGGATTACAACTGGATACTCCTAAAGCACTGTCATTGAGTTGGTGATTAGTTCATGGCTCCTTCCTTTGCATTTTAAATTAGCCATTTCTGGATGATTTGCTTTTATAGCTTTACACAGTGCTTTACGTGGGGCGGGTTCCTCCAGTGCCCAGGACCAGTAGTAATTAACAAGCATTTGCAGTGCAATAGGTCTCGCATTGACGCGAGTTTAAGCTATTGACATTGCAAATAACAATGCCTTTTATTTTTGTTTTGTTTTTAAAAACATAAATAAAAGGCATTGGTAGGTACAATGCCAATAGCTTAAACTCTCGTAACTGCGAGACCTATTGCATTGCAAATGCTTGTTTAAGAGAGCAACTGCCCCCTGATGATGACTTGCTACAGCACCCAGCTGATTGAAACCGATGGATGAGGCCTCAAGAAATGATCTTCTACAAAATCCTTTATACTTCCCAGCCTCTTTTGGCTAGACCCAACAAGAAAATGAGACCAGAATGATTGAGGAGCTGCAGACAGCAGTCAAAGTCTATGGAAATGGGCCTTCAATGACTTGTGTACCGACACTACTTTTGGGGTTGAGTCCTCTCCTGTTATTGCCAGAGAGGAAACCATCTGAGAGAAGGTTTGAGTAAGGGAGGGTTCCATTTCATCACTCTGCGTTGGAACTGTTGGCTGCAGCTGGCCATCTTAAATCCAGAACTGGTGTCCCTATCCCGTTCGTGCTAATGGTTCTTGAGATAGCCCACCTTAAAGCTGTGCCTGCACCCTCACCTGCAATCTAAGCCCCAGTTTGCTTTTTCGCCTGGTGGATGGTTGAGAAGCCTTGGTTGCCCCTATCCATAAAATTAGAATTTCATGACTGTGACCAGTCATTTACAAGATACAGACTTCTGAAGGTAAGTTAACCCTAGAGGACTTCACGGAAGGTTGCCTGTCTGAGGCTGGCTTAGTATATGGTGCACACTTACTTAAGCGATGCACCTTGCACTAATACATACAGCCCTTATGGTGATATTAGTGGTCTTTGATAACCATGGAAAGCTCTTAAAGTAGTAGCTGTGGAGAGCAGCCATCAGGCTTATCTTTGAGTGTTAAGCAGCTTGTTTTACCAGTTTAACCTTAGGTTGCAAGTTAAATGAAAGAGAACCACACGGTGTATATATAAAAATACTTCTGTTTATTACACAACACTCACTAACACACTAGTATATCTCCTTCCCGGAGATATCAAAGCAAAATACACAATAATACTTCTATTGCAATAAGGTAAGTAGCACAAAATACAGCGCTCGCCAGGGGGAGACCAAACCATATATTAAAGTGGAATGCAAACTGCAGAAGAGGACAGGACTTAGACCAGAAGACCCAGAGGAGCTGGGGACACAAGGAACCGCCCAAGGTAAGTACCCAGGAACCCCATGGAGGCTGTATGCAGAGTGGGAAAACAGCTGCGTGACCAATGGAAGTCTGTGTAGAAGTTGCGGTTGCAGTTTTGCCCTCCCCCCGTGGATGCCCTCGAGACCAGGTTACCTACACCGGGGAAGCCTGTTGCACAGAGGTAAAGAGATGTTGGAAACCTCCGTAGACGACAATGGAAGACTTTGAGAATAGTACCTCTGGAGAAGGTAAAGAAGTCCGATGGAATCCAAGGGTGGATTCTGGAAGTGGAGAACCTGCAAGCAGAGGGGATAACGTCTGTCACTCAGGAGTGACCAGGAGGCACGGTAGAGCAATGCCCACCGATGTTGAACGGTTCAGAGGAGTTGAAGTGTCCTTGTTGCTGCAGCTGTGAGGACCAGGCGATGCTGAGGAAGACAAGGAGCCGTGCACGAGCTGTCTCATGTCGGTGTCTAGGTGGTCTATGTCCGGTGGGAGCTCCAACCAGTCTTCGTAGCCACAACTGATGTGGAGAATGCAGAAGGAGCAATGTTGGGACCAGCAAGGTCCAACGGACTCACCAACAGCTTGAGAGTCGGAGCAGGCCCCAAGCAAGCAGGGAAGCCCACTGAAGCAGAAGAGGGCCCACAGGCCAAAGGCACAGGAGTCGTAAGAAGACTTTGAGCAGCTCACCAAGGAGGAAGGCCCATGGTGCAGAGGATGCTGTTATGACGCTGTACTTGGCAGGAAGAGATGCTGGAGGTTCTTGTAGCCCGAAGATCTCGAGTGCAGAGCCAACAAGCCTTGGCAACGGCAAGTTGACGCGGTGCACAGGGTATCTGAAAGAGACACGTTAGTGACAGATTCCTTACCTTAGAATATCCCCAGGCGTCAGGCTGGATCCGGAAAGTTTTTTGCGTAGCAGTACCCTTGCGCGTCGGTAGGCGGCGTCGTGCGGCTCCGCGTCCGTCGTCGGCGTCGTGATCGCCGGGATGACGTCGCGGGCAGTACTTAGGCGCCGCCCCTGCGCGCTGACGTCAGTTCTTCTTTTTCCGCGCCAGTAAGCGCAGATCCGGGAAGAGCAGTGCCCTAGTCACTTTTTGACTATCTTTTTGTGAAATTTTTCACTGTTCTCTTCAACGAGTCTTCACGACTCCTAAGGTGTCGTAGGGATGCCCGGCTTTAAGCCCTGCGAGGTATGTGGTCGTATGATGTCCATCACGGACCCCCACCTCGAGTGTCTCTTCTGCCTCGGCCGAGGCCACGACACGAAGTCGTGCCCTGACTGCCGGAAACTTCATCCGAAGGCTTTGCGAGAGCGGTCTCGAAAGCTCCTTGAAGTCCGGCAGTCGGCTCCGCGCCGCAGCAAGCCCCGGTCCCGGGAGAGGTCGAGGGGCCGGACGCGGAGTCCCCGCCGTTCGTCGGAATCCAAGTCTTCGCGCTCCTCCGGTAAGTCGAAGCACAAGAAGTCTAAGCGGCGTCATCGCTCTAAGACTTCGCCTCGCCGGTCGCGCGACTCGGCTGAGGTCCCTGTCGGCACCGTCCCCGCCCCGCGGCCCCGGACGTGCCTGTCGAGTTGCCCCCGCATTACCCGTCCTTCCCGGGTTCGGGGCGACTCCGGCCGAGCTACAGAAATTCCTGTCGGCCATGGCCCGCCTCTTCGGGCCTCAAGGTCCCTCCGGTGCGCCTTCGGGCCCCGCGGGCCCAGATGGGGTTGCTCCGGCGTCGCCGTCGACTCCGGTCCCGGCGTCGCCTGTCCCACCAGCCTTCGTCCCGGCCTCGGCTCCGGCCCCGGCCTCGACCCCGGTTCCGGTGGTGCCGCAACCTCCATCGACGCCGGTTGACCTAACCACGCCTCCGCCGACGCCGATGTCCCCGGTGCCGTTTCCGACGCCGTCCGGGGCTCCGGGCGGCGTCGTTCCCGGTTCTCCCGGGTCCGGACATGGAGCCGGACCGGCGCCGCCCGACGCCGGTTCCGGCGCCGATGAGGCCTTGGGTCCCTTATGTCCCTCCTCCTCCATCTTTTCAACCTGAGGAGGACCAGGAGAGCTGGGAGGGGTCTGACGACCCTCTCACACAACAGTGCGAGTTTGACCCGGACTGGGTTGAGGAACTTGGGGATGCCAGTGGGCTGGATACCTCCCCGACTCTGGCATGCTGTCTCCTCCCGTGGCAACGGAGGAGGGGGCTAATTTTGCAACGGTGTTGCGTAGAGCTGCTGGAGCCTTAAATCTCCAGTTGCCTACAGTGGCCGTCAGGACTAACCTCCTGACTGAAGTGCTTCAGCCGGCGGCCTCCTCTTCGGAGCCTGTGCTGCCGTTCAACGATGCACTCACTGACGTTCTTTTGGGTGCCTGGTCCAAACCCACCACAGGGGCTCCTGTGGATAGGAACGTGGCCCGACGCCATCGCCCGGCTCCGGGCGACCCCTGTTTCTCTCCCAACACCCCACCCCTGAGAGCTTGGTTGTCCAAGCCTCTGCCTCCCAAACAGCCTTCCCTACCGCCCCTCCGGATAGGGAATCCAAGCGCCTGGATCACTTTGGGAAGAAGGCTTTCTCTTCCTCCAGTGCTGGCTTGCGGTCTGTTAATACCGCTTGCCTCTTGGGCCGATACACCCACTCCCTGTGGGATTCGGTGGCTGATGTTTTGCCGCAGTGTTCTGAGGAGGTCCAGACACTGCTTACCCGCGCTATTGCGGAAGGGCGTGATGCGGCTAAGTATACCATCCGCTGTGGCCTTGATACCGCCGACTCGCTGGGCAGATCGCTTGCAACGACGGTGGCGCTGCGTCGCCACGCCTGGCTGAGAACCACTGGTTTTTCAGGGGATGTCCAGAATACTCTCATGGACATGCCCTTTGATGGAGTCGGTCTCTTTGGTTCAAAGGCGGACCATGCGCTGGAGCGTTTCAAGGATTCACGGGCTACTGCTAAGTCCCTGGGCCTTGCTGTTGTGCGCCCTCCGCATACGTCTGCTTTTCGCCCCTTTCGTGGCCACGGAAGGGGCGCCCAGTCACGTCCACAGCCCGGCCAACGGCCCGCGCAGCAAGCGCCTTCGCGTGGCCGAGGACGTGGATACCGCCGTGGCGGTTCGGGCAACCAGCGTGCGGGTCAGGCCACCACCTCCAACCCGTCCGCGGCCTCCAAGCCCTCCTAGTCCCTCCTTTCAGGTGCACAGCACGCCAGTCGGGGGCAGGGTCCGCCATCACCTTCACCACTGGCGTCCCATCACCTCGGACAAGTGGGTCTTGGACATTGTCCGAAGGGGCTACTCCCTCCCCTTCGAGACCACCCCCCAGCCATGCCACCTCAATTCCACCGCATGTCAGGGGATCACTTGGTGCTTCTACAGAAGGAAGTCACGGCCCTCTTGGCCAAGAGGGCCATCGAGCATGTTCCGACCCCAGAAGTAGGGCGTGGTTGCTACTCCCACTACTTTCTGGTGCCCAAAAAGGACAAGGAGGACATGCGTCCTATCTTGGACCTCCGGAACGTCAATCGCTTCCTCCGGAAGGAGAAGTTCAAGATGCTCACCCTAGCTCAGGTCTTGACTGCCCTCGACCCCGGAGACTGGTTGGTAGCGTTGGACTTGCAGGACGCCTATTTCCACATCCCCGTCCTGCCGGCCCACCGGCGTTACCTTCGGTTCACGGTAGGCCTCGAGCATTTTCAGTTCACCGTGCTCCCCTTTGGCCTTACCAGTGCCCCTCGGGTGTTCACGAAAGTGATGGCGGTGGTCGCAGCTCATCTGCGCCGGGCAGGGGTTTCAGTCTTCCCCTACCTCGACGACTGGCTGCTGAAGGCGGGCTCGTCCCAGGCAGTTGTCTCCCACCTCCAGACTACGGCCGAACTCCTGCACTCGCTGGGGTTCTCCATCAATGTGCCAAAGTCGCATCTGATTCCTTCTCCACAGCTCCTTTTCATCGGAGCAGTTCTGGACACGACGCAGTTTCGGGCCTATCCTCCCGAACGGCGAGTCCGGGATATTCAGGCTATGATTCCGATCTTTCAGCCCTTATCCTGGGTTTCGGTACGGATGACCCTGAGGCTGCTGGGCCTCATGGCCTCCTGCATCCTGCTGGTCACTCATGCCAGATGGCATATGCGGGCTCTGCAGTGGGACCTGAAGTTCCAGTGGGCGCAGCACCAGGGCGACCTGTCCGATCACGTCCAGATCTCGGAGGGGACTGCAAAACAGTTGCAGTGGTGGCTCTCGAACCGGCAATGGGTCATGGGCAGATCCCTCTCCCTTCCCCAGCCAGAGCACACAGTTGTGACGGACGCGTCCCTTCTGGGATGGGGCGGTCACATGGGAGAGGCGGAGATCAGAGGCCTCTGGTCTCCGGCGGAGTCCCGGCTCCATATCAACCTTCTGGAGCTCCGGGCGATCCGACTTGCACTCAAGGCATTCCTTCCCTCTGTCAAAGGGAAGGTAGTGCAGGTGTTCACAGACAACACCACCGCCATGTGGTACTGCAACAAACAAGGCGGGGTGGGGTCGTGGACCCTTTGTCAGGAGGCTCTGCGCCTCTGGACATGGCTGGAACACCAGGGCATGTTCCTGGTGGTTCAACACCTGGCAGGTTCCCTGAACGCCAGGGCGGACGAACTCAGCCGCAGGTGCATGATGGATCACGAATGGCGTCTTCACTCGGAAGTGGCGCAAGGACTCTTTCTACAGTGGGGAGAGCCTTGGTTAGATCTATTCGCCACCGAAGAGAACGCGCAATGTCATCAGTTCTGCGCGTTGGAATTTCCAAGGCGGCACTCGCTCGGCGACGCTTTTCGTCACGAGTGGAGTTGCGGTCTATTGTACGCCTTTCCGCCTATACCACTTCTACCCAGAGTGTTGAAGAAGATTCGGCGCGACCGGGCCCAAGTCATTCTTGTGGCTCCGGACTGGGCTCGAAGAGTTTGGTATCCCGAGCTACTCAATATGAGCGTAGATCCCCCGATCCGTCTGCCTCTTCGGGAGGATCTTCTGTCGCAGCAGCAGGGGACGGTCCTCCACCCGAACCTGTCCAGTCTACACCTGCTTGCGTGGAGATTGAGCGGCGGCAGTTGATTCCTTTCGACTTGCCTCCCGAAGTTTGTGATGTGATTCTGGCAGCCAGGCGTCCCTCCACTAAGGTGGTATACGCCTGCAGGTGGAACAAATTTGTGGCATGGTGCACAGCAAAGGCTGTGGATCCCCTTTCTGCCCCTCTTTCTGAGGTCCTTCTGTTCCTTCTCTCTCTGGCCCAACAGGGTTCTGCCCTGGGTACCATCAAGGGTTATCTTTGTGCTATCTCGGCCTTCCTCAGGCTCCCTGATCAGCCCTCCCTTTTCAAGTCCCCTGTTGTTAACAGGTTCTTAAAAGGCGTTACTCACCTCTTCCCTCCTGTTCCGTTTGTGATGCCTCAGTGGGACTTAAACTTGGTTCTTACCTTTTAATGTGCGCTCCCTTTGAGCCTCTACATAACTGTCCTCTTCGTCTTCTGACTCTGAAGACAGCCTTTCTGGTGGCCATCACCTCCGCTCGGCGGGTGAGTGAGCTCCAGGCTCTATCTTGCAAACCTCCCTTTCTGTCTGTTCATCCAGACAAGGTTGTTCTTCGGACGCGTCCGTCCTTCTTGCCAAAGGTGGTTACTGCTTTCCACATTGGGCAGACCATCACTTTGCCCACCTTCTTTCCGCCTCCGCATCCTTCCAGAGAGGAAGAGAGGCTCCACCGTCTGGACCCAAAACGTGCGCTCTCCTTCTATATTGACCGCACAAAACACTTCCGGGTGGATGACCAGCTCTTTATTGGCTACGTGGGCGCCAAAAAGGTCGGGCGGTGCACAAGAGGACCATCTCCCGCTGGGTTACCTTGTGCATCAAGACCTGCTATTCTTTGGCTAAAAGGAGCCTCCTGTTGGGCTGCGTGCCCATTCCACCAGGGCAACGGCTGCTACCACGGCCTTGGGCCGCGGTGTTCCGCTGCCGGTTATCTGTCAGGCAGCTACGTGGGCCTCGCTGCACACGTTTACAAAGCATTACTGCCTTGACAGTCAGGTCCGGAGGGACGGCTTCTTTGGCCGTTCTGTCCTCCAGGACTTCCTTGTCTGATCTTTGTTCGCAGACCCACCACCGGGGTTGGTATTGCTGGGGTATCTATTCTAAGGTAAGGAATCTGTCACTAACGTGTCTCTTTCAGATGCACAAGTTACTAACTTGTGTAACGATATATCTGTAAGAGACAGTAGTTAGTGACAGATTCCTTACCGCCCACCCATCCTCCCCGTTCTGCGAACTGATTTCTAGGAGTTAAGGACATCCCTTTCAGGGCCCTAGTATTTTTCAGACACCTATGTCAGCTTCTTGCATGGCTCTGCGTTCCTGGCGCGGAAAGTCGTGTACAGAACTGACGTCAGCGCGCAGGGGCGGCGCCTAAGTACTGCCCGCGACGTCATCCCGGCGATCACGACGCCGACGACGGACGCGGAGCCGCACGACGCCGCCTACCGACGCGCAAGGGTACTGCTACGCAAAAAACTTTCCGGATCCAGCCTGACGCCTGGGGATATTCTAAGGTAAGGAATCTGTCACTAACTACTGTCTCTTACAGATATATCGTTACACAAGTTAGTAACTTGTGCTTCGGTTCCAGCGGTTCTGACGAGGGATACTGGCCTCAAAACTGCAGAGAGGGAGTTGAAAAACCACCACCATCTGTGTTGCTCAGACTCTGGAAGTCCTTGTGACGTCGGGAGCAGCAGACCGGTCAGCTTTGTTGTGGTGCCTGCAGATGCATGGGTGTGACTACTTCACTCCAAGGGGGATTACTTCGGTTGTCCTTGATGCCCACAGGTCTGGTGAAGATCCTGGAAGAAGCACAGACCTAGACGACCAAGTGTAGGAAATTGGGTTTCTGTTGCAGTAACCCCCCTATTTTTTTGCCAGACTACTGATGCACTTTCACTTGATGTGCCCTGGGTCCCTGCCAATCAGGTTCCCAGGGCCTGTGTTCTTTCCCCCAAAACTAACCCAATTGGCATCTCTGGCTACAGGTCAGCCCCTGGAAAATGGTACCACAGGTACCCAGGGCACTGAGACCAGGGAAGACCTCTAAGGGCTGCAGCACTTATTGTGCCACCCTTAGAGGTCCTGTACCATTACACTCACACCCTGCCTTTGCAGGCTGCGTGTTTTGGTGCAGAACAAAGTGAAGAGTCGACATGGCACACATCCCTGTGTGCCATGCCTACAACCCACTGCCCTTGCATAGATCAGTCACCCCTCTAGCTGGGTGCACTATACCAGTGGTGAGGGTACAGGTGCATGAGCCCTGTACCCCTACAGTGTCTTAGTCCATTCTTAGACATTGTAAGTGCAGTGCTGCCATTAAGAGTATATGGTGCTGGGAGTTTGTCATTACAAACTCCACAGCACCATAATAGCTACACTGAAAACTGAGAAGTTTGCTATCAAACTTCTCAGCACAATAAACCCACATTGATGGCAGTGTGGGATTTAATGAAAAATGCACACCAGCCTGCCACCACGAGACATGTTTCTGGACCCCTTCGCTCCCTGAGCCCAGAAACAAAGCCTTTCCTGGGCGGAGGTGTTCACACCTCCCACAGACCAGGAAGAACCATCTGTGGCAGAGGATCTTCATAGGCCTGGCAGCCTTTGTAATGCGACCCCCCAGCCTCTCCTGCTATCAGGAGCAGGCCCCCTTCCTGTCTCCCCTCCTTTTCGGCAGGAAGACAGACTGGAAAAACTAGCCAGCCCAGAAGGTGTGCCCACCTCTGCCAACTCCACCCCTCAGGTGGGGGAGGCGAGGTGAAGCCCTCTCTTCAGTGCCCGCCATCTTGCAGATGGCAGGCACTCCCCAATCAGGATTAGGGATTGTGCTCACTCCTCCACGTAGGGTGCGCACACCAAGGGTGTAGTCACCCGAAGGTCAGTAGCCCATTGGCTACTGACCTCTAGACCCCTAAAACGCCCCCTAAATACAGTATTTAGGGGGCAGACCTGAACCAAGGAAGCAGATTCCCGCAACCTAAGAAGAAAAAAGGACGAAAGAAGACGCCCAGCAGAGGAGACTGCAGAGAACTAACTTGGCCCCAGCACTACCGGCCCGTCTGCAGTTTCCAGAGATCCTACGCCAAAAATGGTCTTGTCCTGCAGCCAGCAACCTCCAGAACCCCTGGGAGGACTGACTGCCTTCAACAAAGACCGGATCTCCTGTGAACAGCAACCCTGTTCAAAAGAAACACCGAAAACAGACTCTGAGCCTGCTGAGGGAAAAAAAGAGTTCGAGTGGCCCACCGGTCCCAGCGAGGTCCCCCAGCGCTCCAGAGTCCGAGTCCACCGCGGGGTGACCCCTCCAGGACTCCCACACGTCGCCTGCAGCCTCTGCACGGAGACACCCCCCCCCCTCTCCCCAACCTCCCCACCCCCCTCTGCGAGTGGCCCGGTAAGGTGAAATCCGACCTCAAAAGACACCCCTGCATCCAGCCGCCCTGCGCCCTGGAGAAAAGGACCCGAGGTGCACCTACGTCCCCGAGCCCTCCAAATTACCTGCCCAGCTGTTGGTTCCTCCCGGAAGTCTTCCTGGACCGAACCTGCAGCTGAAAACCGAAAATCCCCATTGAAAACAGGGCACCCAACGCCAAAACAGCACCCTGCACCCAGCCGCCCCTGCGCTGCTGCGGGTGTACTTTGTGTGCTAAACCGGATCCCCCTTTGCCCTGAGCCTAACACCAGGAGCTTGGCTCCCACAACCTTGTGGCCTGCTCGTCGGCAGCCACCAACCGGAGACCCCCCTATCCCCTTTGGATAACATTGGGCCTCAGCACTCTGCACCCGGCCGCCCTAGTGCCGCTGAGGGTGTAACAAGAGTGCATCCTTGACCCTGGGGGACCCCTGAGTCTACCCCCAGAACGTACACTCCCACTACCGAATACTTACCCGAAAACCGATAACACTATTTTCCTCCATAGGATAACATTGACTGTTTCAGTTTCCAAGTGTGGAGTTTGAAAACCTAAAGAAATTCTTTAAAATTGTACTATTTAACCAAAACGATTTTACTCACTTGTTTACAGGAAATGTCCCAGAGTAGAATCCAGGTATACTACTCTGAGTAAGAAAAGTAATCTAAAAGTAACTTACCTGGTATTTTACTGAAAAGCCCATTCAAGTCTATGTACTGTATTTACAAAGGATTGCATTTCTCTGCAACCATACTGTAAAACAAAACAAAGTGCATATACAATTACAATTCAAACTGCATTACTACTGTAGAGTATTTATTGCTTACCTGTGCCAGGCTTGCTTGGTTCTAGAAAATAAAATAACTAAAAGAGTATTTTTATTCAAAAACAATTGGTCTGAAGTTCAGTCTTTGAGTGCGTGAATTCATTTGCTGACTGAGTGTGTACAACAAATGCTTAACACTGTCCTCTGATACTGCCTTACTGCTCGACCACACTACCACAATTAGAGAGTGAGGTGCTATCTAACTTTACCTCTGCCTACCTTTGGGGTTCCACTGAACTCTGTGCACACTATACCTCACTTTGGTATAGTATATACAGAGCCAGCTTCCTACACTAAGACTTACAGAAAAGCGAGACCAGGAGCAGCAGGAGTCTTCCTTGGTGCAGGCTCTATTCCAGACAAAGTCCAAGTGTCCAGATGGTTGAAGAGTGATGTGGTTTCAGTCTTGAGTCTTGTCCCACAACCAGTCTGAAGACCCACCCATAGGTAAGGCTTTAAGTACCCCAAGGAAAGGGATGGAACAACTCAAGGATGGGCTGGACAGAGGTGCGGACACTTGTAAGAAAGTGTCCTCTTTTTGCATGGTTGCCCCCACTTTTTGCTAAACTGCTGTTGTGCTTGGACTGATTGTGCTCTAGGTTCATGCCAAACAGGTACCCAGGGCCTATGTTCTTACCCTAAACTGCATTGAAAACAAAACCCAATTGTCACTCTTTGGCCACAGGTCAGTTACTTGTAAATGGCACCACAGGTACCAAGGGTACTGTGGCCAGGGAAGGCTTCTAAGGGCTGCGGCACTTATTGTGCCACCCTCAGAGGCGCTGTACCTTTACACCCACACACTGCCTTTGCAGGCTGCGTGTTTTGGTGCAGAACAAAGTGAAGAGTCAACATGGTACACCTTCCTGTGTGCCATGCCTAAAAAAAACACTGCCCTGGCATGTCAGCCACCCCTCTAGCTGGGTGCACTATACCAGTGATGAGGGTACAGGCGCATGAGCCCTGTACCCTTAGTGTCTAAGCCAATTCTTAGACATTGTAAGTGCAGTAATGCCATTAAGAGTATATGGTACTGGGAGTTTGTCATTACAAACTCCACAGCACCATAATGGCTACACTGAAAACTGGGAAGTTTGGTATCGAACTTCTCAGCACATGAAATCCACACTGATGCTAGTGTGGGATTTAATGAAAAATGCACACAGAGGGCATCTTGGAGATGCCCCCTGAAAAACAACAACACTAGTGTCCAGGCTGAGTGGCTGCTCGCCAGCTGCCACCACCAGACATGTTTCTGGACCCATGGGCCGAGAGCCTTCTGCTCTCTGGGGTCTGAAACAATGCACTTCCTGGGACGAGGTGCCAAGCCTCCTCCCCCAGGATCGGCAGGGTCCACGAAGGGGAAACTTCAAAGGCTTGCTGCCTTTTTGAGCTTCCCCAGGCCTTTTGCTGCTTCCAGCAACTGGCCCCCACCGGTTGTGACCCCCCACTTTGGGCGGGAGAATCGGCGGGAAAACCAAGTGAGGAAGGGAGGTGTGCCCACCTTTGCCAACCACACACCTCAGGTGGGGGAGGCGAGTGGAAGCACAACTCTCAATCCGTGCCATCTTGCAGATGGGGGACCCAACCATATGCCCCCCCTCCCAGTGGAGGGTGGCGTTATAGGGGGTGTACCTGCCCCAAAGAAGGGACCCATTGATCCCAACATTTGCCTACCGGTAACACCCCTAAATCTAGTATTTAGGGACAACCCTGAACCTTGCCTCCTCAGACAAGAACCGACTTAGAAGAAAAGAAGGACCGAAGAAGTCGTGCTAAAGCTAAGAGGAGGACAAAAACTGACTTGGCCTCAGCCCTACCGCCCTGTCCGCACCTCGAACCTGCAGAAGCGAAATCCCGGTGTGTCCTGCAGCCAGAAACCTCAAGAACCTGCCCTGCCTTCCACCCCAAAGACTTTGTCTCCCGTGAGCAATGGATTTGCTAACCCACAGACTCTGGCTCCGGCCAAATCCGCGAGTCTGCACCCGACGCCCACGGCCCGAGTGGCCCAACACCACGAGGAGGTCTCCCCGGCGATCCTGACTTGAGACCTGGTGATCTCTGACCTGCCTCGAATCTCCCAGCAAAGCCTGCAGTCTCTTTCTGGAGGATCCCCCCGACCGTAGCTGGTAAGGAAAACCCGACTCCTAAAGACACCCCTGCACCCGAAGTCCCATGGCCTTGGGCGGCTCAACCGACGGTGTCTCAGCATCCCACGGCATCCCAACTTACCTCTCCAACTGTTGTTCACCTCCAGAAGATCTCCGTCCCCGAGCCTCCAGTCTTGGTTGAAACCGGAGAATCCCCATTGAAATCAACGGGGCACCCGACATCAAACCGGCACCCTGCACCCAGTCTCCCCTGCGTCGCTGCTGGTGTACCTTAGGTGCTAAAACGGATCCCCCTTTGCCCTGAGCTAAACCCCAGGAGCTTTGCTCCCACAACCTTGTGGCCTGCTCCCTAGCAGCCACCAACCGGAGGCCCCCCTCCCCCATTGGATAACATTGGGCCTCAGCACTCGGCACAAGGCCGCCCGAGTGCCGCTGAGGGTGCTTTGAGAGTGCATCCTCGACCCTGTGAGCACCCTGGTTCTAAGCCCAGAATACCAACACCTACAAATAGTTACTTGCCTGTAAACCGATAACACTATTTTTTTTTCCGGGGTGGCGGAGCTTGCCAGGACTCAAGATGGCCGCGATGTGAGCGAGCTCTACTAAGCCATCTACATAATCCGTTAAGAATCCTAACATCCACCAATTTTTAAGTGCCCCTGCTCGCTGCCCTGAGGAGCGCTGGGCAGGCTCCATCGATCGGTGTCACTGCGGCATCCCTCAATCGTCGGAGGGCTTGAGGACGGAGCGGGGCCTTTCGCGGACTGGGCGTGAGACCTACCGCACGCACAGACTGAGCTGAGAGGCCTGCGGCGGACCAGTGATCGGAGACCTCGCCTGTCCCCTGTACTGGAAAGGTGAGACCGCCTGGGCGGATAGCCGAGCTGCAAACTGAGCCTAGACTGCCCCCCTGCGACAACGACAACGAGCAGGGACACAGTGCCTGGGCGTAGACTGGCGCCCTTGCGTGTTAGCCGGGCGGCCGCCTGCAGTGTTGGTGCTGTCACCCTGGGCCAGCGGAGGTGCGGGGAGGGCCGGTGACCCCGCTGGTGATCCACAGTTGACCTGGCTCCCTGAGGATGGCTGGCAGAGCGAACTACCAATGAACGGCCTGAGAAAGGAGGCGAGGATCGCACTCATGACATAGCCGCGCAGTGAGTCTCGCATGAATTGGGCTGGGGACTGCTGTCTGCAACAAACTTTCTGCCCTTAGAGCTGCATATTGGGCGGTGGCGAGCTAAAAACTATAGCGCTGATACTGGAAGCTGGGTACTGCAATGCATTGCGTGAGTCTGGCGGAACCTCGAGAGTGCCAGTGAGCGAGTGCCCTGGGAGTTGGGTGGCAATGAGATTTAGCAGCACTATCACGAGGACGAAGAAGGCAGCGATTTGTGAAGCCCGCTCTTCAGTTGGGGGTTTGTGTTACACTTTTGCTCCCCATATAATTGAGATATCCAGCAGCATTATATAGGAGATCTGTCGGTGGAACCTCCCCCCCCAACCCCCTTCCCCCCCAGCATATCTGCCCAAATAGTATATGCCTGCTGGGAGTAGACAGGCTGGAGGCTCCCGTCTGGGTCTGGAGTTTGACCTGAAGAGCAGGAAGGCGCACGCTGTGGCTCTAACTCTTGACGATGGGCGACAAAACTGCCGGCGACATTGCGCAGTCCTGACAGGAGCTAGATCGTTGCTGAGACATGGGCAAGGGAGACAAGTTGCAGTCTAAAGTGCAGTTTGAGCAGTGCAAGTCGAGACAAAGGGAGACTGGGTCTGACCAGATGCCCGAAAAGCCAAGCGAAACCGCCAAGGAGGCTACAGGGGACATACGGCAAATCTTAACAGCGATGCAGAAAAGCCTGACTGCCATAGATGGGGAAAATAGACTCGACTCGCTAGCTTACCGCATGGATCGAATGACTGAGCGGATCGACAAGCACGCCGAGCGCCTTGATATGGCGGAGAGAAGGGTGTCTGAAGTTGAAGAAGCTCAGTCAGAAACAGATAATGCCCAGAAACAGATGGGTAGGCTCCTAAGCGTGCTACAAGACAAGGCGGAGTATTTGGAAGCTAGGTCACGGAGAAGTAATATCTGCATCACGGGCCTTTCGGAATTCACTGCTACGGGGAATATGGAGGTGTTTGTGGAGAAGCTGTTGATATCGCTACTGGGCTGTGATACTTTCTCTGCTGTATTTGTGGTGAAGCACGCACATCGCTCTCTTGGCCCCCGCCTGGTGCACCCCCCGTGCCCTATTATAGCTAAACTTCTGAATTATAGAGACAAGGACCCAGCGCTGAGGCTGGCCAGAGAGAAGCAGGACCTGCAGTTCGAAGGCTCCTCAGTTTCGCTTTTTCTGGACTTCACTATGAGGGTACAGGAGGCGCGTCAGCAGTTTGCTCCACTGAAATGGCGGCTGTGAGAACACAATTTGTAGTATGCAATGCTATACCCGGCCAGACTGAGGGTCCTCATGAATGGAAAATCTAAGAGTTTCACGGACCCCAAGAACCTGCAGAAGGCCCTCAAAGAGTTCACCAAAGCTGAAGAGAGAGGCAAAGACTCGGAGGCGCAGGTCGGTGCGACTGGCGGAGACTTGGAGGAGCGGGAGTGACATGGTGACTCTCTGGTAAACGTACTCTGTTCCATACAGCGCACTGCATGGGACATATATATACTTGTTATATGGAGCACAAATGAGAACGCTTGTAAGTACGCTGGGGGTCTGGTGCTGGTGCTGAACATGAAGCTACTGATGGACTGGCAGAATAGGCTCATTGTAACTTAAAGCCATAAATAACTTTTATAAGCCCGGACAATTGTTGCTTGATGGATGTACATGGCTGATCAGATGGCAAAGTCTTAATGCAAACTCAGTGTGGTAGTTGGAGGTGAGCTGGCAACATCCGCCCTTGAGTGTTACCCACTGCATTGCGTTATGCCAGAAATGTTCTTTTGTTAACATCGTCATTTTTGTTAGCTTAATCTACAGTAAGAGGAGGAGGGTGGTATCTAGTCTATGCCAAGTTTGGAATTGCATAGCGTGGGTGGGCGGGGAAGTTATGGTGTTTTTCTTTTTCTGAGATCACAAAGCGAATTTGGTGCTTTTACATCTCCCGAACGATCTCCCTGTGCAGAGGAGGGGAATGGAGCGCTGCTGCTGTTGTACGCTGTGCAAGCTCACTCAAGGTAAATAGCCATGGCGCATAGACAGGACAGTAGAATACGACTGCTAACATGGAATATCCGAGGCCTAAACGATTTCAGGAAAACGCGAAAAGTGTCTGCTTATCTCACTAGACACGAGATTGATATTGCGCTCCTGCACGAAACTCACTTGCCTACAAATAGCAAAATGTTGTCAAAAAGACGGTTACATGGCCCCTTTCACACGGCAGGGTTCACCACACACGCCAGAGGGGTGCTCACCTGGGTTGACCCCAGATCAGGGATTACGCTGGAAGCACTGGTCGGATCCAGGGGCCAGATTTGCCATTTCTAGGTGCCGTGGGCGGGGACTGGATATGATTACTGTTAATATTTAAGGACCTATTTATGATAACCCACAATTTTACCAATATCTATTGGGGCGATTGCGTAGGGACATATCACTGCCGCAGCTTTGGGGGGCTGACCTGAACTGCGTGCTGGATCCGGCATTGGACCGCTCGGGTGGCCCGAGACTGCGCCCCTCAGCTGCCGCCAGGGCCATTTCAGATGCAGCTGTCCAACTTGACATGCTAGCTGTATGGCGAACGCGCTCTCCTGCCGAGGGAGGCTTCACGCACTATTCTGCTCCGCATGACCTCCACACCAGAATAGACTATTGGTTTATCTCTATGTCTCTACACTCTCAGATTCGCACTTTTGCGGTCCACCACCGCTCTTATTCTGACCACTCCCCCATAGTCTTGGACTTTGAAAGCCCACAGAAGAGACCTGCCCCGTTCACATGGTGGTTCCTGCCATATTCGCTGTTGGACAGTGTCTTTAGGTCTGAGATGTCGGTGGCCATAGAGAATTTCTTTGAAACAAATATCGGCTCGGTAAGTAAGTTCTCCACAGTATGGGAGACTTTCAAGGTTTATATACATGGGATTGCCATGTCCAAACACTCTGGTGTCCTCCGCTCACTCAGAAGGAGGCTGACCTGTCTGGAGGAATGATTGAGTGAACTTGAACGTAATATCTTATCTGGGGGAGGAGACCTGGCCTCAGAAAAATTTAAAAAAACGCTAGAGGAATATCATGCCATTGCAGACGAGGAAGTAAAATGTATGTGAAAGTATGCAGTCGCCTGTACGTACGGGGAGGGAGAGAGGCCGGGTTCGGTTTTGGCAGATCTGTTGAGAAATAGAAAGGATTCGACGGTTGTGACTGAGCTGCGTGCTGAAGGCGGCACACTATTGAGGGACTCAGCAGACATAGCCAATAGGTTCAATCAGTATTATCCAGTATTAGGGTATCTTTCATAGAGTCACATGCTTGAATCATTCCCCGTCGTTGAGATGAGAGTCCCTGGTACATTTATAATGGTAATGTCACATTAGACATAGAAGGTAACATGTGTAAGGCCTTGTATTTAGTAACATATGAGTCCTTATTCAAAAAAAGGACCAAACTCAAGAGAACAACCAGTCAGCTGACACCACCCTCTAGAACCTTCCTGGAAGGAGCTCCAGTCCCTCAGATTTTCTACCGCACGTCGTGCTAAGGGAGTCTCCACTGAGCTCCGCTCAGTTTTCTCATCATATCTTAAAATTTCCCTTGTCTGTAGGTTTTTCTTGGATTCCAGGTATTTCTCATCTATAATTACCTTTGTATAAGTGAAGTTCTCAATTTCTTCATTTCAGATACTCCTAAAAAAGGCATTTTTAGGCCCTGTGATACCTGCAGAAAGAAAAGGCTTCACGTTGACCCTCATGAAAACTGCCTTTACTGCCTTTATCCTGATCACAAGCCAAAAGATTGCAAGGTATGTCGCACTTTTTCTTCAAAAACTTTGAAGGGCCGTGAGTGGAGACTGTTAATTTGGCTGCAGAGGCTTGAAAACAGGGAGGACCCTGTATCTTCTGAGGAGAGTGATGGTTCCTCAAGAACCTCCTCAAAGACGCCTCAGAAAAGACCTCGGGACGCCTTGCCAGGTCATTCCTCGCAGCAACCTCAAAAGAAGACACACCAAGTCTTCAGAGGCTACTAAGAAGCAAGATCTGCCTTCCAGGGCGTCTTCTCTTCAGGATTAGACTTCTGCCAGACAATCCCTTCAGAGATCTGCTTCAGACCACTCTACTCCTCGAGTGAAGGTGAAGCATACTTTTAAAAAGCCTTCTTCAGCCCCGTTGATGGACAGCTCATCGGTGGTACCGGCGACGAAGAAAAGACCTCCTCTTACTGTCGGAGTGACTTTGTCGAAGACGACCGTCGCCACAGTTTCGGTCTCATCCGCGTCTATTTCGACGTCAACGATATCTTCGTCGATGAGCCAAGCACCTTTGTCGTCGACGATAAGATTAATAAGGAAGTCTTCGTCATCGACTAAGATTGCGACTACGACCAGCCCGTTGACGAAGATTACGACGACGACCAGTCCGTCGATGAAGATGACGACGAGTACTTCGTCGACGGTGTTGCCAGCGTCGAGTCTACCGTCGACTGCCTTCTCGTCGACTATTTCTCCTAATGTATCGTCGATGGCCTCGAAGACGAGAGTTCCATCGTCGACGACTGTTTTGCCATCTACGCCGGTTACTGGGACTTTGACAATGCCTGTCGACGGTTCATCGACGACTGTGTGTTCTGATGACGACCTCGTTGACGACACCAAAATGTAAAGCAACAATTATCTTTACATCAAAAAATTCAAAAAGAGGGGTTGACACTTTAACATCTCCCAGTAGGGTCCAAGCCTTATTGCCAACTCATCTTTTAGATGATGAAGATGACTCAGACGTAGACAGCATGTTTAGGGCGGCTCAAAGCCCATCAGAGTTAAACGTCAAATATCAAGAGGACTCTGATGACGAACAGTTCTTTGAACAAATGTACTATCCTGAACAACGACATCATCAACAGCCAGAGATGGTTTGTCTTCCTTCTGCTCTGATAACGGGCTTGCAATTTATGCTGTCTGACTACAAAAAGAGGTCCGTACCGTCTCCTGCACCAGTGCTTTCTCCGCCTCCTGTGGTGCAAGCTCAGGCTCCACCCCTTCCAATACCTCAAGTGCCAGTACAGCTCCTTCCATCTTCGGACGAAGATAAAGAAGACCAGCAAGAGGAACGGGAAATCCAGGACACACCATCACGTCCAGACGAATGAGATGATTATATTATTCCTCCACCAGCGTCACCATCTCCGCCTCAAGTAGATTCTCCTCCAGAAGATATTAGAGGATTTCATAATCTCTTGGCGAGAGCAGCCAGATGTTTCGAGCTTCCAATGCCTTCTCACCAACAAGACTGCTTCCTTTACAATTTTAAGGAACCTTTTAAAAAATCGGTCAGGTCTATGCCAATTATTGGCTATATTTGGGATCAGAGCATTAAAATAATGAAAAACCCTGCCACAGTTCCTCCAGTCTTACCAAGGCTCGACAAGAAGTACAAAGCCCCTGATGACGCTCCAGTCTCTCACAGGTCACCCCAGACCTGATTCTGTGATTGCCCAGGCGGCACAACGCAGGTCAAAGAACCCTTCGGCTCCACTTTCAGCGCCCCAGATAACGAGGGTAGGAGGCTAGATAATATCGGCAAACTATTTTCTACTATGTCTGCTTTGACAGTCGGAGCATCCAATTCCTTAGCGCTACTGGGGCGCTACAACAGACAGATGTGGTCAGACATCACTCCTTACCTCAATGATCTTCCTCAAGACATCAAAGAGGAGGCAAGAAAAGTTTTGCTGTAGGGCGAATGCTCTGCTTTGGAGATTAATTGTGCGATGGATATCGCTTCCACTGGCTTCCGTCCGCTAGCTGGGGCTCCGGTTCTAAGGCGCCAGGGATGGCTAAAGGCTACAACATTCAGGCCTGAGGTCCAGACAAAGATACTAGATATGCCCTACGATGGACAAGAGCTATTCAGGAAGCATATTGACGAAGCCCTTCAGGGGATTAACAAAGACACTGATACAGCCAAAGCTCTGGGCACCTTGCAGTATAAACGAACCCCTTTTCGTGGTGCACGGGGTAAGAGCCAGCCATCAGACAGAGGAGGTTACCAGCAGTATATGTCCCCTTCCTATACTTCCTCTACCCAGCAATACAGGACGCAGTTCGCCCAGAGACAACAGTCTGCGACTGCCTACAATAAGTCTTCCTTTCGAGGGAAAGCTGGAAGACAAAAGGATTCTGCAAGGCGTCAATGACCTGTTACTTCTGCCGGTTGCAACTTCTTCACTTCCTCCCAAGGTAGGAGGCAAAATATCCCACTATTTAGAAAATTGAAAACAAATTACAACAGACCGCTGGGTCCTTCAACTAATTCAATTCGGCCATTCTCTAGAATTTGTACAGCCACCTCCACCAACGCCTCCTCAACTTTTGGTTCACAAGCATTTGCGCCTGTTACAGTTGAAAATAACATAAATAATTCAAAAAGGAGCAATAGAACGTGTCCCTTTTCATCAGAGTAAAAGGCTTCTATTCCTGTTTCTTTTTAGTGCGCAAAAAGAACAAGTGGATGCCAATTGTAGATTTACGAAATTTAAACAAATTCCGCAAGAAAGTTATTCCGCATGGTCACCATTCAAGAAGTCTTGCAGCTTCTCAATGGAGGTGACTACATGGTATCCTTGGACCTCCAAGACGCCTATTTCCATATACCAATTCACAAGAAACACATTTCTAAGGTTCGCTGTAGCCAGCAGGTATTATCAGTTCCGGGTTTTACCTTTCGGGCTCAATTCAGCCCCATGCATTTTTACAAAGTGCCTAGCTCCAGTAGCTGCATATCTCGGACAACATTACCACCAAGTTTTCCCATATCTTGACGACTTGCTCATCCAAGCTCCTTCTCTCAACGCCGCGAAGAAGTCTTCCAAAGCCTGTTTGCGGCTTTTCAGCAAGTTGGGTCTCACACTAAACCCAGAGAAATCAGACCTACAGCCTTCTCGATGCAGAACGTTCCTGGGAGCTATCCTAGATACAGTTCTGAAGAGGGCCTATCCAGCGGAGGAAAGACAACAAAAACTCCTGACCTTGGCAAACCGCATACGAAGAAGAGTCTTTCGGTGCGCCTGTACAAATCTCTGTTAGGCATGATCTCCTCTTGCATTCTTCTGGTTCAACATTGCCGTCTATACATGTGTCCTCTTCAGGAAGCCTTGACCGTGCAGTGGGTTCAGGTAAATGGAACTTTCGACGACATTATCCAAGTGACTCCACAAATGGTCGCCTGTCTAACTTGATGGACTCATCCTCACCATCTGTCTCAGAGCTTACCTTTCCTTCCTCAAGCCTCTCCTCTGGTGATAATGACAGACGCTTCTCTGTAAGGTTGGGCAGCCTTCCTACAGGAACTTCAAATCCGAGTCAAGTGGCCACCTTCTCAGCGGAATCTACACATAAATCTCTTAGAGCTAAGAGCAGTCTTTCTAGCTCTCCAGGTGTTCTTACCCAGGATACGAAGCTCGCTAGTGCTTGTCAGGACAGACAATACTACAACAATGCACTATCTAAAACAACTGGGAGGAACTCGATCTCTCTCCCAAGAATCTCAACGAATTTGGAACAGTGCAATTCAACATGGAATCTTGTTGAGAGCAGAGTACGTTCCAGGAAAAGAAAATGTAATAGCGGATTCACTAAGCAGGTTAAGGACAACCTGCCACGAGTGGGAGTTAAACCAAAATACCCTGAACAAAATCTTCTCGCAGTGGGGCGAACCAGCGATAGACCTGTTTGCCTCGAGCAGCAACGCCAAATGCCAACACTTCGCAAGCTGTCATCCCCAACAGGAATCTCTGGGGAATGCGTTTTCAATAGCTTGGTCCGGCGTATTTGCCTACGCCTTTCCACCAATTCCTCTCCTTCCCAGGGTTCTAAAGAAAATGAAAGGGAGCCCTGCAAGCTAATTCTAATAGCTTCAGCGTGGCCTCGCCAGCATTGGTTCACGGAGCTTCATCTCCTGTCCTTACAGCCGCCGATTCCCCTGAAGCCGTTTCCCTATCTCCTAACGATGAACCAGGGACAAGTTCAGCCCCCGGATCCAGGCTCTCTCAGGTTATCGGCTTGGCTCCTGAGTTCAAGGAATTTCGAGACCTGAACATTCCTCAAGACTGCAGGGAGATTGTCTCTTGCTAGAGCAGACAGTACTAACAGAACTTCTTCTTCAAAATGGAAAAGGTTTTGCATCTGGTGTCGATCTGCTAAGGTGCATCCCCTCAAATAATCTCCGGAGGAAGTCTTGCCATATCTCCTCCACCTAGCGAATTCAGGTCTGGCTCATACCTCGATCAAAGTACACTTGGCTGCAATTTCCCGTTTTCGAAGATCTTCCAAAGGGTCTTCTTTGTGGTCAAACAGACTGATAAAACAGTTTCTTAAAGGTCTTTTCATAGTTTGTTCCTCCTGTAAAATCTCCACCTCCAATGTGACCACTTAACATGGTACTTGCTCAAGTTATGAAGCACCCGTTTGAGCCAATACATAGAGCTGAGTTAAAATTTCTGTCTTGGAAAACTGCTCTTCTTTTGGCTCTTGCATCTGCAAGAAGAGTTGGCGAACTCCAAGCTTTCACCATACAGGAACGTTTCATTCAATTTAAGAACGATGGTGATCCTTCGTGCCAACCGAAAATTTATACCTAAAGTCCCTTCGGACTTTCATCTTAATGAACCAATTGTTTTAAAATCCTTTTTCCAAATCCACAAACGGCAGCTGAACGAGCCTTACATTCTTTGGACTTGAAGCGTTGCCTTAAGTTTTATCTAGACAAAACAAAATCCTTCCGCAAGTCTAATCAGCTTTTTGTAGCATACGGCTTACCCAGGAAAGGTTTTCCTTTGACAAAACAAAGCATACCTAGATGGATCTCTAGTACTATTCTCTTCTGTCACCAGCAGGCTGGTCAACCTCTACATCCAAGAGTTCGTACCCATTCAACTAGGGCAATATTTACATCCATGGCGTGGTTTGCTGGCGCGCCCCTAGCAGACATTTGTAGAGCAGCAACCTGGAAATTGCCGCATACATTCACCAAGCATTATTTTTATTTTTTTTATTTTATTTTTTTAAACTTTATGATTTTATGAGGGATGCTGTGAATCAAGTAAATATATGTACACCACTTCAGCACAGGCATGAATTTGTAAAACTTATAGCATAATACACAGATGTAGGTAGTCTCGGCCCCCACGCGGCACATAAAACATTAGCATTTTTCTTTTCTTTGGCATATTACAACGTAACAGTCTAGTTTTCTAATCTTACATTCAGAGCCATAACATGACATTCTGCAGGGCCTGTTGACAGTGCATTAAGCGTAGCATACGGCTAGCACATCTCCCATGTAGGTCATCACATTTACTCTACAGATTCGGCATGATCCTCTCCCACTGAGACAGTTGTGACCTCTTCGTTAGTTCCCCCCAGTTCGCAGCCACTCCACAAATGGGACCCAGATGTCTTTAGGACGTGACGCTGTAGGCATTAGATCCCAGTAGCTCGCCAACTGCTCTTGACAGTACACCACAGCTTTTATCCAAGTTTTTACTAGCGGTTTAACCGGTGATCCCCAGTGTATGGCCAGGCGACGTCGAGCAAGGACCAACAGCATTGCAATTAAGCGACGGCTTTCTAATTTATATTGTTCCACATATCCCAGTAGCAGGATCAGTGGAGAGTAGCCCAATGTCTGGCCAGTGATGGCTTCAATTATTACCGATACCTCCTCCCAATACCGAGAGACGACAGGGCATTCCCAGGCCACGTGCAAAAGGCGGCGCCCTCTCGCCTACATTTCCAGCAGGATGACGTGGCGCGTAGTCCTATTTTAAAAAGATGTAGTGGGGTGTGGTAGTATCGATGTAGAAATTTAAAATGTATTAATCTCAGCCTATAATTGGGAGATAAGTGTTTCATTTGCAAACAGCAGAAGGACCATATTTCGTCCGTGAGTTGGTCGGGAAGATCCTCGCGCCACTGTTGAAACGCCCCAGGATCTGACCATGGCATGTATGATTGTGTACTAGTATAAAGTCTGGTGACCAATTTTCTCGGTGACGGAGAGGCAAGTAGGTTAGCCAGAGGGTGTAGCGTGGGTGGGGAATTGGAAAGGAAACATTTAGTTTCTTGCAGGTAGCTTTAAGTTGATGGAGCAGGAACCTCTCCAGTAATGGTGTAGGGCCCCCAGTTGTATGTCAGGTTCTGGCAAAAACGACTCCGCCGGATATAAGTCCCCCATTGTTTTAATTCCCATGGTGTGAGCTCTGTCTATGGCACCTTTGTCGTGTAAAAAGGGGAAGTTGGGATGATGAGCCACTGGCACCGAGGGAGCATACAGCCAAGGTACTTGGGCGCGGCGTCTCAAGCCCTCCCAGGCCCACCTGACCGTCTCCACAGTGTTTATTTCTTTTGGGGTTCTACGATGGGGGTAGTACACCGCTGCGTGCAACGGAATCCCATCCGCTATGTCTCGTTCCGTCGCCACATGCGGATGAAATGGGGTTGGATAAATCCAGTAATGTAAGAATTGAGCCTGCGCACTCAGGGCGTACAACTCAAAGTCAGGGGCTCCCAAGCCGCCTCTAGATAGCGGACGCGTGAGGATGTCCCAACTCACCCGTGGCTGACCGCCCGCCCAGACCATGGATATTGCTGCAGAACGCAACTGTTTAAAAAAGGCCTGTGTTAACGGGATAGGTATATTCACAAAGAGATATAAGAATTTAGGGAGGACGACCATTTTAAGTATTGCTATTCGGCCTGCTAGCGACAGAGGAAGGGCGGACCAGAATTTAATTCTATCCAAGAACCAGTCTAACTGTTTCCCAAAGTTGAGACTCCAAATGAGCTGAAGGTCTCTGCTAAGCCAGACCCCCAAATATTTAACTGCTTCCTCTTCCCACTTTAACGGGAAGTCCAAATTTTTATTGATAGGAGCTTCGGTTAAAGACAGTACAGAGGATTTTCTCCAATTTATAGTGATGCCAGAGAGGCCACCATATCGAAGTAGCTCACGCAGCAATGGGTTCAAATTATCGTCTGGGCGCCTAATATACAGGGTGATGTCATCCGCATACAAAGAAGTGATGAGATTACGGTCTGTAAAAACTAGTCCCCTCGCCGAATGGTATTGCCTGATCTTCGCCGCCAATGGCTCCATTGCTATTGCAAATAATAAGGGGGAGAGCGGGCAGCCCTGTTGGGTGCCGCGAGAGACCCCAAACGCCGCCGAGATGAGGCCATTAGCAAGTAGGCGAGCTGTAGGCCTTGTATACAGTAATTGAACAAGTTTAATAAAGTGGAGACTCAATCCCAGTCTGGGAAGTACAGTAAACAAGTATGTCCACTCCAGGGAGTCAAATGCTTTAGTCGCATCTAGAAAGACTGCCGCCGATGGGAGCCTGGGGTCAATTTGGTGGATGACCGAAAAGAATGTTCGGAGATTCTGGGCTGTCGATCGTCCTGGTATAAAGCCTGACTGATCAGGTCTAGCAATAAGGGACATCAGTGGTTGAAGCCTGTTGGCTATGAGTTTAGCTAAAATTTTAGTGTCCACATTTATCAGGGATAGGGGCCTATATGAGTCACAGTTTGTTGGTGGCTTGTCTGGTTTTAAAAGGGTTATAATCACCGCCTCTCTCATTGATGGGGGGAGGATCCCGGTCTCCAAGGATTCCTGATAGACATCGAGGAGCCGGGGAGCAAGAGTTTCGACATAGGTCTTATAAAAAAGCGTGGTCAATCCGTCTAAACCAGGCGCCTTACCCGATGGGAGGCCTCTGATCACCTGTGTTATGTCCTCTAAAGCAAATGGGAGATCTAAGTATTCTCGGTGTTCAGGACTCAGCCATACAAGCTGCAGAGCGTCTAAGTATTCCGTTAGGTCAGATGGGGCAGAGTGCTGTTTTGTGGTATAGAGTTTTGTATAGTATGACGTCAGGTGAGCGTGTGTGTCCACTTGGCCTCTGATAGGCGGGGCATCTTCTGCAGTCAGTTCAGTGATAAATGTAGGTTTAATTGCCTGCCGCAACAAGTTAGCTAGGGTTCTTCCCGGCCTGTCTCCCTCTCCATAACTCCTGGCTCTGGCCTCCATACCTAAAAACTGGGCTTCTCTCTCCGCTTCCCTTTCAAATTCTGAAATGGCTTGCCTTATGGAGGCTAAGATAGTTTCGTCATTTGTAGCGTAAAAAGTAGTTTCTAGGTCCTTTATGGTGTTCTCAATTTTTAGTAGGGTAGTACGTATTGAATGCAAGACCCCCCTGCTCTCTTTGATATGCATGTGCCCCTTATTACTACTTTGAAGGCCTCCCAGAGCGTGGCTGCAGAGTCTACCGAGCCCTCATTTATGGCAAAATAACGATCTATTTCCGTGGCTATTTCTGCACGAAATGCCTCATCCAGGAGGGCATGAGGGGGGAGTCTCCAGCTAAATGCCCTGGGGCGTGTGTCAGGGATGTGCCATTGCATCAAAACTGGGGCGTGATCAGAGAGTGTGCGCGGAAGGTGGTGCGCCCCCACCATCCACGACATCACATCAGTTGAAAGCAGCCAGTAATCGAGGCGGGACCAGGCCTGGTGGTAAGGTGTGATACAAGTGCCCTCTCTTAGTTGCGGGTTAACCGCTCGCCAGGCATCCCGTAGTTTGTGCTCCTGCATTATGGAGTTTAATAGCTGGGTTGATTGGGGGTGTGGATTGCGTGCCGCACCCTCTCTGTCCAGGGTGTTGTCCAACACTACGTTGAAGTCACCCCCCATATAACTGTGTCACAGCCCATAAGTGTTATTTTTGCCCAGATGTCTAGAAAAACTGCGGTTCATCAGTATTGGGGCCGTATATGGCTGCAAGTGTAACATGTGTCGAATGTAGATAGCCAGACACCAGTACATAACGTCCCTCCCTATCCACCAGTGTTCCTATTGTGGTCCAGCCCAGCCCCCGTCTGATCAGTATGGAGACTCCTCTCGCGTAATTCGAGAAGGCCGCAGAATGGATTTCACCCCAGTATTTATTTTTGAGCTTGGGATCATCAGTGCCGTGTAGGTGCGTCTCTTGCAGAAAACATATATCAACATGGTGTCTACGCAGATATGCGTGTACCAGCCTAGCTTTCTTGAAATCATTTAGCCCACGTATGTTCCACGTCAAGCAATTAGCTTCTGCCATGAGAGGGGTAGTGAGTCTGCGTGTGCACCATATGTGACCAAAACCTCATCTCCGCCGTGTGCAGCGCTAAAACTAGTGTACCAGAAATGTCATCTCTCTTTAAAAAAAACCCTAACCCTCCTCCCCCTACCACTACAACCCCCCAATCAGGTTGAGAATGTAGATCCACCCCCTGTCAAACAACCCTTAAACAAACATTTGAAATACCAACACATAGGAGATCTCCCTGTGGGGACAGGCAGCAACGGTAAGCACCCGCCTGTAGGCAGGGTGGTCGGGCTGCGGAAAATGTCAACAACAATGACCCAAATCCGCCCGCCCCGGGCACCCAGCGGGGGGACATCAACATTTCAAAATGATCAGTTCGGTATAGTCGGTTGACCCTTCATTTTCTCCGGTACTTGCGCATGGCAGCGGTGCTCGCCTCCAGTGCAGTCGGCCCCCATTTCAAAGAGTGTTCTGAGACCCACATTATGGAGTGGCAAATGTTGAGCCATCTATAGGTTAGTCATTTTCTTCAAGTGCCGGCGCTGGGTGCTTGTTTTTCGGTGAGCCCTGCTGTGGTTTCCGAGGACAGACGTTCTTTGCATATTTTAAAGCCGACTTGGCATCTGTAAAAAAATGCGCCTGGCCGTCGTGGGTGATTTTGAGCTTAGCTGGGTACAGCATTGAATATGGATTGTCTGAAGGAATTCTCTCCTCGCCGCCTGCACAGTTGGAGTGTAATCAGGAAAGAAGGACAAAGTGTTGCCCTGGTGTATAACTGGGCTTCTTACTCTCGCCTCTCTGAGTATTGCATCTCGGTCTGCGTAGTTTAGTAATCTCGCAATAATGGGACGTGGTGGCAGACCAGGCGCAGGTCTGGAGCCCAGCGAGCGGTGAGCGCGTTCTACAGTCATAAGTGGTGACAAGGCAGGGCCGAACAGCTCCTGGAGGAGAGTAGTGATATAGGGCTCCATTTTTGTTATAGCTGTCGTTTCCGGAAGGCCAATCAATCGGATGTTGCTTCGTCGAGAACGTGCTTCTAAGTCTTCATTTTTTGCTCTGATCACCTCCAACACCTTTTCCATATTCAGTATCTGTGTTCTGGCCTCCGTTTGAGAGTCTTGAGTGTCAGACAGTCTGTTCTCCAAAAGGTCCAAGCGCGTCTCATGAACGTCGACTTTTTTCTTGACCGTGTCTAGGCTGGCCGTCAATGAGTCTATTTTCCCGTCTATGGTTTTCAGACTAGAGCGAACGTCCTGGAGGATTGAGCGCAGATCTTCTTCGTGATGTTCAGACTCCTCCTGCTGCCCTTGAGCACCCCCCTGCTCAGCCGGAGTGTCCATGTTACGGGTTTGGCGTTTCTCAAAGGGGATTTTTGTTTGTTTTGGGTCTCTTACCCATCCTGCCCTGGAACAGATTTCAGGGGGGCCGCTTGTGTAGTAAAGGCTCTGTATTAGCGTAGACGTGCCCTGACCCTCAGAGGTTGTCTAGCCAGCTCCACCCCAGCCTCCAGTAATCCCCAGGACCTTTGTAGTCAAAGAGGCAGTGTCCTAGGTCGTTCGAGTATACCCCTCCGGCACTGTGCGTGGCACACCCCGATAAGGACCGCACGTAGGGGACTAATCCTGCAGGACCCAGACCTTCCAGCCGTATAGCAGATTGCGGTCCACCGCTAGATCGCGCCCGACTCCCCCACGACAACGCAGGCACCAAGGCGGCGCAACGTCAGCAGGTGATCCCCCGGGCCGCCCCCGCGTCTCATATGTAGCACCCCAGTTCACATTGCTTTTGGGGTCCGGGGCTCCGAAGCACGGCCGGCTCACCTCATTCCACAGCCCCCGTCCCCGCAGTTGTCGCAGCAGGAGTGCCCTCCGGAGGACCCGCTTGAGCCCAGGTCCGCTGTGTCCCGCCGGAAAGCCTAGAATGCAGCGCTGGCTATGCGCCGTAGGACCTCTCAGTGCGGCGATTCCTATGGCATCCACTGAATGTGCCGCAGGGAAACCACCACAGATCCCCTGTATCGGGGGCCGGAATCTAGGGCGGCTCAGCAGCGGCCCCCACGCGGCACGCCTCTGATGCCAAGTCAGACCCCAGGAAGGGAGCAGTGACTAGACTTGTGTGCTGTGGCAGTATGGAGTGCTTAGGCGCCCCGAGGCCTCCAGCACCATGCAGGCGCAGCCACCACCAGGATCCGAGGGCAGGTCCAGCAGGCCCGCGCCCGGGCGTCGAGAACCCAGCTAGGCCGCACAACAACGGGTCCCGTCACTCCTGCAGTCGCAGGTAGCGGAACCCGCCGGCAGCCCACCGCGCCTCCTCAGCCTCCCAGACTCCAGCCCCCCAGTGCACCACCTGGTCGCTGGAAGCAGGCAGGTTCCCCAGTCCCCACCGTCTCCCCCCCGGCCCGCGGCACCCGGTCGTGACCCCCCCCCCCCTCCCGGTGGAGTATGGCAGGGAGCCGACCAAGCGCCAACGCACCAGAAGGGGTCCCTTAGCGGGGCCGGAGCACCGCTCCTACCTCTCCTTCAGGCCCTCTAGTCCTCTCCTCAGCGTCCCTCCTTCGATCACTCGGCAGGGCCTCCTCGTCGACGGCGGAGATCAGGCCCTGGGTCCCCGCAGCGCGGCTGACGTCAGGCCCGTTGTCACTCCACCACGAACAGCTCCCGGTCACGCCACTCGGACCTCCAGCCGAGCTCTTCGGGACAAGCGTTGCAGTTTTTCAGGCACCAGTTCCCACCAGGGCCAAAGGCGCCACTTGACAGCCAGGTCCGCCGCTCGGATCTATGAGCTACGCGCCATCCCTCACGGCGCGGGCAGCCATTTTCTCCGCAGCTCCGGTCTCGGCGGCCCAGGATCAGTTCAGCAGGATCCCGATCAGTGTGGCGTGTCAAACTTCCCCCAGGGCCACCCGGGGTGTCGCGTTGTTTCTTTTCGCTGTATTCTCCGGAATCAGCCGATCCGGGCCATGGTATTTATCAAATGTTCTAGCCCGACCTGCAGAGCCCCTTCAACAGGCGGCCATCTTGCAGTCCGTCGTGGCCATGCCCCCTTCACCAAGCATTATTGCTTGGATTCTGAATTGATGAAGGATGATGCGGTGGGACAGGCGGTACTCAGACATCTATTTCAATAAGGTGAGCCTTCCTTCTATCCCACCAACCATTCTTATGCACATTTCTCTGTTATTTTCTATTGATTATGCCAATATTGGAATCTATGTTTTGGCTATTTTGTAATCCGCATAATTCGATTATTTGCATGCATGTTGTTGTATTTTATCCTCAGGAAATAGTTATTAACTATTCGGTTATGTACTGCTCATGTATATGACGAAATGTGCTCATTACTGCTATTTATTCTGATTCAAGCATGTGAATCTATGAAAGATACCCTAATACTGGATAAGAAATGAGTTACTTACCTGTAACTACAGTTATCCAGTATTGGTATCTTTCATAGGTTCACATGCGACCCGCCCACCTCCCTTGGAAGGGCTCACTTAATGCTCTCAGTTGTACCTCTGGTTACACACAGTGCTTATGAAAATCTGAGGGACGGAGCTCCTTCCAGGAAGGTTCTAGACGGTGGTGTCAGCTGATTGGTTGTTCTGTTGAGTTTGGTCCTTTTTTAAATAAGGACTCATATGTTACTAAATACAAGGCCTTAGGCCTGTTAACTTCTATGTCTAATGTGAGATAAACGGCACGGACTACGAAACCGTCACCCCGCATGTTCTTACAACGCGGTCGTTGCAACGACCGCGTTGTAACAACGCATACCAGTACCCCGCAAGTCGTAACAACGACTTGCGGAGGGGGAGAAGGTGTTGGATTTAAAATCCAACACCTTCCCTACTGTCCGCACAGACTGGAGTTGGAATAGTAAATTATACTATTCCAACATCCTGCTCCCCCCCTCCGCAAGTCGTTGTTACGACTTGCGGGGTAATGGTATGCGTTGTTACAAAGCGGTCGTTGTTACGACCGCGTTGTAACAACATGCGGGGTGACGGCAAGCGGAATAAAGAGGCATATTCCTAATGTGACATTACCGTTCTAAATGTACCGGGGACTCCCATCTCGACGACGGGGAATGATTCAAGCATGTGAAACTATGAAAGATACCAATACTGCATAACTGTAGTTACAGGTAAGTAACTCATTTCTTATTCAGACCTGTACAGCTCCAGAAAGGCAGTAGATGAGACAGCGATTCAAGATTACTTAGAATACATCAAGTTGCCATGGCTGTCTGACGAACGTAGAGAGTACTTAATGAGACCGTTATATGCTAATGAAATACTGGTTGCTCTAAATGCAATGCGAGTGGGGAGTGCCCCTGGGCAGGATGGCCTGACGGTCTCCTTCTACAAGGAGTTCAAAGAGCTACTTTTCCCTCATTTAATCACACTGTTTGAAGAGATGAGCGAGGACGGGAGGATGCCCCCCTCTGAGGGAGGCTTTTATAGTTACAATATTAAAGCCAGGGAAATCCCCCAACGAGTGCTCACCTTACAGGCCCCTGTCTCTTAATGTAGATACCAAGCTATTTGCTCCAGTCTTAGCTAACCGCCTGGCCCCTCTGGTGCCTTTGTTAGTTGGGCCTGAACAAGCAGGATTTGTGCCAGGGCGCAACTATAATCTTCGGACTGTGTTTGGGGCAATACAACGTATTAGGCCAGAGACTAAGGCGGCTGCAGTCTTTCTGGACGTAGAAAATGCCTTTGATTCGGTTGAGTGGGCATTTATGCGACTAGTTCTGAGGCGGCTGGGATTGGGAGAAGTCTTCCTACAGCTGGTGGGTGTCCTCTACAAATCCCTCACTGCCAGGGTCAAGGTGGGGGACATGGTAACTGCCCCTATTAAGATCTCAAGGGGTACTCGCCAGGGGTGCCCTTTATCACCTCTATTGTATGCATTGTTTGCGGAACCTTTGGCGTGTGCACTCGGGGAGTACCAGGGCCATAGGGGGGGGATACGCTTCCCAGGATAAAACCTCATTATTTCAACCTATGCTGACAATACACTATTGTACATTAGAGACCCAGAGGCTAATTTGACCCCCGTGCTCCGTGAGGTGGTAAGGTATGGTGAGCTTTCTGGACTTAAGGTCAATTGGTCTAAGTCGAATATTTTCCCACTGACTCTGGCAATGGAACCCCTAGAGCTAGAATACCCGTTATTGTGGACTTCGGAGTCAGTGCGATACTTGGGCGTGAAAGTACACACTAATTCTGAGGTGGTCTTCAACGAGAATTATGGGAAGGCGGTCTGTAAATTAGAGGGAGAGCGTTGGATCCACTTGCCCCTGTCCCTACTAGGACGCATTTCCCTCATAAAGATGGTAGTACTGCCAAGGTTTTTATTCTTGTTCATCAATATGCCGATGGTACTTCCTGTGCACTTTTTTAAAACTATCAGATCGCTACTGGTGAAGCTGGCTTGGGCTGGGAAGCACCCAAGAGCTAAATGGGACACACACTGCCTTACTCTATGGGGGGGGACTAGGTGCTCCGGACCTAGATTTATATTATTGGTCGGCTCAAAGCTCTCATGCACATTACTGGGTTCACGGGCAAGTGGGTTTACCGCATTTGCAGATTGAGAAGATGGTGGCAGCGCCCTCCCTTCTCCCCGCACTGTTGTTCCAGGCGCCCTCAAGACGAGCTGGTATTCTAGACTCGGTCAATGCTACTACACATGCTTGGCAGAATCTATTAAAAAGACAGGCAGGTGCTCTTTTGTACTCCCCTTTGACCCCGATTGAGTGGTGCCATTGTGCAGGGAAAAGGAAGTAACACGTGCACTAGCGACAATGAACATCATCAATATTGGGGACTTATTCTCGGAAGGAAAGGCTCAGGGATGGGCTGAGATTGAGGCTGAGGGACATTACTGTACACCGCTCGCCCAATTTCACTTCCAGAGTGAGGCATGCGCTCAGGGAGGGTTTGGGGTATGGGGCAATGGAACCCCCGGAGGTAGCTTCCTTCTCATTTATTGCGTACTGACTCTCCCACTAAGATGTTATCCAACATATACAACATCACACATGATTATCGCAGGAATCACTACACAAAGGCCAGACTAGAGTGGCAGAATGAGATGGGGGAGCCTTTAGATGATGACACTTGGTGATATTGTTGTGGGATTATGCAAAGTGTTTCTCTGAATGGACGACACAGACTAATCCATTTCAAATTCCTTAATGGAATTTATTACACGCCTGCCAGATTGCACCGATATGGTCTTCGTGACACTGCTGAATGTGAGAGATGTAGTACATGCCCAGCAGGGATTCTCCACATTGCCTGGTTGTGCCCAGGGATTGCTAATTACTGGAGACTAGTATTCCATACGCTAAGTGAGATCACCGGCCTGCTCCTGGCGCCGGACCCCCGGCTGGCTCTACTGGGCTATTTAAAGCGTTTGCCAAAAGAAGTTCGACTATTAGTAGATATGGGGCTTCTGCTGGCAAAACGCAGGGTTGCGATGTGATGGGCCCGTCCCCACTATCACTAACTGGTCTAAGGACATGGTGTACTGTAGCACGCAATCAAAATTGTACAGCTAATTACTCCCACCCCCCTCCCGCCCCTTCCCAGAGCCGCCCTAAAAGCTTTAGGGGTTTTATCGGAGTTATTTAGATGGGAGGGAGATGAATGAGCCTGGGTAATAGGTCCCGACTTGATGAGGCTGCCCAAGGTTGGAACCTGGTTTAGGGGGGGTTGTAATGCATAATACCAAGTTTGTTGGGACTCGGGTAGTTGCTATCCTACCATGGGGCTGACTGAAAGGCGAATTGAGTACTGTTAATTGGATACGTTTACGGATACTGTCACTGCGGATATAGATGTATCCTCCCTCACTGCACTGGTCATGTCATCGCTGTCTGAAGTAAGTGTAATTCTTGCTTTATTTTTATGTACCATTGTGATCGAACTTGTTTATTCCTTTTAGCATGTTATTTTTTGCATTTACGTCATTCCTTGTTTGTTTCTTAATTTTAATAAATAAAATAATTTTTTTAAACTATTTTTATCCATAGGAATACATATTGTTTATCCTAAAAATTGTGGGAGGGAGGCATAAGCCTCACTCTAGTTGGCTGCAGAGAGAAGGTTCAGGGTTGTCACTAAATATTACATTTAGGGGCGTTACAGATAGGTACAGGTCAGGACCAATGGGTCTCTTCCTTGGGATGGGTACAACCCCTATTATGCCACCCTCCAGTGGAAGGGAGGCATAAGACTCACTTTAGTAGGCTGGGCCCCCCATCTGCAAGATGGCGGGGACAGAGTTGTGCTTCACCTCGTCTCCCCCGCCTGAGAGGTGGGGTTGGCAAAGGTGGGCACACCTCTCCTCCTAAAATGGTTTTCCCACCGATTCTCCCGCCCAAAGTGGGTGTCAGAACCGGTGGGGGCCAGTTGCTGGGAGCAGCAAATGGCTGGGGTATCTCACAAAGGCGGCACGCCTTTGAAGCTTCCCCTTCATGGACCTTGGCCATCCTGGGGAACGAGGCTTGGCACCTCATCCCAGGATGTGCTTTGTTTCAGGACCCCAAGAGCAACAGGCTCTCGACCCAGGGATCCAGAAACATGTCTGATGGTGGCAGCTGGCGAGCAGCTACTCAGCCAGGACACTAGTTAGGTCGTTTATCAGAGGGCATTTCTAAGATGCCCTCTGTGTGCATTTTTCATTAAAACCCACACTGGCATCAGTGTGGGTTTATGTACTGAAGTTTGATACCAAACATCCCAGTTTTCAGTTAAGCCATTATGGTGCTGTGGAGTTCATAATGACAAACTCCCAGCACTATATACGCTTTATGGCATTACTGCACTTACAATGTCTAATAATTGGTTTACACACTGGGTAGAGGGCTCATGTACCTGTACCCTCACCAGTGGCATGGCGCACCCAGCTAGAGGGGTGGCTGACCTATGCCCTAGACAGTGGGTTGTATGCATGCAACACAGGGGTGTGTGCCATGTTGATTCTTCACTTTGCCCTGCACCAAAACATGCAGCCTGCAATGGCAGTGTGTGTGTTAGGGTACAGGGCCTCTAAGGGTGGCACAATAAGTGCTGCAGCCCTTAGAGGCCTTCCCTGGTCACAGTGCCCTTGGTACCAAGGGTGCCTTTTACAAGGAACTTACATGTGGCCAAACAGTTGCCAATTGGGTTTTACAACAGTACAGTTTAGGGAAAGAAGATAGGCCCTGTGTAATTGGTTGGCAGGAACCCAGGGCGCACTCAGTCAAAGAGCATCAACATTAGGTAAGAAGTGGGGGGGGGGGGAGGCAACCATGCAAAAAGGGGCACTTTCCTATACCCTGCCCTCAGGACTGAAGAGCCTGCCATAGGGGTGACTTGTAGGTTTTAAATGTAGTGACCTCCGATATAAACAAACCTATACCTGTCCCGAGAGGTGCAAGCACCAGCTCACACGGGCTGCAATGGCAGGCCTGTAGTCACAGTTTAAGTGGACTCCCATGGGTGGCACAGTACATGCTGTAGCCCATAGGAGACACCTGGTGTACCTATGCCCTAGGTACTTAAGTACCATATACTAGGGACCTACAAGGGTACACCAGTAGCCAATTGTGGGTATACACAAGTACTTAGCCTGGTCAATTTAGGGAGAAAGCACAGTGACTGGGGTCCTGATTGGCAGGATCCCAGTCAGAATAAGTGAAAAAACTAACCAGACAAAAGGTCGGGGTAACCATGCTAGAAGGATCCTACCTTCCTACAGTGCCCAACGTCTGAATTTGGACCAATAAGCTCTTAGACTGGTCCTCCCTTTCATAGACTGTGGCTGACTAGTGCATTAGAACCCTATAACGATTGGATCTCTGGTAAACTGTTAAATCCGATATTGTTTACCCAAATTATTTGAAGATGGCACACCCTTCCCACATTAAAAAAAAAAGAACGGTTCTATCTGATAGAGATATCTAGCCGCAGATTCCTTACCTGCGGCGCTGTGCTGGAGTCCACTAGACTTCAAAGTGTCAAACTAAGTTCTTTGATTCAGTGTGGGCCAGGATATGATGTGAGAAGATAAGCATTTTTTGTGAATGTGGTCATGGTAACATGGATATGCTGGCTCATTGTAGGAAAGTGCTTCTTTTGGCATGGTTATCCCCCACTTTTTGAAGGATTATGAATGCAACTTTGACTGTGCACTGGGTCCCTGCCAACCAGATTCCTAGTGCCTGTGTTCTTTCTCAAAACTGTACCTTTGTTTCCACAATTGGCACACCTCTGGCCCACATATAAGCCCCTTGTAGAAGGGAATAGTGGTACCTAGGGCATTGTGACCAGAGAGGCTCTCTAAGGGCTGCAGCATGTATTATGCCACCCTAAGAGACCCCTTACCAAACACATGCATACTGCCACTGCAGCCTGCGTGTCTTGGTGCAGCTAAAAGTGAAGAGTTGACCTGGCACACATCCCTGTGTGCCAGGCCTGCCAGCACTGCAAGAGGCTTACGTAAGTCACCCCTACAGCAGGCCTTAAAGCTGTAGGGCAGGGTGCACTATACCTCTTGTGAAGGCTTAACTGCATGAGCAGGTATGCCCCTATAGTGTCTGAGTCCATTCTTAGTCATTACAAGTGCATAGTGAAGCCATAGCGAGTATATGGGCTGTGAGCTTGTCGCTACGAGTTCCACAGCTCCATCATGGCTTCACTGAATCCCAAGATGTTTAGTACCAAACATCTCAGATTAATGAGCCCACACTGATGCCAGTGTTGGATTCATTAATAAATGCATTCAGAGGGCACGCCAGAGGTGCCCCCTGAAAACCTACCCAACCACTAGTGTGTGGCTGACTGGTCTGTACCAGCCTGCAAGTTCCAAACCTGTTTCTGACCACCTGAAGTGGGAGCCTTGTGCTCTTGTAGGTCACAAACAAAGCCTGCTCGGGGGAAGGTGCTTCACATCTGCCCCTAAGCAGGAACAGCATTGAAGGATGGTGAGCCTCAAAGGCTTCCTATCCTGTGTTATGCTATACAGGGGTTCTCCAGCTAGTGGAGATGCCCGCCGGCCACCCCCCACCCCCTCTGACCAAGCCCCACTTTTGGCGGCAAGGTCAGTGGGAAAATTAGTAAGCAGGACCGTTGTCCTCTCTCAGCCAGGATCACTCCTTAGGTGTCCTGAGCTGAAGTGACCCCCCTCCTTTAAAAATCCTCCATATTGGTTGTGAAGATTTCAGCCAATAGGATGAGGAGTATGCCCCCTCCCCAAAGGGAGTGGACATACAAAGGGTGTAGTCCCCTTAAAGGTAAGTAGCCCGTTGGTTACTACCTGCCAGCACCTTTAACACCCTTTAAATTGAGTATTTAGCGGCACCCCTGAACCTTGATCCTCAGATTCCTGGTGACCTAATGAAGAAGGACCGAAGAGCCGTACCCACAGTAAAGACTCCATACGACAACTGACTTTACCCAAGCCCTACCGACCTGTCTGCAGCTCTCGAAGAAACCTGCTCCAAAAAGCTACTCGTCCTGCAGGCTCAGCGACCCCCACAACCCTGGGAGGAGTGCCTGCCTTCCCTAAAGACCAATAACTCCGTAGGACAGTGGCCCTGTCTACAAAGAAAGCAACACCAAGAGTTCCAGTGCCCTGCTGAACCGCACACCAGACCTCCGGACCTACCTCTGCACCCGATGCCTCCGGCCCGAGTCCAAGTGGCCCATCAGTTCCAAGAAGGTTCCCCAGCGATCCTGAACTGGTGACTTCCTGGATTCCACAACGCCTGCAGCCTACACACGAAGGGTCCCCCAATCGCGACCGGCTCCACTAAGACTTTTCCGACACCCAAAGACACCCCTGCACCCGCAACCCTTAGGCCTTGGGGAGCTCGACCGACTGTGTCCCCAAGTTTTTATTTTTAAATGTGCTACTCTCCACTATCGTTCCTAGTGTGCCGAATAACATAGTTCAATATCTCTTTTACGACTAACTTCATAAATAGTTTTTCTAATCACATTTTTCAAAATTGGCTTTGGAAGGGGAACTGCTTCACTTTGCCCAATTCCAAATATATCAAATGTGTTCACCTAAGTTGAGAAAACAGTGCTTTCTCTCCTTCAAACAGAGAAAGATTTCATGTTATAAAAGCAGCTCGGATCACTAATGGGTAAGCTATTCCCCCCACCTTAAGCTTGCCGCCATAGTGAACAGATTTGTGGAGAGAAGCCCAGATTCAAGCCTGAGTGCCGATGGAACAGCTGCAGAATTCAAGTTACATGTTTGGTGCCAAATGCGCCCTTCCACCTTCTCAAAGGAGGCCCCGTACCACTCATCCATTGATTCACATGCGTAACTAAATGACAGCGGAATTTTAATCTTATATACTCCCAAGACATGGGCAAAGTGTCTTTGCCCACAGCATTTGTACAACCTGCCGATTTGCGGAAGCCTGGGATATTGCCTTACTTCTGCACTGACTAATGTGGTCGCTATTAGAGCAGTTACTAGAAACAATTCTACCTACATATGGGTACAACTTCACCACTTCTAACTTACCTTTCCCTAAAAGCCAATGCAAATCTTTCCTAACCCTACACCATTGTAACTTTGCTCTTGGATGTTTATTTTTAAAAAGTGTTCAGCATAGTTGCCCAACTCAAAGACGCCTCTGTAAACCTATCGAGGTCAAGTCTAGCAAGATGGCATCACCTGCATAGAGTAAACAACCAAGTTTCATTGTTCCCAGTTGTGGTGGGTCCCCCTTACACTGTCCAATTCTGCTAGGTAAGTCATGTATATAAAGGGGAAAAACGGAGGGATGCTAGTAAGCACCCTTGCTTTAACCCATTGTGGGTTTCTACTTTGCTCGACAAGCCCTGGTTCCCTCCCATCAGGACCAGAGTCCAAGTAGAAGAGTGCAGAGCAATAACTATCCTAAGCAAGTGCGCGGGGATCCCCATTGCAACCAATCTCCTCCACAGCATCCCACGATCAACCCTGTCGAAGGCTGTGGAGAAGTCTATAAAAGCAGCATATAAGGCCATCCCCTTACCACTGGATATTTTTCAGTCAAAGTTTGGAGGGCTGTGATATGGTCTAGGGTGCCACAATGCTTACGAAAGCCAGCCTACTTCGCAGGGACAAGATTATTACCAAAAGCCCAGTCCTGAAGGCTAACAAGAATACTCTTGGCAAACAGTTTCCCGATCGCATCCAGTAATGCTCTCCGCCTAAAGCTGGAGGGAGAAGTTTTAGAACTATTGTATAGCAAGGTACCACTATACTTCCTTTCCAAGATGACGGTATAGTCCCATACAAATAACCGTATTGAAATACAGGATGGAGAAAAAGGGCCTATGCGGAAAGATCTTCTTTAATAAGAGATATCGGGAGATCGTCCGGGCCCATTGTCCCAGAATACCTAGCACCCTTAATAAAACTCTCTCCTCTCACAGGAAGGAGAGCAATATACATTCAGAAAAGAAGGTTCCCCCCCTGCATCTCTCGACGTCGAGCCCGACGATCACAGAGAGCTTTCTTTGATCTGAAGAATCTGCACGCGTCAGTCTTGTTCCTTGTGCTCTGGAGATGAGCACAAATTACACACCTGATGCAAGTCTGTACGGGGATATTTCCCGTGGCACAGGGGGCAGAATTTAAATATAGTCCGTTCCATCGACAAGGAGCTGAACGGATGCCGATAGGCCGGAAGACCAGCCGCAATCTTCCGATCGATATGGAGATTTGCTGATGGTCGAGTCGAACCGCAGAGTAGGGAAACTCGTTCAAAGACAACACCGTCAAGGGTAGTGAATTGCGCACCAAGGGGAACCCGAGGAACGATTCCGAAGTGGAGCGCAGCAATACACGTCCAAACCAGATGGCGGAAAAAAACAATCTAACAATGGAGTCGATGCCCATGCGCACTATCACCGAAAGGAGGAGTCATCCTACCTCGTGAATGCAAAGACTTCTTCGAACAAAAACAACTTGCAAACATCCGGAATCAACACTAGATGGCAGGAGTATGCAAAGCATGTGAATCTACAGCTCTACATGCCAAGAACAGATGCTTACTGGGCAAGTAACATTATCCATGTGTATGTGTATATATATGTGTATGTGTATATATATGTGTATGTGTATATATATGTGTGTGTGTGTGTGTGTGTGTGTGTGTGTATATATGTGTGTGTGTATATATATATATATAATCTCTATTCCTGTCTCTCTCTTCCTATAGCTCTATTCCTCTGTCTCTCTGTATTCCTCTAGCTCTATCCTCCTTGAATCACCCGAAGGTGCAACCTCTCAGCTTAATCCATTTCTGATCCTCCTCTAAGTTCTGACACCTTCAATCTTGTTCTCACCCGCTTCAATCGATTGATTTCCCTTTGCCTCATTACTAATGACAGTTTAAATTGTTCCCATGTTTTTTATCTCCCGAGAGGGAATTACCAAAGGTTTAGCACGAATAGCTAGTTTTTTACTCCCACATGATCGGAATAAAGAGAACTGCTTCTCAAACCAGGCAATAGGGTTCTCTTGACTAGGGCCAAAACTCCGTTTTAACAAGTCCTGTCAAGCTTATCGAATTTTCATTTCACCAAAATGTACGCCCATTTGTTTTATTATAGACAATCGTATCATTTCTGGGATTCCAGAACTCGAGTGCCTTGAATTCTAAATCTTTGACCACCGAAAGAATACAATGATCGCCCAGATCCGTCCTCAACACTTTCAACTGTGAACAAGTGCCAAACATTTGATAGGATAACACAATAAAATCAATTAGTGATTGCCCTCGAAGAATGAAAAGTAAAGGAGGCTTGGGAATCTGCCATTTAGAGAAACAAGGTCATTGGCTTTCGGGCAATCCAAAAAGCTTAAACCTCGCGTGTCTGGTCTAATGTGACCAGGCAAAATTTCCTCCGCAAAATCCATACCTCGTACAGCTCCGGATTTCCAAAGATCAAAGAACAGTTCGAGATTTTTACATTAAAATCTCCCACCATAATTATCAGTTTGCTTTCTTCTAAGATACTATTATGTACAAAAGAGAACATGGGAGTCAACTAGAGTCGGACGACCTCCCAGGGGGAATGTAAACATTTACCAGAAGAAAGGATGAATACAGTCCTCCTATAACCTTGCCCAGAGCCAGCTTTATGCACATGCAAAGATTTGAGGGTGAGCAAAAACAAAGGGATTCCAGTTTGTACTGCTGCCAAGTAAGTAGCTAAACCTCCACTGGCATGACCTTTTACTGTGGGTTTTGCTGCACATGAGAAAACAAAGTAATTCTCGTAATTAAAATCGGAACAAATCCAGGTTTCCTGTAAGCAAATTATCATTGGATAGAATTGGATAAAAAAGTTGCAGCATAGGAAGTTTTATGTTTTCTTTGGAGGCATTCAATGTACCTGCTACCCAACTCCAGGGGGCCAACTCATCTCCCGTTTTAGATTCCCTGACCCTCTGGTCCTCATGTCCCGCAATATTTATCACTCTTATCCCTGTGACACTACCAATAGAAATTATGATATCCTTCAGATTTAGAACATCCCTGTTATTGAATAAAACTCTTATCGGGGCCCTGAATGCCCACACTGCGGTTATCTACCTGAGCATCAATCATCTCCTCAAACAAAGACATCCATCCCCTTTTTTGGAAATGATCAACATTTGCCAGGATTAGCATTACAATAATCCTAGAACTAAATGTTACTCTGGAACTCTGAAGTTTGCTTAGAGAATCCAGGTACACCTGGTGTCACTACTAGATACCGGGCTCAAATCTTGAATATCAGACAAAAGCTGCAGGATAAAGCTTCTATTCAGGGGGCCCAGTTCCCTATCAAACAGAGAAACAAATTTCAGGCTATTTGATGCATATCCAGGCCCTGGTCCTTCGACTGGACTAACGCTCTGCTTTGGCCCAACCCCTGATTTAAGGATGTGATCTGGTGGAAAAAATGGGACAGCCTCCCCATTGAGAATTTTCCCATGTTTAAGATCAGTCTGTACAGGGAAAGAATCTACACAAGAGAATTGGGGGAGATCTGTCCAAGAACCGGCCTGCCTCTTGGCGAGCTCCATTAACCTCAACTTCTGTGCTCCACGATTCTACAAAACCTATCCCGCCATCATCCTTCACTGTTCCAGTGCCCAACCCACCACAGTTATTATGGACTATTACTCCCATATCTGCCGGCCCCATCTCCTACTCATGGCTACCCAGAATTGGTGCTTCCGATATAATAGAAGGAAGCAAGTAATTTACTTTTAGGGACTCGCACGCCCGACCAGTGAGCGATCCGACTTTCATCAACTAATTTATTTTTTGAGGCCGAGTAATGGGATCGGATTCTTCAATGTCATTGGCAAACGTCAATTTTCCTAACTTGCGCTTAATGCGCCGGATCCTTTTCTTTCTCCTTCCGGGATTTTGTCCCGTTACAACCAGAGGAAGAAAAACCCCTCACTGGAGAGGCACCATCTTGTTTAGCCATTAACAGTTTAACACTAGGAGGGTCATTTTGTAGGACTACAGCCCCAGGAATAAATGGGACCCCTTTTTTGAATATCTGGGAAAACGGAAGGAGAATTCTAAAGTATGAATACATTTACATTCGCCATTTGAGCAGCCTGACGTTGGTCCCCAGATACTGATTTTGATTTTGGAAGGAGGAACAGGGCATATTGATGGCTTCGATTAGATCTTTGGATTGCCCAATAGAAATGGCCCCAGGACCATCATAATTTTCCACCTGAACTCCCATCTCTGCCACCCCATTTAATATCACTAAATTAGTCTGGGAAACTCGGGATCTCATTTCAATACCCTTTTCTTCCTTCCCTGGACACAAACCAAAAGAGGTGAGGTGCTGCACCCCCATTAAAATGGGGGACAACACATCCAGCACATGATCAGAATTAACAATTGATTTATCCAACAGAGCCAAGATTGCGGAAAGAATCCTCTCTAAAGAATAAAGGATATCGGAATATGCCCTCCTCCCACCATTCCAATGAACCTAAAAGATACAAGAGGAAGGCGTACTGCTATACAAAGCTGGTAATGGAGGACAACTGAAAGAACAGACCAAAGACTGACTCAAGACCATGTCTGAGGCAACTGGCAAATTTAAAATAGCAACCTAACTCTATTTTTCTCCATGAGAATGGCAATGTCTGGCAAAGAAAAGTACTCCAATACATCGGGTTCACTGCTGCTACACACATTGTCACATAATTCACTGAGTCACTCTAGAGGCCTCTTTAGTCAAAGACATTCCTAAAACAGGCGCAACAATTAGGTCACCAGATAAAGCCACGAGACTCCTTGGCTCAGGCATAGGATCAGAATCAGGGTCCATCTTGTTAATGATGATGTTTGCCTCTGAGACAGACCTTGCAACCTCCATGCCATTTTTTCCACTGCTTCCTCGGAGCGACACGGCTCGCTGAACTGAGTTTAGGGAGTGGGATGCACTGGGTTAAGCATAGGGAGATTAAATTGATGCAAGACTGTGCCCTAGAGAGGATTGTTACTAAACCCTGTTCGTCGTCTCTGAATCCGCCTGTAAACATCCCCAATTATTTGTTTCCTACGCCTTTCCCCCTCTTTGAAAACCGAGACAACACTGAGGGATGGGACTTCAAGAGGTACAGATGGGGTTCAGGCTTCTTTCTCCGTATAGTTTTTAAAGGTTTAGGGGAGCTGATGTGATTAGCTAATGGACCAGCTGAACCCGAAGGGGCGATTAAACGACCAGAACGCAGGCGCCTAGAAGGCATCTCCGAAACCACCTTATTGTGCTTTAAAGAGGTTGTCTACAGCTTGTTGTCCACAACTATCCACGAGTGTCCACTTGACCACAGATGCCACAAACCCCCGATGCCTACTTCCCCTCTTTTTTCTAATCTGCGACTCCGCAATAGATGCTACCCTCTTCCTAGAGGGTAGAGCAGGGGCTCATGGGGTGCAAAGGTACGCGGGAGAGCAAAGGAGAGGAGAGCATACGAGTGAAGGTCAAGAGTGAAAAGTAAGTGCACGTACAGGTGGCAGACCTCCTCCCAGAGACACAAACCGCACCAGCCTAATACTGGCTACTTCCACGCCACCAGTGGGAGACTGCGGTCTAAGCCTACCCAACGCGCAGCACACCAATGCAGCATCTGGCTCCCTTCTTGTTGCTGGTTGATTGCTGGTTAATTGCGGTTTGTGCTGCTTACGAGCTGTTTGTGCTGCTGCTCCTGCTATGCAGCACTCAGCCTAGTCTTCTTTCTCTTCCACCAAAGCAAGCTCCCCCATATAATTCCACAACCACACCCCCACCCATGAGCGGAAAGGACCAAAGGGGGAGGGGAAGGGGGGCACTTCCGTGGAAGATCAATGATAGCTGAAGTAGTACTGGAGCTCAAACTTTAAAGTCCAAACTTGATAATAGAACATGACTTTCTATGTGCTTCTATGACTTTAAGCAGAACCGTTTTGCGCCCACGAAGCAGCACGGAGTGGAGTGGAGTGGAGTGGAGTGGAGTGGAGTGGAGTGGAGTGGAGGTTTGTGCCAGAGGTACTACGTGAACTAATAAGAACAAGAATGAGGGCATAAGAAAAAAGAGGAGCGTAAAAGAGAAGCTTTATTAAAGCTTTTAAAAGAAGGCTTTCTAAAACGCTTAGAAAGCTTAAAAAGGATAACAAAAACCTAAATGTAAAGGTTGCACGCTGCTGAGCGGGAGCACACCAGACTGACTGCAAGCCGCACCCAGACCTGGCTGGGGAGCTTCCGCGAGGGCCGGGGCTCCCACTTTGCGAGCAGTATCTAATACCGCTGCACTCTGGCGTCTACCTAGCATCTCGCTGGCATTGACTCTTCCCCGCTCTGCTCCTCTTGGCCCCCCCCCCGTCTGCTAGTTGATTCTGCCGGGGCTGAAGTTTAACCCTGCAGGTCCGCAGTAATGCGACGGCTCGGCAGCTCACAGCTAGCAGCTTGCAACTCGGGGAATCGGCTTGGCGGAAGTGACGTCAGGCAGAGTCTCAAACAGATTGTGGCTTCACTTCACCTCCCCCACCGAGGGATGCGGTTGGCAAAGGTGGGCTCGCCTCCCTTTCTCATTAGGTTTTCCCGCCCATTTTCCCGCCCAAAGTCGGGGTCAGAACCGGTGGGAGCCAGCTGCTGATAGCAGCAGAGGTTGGGGGTAGCTAACAAAGGGGATAAGCCTTTGAAACTTCCCCTGCATGGACCTTGCCCATCCTCTGGGAGGAGGCATGACACCGCTGCCCAGGAGGTGCTTTGTTTCAGGACCCAAAGAGTGGAGGCTCTCTACCCAGGGGTCCAGAAACCTGTCTGGTGGTGGCAGATGGCTGGTAGCCAGTCAGGAACCACACCGGGGCTGGTCGCTTTCCAGGGGGCATCTCTAAGATGCCCTCTGAGTGCATTTCACATTAAATCTCACACTGGCATCAGTATGGGTTTAATGTGCTGAGAAGTTTGATACCAAATTTCAGTCTTCAATAAAGCCATCATGGAGCTGTGGAGTTGGTTTTGACAGACTCCCAGCCCATGTAATCAAAAGGGCTTAACTGCACTTACAATGTCTGTGAATTCCACAGACACTGTAGGGGCATTGTGCTCCTGCAGCTATGTCCTCTTCTGTGGTATGTTGCACCCTGTCTTTAGGGCCGTAAGGCATGCTAGAGGGGTGACTTACCCATGCCACAGGCAGTGTTGGTCGGCATGGCACACAGGGATCTGTGCCATGTCTACTCTTCAGTTTCGTCTGCACCAAAACACCCAGTCTGCTCTGGCAGGGTATGGGTGTTAAGATGAGGGGTTTCTGAGTGTGGCATAAAACATGCTGCAGCCCTCGGAGGCCCTCTTTGGTTACAAGGCCCTTGGTTCCAGGGGTACTGTAGGAAGCTGGCTCTGTATATACTATACCAAAGTGAGGTATAGTGTGCACAGAGTCCAGTTGAACCCAAAAGGTAGGCAGAGGTAAAGTAGATAGTACCTCATTCTCTATTTGTGGTAGTGTGGTCGAGCAGTAAGGCAGTATCAGAGGACAGTGTTAAGCATTTGTTGTACACACTCAGTCAGCAAATGAATTCACACACTGAAAGACTGAACTTCAGACCAATTGTTTTTGTATAAAAATATTCTTTTAGTTATTTTATGTTCTAGAACCAAGCAAGCCTGGCACAGGTAAGCAATAAATACTTTACAGTAGTAATGCAGTTGTAACACAGTTTGGATTGCAATTGTATATGCACTTTGTTTTGATTACAGTATTGTTACTGAAAATGCAATGCTTTGGAAATACAGTATATACACTTTGTACAGGCTTTTTAGTAAAATGACCAGTAGATTACTTTGCAGATTACTTTTCTTACACAGTACAGTATACCTGGATACTGCACTGAGACATTGTTATTTAGTACATTTTTAAAAGGATTTCTTAGGTTTTCCAACTTCACACTTCATAGAAAAACAGTCAATGTTATCCTATGGAGGAAAATAGTGTTATTGGTTAACAGGTAAGTACATTGTTGTGGGAGTTGGTATTCTGGGGTTAGACTCAGGGTCAAGGATGCACTCTTGTTACACCCTCTGCGGCACTAGGGCGGCCGGGTGCAGAGTGCTGAGGCCCAAAGTTATCCAATGGGGGATAGGGGGCCTACGGTTGGTGGCTGCTGACGAGCAGGCCACTGGGTTGTGGGAGCAAAGCTCCTGGACTTAAGCTCAGGGCAGATGGGGGTTTAGGCCAGCACAAAAGGTGCACCCTCAGCGGCACTGGGGCGGCCAGGTGCAGAGTGCTGTTTTGGCGTCGGGTGCCCTGTAGCTTTCAATGGGGAGTCTCCGGTTTGCATACACACTGCAGGCTCGGGGACTAAGGTCTTCTGGGTGCGACCACCACTTGGAGAGGTAAGTTGGGATGCTGGGGGTTGGTTAAGCACTGTCGGTTGGGCCACCCAAGGCCGTGGTGCGTCGGGTGCAGGGGTGCCTTTTAGGGTCGGATCTTCTTACCAGCTCCTGGTCGCGGTTGGGGGACCTTCCGGTTTGAGGCTGCAGGTGTCGGTTGGAGGCTTGAGGCAGGTCGGGGGTCACTGGATCTCGGGTCAGGATCGCCGGGGAGACGACCTCTTGGTGTTGGGCCACTCTAACTCGGCCGTGTGCGTTGGGTGCAGAGTGGTGCAGACTTGCGGATCCTGCCGGAGCTGGAGTCTGTTGGTAAACAAATCCGTTGTTCCCGGGAGACAGTCTTTTCTTTTGAAGGCAGGGCAGGTCCTCGGGGTTCTTGAGGCTGCTGGCTGCAGGACACACACTGAGTTTCGCATCGGCAGGTTCGAGGTGGGGACAGGCCGGTAGGGCTGGGGCCAAGTCAGTGGGCGTCCTCCTCTTGTTAGCTTCGGCACGGCTGTTCGGTCCTTATTCTTTTCTTCTTGCAGTTTCTTGTCTGAGGAAGTTATGTTCAGGGGTGCCCCTAAATACTAGATTTAGGGGCGTTACAGGTAGGTAAAAAGCAGGGACCAATGGGTCCCTTCCCTGGGGTGGGTACACCCCTTATTATGCCACCCTCCAGTGGGAGGGGGGAATAAGCCTTTCCCTGGTTGGCTGGGTCCCCCCATCTGCAAGATGGCGGGGACTGAGAGTTGTGCTTTACCTCGCCTCCCCCACCTTTGGGGTGGAGTTGGCCGAGATGGACACACCTCTCTTCCTCACTTGTTTTTCCCGCCGGTTCTCCCGCCCAAAGTGAGGCCTTGAAGGACGGATTACCATATGGGCAGTTCCTAAGATTTGGAACTGCACAGAAAAAGAGGATTTCTTCAAAGAAGCAAACATTCTAACCAACAGACTACGGGAACGAGGATATCAGAAGCGATTGGTGAAAACCTCTATGAATAGTGCTTGGTTCAGCCCCCGTGAAGAAATACTAAAGAGCAGACCCAAAACGCTAAATAACAGAAATGTGTGTCGCCACTTTTTGCCCTTTGAGCACACAAGTAGTTAAAACCATTAAGAAGCATTGGCCTACGCTTAACACACTCGGCACCTGCCAAAAAGTACCTATGTTCTCCTATAGAAAGGGCAAAAACATCAAGGACAATCTGGTGCACTCAGACACCAGTATTTTGAAACCTAAAAATACCATCAAAGAGGTTTGGTCACTACCACCTGTATCTGAAAGAGACACGTTAGTGACAGATTCCTTAACTTAGAATATCCCCAGGCGTCAGGCTGGATCCGGAAAGTTTTTTGCGTAGCAGTACCCTTGCGCGTCGGTAGGCGGCGTCGTGCGGCTCCGCGTCCGTCGTCGGCGTCGTGATCGCCGGGATGACGTCGCGGGCAGTACTTAGACGCTGCCCCTGCGCGCTGACGTCAGTTCTTCTTTTTCCGCGCCAGCAAGCGCAGATCCGGGAAGAGCAGTGCCCTGGTCATTTTTTGACCATACTTTTGGTGAATTTTTTCACTGTTTTTCTCTCTCAAGGTGTCGTAGGGATGCCCGGTTTCAAACGTTGCGGCGCCTGTGCTCGGATGATGTCCGTCACCGACCCGCATTGGGAGTGTCTCTTCTGCCTCGGCCGAGGCCACGACACGGAGTCTTGTACCGACTGCCAGGCCCTCAACCCGAAAGCTTTGCGAGAGCGGTCTCGAAAGCTCCTGGAGGCCCGGCATTCGGCTCCGCGGAAGCCCCGGTCGCGTGAGAGGTCCAGGGGTCGATCGCGGAGTCCACACCGGTCGTCGGCGTCGAAGTCTTCTTCGTCCGGTAAGTCGAAACACAAGAAGTCCAAAAAGAATCATCGCTCTAGGACTTCGCCTCGCCGGTCTCGCGACTCGGCTGAGGCCCCTCCCGGCACCGTCCCCGCGGCCCCGGACATGCCTGTGGAGTCGCCCCCGCCATACCCGTCCTTCCCGGGTTCGGGGGCGGATCCGGCCAAAGTGCAGGAATTCCTGTCGGCCATGGCCCGCCTCTTCGGGCCTCCAGGCCCCTCCGGTGCGCCTTCGGGCCCCGCAGGCCCGGATGGGGTTGCTCCGGCGTCGCCGACGGCTCCGGCGTCGCCCGTGCCTCCAGCCTCGATCCCGGCTTCGGCCCCGGCCTCGATCCCGGCTCCACAACCCCCATCGACGCCGGTCGACCTAACGACACCGCCGGCGCCGATGTCTCCGGTGCCGTTCTCGACGCCGCCCTGGGCTCCGGGCGGCGTCGTCCCCCAGTTCCTTCCGGCTCCGGACATGGACCCGGAACGACGTCGCTCGACGCCGGTTCCGGCGCCGATGGGACCTTGGGTCCCAAATGTCCCTCCTCCTCCTTATTTTGAACCAGAGGAGGACCAGGAGGACTGGGAGGGGTCTGATGACCCTCTGGCACGACAGTGTCAGTACGATGAGGACTGGACAGAGGGTCTAGGGGAGGCCAGTGGTCTGGATACTTCCCCTGACACTGGCATGCTGTCTCCTCCCGTGGCTACGGAGGAGGGAGCCAATTTTGCTACGTTGTTGGGTAGGGCGGCTGGGGCCTTACATCTCCAACTCCCTACTTTGACGGTCAAGCATAACATCTTGACAGAGGTGCTTCAGCCGGCGGCCTCCTCTGCGGAGACTGTGCTGCCGTTTAACGACGCCCTCACTGACGTTCTTTTGGGCGCCTGGTCCAAGCCCAACACAGGGGCTCCTGTGGATAGGAACGTGTCACGACGCCATCGCCCAGCTCCGGGCGACCCCCTGTTTCTCTCTGTTCACCCCACTCCTGAGAGCTTGGTTGTCCAAGCCTCCGCTTCCCAAACCGCCTTCCCTACCGCTCCTCCGGATAGGGAATCCAAACGCCTGGATCAATTTGGGAAGAGGGGTTTTTCTTCCTCCAGTGCTGGCTTGCGGTCCGTTAACACCGCTTGTCTTTTGGGCCGATATACCCACTCCCTGTGGGATTCGGTGGCGGATGTTTTGCCCCAGTGTCCTGAGGAGGTCCAGACACTGCTTTCCCGCGCCATTGCGGAAGGAAGGGATGCGGCTAAATACACAATACGTTGTGGCCTTGACACCGCCTACTCGCTGGGCAGGTCTATTGCAACGACGGTGGCGCTCAGACGCCACGCCTGGCTGAGAACCACTGGTTTTTCCGGGGATGTCCAGAATACTCTCATGGACATGCCCTTTGATGGAGTCAGTCTTTTTGGGTCCAAAGCAGACCATGCGTTGGAGCGCTTTAAGGACTCACGGGCTACTGCCAAGTCCCTGGGCCTTTCTGCTACACGCCCTCCGCTGACTTCTGCTTTTTGCCCCTATCGTGGCCACGGTAGGGGCGCCCTTCACGTCAGCAGCCCAGCCACCGGCCCGCGCAGCAGGCGTCTTCGCGTGGCCGAGGACGTGGATTCCGCCGTGGCGGATCGGGCAACCAGCGTGCGGGTCAGGCCACCACCTCCAACCCGTCCGCGGCCTCCAAGCCCTCCTAGTCCCTCCTTTCAGGTGCACAGCACGCCAGTAGGGGGCAGGGCCCGCCATTACCTTCCCCACTGGCGTACCATCACCTCGGACAGGTGGGTCTTGGACATTGTCCGAAGGGGCTACTCCCTCCCCTTCGAGACCACCCCCAGCCATGCCACCTCAATTCCACCGCATGTCAGGGGATCACTTGGTTCTTCTACAGAAGGAAGTCACGGCCCTCTTGACCAAGAGGGCCATCGAGCGTGTTCCGACCCCAGAAGTAGGGCGTGGTTGCTACTCCCACTACTTTCTGGTGCCCAAAAGGACAAGGAGGACATGCGTCCTATCTTGGACCTCCGGAACGTCAATCGCTTCCTCCGGAAGGAGAAGTTCAAGATGCTCACCCTAGCTCAGGTCTTGACTGCCCTCGACCCTGGAGACTGGTTGGTAGCGTTGGACTTGCAGGACGCATATTTCCACATCCCAGTCCTGCCGGCCCACCGACGTTACCTTCGGTTCACGGTAGGCCCCGAGCATTTTCAGTTCACCGTGCTCCCCTTTGGCCTTACCAGTGCCCCTCGGGTGTTCACGAAAGTGTTGGCGGTGGTCGCAGCTCATCTGCGCCGGGCAGGGGTTTCAGTCTTCCCCTACCTCGACGACTGGTTGCTGAAGGCGGGCTCGTCCCAGGCAGTCGTCTCCCACCTCCAGACTACGGCCGAACTCCTGCACTCGCTGGGGTTCTCCATCAATGTGCCGAAGTCGCATCTGAATTCCTTCTCCACAGCTCCTTTTCATCGGAGCAGTTCTGGACACGACGCAGTTTCGGGCCTATCCTCCCGAACGGCGAGTCCGGGATATTCAGGCTATGATTCCGATCTTTCAGCCTTTATCCTGGGTTTCGGTACGGATGACCCTGAGGCTGCTGGGCCTCATGGCCTCCTGCATCCTGCTGGTCAATCATGCCAGATGGCATATGCGGGCTCTGCAGTGGGACCTGAAGTTCCAGTGGGCGCAGCACCAGGGCAACCTGTCCGATCACGTCCCGATCTCGGAGGGGACTGCAAAACAGTTGCAGTGGTGGCTCTCGAACCGGCAATGGGTCATGGGCAGGTCCCTCTCCCTTCCCCAGCCAGAGCACACAGTTGTGACGGACGCGTCCCTTCTGGGATGGGGCGGTCACATGGGAGAGGCGGAGATCAGAGGCCTCTGGTCTCCGGCGGAGTCCCGGCTCCATATCAACCTTCTGGAGCTCCGGGCGATCCGACTTGCACTCAAGGCATTCCTTCCCTCTGTCAAAGGGAAGGTAGTGCAGGTGTTCACAGACAACACCACCGCCATGTGGTACTGCAACAAACAGGGCGGGGTGGGGTCTTGGACCCTTTGTCAGGAGGCTCTGCGCCTCTGGACATGGCTGGAACATCAGGGCATGTTCCTGATGGTTCAACACCTGGCAGGTTCCCTGAACGCCAGGGCGGACGAACTCAGCCGAAGGTGCATGATGGATCACGAATGGAGTCTTCACTCGGAAGTGGCGCAAGGACTCTTTCTACAATGGGGAGAGCCTTGGTTAGATCTATTCGCCACCGAAGAGAACGCGCAATGTCATCAGTTCTGCGCGTTGGAATTTCCAAGGCGGCACTCGCTCGGCGACGCTTTTCGTCACGAGTGGAGTTGCGGTCTGTTGTACGCCTTTCCGCCTATACCACTTCTACCCAGAGTGTTGAAGAAGATTCGGCACGACCGGGCCCAAGTCATTCTTGTGGCTCCGGACTCGGCTCGAAGAGTTTGGTATCCCGAGCTACTCAATATGAGCATAGATCCCCCGATCCGTCTGCCTCTTCGGGAGGATCTTCTGTCGCAGCAGCAGGGGACGGTCCTCCACCCGAACCTGTCCATTCTACACCTGCTTGCGTGGAGATTGAGCGGCGGCAGTTGATTCCTTTCGACTTGCCTCCCGAAGTTTGTGATGTGATTCTGGCAGCCAGGCGTCCCTCCACTAAGGTGGTATACGCCTGCAGGTGGAACAAATTTGTGGCATGGTGCACAGCAAAGGCTGTGAATCCCCTTTCTGCCCCTCTTTCTGAGGTCCTTCTGTTCCTTCTTTCTCTGGCCCAACAGGGTTCTGCCCTGGGTACCATCAAGGGTTATCTTTGTGCTATCTCGGCCTTCCTCAGGCTCCCTGATCAGCCCTCCCTTTTCAAGTCCCCTGTTGTTAACAGGTTCTTAAAAGGCATTACACACCTCTTCCCTGCTGTTCCGTTTGTAATGCCGCAGTGGGACTTGAACTTGGTTCTTACCTTTTTAATGTGCGCTCCCTTTGAGCCTCTACATAACTGTCCTCTTCGTCTTCTGACTCTGAAGACAGCCTTTCTGGTGGCCATCACCTCCGCTCGGCGGGTGAGTGAGCTCCAGGCTCTATCTTGCAAACCTCCCTTTCTGTCTGTTCATCCAGACAAGGTTGTTCTTCGGACGCGTCCGTCCTTCTTGCCAAAGGTGGTTACTGCCTTCCACATTGGGCAGACCATCACTTTGCCTACCTTCTTTCCGCATCCTTCCAGAGAGGAAGAGAGGCTCCACCGTCTGGACCCAAAACGTGCGCTCTCCTTCTATATCGACCGCACAAAACACTTCCGGGTGGATGACCAGCTCTTTGTTGGCTACGTGGGCGCCAAAAAAGGTCGGGCGGTGCACAAAAGAACCATCTCCCGCTGGGTTACCTTGTGCATCAAGACCTGCTATTCTTTGGCTAAGAAGGAGCCTCCTGTTGGGCTGCGTGCCCATTCCACCAGGGCAACGGCTGCTACCACGGCCTTGGGCCGCGGTGTTCCGCTGCCGGTTATTTGTCAGGCAGCTACGTGGGCCTCGCTGCACACGTTTACAAAGCATTACTGCCTTGACAGTCCGGTCCGGAGGGACGGCTTCTTTGGCCGTTCTGTCCTCCAGGACTTCCTTGTCTGATCTTTGTTCGCAGACCCACCACCGGGGTTGGTATTGCTGGGGTATCTATTCTAAGGTAAGGAATCTGTCACTAACGTGCCTCTTTCAGATGCACAAGTTACTAACTTGTGTAACGATATATCTGTAAGAGACCGTAGTTAGTGACAGATTCCTTACCGCCCCACCCATCCTCCCCGTTCTGCGAACTGATTTCTAGGGTTAAGGACATCCCTTTCAGGGCCCTAGTATTTTTCAGACACCTGTGTCAGCTTCTTGCATGGCTCTGCGTTCCTGGTGCGGAAAGTCGTGTACAGAACTGACGTCAGCGCGCAGGGGCGGCGTCTAAGTACTGCCCGCGACGTCATCCCGGCGATCACGACGCCGGCGACGGACGCGGAGCCGCACGACGCCGCCTACCGACGCGCAAGGGTACTGCTACGCAAAAAACTTTCCGGATCCAGCCTGACGCCTGGGGATATTCTAAGGTAAGGAATCTGTCATTAACTACTGTCTCTTACAGATATATCGTTACACAAGTTAGTAACTTGTGCTACGGGACACTTTAAGTGTGGAGGTTGCATAGTCTGTGAGCATACATTCAACACGAAAGAGTTCAGCCATGTTAACGTTAAATGGACACTACATGATCTGACCAACTGTGCAACCCCAAACATCATCTACTGTATTTGGTGCCGATGTGATCTTATATACATAGGGCAAACCACCCAACCGGTAAAGACTCGGATTGGCCAGCACCGCAGCAGGATACAATACCTGGTGGAAAATGCTCCCCTAGTACAGCACTACAAAGACAAATCACACACTGCAGATGAGTTACGCTGGCAGGTTATTGAGAAAGCAAAAATACCTTCCAGGGGCGGTAACATCTCACTCATTCTGCAGTCATTGGAGTGTAAATGGATTGAGAAATGACTCGATCAGAAAAGGATTGAACAGTCTGGAGCAGTGGCGTAAATTCATCAGTTTACATTAAGGGACATTACTACAAGCTCCTCATAGCCACCTTTATTTGTAACACAGTAACTAGTGACTGACCTACCAACATGATGAGAGCAGGTTACACCTTGCCTCCCACTCTGAAGTAGTTACCATCAGCACACCCACTGTAGAGTAGGTATCAAGATGTACACAGACCTCTGATGTTGTACAATCACACTAGACCACCCGCATGATGCACATACTAGGATGTATTTCAATTTGCAAATCATAAATCCTGAATACAATATCACAATGTTATTTTGTCACCATTGTCGCTATTGATGGCCCTCTTCATATGTTATCGCCATCTTCAGGCCAGTACATGCCTGTATATATCCAATAACAATTAGGCTGTTGTATATTAGACCTTTCCGGGACGATGTTGTCCTTTCTATTGTCCATGTCATGCCTTAGAAAAGAATATCGGCTAAATTGTTATGTGACTATATAGTCTTGTGACCTGCCTTTATGTTCGCCATCATCAAGACATTACTTGCATATACTGCAATCGAGCAGAGTTTGCGGTATACTATACATGTGTATAAGGACAATTTCTTACTTTAGCTATTGATACCTGCTACAGTGTGACTTCAACCATAATAATACTTGGGCTCTATTCTGTGAATTATGGTACTCCACCTAAGTAATCAGTAAACGATTACACAACAGTGAACTTTGTGCACTATGTCAATTTGGTGTTATGTTTCCACCTCCTTGTACACTACAATTCCATCTAGGACGTGGCAGTTCTGTTAATTACAACGGAGATGGCTGCACAATAAATTATCCTCTGCACTGATTAAAAATTATTGACCTTAACCCGTAGCTTTTTATTCACAGTAGCTCTGCCAGAGTATCCGGGTAGTGTTACCTCTCCGGTAGCACTTATCCGTTTGTAATTCCCGAGTCACTCCATTTACAAATGGCTGCCACCTTAGTATGCAATCCTTCCGTCCAAGCGAGCACACCGCGCATGCGCCGCTTGGCTGCGATTCGTCGCGCAAGCGGATATAATGCCCGCCAGCGACCGCGTCCTCGTAAAGGACTGTCTACGAGAGCGCCCCGCCATCAGGACTATTCGGTAAGCCACGTTGGCCGCACTCAGTAATTTTTGTTGTATTACCACCATTGATGACAAGTCTAACTGTGACTTATCTGTCACTTCTAGAACCTCTGACGGCGCCAAGTGTAGTAGTTGAATTACTCACTCACCACACTTCTATCTGGTGAGTAGGGTCTCTGACCCCGTGCAATGACAATATTAATGTTGAGACAACCGGCCTAGGTTGAATACTGAACTAACCCCATAGATGAAATAGATTAAACAGATAAAATGATGAATGATCGACTTGATTGATTCACTCACCACGACTACTTGGTGAGTAGATTTATTAACTACTATGCTGCCTTGTTAGTATGAATAGAGTTTCTGCCCTAAGTATTGGTTAGGCTTATGGATTAAAACCTTTTTACCATTAGGACCTAAGGTAACCGTCGGTTGCCGTGAATAATACCTGCAGCCCAATTGGCTAACCGTGACAGGGTAAGCCATTTCCCTCAGCACCATATTCACTGTGCCTACACACACTACCGTATAGGTGGTAATTTCCACTTACTGTGTCATTATTAGGACCTACTCTTCCTGGACACCACCAGAAGTACCCTGAATTTACTTAGGAAGATTCCTGTGTTTTCGGGCACTACTATGTGCTTATCGGTAAGCTAATAGCCCTCTCTACCAATCCCACTTATTGTACTCCTTCTTGCTCCAGCTAAAACTATGTCCTCCATTTAGTCTCCAGAATTCCTGTCCTGAAGAGACCCCGTTTCACGAGAGGGTCGAAACGTCGTCGACTACTAGAAAGAGAGCCTAAGAAAACAAAAAAAATTCTTATAAAAATTGATTGGACTATATTTCCCAAGAGCTCCTCTATTAAGTACCAATAACCACTTCCTCGTTTTTTACTAGCACTACATTTATTGCAGTGTCTGCTTATGGTCACCTCACTGGGGGTCACAAAATCACGTTGAAATCTGAAAATGTTTATAGTGTAAATACACAATTGAATATTTCTTTTATGCCTCCTTTGTACTTTGAATATCGTAATGCAAAATAAATTACTCACTTCGGCTGAAGTGAGTACAGTTTCAATACCTGTTCTGTGGGCTTCTATAAAAATTGCTACAATATTGATTGACCTAATTGAATTAAGGTTTCATCCTATATGTTTTTTGTCTCTGCTTGATTCACGCAAGGTATACTACTTCTTGCAAAAAAAAATGTATTAATTGAGTAAATGAGTTCCTTGTGAACATTGTTTTTACTTATTAAGAATTGACTTGGATACTGTAGGGGTACAGGGCTCATGCACCTGTACCCTCACCACTGGTATAGTGCACCCAGCTAGAGTGGTGACTGATCTATGCCAGGGCAGTGGGTTGTAGGCATGGCACACAGGGCTGTGTGACATGTCGACTCTTCACTTTGTTCTGCACCAAAACACGCAGCCTGCAAAGGCAGTGTGTGAGTGTAAAGGTACAGGGCCTCTAAGGGTGGCACAATAAGTGCTGCAGCCCTTAGAGGTCTTCCCTGGTCACAGTGCCCTGGGTACCTTTGGTACCATTTACCAGGGGCTGACCTGTGGCCAAAGATGCCAATTGGGTTTTGTTTTCAATGCAGTTTTAAGGAAAGAACATAGGCCCGGGGTACCTTATTGGCAGGAGCCCAGGGCACACTCAGTCAAAGCACATCAGCAGTTCAGCAGAAAGTGGGGGCAACCATGCAGAAAGAGGGCACTTTCTCACAGGTACCTTTTACAAGGGACTTACAGGTGGCCCAGAGGTGTGCCAATTATGGGTACAGAGGTACAGTTTTGGGGAAAGAACATAGGTGCTGGGGCCTGGTTAGTAGGTTCCCAGCACACACTCCGTCAAGTTGGCATCGGGTATTAGGACGTGCACCCAAAGAGCACCTTAGAGGTGCCCCCTGGAAACCTACCAACCTCTAGATTGCTGCCTGACTGGTGTAGACCAGCCTGCCACCACAGACCTGTTTCTGACGCCCCTGCAGGAGAGCGCTCACGCTCTTTGAGGGCAGAAATGATGCCTGCTCTGGCCCGAGCTGTTGTCACCTCCTCTAAGCAGGATGGCTAGTAATCAGCATATGCAGGCAGGAGGCTTCAAAGGCCTCTGCCGCCTTTGATATGCAACCCCAGCTTCCCTCAGACAGGAAAAAAAATTCCACTTTCTGCCCTCTGCCCATTCGGCACCAGTACAGGTGGAAAAATTAGCTAGTCAAGAGGCGTGTTCATTATCAGGCTAGACAAGTAATCTACAAAACCTAGCACAAAACTGCAGTTCTTGGGAGCAATACACACACAAGTGGGAAAAGCTTTCCCCTCAACGCAAGTACTACAAAAACTCATGCAAAAACCCCTGGGAAACAGACAGTGCAAATCCCTGCTGGGCTTGATGTCTCAAGGCATATGTCCAGCAAGAACTGGACAACCACTAGAGAAAAGTTCATGGCAAGTGGGATGACACATTCCAAGTCACACTGTGTGCTAATATAGTGGTGAATCCCTAAGAATCTCAACACAGGACTTCTATTTTGTCTTTTATCTGCCTGAGTAGTACTCGCAGCAGACACCTCTATGGAAGGCTGTGGAGCACACATGCAGGAACGTACAACAAAATGATTTTAGTCTGATATGGAAAATAAAGTCCACATAAACATCCTGGAACTATGCGACATTAGACTAGGTATCCAAAAGTTTCTCTGAAAATTGGCAGGCCAAGCAGTCCTTATTATAAGAACAGACAACGCAACCTCAATGTTTTAAATCGCCAAACAAGGAGAAATGATGTACTGTCCTCTGTCGGAAGAGCCGCAGTTATTGTAGGACTGGGCCATCTCCATTTTAAATGGACATTGTAGTGGAGCATCTCCCTGGATGGCAAGACGAGGCACTCAGTCAAATGCAATTGGACTGTCACAAGTGGGAATTCCAGTAAAGACAAAGTGGAGTATATCTTCCACAATTGGGGTCAACCCATGCAAGATTTTTTTGCCATCCGAAACAGCAAGAAATGCCAGTATTACACCAGCAGTGTCTTCGTGCATGTCTTTCCACTGCTTCCCCTGATCCCCAGGATCTTGAGGGAATCGAAGACGGGCCATTGTACTCTCATTCTAATTGCTTAAGACTGGCCTTACTCTGCTTCTTAATCTCTCTACACGTGCTTCATACCAATGAAGATGCATCCAAACTACTCTCCAGTCACAAGAGACATTCTACACCAAGATCTTTGATTGTTGAGCCTAACAGCATGGTACTGGATGACAGAGTATGATCATCTTCATCTCTTGGCAGTCTAGAAACATTCTGGCGCAAGCGCCTGCTACCACATGAACTTACAAAGCCAAATAGAAAGGCTTTTGTGTCTGATGAAAGACAAAAGGATTCCATCCAATTACACCCCATCAGATACTTTCTTATGTTCGAGGCATGTGAGCTGTATATCACATGCTTTGCATACTCCTGCCATCTAGTGTTGGTTCCTGATGTGCTTTTCTTTTCGGGTTGATCTTGCAGCATTCTCACACTTCCGGAGGACGTTGAGCAACTCGGTCATGCTTTTCTCACAGAGAATCATAAAACAATTTATGCTTGGGCTTTCTGTGTCTTTCACCCAGTGCAACTTCCACCTATACTGTGGCTACTAAATACTGTTCTGAGCTAACTCATGATGCCCTATTTTAAACCTATAGATAAAGCACATTTAAAGTTCCTCTCCTGGAGAACATTGCTTCTCTTTGCTCGTACATCAGCATGAAGGTTATGCCTTTACTGTGAAGAACCCTACCTTTGTTTCACAAATGACAGTTATCTTGCTGACCAATCCCAAACACATTCCCAACATCCCTCCCTCCTCCCAAGTCAGAGGCTCATCTATTTTATATTCTACTTACACTTGTGCTATGAAATTTGAGCTATGGTGGCCTCTACAGGGAGTAGGAAAGCTTGCTGGCACTTCACCCTCATTGGCTGAACTTAATGTTGCTTTAAATAAGGGGGATGTGCTACTAAATAAACACTGCCCTATGGTTGCTGCTGGCCATGTGGCTGGTAGCGAAGCATTGGGGCACGGGACAAAACCCAACCAAAAACACAATGACTAGATGAGCTGACTTACTGTAACTGTCATTCAAAAACGTATGTGGAATTGTACTAGCTGTTGAATGCTATGTAAACGCTTTATTGGTTGTTTTTCAGCCACTAAAAAAAAAATGTGAATTCGGGAAAAAAACAGACCTATGGCTATTTTAACACTGTTTACGGCTGTTTAAGATTACTGGGAATTCACAGCCAGACAGGGAATGATTCAGGTATGTGACTATATGAAAGGTAACACTGGAGTTACAGGTAAATAACTAATTTCTGCTACGCTCGTACTGGTCCCCGAGTGCACACTCCCCATACACCCCCCCCCCCCAATCCATCCTTTGGCCAAAAAGGTTTGCATGACATGTTTACTCTGACATGTCCTGTGCCCCTCCTATCAGGTTTTTGGAGTTGTGGAGCAAGTCTGCCCACCAGTTGGGAAGAAAGGTATACATGCCGATTCTGAAAGGAAATATTACGATTATGGTGACTCCTATACTTTCAGTCTATTCTGTGCTACAAATATACTGGTTAAAAAAAAATCTACTGATAAGGTTGGTAACTTTGTGGCTGCATGTCCGAACGAGTAAGGATTGGAAGGGCACTGGCTCAGGGGTTCCTCACAAAGCAAATGGTTTAACCTTTTCTAGAAGGCTTCCCCCCCCCCCCCCCACTACCCTACAAGTGGTGCCTGCCTGCATTTCCTACCAAAAGAAGGGGGAAACAAGATCTGAGACTATCTGATTAGTCATGAAGATAATTGTTCATATTAAAGGCTAAACAATCATGAAACGTTTGCTGTGGGAAGTGGCGTTTTGGAATTCCAGGTCACCATAGCTAATGAAACTAGTCTTAAGAATAAACCACAGCATTTAAGAGCCCTTTTGTAGCTCAGTGCTATGAATTTTGACTAATCTGAACAGATGGACAAAGAATCATACTTATGACTAAGCAGAGAAATCCACTTATGTGATTTCTGACTCCTGGGAAATCCGGTCTGATTGGAGAGTAACTTGAGCATTGTGTGGGGGTAGGTGTGTGTCTGTGTCTTTGTTTGGAGGCTGAGAAATGTAAAGTTACTTCTCTTCCAGGGGATACTCATCAATAGTCATAAGCACTGAATTATCCCCGCCCATCTGCGGGATCCCGGAGCATATAGAAATATACATATATATATGAGTATGTTGGGGGATCACAAGTGCATAGCACTTCCGCGACATACATATATACATGTATATAAATACATAAATATGCAGCCTAACAAATTCCAATAAGGCAAAATGCCAAAATTACAAAGGTTTTCCCTGTACAGACAATCTCCTATATACACTCTGTAATAGAGAACATACACTGTAATAGTGTTATGCAAGAAAAACCTTTATTTTCAGAAAAGAAAACATGTAATAGCAGGCAGTTGGCCCATAGGCTGCATAGCTGAATAAATATCACCGTACAGTAAAACACTGGCACCTTGCCTTTAAGGCTTCCAAGAACTTGGACACTTTGCCTTTAAGGCCTCCAGGAGACCCTCTGCTCCCATCATGCACCACAGGTGACAGTTAGGTCAGTTCTTTTTCCGGCTCCTTCTATGAGGATCCTGGAGCTTGAGCTCGACAGTTTTTTTCTGACTTTTCTGTCAGGAATTGTTTTCTTTAGTTTTTTGCGATTTTCCTGTGCTGGCAGTGTTTTATTATCATTCTCTGACAAAACTTTTTCTGTCAGAATGCCAGCTCTTTTTCGAAAATGTCCATCCTGTGGAAAGAAGATGGCCATCTCTGATCCACACTCTGTGTGTATCGCTTGTCTTCCTTCCAGTCACAAGCCTGACACTTGTTACCATTGTAGTAAGTTTTCTACGAGGACTCTTCGCGACAGGGAGAGGATTCGCCTTCAGGCTGTGATCGAGAGAGGAAAACCCGGCTGGGAAGTGGCCTTGCGTGTCAAGAGCCCTCCTCTCTTCAAGAACATCGACGCCAACATCATTCTGCCTCTTCAACATCGAGGAAACGGCAGATTCCGGACTGTTCACCGTCGACGTCGTTGCCGCCGTCGAAGAAGAGAACGACACAATCTCCGACGTCGAGACGGCGTGAGTCTCCGTCGTCGAGAAAGGTATTGACGTCGAAGCATGCTACCTCGGGCTCGAGGTATAGCCATGGCAAAGACCGATCGACGTCAAAACATCCATCGACGCCGAGACATCCGTCGACGCCAAGGCACTCTCCGTCACCTCCCCGTAGGTCGACGTCGAGAAGTTTGCCGACGGCAAGGGTGCCGCGAGACCAGTCGGCGTCGAAGACGGCGAAGCTATTGACGTCGAGGAGGCGAGTACGTTCGACGTCGAAGTCCCTGAGTAGACGGTCGACGTCGAGGACACCTTTGAGGGAGGTGAGGTCGCCGTCGAGGGCAGCGAAGTCCTTAACTCCTCCTAGACATCATCCCACGTCAAGGGAGAAGTCGACGTCGAGGAAAACCAAAGGTCGACGTCGAGGCGCTCGACGTCGAGAGCTAAAGAGCCTGCTGTTGCCTCGGATGAGGTTAGAGCTGCATCTCTATCATCAAAATCGGGATCTTCTCCAGGACTGCATATTGTCCAGATCTCCCCGGAAGGCTCTCCGGTGGTTGGTGAAGATGCACGGCGCAGGAAGCCTAGGGCCCTCAGTAGCCCGGGGTCTGATTTTTCCCGTACCTATTCTCCTTCACGCTTGTCATCCCCTAAAACGCCTAGAAGATCAAGATCACCGACTGTGTTTTCTTCCAGAAGGAGGACTCCAAGCAGATCACGATCTTCACATGCTCTGCATGCTAGATCAAGGGACAGATCTCGCTCTTATCATTCTTCTCCGAAGAGGAGGCGGCATAGGTCTCCCACCCGGTCTTCTTCCACCAGGTCCTCTATCAGAGACTATTCTCCAACTTTGACAGCTACACCTCCGTCAAGAGTTTCTCCAATCGATGACATCAGCACTTTTAGTGAAGTTCTCTGTAGAGGAGCGAATAAGCTGAACATTTCTATGTATGTCCCGACTGTTACCTCCTCAGTGATTTTTGAGACTCTTCATCATCGCTCCTCGACTCGGCCTTTGCTTCCTCTTGTCCCAGGCCTTCTCGAACCTGCTATGCAAACTTTTTTGACACCGGCAACGGTGGGAGCTGTTCCTTCCCGAATAGCCAAAAGTACAAGGCTCCGGACCAAGATCCGTTGTTCCTTAGATCGGATCCTCCTCCGGATTCCATCATTGTGGCGGCGGCTAGAAAGACGCACTCAGCTATGTCTTCCTCCTCAGCGCCTCCGGATAAGGATAGTAAACTGATGGATTCTTTAGGTAGAAGGATGTGCAACACTTCAGCTTCTATCATGAAGGTCTCCAGTTCCTCCGCTCTGCTGGGGAGGTATGATAGATCCTTGTGGGATTCACTGGGACGCTTTTGCAGACAAACTCCCAAAAGAGGACCAGCAAGACTTTAGAGAAATTCTACAAGAGGGAGGTCTAGTGGCTAATCAGGTGATTAGTGCTTCCGCTGACTCATCTGATCTGGCTGCCCACGGATACTCCCATGGTATCTGTTCGAGGCGTTCTGCTTGGTTACGATTGACTGGCCTCAAACCCGATGTCCAGCGGAAGATAACCAACCTGCCTTTCAACGGGTCTTCTCTCTTCGGGCCACATGCGGACGAAGAAATGGCAAAGATGAAAGCAGAGCTGGACACGGTGAAAGCTGTGGGTCTCGAAAACGGAAGGAATTCCGTAGGCGCTCCCGTCCCTATGATAAACGCCCGTTCCAACAGAGGGTTCAAACCCCTCAATGGTCGGCTCAGGGTCAGCAGCAGCAGAGGTCTCACTTCCACCAACGGAGACCAGGAAGAGGAAGAGGGACCAATAGACAGCAGGCCTCTACCTCAAAGCAACCATCAAAACAATGAGGGAGTGCTTCCTCTAGACACGTGTTCCACTCCGGTAGGAGGAAGTATCGCATTACATCTGGAGGAGTGGAGAAACATAACCATCGACAAATGGGTGTTGAACATTGTTCAAGATGGATACTTGCTACGGTTCAAGATCCCACCTCCTTCGGTTCCTCCAGAAGGACGAGTCCGCTTGTGTCATCACATTTTACACGAGGAGGTAAACGGCCTTCTACAGAAAAAGCCATAGAATACGTCCCTGTTCATCAGAGGCGCCAGGGAATATACTCTCGATATTTCCTGGTCAGAAAAAAGGTCCGACAGTAGAATTCAGACCAATTCTGGACTTGCGCATCTTGAACAAATACATCCGCAAAGAGAAATTTCGAATGCTTGCCCTTCACCAGATCTTTCCCCATCTACATCAAGGAGACTGGATGTGCTCCATAGATCTGCAGGACGCTTATTTCCACATTCCAGTGTCCAGAAAACATCGAAAATTTCTCCGTTTTCAGGTTGCTCTACGTCACTTCCAGTTCCGAGTCCTACCTTTCGGACTGAAGTCAGCCCCACGGACTTTTTCAAAGTGCATGGCAGTGGTGGCAGCTTTTCTCCGCAGACACAAAATATTTGTTTACCCGTATCTGGACGACTGGCTTCTGAAGAGTGCAACTCCTTCCCTGCTTCAGTCTCATCTCTCCTACAGTCTCCAGTTAATGAACAAGTTGGGTCTAAGGGGAGAGCCGACCCAGAACATTCACTACCTAGGGTCGTCGCTGGACACCGCGGAAGCAAGCGTGTGTCCTTCGGCGGAGAGGTTTTCATCAATCAGGATCAAATGCAGAGAACTCCTGCGGATTCGCCACCCAACAGTCCGACAAGTGTCCTCTCTCCTGGGTTCGATGGCTTCCTGCATCTTCATAGTTCCCAATGCCAGATTGCACATGCGTCCCCTGCAGCAAGCTCTGGAGGACCAGTGGGTGCAAGCTTCGGGCAGCTGGGAGGATCGGATCACTCTGCCCCAGTCTGCCAGGGACTCCATTGTGTGGTGGACAAGGCGATCACATCTAATGAAAGGTGTTCCCTTCCATCAAGAGACTCCGACTCAAACTATAGTGACAGACGCCTCCCTGCAAGGTTGGGGCTCTCATATGAATCACCTTCAAGTGCAAGGGCTATGGTCGGACAAAGAAAAGGGATACCATATCAATTTTCTGGAGTTGAGGGCTGTCCAACTAGCCCTAAAATCCTTTTTTCCTTCTCTTCAGTCCAACTCCCTCTTGATTCAGACAGACAACACCACGACGATGTTTTATCTGAACAAGCAGGGAGGCACCAGGTCCAGAATTCTGTCTCAGGAGGCACAAGCCATTTGGAAGTGGCTTCTGGCACGGCATCTCACCATCACGGCTGTCCATGTGCCGGGCGTCCTAAATGTACAGGCGGACTTCCTAAGCAGAGAGTTCGTAGAAGCGCACGACTGGGTGCTAAACACCGAAGTGGCTCAGGATATCTTTCAAAGATGGGGTGTGCCGGACATAGACTTGTTCGCAGATGCAACAAACGCCAAATGCCCCGTCTACGCGTCCAGGTATCACCAACCAGGTTCAAGCGGGAATGCTCTGTTGATAAAATGGTCTCAGAGCTTACTCTACGCTTTTCCTCCACTGCCTCTCATTCCAGCAGTGATCACGAAGTTCTACAAGTCCAACACCAGGATGATTCTGATCGCTCCGGAGTGGCCACGCCAGTGGTGGTATCCGGATCTTCTACAACTTTCCGAAGTTCCGCAACAGAGATTGCCTTGTCGTCCGGACCTACTATCCAAGAGCCAGGGGAGAGTGTTTCACCCCAACCTTCCTTCCCTCAGGCTGACAGCATGGCTCCTGAAGTCTTGCAGTATGGTCACTTAGACTTGCCAGCGGACTGTATGAACATACTTAAGGAAGCTAAAAGACCTTCTACCAGGGTTTCCTACGCTTTCAAGTGGAAACGTTTTTACTTATGGTGTTTGAATAATGGTCATGACCCAGTTAGAGGGCAGGAACAGGTCATTTTGCCGTATCTCTTACACCTGGCTAAGTCGGGCCTGCAGTTTACATCTATCAAGGTACACTTAGCAGCAATAACGGCATATAGAAAATCACCTTCACAGGTTTCTTTTTTCAAAATGCCAGTGGTGAAAGATTTTCTTGAAGGGTTAAAAAGGTATACCCACCAGTACGAGCCCCTTCTCCTCCTTGGGAGCTCAATGTGGTCCTTACCAAACTGATGGGCGCACCTTTTGAACCAATACACAAGTCCTCTTTGCAGCACTTGTCTTGGAAAGTGGCTTTTTTGGTTGCTATCACGTCGGCTCGTAGAGTCAGCGAGATACAAGCATTATGTTGTAAGGAACCCTACACTGTTTTTCACTCAAATAGGGTAGTTCTCAGAACTCATCCAAGTTTTCTGCCAAAAGTGGTTTCAGATTTCCACATTAATCAGGTTATCACTTTGCCTACCTTCTTCTCTAATCCTTCTACACCTCCTGAAAGGGCCTTACACTCGTTAGACCTTAAGAGGGTGTTGAAGTTTTATCTGGATAAGACCAAGGTAATAAGAAAGACGGACCGCTTGTTTGTCAACTACGGCCCCATTAATACAGGATTGGCATCCTCTAAAAGGTCTATTTCAAGATGGATAGTCTCCTGCATATCTCTAGCCTATCAATTAGCTAATAAGTCTCTTCAGGGAAGGCCTAAAGCGCATTCAACCAGAGGAAAGGCCTCTACTACGGCCCTCCTCAGGAACGTCCCTATAGCAGAAATCTGCAAAGCAGCTACATGGCGGTCTGTTCATACTTTCTCTCGCCATTACTGTTTAGATTCAGATGCTCAGGAGGATGCCCAAGTGGGACAAGCCTCACTGAGGAATTTATTTGCTTAATGTCATGTTAAGATGATCTGTTTTTTAATACTATTTGCTCGTCCGCGAGGTAGTGGGTATGGGCTTGCTACTCTATTCAGTGCTTATGACTATTGATGAGTATCCCCTGGAAGAGAAGGATTAGTTACTTACCTGTAATCCTAGTTCTCTTCCAGGGGTATACTCATCAAAGTCATAAGCAACCCTCCCGCCTCCCCGGACGAGCATTTTTTAGTAATTGTTAAAAGTTAGTACACCGTGCAAAAAGAACTGACCTAACTGTCACCTGTGGTGCATGATGGGAGCAGAGGGTCTCCTGGAGGCCTTAAAGGCAAAGTGTCCAAGTTCTTGGAAGCCTTAAAGGCAAGGTGCCAGTGTTTTACTGTACGGTGATATTTATTCAGCTATGCAGCCTATGGGCCAACTGCCTGCTATTACATGTTTTCTTTTCTGAAAATAAAGGTTTTTCTTGCATAACACTATTACAGTGTATGTTCTCTATTACAGAGTGTATATAGGAGATTGTCTGTACAGGGAAAACCTTTGTAATTTTGGCATTTTGCCTTATTGGAATTTGTTAGGCTGCATATTTATGTATTTATATACATGTATATATGTATGTCGCGGAAGTGCTATGCACTTGTGATCCCCCAACATACTCATATATATATATGTATATTTCTATATGCTCCGGGATCCCGCAGATGGGCGGGGATAATTCAGTGCTTATGACTTTGATGAGTATACCCCTGGAAGAGAACTAGGATTACAGGTAAGTAACTAATCCTTATTTGCAGCAAATAGTATCAAGGTCATTGTCCCAGTTCTTGGCACCCCTTAATGTATTGTGAACTGATAGTTTTTACTTGCAAGGTTTTGATTGCCGGCAAAGAAGCTGGAGTACCGCAACCTAATTGAGTCTTCCTCATCTGCATACTTCATGTTATGGCCAACTGTTGTCGATTCATTTTCTCTTCTCTTAGGCTATTACTTCACATCGCAACAGAAGATCTCACAGGAGACGAGGTGAACATGACAGTTGGCACCACATTGAAGGGCTGTAGACACCTTATGGAATGTGCGAAGGAGCTCAATGTTGAGATAATTGGTGTCAAGTATGTATATTTGTATCATGTTTCTTAGTTCTGATCGTATGCCAGAATGACTAGTTCTTAATCTTCTTTAATAGGGAATTTACTTTGTGCATTTAACTTTTTTCCAGTAGGAAAATGAAACTTCATGATGTGAACTGAAATTGTGTAGTTCGAGGCTTGTGTGCTATAGATACACATGCTTTGCATACTTCTGCCATCTATTGTTGGATGCAAATGTTTTAAAGTTATTTTATAAATTCTTTCAAATCACGAGCTAAAGTGGTGACTCCTCTTGGTAATAGTGCGCATGGGCATTGACTCCATTGTTGGATCGTTTTCTTTCTGCCATCGCTTTCGGATGTGTATTGCAGCGCTCTGGTTTGAGACCGTTTTTCGAGATCCTTTCGGTGCGCAATCCACTCTACCCTCGTCTATATTGTTTCGAACAGGTTTTCGATCTTTCACATATCGAAATTCAGAAGACTTCACTCATCGGGTCGGAATACCCCAACTGGGGCCTTCGGGGCTAGCCCATCCGGGTTACCTTCTGCTGGTTGATACTAACTCCATCAACATAATCCGCTGATGGAATGGAATCCATTTCAATTCTGCCCTCTGTTCCCCTCCAAGTACCCGTGCATCGACCTTCAAAAAATCTGCAATCTGTGCTTATCTCCGGAGTACAAAAAGAAGACTGTGACGCCTATCGGTATTTTCGATCTAAAAAGACCTTGCGGGACTGTCTGGCTCGACATGGAGACCTGCAGAGGCAGCAGACACCCCCGATATCTTAGGACAAGAAGATCTCGAGCAATAACAGGAAGACATGGAAGAGTCGTCTGTCGAAGATGAGGCCTTTTCTGTTCAAGACTCCGAATTTGAGATTGATCTGGAGTTCCATGATCCTCCGGCTGGTCAAGGTGCTGTGAGTACCCAAACCCTTTTGCCCACACAAAAACCTACTTCTGTCAAACAAAAGGCTTCTGGGCCACTACTGCCATCTGATAGGCACCCGAGACTCTGCTTCGAACGCCTCGCCCTCTGCACCGAAAGCACAGAAAGCCTTCCAGCTCCGCTCTGAGCTTGGACAGCATCTCTTCGGCTCCCAAACCATTGTTACTATAACTTCGGCACCGAAACCTAAATCTGCTCCTCCAACACTTCCGGAGACGATTCAACAAACCATAAAAAAGACTTAATTCAAAAGAAAATACATATTCATCCAGAAACTGGATGCTTTATAACAAAACCTGCGCCAGTACCATCTTCCAAAAGGATAACTTAATTCCTACAAGACACTGGATGTAAGATACCTTGGAAAAAGGACATAGCTGCCTGTCCCCTGCACCTTATTCCTCCTTCACCACCACCACATTCACCTGTACGCTTGGTACCTTTTTTTACCACCAAACCCTCTAAATATATCATCTCGGTTTTCCTCACCCAGACGCATATATAGGAGATTACCATAATTATGAAGCACCACCAGACCACAGACAGGATTATGATATAGACCCTCAGGAAACACAGGTCCTGATCTTCATCCTTAAAAACCCTCACCTCCTGATAACGCCTCATATCAGGAGCTCATAGTCAGGGCAGCTGTAATATCATGGAGTTACTTTACACAAAGAAGCCTTGGAAGATGACTTTTTATTTGAAACCTTGGGGACTTCACACCTCAATTTCTTCCGATGTTAAAGGGCATGATGCGCCATGCAGAGGATATATTTTGGGACCCTGTATGTGCACCCATTATTAAACCTAAGGTGGACAAAAAATAAAAACCCCCACCACCTGACCCAATTTTTGTTAGAGGTCAGCTTCCACCAGACTCATTGATTGTGTCTAATGCTAGCAAAAGAGCAAACTCGCAAACCACAGCTGATGCACCACATCCTGACAGAGTCAAAGTTGATAGATTCCTCAGGCAAAAGAATTGATGCACAATCGGTCAATCACTGGCGTATAGCCAATTTACAGGTTCTTCTTGCCAGATCCGTCGGAGCTCACTGGGATAAGATGAAGAAATGACTCCAATATCTCCCAGAGGAGCATAAGAAAAAGGGACCGGATTTAGTGCAGAAGGAAAAATTAATTCCCAACTCCTCCATAAATAGAAGCTGCTGACACCGCTGCCAAAGGGATTAATATCAGCGTCCTCTTAAGGAGGCACGCCTGGCTGTGTATCTGTTTATAAATCAGAAGTTCAACAGACATTATTAAATGTTCAGTTTTATAAACATCTCTTTGGCCCACACGTGGATGATGCCTTAGAGAAGATGGAAAAAGAACACAGAAGTGGCCAAATCCATGGGAGTACTTCAGACACCTTCCAATAGAGGTGCCGTTCGCTGCTCTTTACAGAGGAGTTTCAAAAACCACTTCCACAGATGCCTCCATCTTCATACAGGCCACAAAATCCGTCGTCTCCTAGAGGATTTTGCAGCGACAGCTATAGGGGTAACAACTCCAAAGGTCTGTGCAGAGGCACACCAGCTGGTACCTCCCCATCTGCCAACAAACAGTGACTCTATAATCAGCCCCCCCCGATCATCCTACACTTGTCATGGGGTCGACTACAGCAGTTTCTTCTCACTTGGCAGTCAACATCAGACAAGTGGGTGTTGGACATTATCCAACATGGTTACTGCATGTAGCTCACCAGCAATCCTCCCAGTATTCTACCTCGCGCTCCCAGGTATTCTTTGGCACATCAACAACTGCTCAAACAGGAAATACAAGCTCTATTAATAAAAGGAGCTATAGAGCCAATTCCAATACAACATCAAGGGTTTACTCCCTGTATTTTCTAATTCCCAAAAAGGTCGAGGAACAAGTGTAGGAAAGTGGCTCTGTATATACTGCACCAAAGTAAGGTTCAGTGTGCACAGAGTCCACAGTCCCCAGAGGTTTGGCAGAGGCTAAAGTTAGATATAACCTTACTCTCTAAAGTGGTAGCTTGGTCGAGCAGTAAGGCAGTATCAGAGGACAGTGTAAAGCATTTGTTGTACACACTCAGTCAGCAAATGGTCTCACACACTCAAGAACTGAACTCTAGGCCAATGGTTTGTATATAAAAATATAGTTGTTTTATTTTAGAACCAACAATAGGTGTCAAAATATACTTTCTCAGGATGAGATGCTTTAGTTAAATACTGTTCAATAGGCAATAGACTTTTGAATGCAATAGTTACAGTTGTTGCAATATGCAACACAATTTTAAACACAATTATACATTGAGCTCAATGAAAATTTCTGGTTAAATGCAATAGATTACTTTTTGGATTACTTTTCTAACCACAGGACTGGATCTTGGATTCAGTCCCGGGACACTTCCTGTAAACAGGTGAGAAAAAGCATTTTGGTTATAGTAGTGATTTTTGAGGAATATTACTGTATTTCAAAAGTTGACACTTAGAAACTTTTCTGGGTAAAATTACCAATGTTATCCTATGGAAGGAAATACAGTTTGCAAGCAAAGTATGTTTACGTTACTTTTGTAATCCAGTGCTGGACTCCTAGGTTCAGCACTGGGACATTTACTTAAAACAGGTAAGTAATTACGTTTTTGTAGTTTGTACGATTTTTAAAGAATATTTGTAAGATTCAGAAATCGACACTTAGAAACTTTTTCAACAAAAAGCAGGCAATGATATCCTATGAGAGGAATTTCCAGTTACTGGTAAGTATGGTAAAAATTACTTTTCATGGTCGGTACTGGACTAAAAGATGCAGTACTGAGGTCTCTCCTGATAGTAGGTGAGTAATTCGGAATTCGTTACTGTGGTGATTTTTAAGCAATATTTTGGTATTTCAAAAGTGGACACTTAGAAGAAATTTCACAGAAAACCATTCAATGGATCCCTATGTAAGAAAATTCAATTCGCCGGTAAGTTACTTTTAACGTTACTTTTGTAATCCAGTGCTGGACTCCTAGGTTCAGCCCTGGGACATTTACTTAAAACAGGTAAGTAATTACGTTTTGGTAGTCTGTACGATTTTTAAAGAATATTCTTGTATTTCAAAAGTTGACACTTAGAAACTTTTTCACAAAGAACCACCAATGTTATCCTATGGAAGGAACTTCAATTCACAGGTAAGTTACTTTTTAATTACTTTTGTTACTCAGTGCTGGACACCTAGGTTCGGCACTGGGACCTTTCCTGCAAACAGTTGAGAAAATTCGGTTAGGTGATTTGTGCGATTTTTAAGGAATATTCTTAGTTTTCAAAAGTTGACACTTAGAAACTTTTTGGAAGAAAAAGTGTCCATGTTATCCTATGAGGAAAAATGAGTTATCGGTTTTGAGGTAAGTAATCGGTCTTTTGAGTTAGGGTTCTGGGGTTAGACTCGGGGTCTCCCAGGGTCAGTGATGCACTGTTGTTGCACCCTCAGCGGCACTAGGGCGGCCGGGTGCAGAGTGTTGAGGCCCAATGTTATCCTATGGAGGATAGGGGGACTCCGGTTTGTGGCGGCTGGCAAGCAGGCCACGGGGTTGTGGGAGCAAAGCTCCTAGGGTTAAGCTCAGGGCACGTTGGGGACCAAGTTAGCACTCAAAGAGGCACCCTCAGCAGCACTAGGGCGGCCGGGTGCAGAGTGCTGTTTTGAGGTCGGGTGCCCTGTTGATTTCAATGGAGATTTTCGGTTTTGGTTTTCAGCTGCAGGCTCGGTCCAGGAAGACTTCCAGGAGGAACCAACAGCTGGGCAGGTAAGTTGGAGGGCTCGGGGACGTAGGTGCACCTCTGGTTCCTTTCTCCAGGGCGCAGGGCGGCTGGATGCAGGGGTGTCTTTTGAGGTCGGATTTCACCTTACCGGGCCACTCGCGGTTGGGGGGGTCTCCGTGCAGAGGCTGCAGGCGACGTCGGGGAGTCCTGGAGGGGTCAACCCACGGTGGACTCGGACTCTGGAGAGCTGGGGGACCTCGCTGGGACCGGTGGGCCACTTGGACTCGGGCTGTAGGCGACGGGTGCAGTGGTGGTTCCAGGCGTCGGGTTTCTTTTTCCTCAGCAGGCTCAGAGTCTTTGTTTGGTGTTTCTTTTGAACAGAGCTGCTGTTCACAGGAGATCCGGTCTTTGTTGAAGGCAGTCAGTCCTCCCCGGGGTTCTGGAGGTCGCTGGCTGCAGGACAAGACGATTTTTGGCGCAGGATCTCTGGAAACTGCAGACGGGCCGGTAGGGCTGGGGCCAAGTCAGTTGTTCTCTGCAGTCTCCTCTGCTGGGCGTCTTCTTTCGTCCTTTTTCTTAGGTTGCGGGAATCTGAGGAAGGGAAGGTTCAGGGTGCCCCTAAATACTAGATTTAGGGGCGTTACAGGTAGGTAAAGGGCAGAGACCAATGGGTCCCTGCCCTGGGGGTGGGTACACTCCCTATCCTGCCACTCTCCTGTGGGAGGGGGGCAGGAGCCTAGTCCTGATTGGGCAGGGCTCCCCATCTTCAAGATGGCGAGAGCCCGGAGATGTGCTTCACCTCGCCTCCCCCACCTGAGGGGTGGGGTTGGCAGAGGCTGGCACACCCCTTTCCTCCCTTGTTGTTTCCCGCCAGTCTTCCCGCCAGGATGGGGGAAGAACCGGTGGGGGCCAGTTGCTGAGTACAGCAAGTGGTCTGGGGAAGCTCAGAAAGGCGGAATGCCTTTGAAGCTTCCCTCTGCCCATCCTGGGGGAGGAGGCCTAGCACCTCGCCCAGGACGTGCATTGTTGCAGGCCTGGGAGAGCGGATGGCTCTCTACCCAGGGGTCCAGCAACATGTCTGCTGTGTGGCAGCCTAGGCAGCCCCTCAGACAAGACGTAGATTGTAGGTTAGGTTCAGGGGGCAACTCTAAGTTGCCCTCTGTCGTGCATTTTACAGTAAATCCCACACTGGCATCAGTGTGGGTTTAATGTGCTGAGAAGTTTGATACCAAACTTCTCAGTCTTCAGTGCAGCCATCATGGTGCTGTGGAGTTCGTGCTGACGACCTCCCAGCACCATATACTCGGAATGGCAGCACTGCACTTAGTGCCCAGGAATGGACCTGGGTACTGTAGGGGCACAGGGCTCATGCACCTGTACCCTCACCACTGGCATAGGGCACCCAGCTAGAGGGGTGACTGATGTATGCCAGGGCAGTGTGTTTGTGGGCATGGCACACAGGGATGTGTGCCATGTCGACTGTTTTGTTCTGCACCAAGACACTCAATCTGCAAGGGCAGTGTGTGTGTCAGGGTACAGGGCCTCTAAGGGTGGCACATTAAGTGCTGCAGCCCTTAGGGGTCTTCTCTGGTCACAGTGCCCTGGGTACCTAGGGTACCATTTACCAGGGGCTTACCGGTGGCCAGAGATGCCAATTGGGTTTAGGCTTAGTACAGTTTTTAGGGAAGGAACACAGGCCCTGGGTACCTGATTGGCAGGGATCCAGGGCACACCAAGGAAAAGTGCATCAGTTATCAGGCAAAAAGTGGGGGGTTACTGCAACAGAAACCCACTTTCCTACAACAAGTCTCTGTCGGCGTTGGCGAAACGTTCGACGTCGAGACGGGACACTCCGTCTCCGCACATCCTTGAGCGGTCGACGTCGAGGCACAAGTCTCCGTCAAGATCTGTACATAGGTCATCGACGTCGAGGCATAAATCGCCATCTCCGGCGTCGAAGCAGAGGACTCTGTCGGCTTCATCCCAGAGAAGGTCGACGTTGAGACACCAGTCTTCGGCGCACAGGCGTTCAACGTCGAGGCAGAGGTCTCCATCGATGTCAGCGCAGAGACACTCGTCGTCGAGACAGAAGACTCCGACGGCAAGACGGTTGACATCGAGGCAGAGGTCTCTGTCGACAGCATCATGAAGACGGTCGACGTCGAGGCAGAGGACTCCGTCGACAATACCACGAAGGCGTTCGGAGTCGAGACAGCGGTCTCCCTCGACGTCGAAGCAGCGACGTTCACCGTCAAGACAAAGGACTCCGTCAGCGTCCAGACTCGGACGTTCGACGTTGAAGCACAAAGCTGCTACGGTCTCACGCTCCGTGAGTTTTTCTCAGTCGCCATCACCGATGTCGAGAGCAGAATCTCACCGCACGTTGTCGAGCCGGTCTTCTTTCTCTTCCTCAAGATCACCGGTGGTCATTTCGACGTCACATAGCCAGGCTTCTTCACCTGTACGAACCCGTCCAGCTGAGGATCCTGCAAGAACGGAGAACCAGAAATCTCCATCTGCACGTCGCTCACGTTCACAGGAGGCTCCTGTGCGGGAAGAGGCGAAAATCTCCATCAGGACACCTCTCTCCCAGATGGTTGTTACCTCTGCGTAACTGGCAGACAGCTGACGCTCCACAAACGGGAGGTGCTCAGGACTATTCCAGCCCTTTACGTAGGTCTCCTTTGACCCGTCTTGTGCAGGCAGCGGATCTCTCTCCTACTGCTCCATCGAGGGGTAGAGATTGCACACATACTCCTGCTCGCTCTTCCAGAAGAAGATCCAGGGCTCAAGAGCAAAGGAGAAGACACAGGTCTCCAACAAGTTCACCCCCTTCCACCCATTCCTCGAAGAGGGACTACTCCCTGACTCTGACAGCCCACCGTCGAATCTCTCCGGTGGACGACGTCATTACTTTTCACGATGTTCTATCCAGAGGGGCAAACAAATTAAACATCTCTATGCCTACTCAGCAAAGCTCGTCCTCAGTCATATTCGAGACTTTGCATCAGAGATCAGCAGCCAAGCCTTTGCTACCTCTGGTTCCGGGTCTGCTCCAGCCTGTAATGGACATTTTTCTAACACCAGCAACTCTCAAGTCCGCCCCAGCGAGAATCGTGAAGAAATACAGGCCGCCTGAAGAAGACCCTTTATTCCTCAGATCTGATCCTCCACCAGATTCCGTTATTATAACTGCGGCCAAGAAAACGCACGCAGTAGCCTCATCTACAGTTCCACCGGATAAGGGATAAGGAGTGCAGAGCACAGGATGCATGGGGGAGAAAGGTCTGTGGCACGTCAGCCTCTATGATGAAAGTCTCCAGCGCTTTGGCCCTGTTGGGGCGCTATGACAGATCTTTGTGGGACTCCCTGCAGAGGTTCACAGAGAAGCTGCCAAAGGAACACCGCAGAGATTTTGAGGAAATTGTGCAAGAAGGCAGCTTGGTGGCAAACAAAGTGATCAGCGCTGCAGCTGATGGAGCGACACTGTCTGCGCATTCCTATGCTCATGGAATCGGCGCCAGAAGATCATCCTGGCTCCGTCTTACTGCACTTAAACCGGAAGCGCAGTCCCGGATTCTCAATCTCCCTTTCACAGGCTCATCCTTGTTTGGCACTCACACTGATTAGGAAATGTCGAGGATGAAGTCAGAACTCTATACCCTGAAGGCAGTTGGACTCGAGAAGAAGAAAGAGTTCCGGCGCTGTTACAGGTCCTACGATCGGCGACCCTTCCATCAGAGGGTTCAAACCCCTCATTGGCAGAGGCAACAGCAGCAGCAGGGTCAATCGAAGTCCCAGTACCAGGGTTGTCGTACCCCCAGAAGCAGAGGAACCCCTCTTCAGTCGACTACCTCAGCAAAAACACCAACTAAACAATGAGTGTCCACTTACTCCATCACTGTTTTCCACTCCAGTAGGGGGAAATATTGCCAATCATCTGGAGGAGTGGCAGAGTATTACAAGAGACCAATGGGTGTTGACTACGCTGCAAAATGGGTACTCTCTACGTTTTCGACATCGGCCTCCCTCGATCCCACCAGCGAAAACAACATGCCACCAGATAAAACTACTGCAGCGGGAGGTATCTATCCTCCCAAGAAAGTTAGCCATAGAGAAGGTCCCTGCATCACAACGAGGTCAAGGAGTATACTCCAGATACTTCCTAGTAAAGAAAAAGGGTCGAAAGTCAGATTTCAGACCTTTTCTAGACCGTAGAACACTCAACAAATCCATCAGAAAAGAAAGGTTTCGCATGTTGGCTCTTCATCAAATATATCCACATCTACAACAGGGAGATTGGATGTGTTCGCTGGATCTGCAAGATGCATACTTTCATGTTCCAATCAATCCTTATCACAGGAAGTTCCTGGTTTTCTGGTGGGGTCCTCCCATTATCAATTCAAGGTGCTGCCCTTCGGGTTGAAACCAGCTCCCCGAGTGTTCACGAAGTGCATGGCAGTAGTAGCAGCCGCTCTACGACGCAAGGGCATCTTCATGTACCCCTATCTCGACGACTGGCTTCTGAAAGGTCCCTCCCCCCAGAGCGTGAGGAACAATTTTCAACAATGTCTAGACCTTTGCCAGCAGCTGGGTCTCCACGTAAACTTCGAAAAATCGACTCAGCAACCCACGCAAAGTATTCATTATCTGGGGGCAACAATAGACTCCGCAATAGGAAAAGTGTTTCCTTCGGAGGAGAGACTGTTTTCGATCACACTGAAGGGCAAGCAGTTCCTACGCAACAACCTACCTTCGGTCCGTCAGGTTGCATCTCTTCTAGGATCAATGGCATCCTGCATCTTTCTGGTACCCAATGCCACTTTGAGAATGCGTCCCTTACAACAGGATCTGGAGGACAAGTGGGATCAAAGAACGGCTCGGTGGGAAGACAGGATACAACTGTCGCACGCAGCCAGAGCATCAATACTATGGTGGATGAGGCAAGAAAATCTTCGGGTAGGAGTTCCATTCCATCAGGCTCCTCCCTCCCAATCTTTGATCACGGATGCCTCCCTCCAGGGTTGGGGAGCTCACACGGGGTCTCTCCAGACGCAGGGTCAATGGTGAACAAAAGAACAGTTGTACCACATCAACATGCTGGAGTTGAGGGCGGTGCATCTGGCTCTCAAGGCTTTCCTCCCTTCGATTCAGACCAATTCCATTCTAGTACAGACGGACAATACGACCACCATGTACTACCTGAACAAACAGGGAGGGACTAGATCGAGGACTCTATCGCTGGAATCTCAGGCCCTCTGACATTAGCTCTTAGCGAGAAATCTATCGATTACAGCAGTACACCTACCGGGAGAGCAGAATTCACGGGCAGACGCTCTGTCGGCACTTCGAGGACCCGCAGGACTGGGTTCTAAACGACGAAGTTGTCGGACATTTTTCAAGAATGGGGTCGTCCAAGCATCGATCTGTTCGCGGACGACACAAACAAAAAATGCTGAGACTTCGCCTCCAGGTACTACCGACCAGGGTCGAGGGGGAATGCCCTTTTGATCAGCTGGTCAGGGGCCTTTGTGTACGCCTTTCCACCTCTTCCACTAATCCCGAAGGTGGTGACCAAACACTCTCACTCGGACACGAGGATGATTCTGATCGCTCCGGACTGGCCCAGGCAATGGTGGTACCCGGACCTTCTGCACCGGTCAGAATGCCCACACAGGAGGCTGCTGTGCAGACCGGACTTGCTGTCCAAGATGAACGGGAGGATTCATCACCCCAACCTTCCCTCACTGAACTTGGCAGCATGGCTCCTGAGGTCCTCCAGTATGGTCATTTAGGGCTTCCTCAAGACTGCATGACCATCTTGAAAGAAGCTAGAAGGCCCTCCACAAGGCACTCCTATGCTTGTAAATGGAAAAGTTTTTTCTTATGGTGTGTACAAAATAATTGTAATCCTACCAAAGGGCAGGAGGAAGTGATTTTACCATATCTGCTTCATTTAGCCAAGGCAGGCCTCAAATTCGCTTCCATTAAGGTGCACCTGGCTGCCATTAGGGCATACAGGCGTTCTCCTTCTCAAACATCCTTTTTTCAGCTACAGGTAGTGAAGGATTTTGTACAAGGTCTAAAAAAGGTCTACCCTCCTGTTCGGCCTCCTTCTCCCCCCTGGGAATTGAACTTGGTTCTATCTAAATTGATCGGTCGCCCATTTGAGCCTATCCACAAAGCAACCCTTCAACACCTTACGTGGAAGGTAGCTTTCCTAGTGGCGATTACCTCAGCTCGCAGGGTGAGCGAGATTCAAGCTCTCTGCTCAAAAGAGCCTTACACGGTGTTCCATTTGATTAGAGTGGTTTTAAGAACACACCCCTCCTTCCTTCCGAAGGTGGTGTCAGATTTCCATGTCAACCAAACCATTTCACTACCGACCTTTTTTCCTAATCCCTCTACTCCAGCTGAAAGGTCACTCCACTCGTTCGACCTAAAGAGGGTTTTAAAATTCTATTTGGACAGGTCCAAAACGATAAGAAAATCTGATCAACTATTCATTAATTATGGTTCGATCAGAACAGGTTTTCCAGCCTCCAAGCGTTCCATCTCCAGATGGATAGTTTCATGTATCAAATTGGCTTACCAGTTAGCACAGAAGCCTCTTGGGGCTACCCCCAAGGCTCATTCCACTAGAGGAAAAGCGGCTACAACAGCTTTCCTCAATAATGTACCGATTTCTGAAATCTGTAAAGCAGCTACCTGGAGATCTGTACATACATTTACAAGACACTATTGTCTTGATTCAGATACCAGAACAGTCACCCAAGTAGGCCAAGCCTCCTTGAGGAATCTGTTCAAACACTAATAATTATGGTTGTCTGTTGGGTCATTCCGTCTCATTTGCCCGCAGGTGGAAGATGGGCTTGCTATTCTATTCAGTGCTTATGACTATTGATGAGGATCCCCTGGAAGAGAAGGATAAGTTACTTACCTGTAATCCTAGTTCTCTTCCAGGGGTATCCTCATCAAAGTCATAAGCAACCCACCCGCCTCCCCAGGCAAATGAGACTGTTTTTCCCCTTGTTTGGTTAAGCTTTATCTTTGTGTCCTAATCTTTGGGCTCCGCAAAGAACAGACCTAACTGTCACCCTTGAGGCATGATGGGAAGCTAGGGGTCATGGCTGCCTTAAAGGCACTGTGCCAGTTTTTGTGCATTTGCTTTCTGTTTCTATGCTATTGGCTTACAATGCAGCCTGTAGGCTAACCATGCCTGCTCTTTTTGCAGTTTTCATGAGTTGTACTCATTAAAAAGAGTCCAAGTAATACTTACCCTACTGTGGTTCATATATTCTTTATGTATTTGCACAAGTATTTATTATATTATTGCATTGTTTAGCCTCCTATATGGGGGCTGCATTGGTATGAGAAAAAATGATATATATATATATATATATATATATATATATATATATATATATATAGCTGTATATATATGTTTTTCATATATAATTTTTTATTATTTCCGGGGTCCCCGCGCATGGGCGGGAATCTTCAGTGCTTATGACTTTGATGAGGATACCCCTGGAAGAGAACTAGGATTACAGGTAAGTAATTTATCCTTCTAGGCATGTAGAGCTGTAGATTCACATGCGCCTTCCCTCCTCCCCGGACACCTATGGTCGTTGCAGTTCTCATTTACATTCCACATGCATGGACATCTCTTTACTTACTCCATTCTCACCCTCTTGTGGGAAAACAATCTAACAGTGGAGTCTGTGCCAATGTGCACTATTACCAAGAGGAGAGTCCCCTTACCTGGTGACTCAAAAGACTTCTTAGAAGAAAAAACAACCTGCTAACATCCGGACCCAACACTAGATGGCAGGAGTATGCAAAGCATGTGAATCTACAGCTTTACATACCAAGAACAAATGCTTACAGGGTAAGTAACATAATCCTTATACGTCTGTCTCTTGCTAGTTTTCCCTATTTGCAGTATTTTCGTTACAATAAAATCTGAGCATTTTCTTGATGGTCCCCCTTCTACACGTAGTTACTCTGAGCATGATTTGGGAGAGGCTCCATCAGTCAGGTAGTGCAATTATGTGTTTATAGTTTTTCTTAAATGAGTTGGTACATAGTGCTCTTTATTTGGCACAATGGAAACGTATGGTAGTACTAATAATAGTCTGAAATTGTATGGTCCGAAATCTATTTATTAAAACAATCCTTTTCTATACTTAAGTGATTGCATGTTGTAGCTAATGTACCTTTTACTTTGGTGCTATTGTTTTGTTGATTAACTGTGCTATATGGACGCAAGCATGCTGCTGCCACATGCCTTACTAAACTTAGTATGTTTTGCATTGTGACTTTTCTGGATTCTCATGCTGTGCATTATTCTGCGATCTAGTGTTTGGGTCCGTAATAATCTCCTTGAAGTCTCTTTTCTCTGTTACCCTTCTCCCACCCCGTGGGCGTCGTCTACCATTTGTGTTTAAACCCCTCTTTTTGTGACGGCATATATATGCCCTTGGAATCCCTCGATGAAGTCTCCATCTTCAGATTCTTTTTTCTGCCGTTGGATCAGAGGGAGAGCTTTGGAGTAGAGGTTTTTTCCACCGAATATCACCGTCCAGGGAACAGGATTGGCGACGACTGATGGGATTTAGGACACTGGAAAAAACATTGAGGAAACACCGAACCCCACTGAGCAACATGAGGTACAAAGACCGACTCAAGGAGACTGCATGGTCGGAGATGAGAAAGGGGCATAGCGCCCAACCCCTTTAGATTCTACCCCAAGGACCACTACAAGTGCGCACAGAAGGACACGCATGAAGTCTGTATCCTCTGCCTCTCTAAGGACCACAACGTAGAGGCTGGCGCGGCGTGCGCAGAGAACCTGCCAAAGAACATTAGGGCAAGGCAGAAACCGAATTGGGGACACTACGCAGTGGCGTCACTGCAAAAAAAAAAAAAACAGGAGTCCTTAAAAGACTTGGGCCTATCTAGCGATGAGGCCATCTTGGAGGAGGCTCAAGGAGAAGAACCACAACTAGAGGAGACTGGCAAGGGCCACAAGAAAACATCGAGGGAGGAACACTGGCAAAAGGCAATCCCTCAGAGCCGAGGTACTGTTGAGCACCTCTGACGCAAAGAAACTGGCAATGGTGTTGAAACTGTCACCGTCTGAGTGCAGAGTGAAGCTCAAGAAGCCGTTTGGGTTCAAAACAAGGGTTACCAATGGAAGCAAACACTCAACCTGCTTCGACCTCGAGAGAGGATCCAAGACATGGAAGACAGACGGTCAAAGCAAACTCGATGCCATCCAGGAAGGCTGGGCCTACAGCGGCACCGAAAAACCACTGCATCAACGCTGAAACCCGCCGAAACACCAACGCACGATATCTTGACATCAAAGTTCATCTGCATCAACTTCAAAACAAAGTAATTATTCTTATCTTGATGACGAAAGAAAAGCGCTTGAGGTAGAGTGAAAAAGCAAGCACATCGAAGCTGAACTCAAAGCCCTAATTAAGAAAAAGAGGGAATTTGACTTTCCCTGCAGGGTTGGAGAATTCCACTGAAAAAGCAAGTGGAAACAGAGGAGCCGGAAAACCCCACTACTAGAAGATAAGTTTTTCGACGTGAAGGAAGAACGAGAAGGCTTCGCACGCATAGAGGAATCGGCAGATAACTGGCAGAACGTTTATGCAGACTCACCAGATGAAGTGGTGGAGTCTTATCCATCAAAACCATCCCCAACAGATGACATAACTGCATATAATGTAGAAATAAAGAGCTGCAGGCCAGTATGGAATACAACTGGAAGAGGAGCAATCTGAAGCATGTTTCTTCCTTGAGATATTACTTCCGTAACAAAAGAGAAACCTATTTTTTACTAGTGCTTCTAAGCATGCTAGACCAGGAGAGGGAAGCATTTAAGGAATTGGGTGCAGCTAAGCAATAACCCCCAAGGGTTGAGAAGTATTGCTTCTAATCAAAGTTCCCACCTTGCATCAGGAGGACCGTGCCAGCAGATTCCCTTATTGTGGTAACAGCACGAAAAAGAGGAAAAATACCTATGTCTACAGGACCACCTTCTGACCAGGAAAGCAAGAGATTAAACATGGGGAGGAAAATGGAAAGATCAGTGGCGGATAGCCAGCTCGAATGTCCTAAGCAGATATGCTCACCAACAGTGGGATGAGATGGAGGAGTTATTGAAACAGCTTCCAGATAAGCTCAAGAACAGGCAAGCACAGTGCTGCAGGAGGGCAAGATAATTGCCAACACATGCCTGAAATCTGCGCTGGACGCAGTGGACTCTGCTTGTAGATGGCTCTGCACTGCTGCAACCTTGCACAAACACTTGGCTGAGAATCTCGGGTTTCAAGCACAAAGTCCAGTCAGCCATGATCAATGTCATTAACTGGGGACAGTCTTTTTGGATAGGCAGTAGATGAAGCACTTCAGCACATGAAAAAGCACAACAAGACTGCCAACACAATGGGAGCCCTAAAGTACAAGGGAACATTTCGGGGTGGCATGGCCCAGAGGAAGTGGACAGCCTCAGCAAGAGGAGCTATGCAACTGCATAGCCTCACGTATCCTTAAGCAGCCAGCGGAGTGAGTCCACCACCGCTTCACAATGGCAGCACTGCTCTAGACAGCTGTTTTGCAGCCGCGGTAGAGGGTGCACCCCAAAAGGAGGAAACCCACACTAACAAGTGACAGCCCCCAAGGAACCATCCTACACTAGTCAGCAGTAGGAGGAAGAATCTTAGGTTTCCTGGAGAAATGGGAGAGGCTCAACTTCAACAATTGGATTCTAGTCATCATAAGTTAACAAAGTCACCTCCAACACCACCACCAAAGATAAAGAGGATAAAGTTAGACTCACAATAACTACAACAGGAAGTGGAAGAATTGTTAAGCAACGAAGCTAGAGAATTAGTACCCCAGAACCAAAGCCTCAAAGAGGTTTACTCAAACTATATCCTGGTGCCAAAACCAGACAAGACGTTGAGACAAGTTCATAAAGACTCAAATTCAAGATGACAGCACTAAAAGAGATCATTTCCCTGAAAGGGGACTATATTGCAGCCGTAGACCTCTAGGACGCCTACCTGCACATACCAAGTAAACAAGCGCCACAGACAATTCCTCAGATTTGTAGTGAACAAGATATACTTCCAAACAAAGGTGTTAACCTTCAGAATAAAATCAGGTGTTCACATAATGCCTAGCTTTGTTAGAAGCACACCTCAGCTGACCGGGAATACATGTCTATCCATTTTTAGGCTGCTGGCTGGCGAAATGAAAGACCAGCAACCGGTGCATAAAGAACAACAACAAGATCCCCACACCCAGTTACGAGAAACCGCCACAGAATCCAGACAGAAAAAACATTCCTGGTGCGATCTTGGATTCCCAAACAGCTAAGGCAAGATCAATGGACAAGAGTCAAAGCCATCATAGAGCAGAGTAGCCGTTACCAGAAGAGGCAACATCTGACGAGAACGGTGGAGAAAATGATGGGCAATATGACCTCCTGTATTCCCCTGGTGCTACACGCAAGGCTACACATGAGACCAATACAAGAATGGATCCAACCGCAAAGGTTGCAATCAACCAGGACTTGGGACAATCTAGTGCAGGGGTCTCCAACCTTTTCTGTAATAAAAACTACTTATGGTAAATCAAAATCAGCCTGAGCTACTTTTAGTGTGGTAACATTGACCACATCAGACAAGATTACATAATTAGCCACTCCATGCAAGATTACCACCAACAATCACCTCATTTCATCAGGCAGGGTTATCTGCAGTAATGTGAAAAATGCTTTGTGAACTTGGAATGCCCCTCTATGGTTAGTAAATGACAGCCAATAATGTAATGCCCCTGGCACCAATGTAGTAATGTCTCCCCAATGATGCATGATTGAACAATCAAATATCACCTTTTCAATTTTGGGATGCATACATTTATTTTATTTATTTATAAAGTGCGAACATGACCCTAGAGGGTATCAGAGCGCTTTACATTACACCTTTCGGAAACATTAGATGGTTGAGAGGGTAATATACATACAGTCAATATTCGACATTAGGTAGACAGTGGTATATAAGATAACATATGTTGCTAACAGTGACGTATGATTTAAAGTCTTAGGATGTGAATTTGTTAATTAGAAGCATTTTTACTTCTTTTTTTGAAGGAGGATGAGGAAGGGATTCTGCGTACATCTGGTGGTAAAGCGTTCCAAATCTTCGGTGCGATACCCGAAAAGGCTCTGCAACACGTTCTATTTTTGTGGAAGGATTGTGGTTTCAGTAGTAGTGAAATCGCTCTGAGCGAATGTCTGCTACCTCCCGACAGCGCTAGCTTTTGTGCTAAGTAACTGGTTTTTTTTGAGATGCAGGGCTTTATGGGTCATGCAGGCGATCTTTAGTTGTATTCTTGCCTCGTATGGTAGCCAGTTCAGCTCTTTCAAGGTCTGAGGGATGTGGTTATTTCTTTTTAGGTCAAGCCTCGAGTAGCGCGCAAGCGCTGCTAGGCGAAGACTTTATGTTAGGGGTTTCGAAAGCTGACCACACGCTCGTGCGTCGTGGCCTTTTCGAGGCGGTTACGTGCGCAGGGCCGACATCTGTTTCCCATTATCGTGCCCAGACGCGTGCGCGATAATTGGAAACATATGCCGGCCGTGCGGGGAAAAGGCCATGACGCACGAGCGTCTGGTCAGCTTTTTTTGACTGGTGGCTGCCCGCCGTTGAAATGTCCTGCGCAAATCCGTGCAGTTTGAAAGGTGAATGTTCGCAGTCACTAGGGGCTGCTGCAGCATCTGGTGCAAGCTCCAGGATTTATTCGACTGTCTAGCAGGTGTGTTTGTAAACGGGTCGAGGGTGATGAACGTCCATCTCTTTCTGGCGCCCTTCTCTTCGTAGGCGGTGGTAGCCCTTGCACACAACAGCACTCGTCTTCGTGAGACTGCTGAGAAATGTTGAGTTGTGTAAAGTCTTCACCAGGCGGCCCTTCCTCGAGGGTCTGCATCCCCGGGCCCCCCTGCATGCCCGGGCAAGAGAAGGGTCACGTTACAAAGGCACTCGGGCTCGCTTCGGGAATTTACTGTGAATTCGGCGGAGTTGGTGGCCTCAGGGAAACCTGCTGCAGAAAGTGAAATGTTTCTGCGTTGGAGGAAGACGCCGCAGGGACATTTTTTTTTCTGCTGCTGAAATGTTGCAGTGTAAACATTGGAGTCGGAGTTCATATTAACGTTCACTGTGGTGGTGGTGGTAATATGGTTACTCTCAGAGCTGAGAGGATGTGGTCTGACGGCTAGAGCTGCCGACTTTGGTGCTGGAAACCAAGGTTCGAGCCTCGGGGTCGCGTCCACATCCTGTGATTCTGGGCAAACCACTTAATCTCCCCGTGCCTACCAAAAAAAAAATTTTAAAAAATTAATTGTGTCCTTGTGTAGTAACCAGTGCTCATGTAAAGCGCTCCAATACCTTCGGGTCGAGTTCGCGCTATATAAATCTGCAAAAAAGCTGGAATAAAAAAAATGGCAGCAAGGAGAGACGGGACAGTGAATCTGTCGTGGCTTATTTAGTTGGTCACACAGAGGCAGAATTTTAAAAAATCTTACAGAAAAAAGCCATGTGCAGCAGAGATGTTGTGTCCAACAATTGTGAGGGGATATCCCCTGAGTAGTTTCCTGGTTTCCGCATTAGACATTTTTCGTGTTTGTCAGTTAGCTGTCATGTGCAGAAACGAAAAAGACTGTTTGGAAGGAAATACCCGAGAGGATAACCTCCCTTTTGAGATTTCTAAAATTGGTGATGTTTCTCGGATATTATATTGCCTTTGCTCGTTTATGGTAGACTCAGATGTATTGATTGACAGAATAAATTACAAGTTCCTGAGAATGTCTAGTAGTCTGCTGCGGTTAACCGGTCATTATAAACTTTTCTTTACCGGCTGCTGGTATCAAAAGCTTAAGGCTCCATGTTCTGTGGTTAGATGATGGGAAAAAATAAACCACAAATCTTCCAGCTTTGGGGGAAATAAAAACATGCATGGCCTTATGACATAGATCGTACTTTGGACGTGGCCCATGTTTGCACTGCTTGACTGTACTGAAGGCGGCCGCAAGGGCCAACAGAAGAAGAAGGCAGGAATCGCCTGCCTCCAGGAGGCAGAGGGAGCGGTCCACAAAGGAAGGAGGCTGGTTTACAAAGAGTACTTGGAGCTGTTCGCTCCTAAGGACGCAGGTTCGATCCTGACCCCTCCTCTTATGATCGTTTCAAGTAAATATGTGAAACATGTCAGGGCGCCTCCTAGTGAGATGTTTTGCCTTCTTAGGTGTCAGTGCAGCCATCGCAACAAATGCTCCCTCCTCCCCGCCCTAGTACGGTACATTTGGAAAATCAATTGACGTGTACCTCAAGGGAGAGGTGCGGGAATATTAGTGACTTATTTTGTAGGTGCTGCTTCATGACACGCTTCTGCAGTGTATAAGCGCTGTAAATAATAGGTCTAATTATGCGGCGCTGTTGCAGCGAGCACAACACCTCTCATAACCCCCTTAATAAAAGGCAATAAAGCCATTCACCCTAATGGGAATACCCCTGCTTGTAATTCTAACATTTGAGTACTTATCACAGTACCTGCAAGCCTCACTAAATAAAGCATCATTCTTGCAGGGACCTCAGTTGGAATCTGAAACGCCTTTGAACGTTCTAAGATGAATATCATGTACTTCTCTTCTGTGTAATATTAATGCAGAGTTTCCTGGGTGGTTTGGTGGCATCGTTCTGTTCACTGTAGAAACCATATCATTACAAGTTTCAGAAAGCAAAACACATCTTTGCGGGCAGTAGTTTAACTTCATGTTGTCGCGATTGACTCTACAAAGTATATTCCGCATGTTTTGTACATGAGAAGGTGATTGTGCTGTTGGTGCACATTACACGAGCCTTAAATGAAAACCTGTGATATAGATATGGAAGTCACTGTGGCTACTTTTGAATTCAGTTAAAGAATCAAGTAAAGAAACATAAATAACATTCCCCCATCCGCTGTTAAACCAGTATGATTTTGGAGGTGTTTGTTTCCTCAAGGTCGTTCACCCTCTTCTGCGATCTTAAGGGCAGACCCGTAGGGAGTCCTCCCAAAACATTCTAGAAAGGCATTGACTCGTCTTAGTGAATTAACACCTTATCTTCGAAGCCATCAAACTGCAGGGAGCACCCAGACGTGGAAGCAGCGGCAGGTGAATGGTAAAAGAGAGGGAGCGACACAGTGCAGTGATGACAGACTGGCATGGGCAGGACGGACAGTAACTACCAGCTCTTCGAATGCTGTCCCTGGAAATTTATTGAGAAATCAAAAGCGTTACGCCCCACTTACCTCCTCCCTTACGAAGGAGCCAACGCTGTGTCTGTTCCTTGTTATGCGATCTGGACTGGAAAACCAGGAGCGTGAAAGAGCACTTTTGTTTCTGTTGCTGCAAAGAGGGTGAGGGGAGAGGATGTTTCCTTACGGCTAAACTGCCGTTTTTGGAGCTTGGGAACCAGGTTTGAGCCTCGGTGTCGGCTCACCATTGTGGGCAAATCATTTAATCTCTCCGTGCCTACAAAAAACAAGCATTGGCATAGCCAATAGGTCTCGCCTTTGGGACCTTATAAGTGTTTAGTTATCCAGCACAATATCCTTGGTGCAACAACATCAACTGTTGCATGGCTAAACACTTATAAGGTCCCAAAGGCGAGACCTATTGGCTATGCCAATGCTTGTTGTTCCAGAGACCAGCCTGGCCGCAGCGTTAAGAGATGCCCTCAGCGGGGCCAGCTTGTATTTTTGAAGTCCGCATAGAGTGGTGCTTCCGTAGTCCAATCTTGGCAACACTAGGGCTTGTACCGCCGTTTTTAAGTCGGTCTGTGGGAGGAAGGGTTTAAGTTTCCTTAGGATACGCATCGGATGATTAGCTCCCTTGGTAGCATTACTGATATGCAACTGCATATTAAAGTGTTTATCTAAGGTGATTCCCAAGGATTTAGCGGAGTCAATGATGTGGGGAGAGCAGTCAAAGGATGTTAGATGCTTCAGCCAGAGGTCTATCTTGGGTGTTTGGTTGGGGGGGGAGATGAGGAGGAATTCAGTTTTTTGGGTGTTTAGCATGAGGTGGTTGCCAGTGAGCCAACTTTGAGTATTATGCAGAATAGAGTTGAGGGAGATTAAGTCTTCTGGGGCGGAGATTTTCATATACAGTTGCGTGTCGTCTGCATACAGGTGATATAGTATGCTCACAGAGTTCAACGCATTTGCCAGGGGTTCCATGAGTAGATTAAAAAGAATGGGTGATAATGCTGAGCCCTGTAGAACCCCTAGGGTAACTTATCTTAATTATACTCATCTTAAATAGACTTTCCATGCGTGGTAAAGGCATGTGTGGAAATTGACAGCGTTGTAATGTCATACAACATTCTCTGGCTACTGTCAGTACAACTGTGTAATAGTAAGTTGGTTGGAACATAATTAAGCCTAATCCCTGAGAAGCAACCACGTTGGTCATAAAATCTCAATACGCAGTTATGCACACGATTTATTCATCTTCAATTGCACATTGGTCAAAATGATGGGAAAATTATACAAAAGGAAAAAGATTAACTTTAAAATATACAAAACCTAAAATATTAACTTGGGGAGAAAATTCATGAAACATTTTGGTGTTGCTTGAACTTTCTATTGAGGCAATCACCCATTAAATTGGTGTAAAATCACCGGATGATTTATCCTGGAACCCTCACAAGTCCTTACAACTTAAAAAGGTTTAATGGGGCTAATACAAAATTACTCCGATTTAATAAGCAACAGAGATTTTTCTCTTAATTGCTTATAATTCCAAATAATTATGGTGTTCAAGACAGGAACGAAAGGGTGAAACACAACTAATATGGTGTTAAGGCAGCAGAAGAATGGGTGGTAAAAAAAAACGCTGCTTCCTGCATGGGGTGACTGGTGTTAGTAGGGGTACCCTGCTGGTCTCTACCTCTACTCATGGGTTATCTACCCGTGCCAGACCTACTCCTAACCGGGAATAAGCACAAATGAAAACAAGCACTGTCAAAGTCAATAGGTCTGGCGTTGGCTGTCAGGCTTTCGACTTGGTCAATGATTATTTTGTTTTCTAATTCTTTCATCATTGCTTTCATAAAACTACTGCCTGTGAAGCAGCTGGACCCTTGGCCAATGTGTTTTTAGTCTAAAAAAAACAACAAAAAAAACATTGCCATAATAGTCCTGGGTACTAAAGGGAAGTAGTCATGGCTCCATTTGAAAAAGCAAAATGCCATGACGCACAAGAAAGTTAGCCAATGGCTAAAGTGGGCTGGCCCAAGATGCAGTGGGCAAAACATAAGTATAAATGCTAACTGACCAACATGAAAAGAGGACTGGGTGGAAACCCTAAAACGCAAGCGTTTTATACCAGGTGTCACCAAACAGTCGATCGTGAGCTGCTAGTAGCTCGCAGAAAACTTGAGAGTAGCTCCCAGCCTTGAGTTCTTTTTTAACTAACATTAATTCAGCCTAGCAAAAGCTTCTGATTACAAGTAGCTGGATAGCTACCAGTAGCTCTCTAGCTACTCTTTGGAGAAGCCTAGTGGTTGTTGGGGACAAGGTTCCGAGAGGATGCAGTGGTGGAACCTCCAAAAACTAATAGTGGGAAACCATTTAAACCACCAACTCCCTCCGTGACCATCACAACGAATGCATCCCATATGGGATCGGGAGCTCACATGAACAAGCTAAACATCAGAGGCCTATGGAACCCCAAGGATTCAGTGCAACACATAAACGTGCCGGAACTGAACACTATGTTCGAGGCATATGAGCTGCAGATCACACACTATGCATAGATCGCCATCTGGGTTTGGGCCCGGATGTTTGCACTTTGTTGTTGTATTGGAATAAGTCTTTGGAAGTCACGAGATAGGTGACTCCTCCTCTGGACAATAGTGCGCATGGGCATCGACTCCATCTTCGGATTGTTTTTTTCCGCCATCGGGCTCGGATGTGTTCGTCGCGCTCCAGTTCGGTGTCGTTACCGTTCTAACTTTTGACGCGCAATCCTTCACCCATTCTTCGGTATTGTTTTCGATTGCGTTTCCCATTCGACGCGCATCTCTACAAACTTGAATTCTTCGATTCCGGTCGTCGACGCAGGCCTTCGGGCCTAGCTGCGCCATCAGGCCTTTTGGCTCATGGAAAGGACTCCTTTCAAAAAGTGTCCTCAATGTGGATCCAAGTTTCCACACGCTGATCTTCACGAGGTGTGTAACCTCTGCCTTTCGCCCGAGCACGAGGCCAAAGACTGTCCAGCTTGTGCCTCTTTCCGCTCCAAGAAAACAATACGGGATCGTCTGGCTCGAAGAAGCATGGCTCGATCATCAACATCGATACCGGACGATATCTTCCAAGAAGGCATCAATGTACCGGAGGAGGAGCAGATCGAAGAGGGCAACATTAGCGCCTCCGAAGCCGACAATTCCGACGTCGAAGACAACCCCATCACTCCAGGGCAACGGGTCGTAAGTACCGACGTCTACCCCTCCCCCATTCATAAAAAGGCTCTGTAACACCTTCACCTTCGGGCCTAGGTGCACACCGGGACAAAACTTCCCACGCCCCGCCTTCGGGCTCGGCAAAGAAGTCAACACATAAGCCTTCAGGCCACTCTGGATCGAGCCAGCCTACCGTAGGTACCAAAACCCCATCCCCGGCACCAAAAACAAAAGACAAACCCAAAGAGAAACCACGGTTTTCGCCCGCACCGAAGCCTGGTTCCACATCGGCGCATTCGGCACTGAAATCCACTGGCACTGAACCTTCGGATCCGAAAAAAATCATCGGAACCAAACAAACAACCGGTTCCAAAGACTACTGGCACTGAACCTTCGGATCCGAAAAAATCATCGGAACCAAACAAACAACCGGTTCCGAAGACCCCAACGGAACCCAGGAAAACTCCTGATTCGAAACCTAAGGAGCATAAAACAACTCCAAAACTTGTGCCACACAAACAGTCGGACCCGAAAAAATCGGCACCGAAACTACACACTCCAGAAAAGGAATTTTTTCGACCTGATCCAACCCAAAAAAGTCTCGAAATAGACCCAAAGACAGGTCAACTTATACTTAGTCCTTCCAGGAAAAGGAAAATGGACAAACCTGCACCAGCTCCACTCCCTTTAAAGAAGAGAGACATTGCCACTTCTCCTTTAAGAATTCCTTCTCCACCTCCTTCTCCACACCACATCTCTCCTAATCCATCTCCAGTACCCTCACAATCTCCTCCACCTCAGGATGAGGACCCCTTTGGGGACGAAGGGGATGATGAACCTTTAGGAGAACCTAGTCATCCTAATATCCCAAATGACCCATGGGACAATTATGGCACACCAGATGTTCCTGATACACCACAAGATGATATCTACCCATCTAGACCATACCCTCCAGAGGACACTATAGGATTCACTCAGCTCATACACAGAGCTTCAGAATACTACGGTGTGAATTTGCACACAGACCCTATAGAAGATTTCCTCATGGACACTTTTGCACCATCTCAAAGGTCCACTTCCATTCTCCAAATGTTAAAAGGGGTAAGCAAACACGCTCCTGAAGTCTTTAAGGATCCTGTAAGGGCTAGAGTCATTAACCCCAGAGTGGAAAAGAAATACAAGTGTGCCCCAGCTGACCCTGTTTACATTAAAGGGCAGCTTCCCTTGGATTCCTTGGTAGTCTCCAACGCCAGGAAAAGGGCTAACTCCCAAACCTCAGGCGATGCTCCACCTCCTGATAAGGAGTCAAAACTGTTGGACGCATCTGGTAAAAGAACAGCGTCCCAAGCAGCCAACATATGGAGAATTGCCAACACACAGGCTTTGCTGGCTAGGTACGATAGGGCACACTATGACGAACTAGAGACCCTACTACAACACCTTCCAGATCAATATAAAACAAGGGCCAATGATCTCATCCAGGAAGGCAAACTTATAACCAATACCTCCATTCGATGTGCTCTGGATGCTGCAGACACAGCCTCCCGAGCTATTAATACCAGTGTCCTTTTGCACAGACATGCGTGGCTACGTATTTCGGGGTTCAAACCCGAGGTTCAAACTACCATACTAAACCAACCGTTTGACCAGGAACATTTATTTGGGCCTAGTGTAGATTCATCTTTGGAGAAGATGAAAAAAGATACTGATACTGCCAAATCAATGGGAGCTTTGCAATCGCAAACTCCCAGAAGTTCCTTTTGTCGCTCCTCTTATAGGGGTGCGTCTAGAGGTTTTACCACGGATAACTCCTCCACCTCCTATAAAAGTCCCACCCAGACCTCATCTACCAGAGGTTATTACAGAGGAGGCTACAGGGGCAATAACAACAAGGGTAGAGGCAAAACAATCAATACTCGCACTGCCTCCACATCCAAACAATGACTTCCCTCCACTCCCCCCCCGGACCATTATACTCCGGTCGGGGGAAGATTGCTACAGTTCCTACCTGTCTGGAACACCATTACCACGGACAGGTGGGTGAGACAAATCATCCAATCCGGTTATTGCCTAGAGCTCACTTCAACTCCCCCAAACATACCACCCAAACAGCGTCCAATGTCAACAGAGCATTTAACGCATCTCAAACAAGTGGTGCTTTCCCTCCTACAAAAACATGCAATAGAACCAGTTCCCCTGCATCATCAAAACACAGGGGTATACTCCCTGTATTTTCTCATTCCAAAGAAGGACGGAACCCTGAGGCCCATCCTGGACCTCAGACCATTAAACCTCTACATACAATCAGACCATTTTCATATGGTCACTCTTCAACAACTCCTTCCTCTACTCAAACAAGGCGATTTCCTTGCCACCTTTAGATCTCAAGGACTCCTACTTCCACATTCCCATTCACCCTGCTCACAGGAAATATCTTCGATTTGTAGTGGACGGTCAGCATTATCAGTTCAAGGTTCTCCCATTCGGAGTCACCACGGCACCCAGAGTCTTCACAAAATGTCTTGCAGTGGTAGTAGCCCACTTAAGAAGACAACAAATTCACGTCTTTCCATACTTGGACGACTGGCTCATAAAAGCCAAGTCGCATACCCAGTGTGTAAATCACACACACACCACAATCCAACTACTTCACGACTTAGGGTTTACAATAAACCTCACAAAGTCTCACCTCCAGCCGTCCCACATCCAACAATATCTAGGTGCCACAATAAACACCTCAAAATCCTTGCATATCCCAATCCAGCCAGGATAGCAAGCATGCAAGCCCTTATAACAAAATTCCAGCCGCAACACTCACTTCCAGCTCGAGTGCTTATGCAACTAATAGGGATTATGGCCTCTTGTATATTCATAGTACCTCATGCAAGACTCCAGATGGCCCCTTACAGGAATGCTTAGGACGTCAGTGGAACCAAGCTCAAGGTCCGCTAACAGATCTGGTGTTGGTGGACGGCCGCACACATCGCTCTCTGCAGTGGTGTAACACCCAAAACCTTTCCAAAGGGCGACCGTTCCTAGAGCCGGTTCCACAGATTCTGCTAACAGACGCATCGCTCACCGGATGGGGAGCTCATCTACTACATCACACCATACAGGACACATGGACACCTCAGCAAAAGCTACTCCACATCAATCATTTAGAGTTACTAGCAATCTTTCTGGTATTAAAATCATTTCAGAAACGCATATCAGGCAAAGCTGTCTAAGACCGGATGGACAATATCACAGCAATGTATTATTTACAAAAACAGGGGGGGGGACGCACTCTTTACAGCGCTCAACTAGCACAGAGCATATGGAGGTGGGCAATTTCTCAAAACATATTTCTTTTAGCCCAACATCTTCCAGGAATTCAGAATCAGATGGCAGATCTGTTAAGTCGTCAAACACAACAGATTCACGAGTGGGAACTTCACCCACAAGTTCTTCAACCGTTTTTCCAAATGTGGGGGCATCCAGAGATAGATCTCTTCGCCACACATTACAACACAAAATGCCCAAGCTTCGCCGCCAGATATCCACACCCATTGTCCAAAGGCAATGCGATATGGATGAATTGGTCAGGCAGATTTGAGTACGCTTTTCCGCCTCTCCCACTCATTCCATTAGTGGTGCGCAAGCTGCAACAACAGTCACTAACACTGATTCTAGTTGCTCCAACATGGGCCAGAAAACCATGGTACACAACATTGCTGGAACTATCGTTAGTCCCGCACCAAAAACTACACCTCTCCCCACAACTCTTAACACAGAACCATGGAGAGATCAGACATCCAGATCCAGCACAGCTCAATCTAGCGATCTGGCTCCTGAAGTCCTAGAATTTGGTTACCTCAATCTTCAACCTGATTGTATGAACGTTATCAAAGAGGCTAGGCGCCCCACCACTAGAGCCTGCTATGCAGCCAAGTGGAAAAGATTTGTTATATACTGTACCAATAACACGATCAATCCTCTAGATGCGTCCATTCAACACATCATATGTTACCTGCTGCATCTTCAAAGATGTAATCTAGCATACACATCAATTAGATTACATCTCGCTGCCATAGCAGCTTACCTACAAAATAGACAACATTTGTCATTGTTCAAGGTACCTGCCATTAAAGCATTTATGGAAGGCCTCAAAAGAATAATTCCTCCCAGGGTACCACCCTCTCGAGTGTGGAATCTAAACATCGTCCTCACTAGATTAATGGGTCCTCCATTCGAACCTCTTCATAAATGTGAGCTACAATTTCTTACATGGAAATTTGCTTTCCTTGTGGCCATCACATCTCTCAGAAGAGTCAGTGAGTTACAGGCACTAACTATTCAAGAACCATTTTTACAACTCCATCATAACAGTGGTTCTCAGGACAAATCCCAAATTCCTTCCTAAAGTTATTTCTCCCTTCCATCTCAACCAATCTGTTGTGTTGCCAGTGTTCTTCTCGCAAACAGTAGCAGAAAGAGCTCTTCATACACTAGACGTGAAAAGAGCACTCCTTTACTATATGGACAATACAAAACCTTTTCGCAAAACAACTTTTTGTATCCTTCTCACCACCACATAAAGGCAATCCTATATCAAAGTCTGGGATTGCAAGGTGGATTGTCAAATGTATACAAATTTGCTATCACAAAGCAAAACGTACACTATCTATTCCCCCTAAAGCCCACTCTACCCGCAAAATATGGCCTTCCATGGCATTTTTAGGGAACATGCCCGTGGATATCTGCAAAGCAGCTACATGGTCTACACCGCACACATTCACAAAACACTATTGTGTAGATGTGCAGGCAAAACAACAAGCTAGTGTGGGCCAGGGTGTACTCAAAACACTATTTCAGACTACTGCAACAGATACTGGTGGTCGCCGCTAAAGAAAAGTACTGCTATGCAATCTATGCATAGTGTGTGATCTGCAGCTCATATGCCTCGAACGGAAAATGCTACTTACCAGTATGCATCTGTTCTTGGCATGTAGAGCTGCAGATTCACACACGCCCACCCACCTCCCCGGCTACCTTAATCTGTTCCAGTATTATCTTAATTAGATACAATATACATGGACCTCTATTTCTGTTTCTCACAAAACTCCATTTCCCTTCTTGGCGAAAAAAACAATCTGAAGATGGAGTCGATGCCCATGCGCACTATTGTCCAGAGGAGGAGTCGCCTATCTCGTGACTTCCAAAGACTTATTCCAATACAACAACAAAGTGCAAACATCCGGGCCCAACACCAGATGGCGATCTATGCATAGTGTGTGAATCTGCAGCTCTACATGCCAAGAACAGATGCATACTGGTAAGTAGCATTTTCCTTCTGCCACTTAAGACCGTTCACAAACATATAACGGGAAGAAAAGTATCTGAAAGAGACACGTTAGTGATAGATTCCTTACCTTAGAATATCCCCAGGCGTCAGGCTGGATCCGGAAAGTTTTGCGTAGCAGTACCCTTGCGCGTCGGTAGGCGGCGTCGTGCGGCTCCGCGTCCGTCGTCGGCGTCGTGATCGCCGGGATGACGTCGCGGGCAGTACTTAGGCGCCGCCCCTGCGCGCTGACGTCAGTTCTTCTTTTTCCGCGCCAGCAAGCGTAGATCCGGGAAGAGCAGTGCCCTGGTCAATTTTTGACCATACTTTTTGGTGATTTTTTCACTGTTTTTTCCAACTTTAAGGTGTCGTAGGGATGCCCGGCTTCAAGCGATGCGGCGCCTGTGCGCGGATGATGTCCGTCACCGACCCGCATTGGGAGTGTCTCTTCTGCCTCGGCCGAGGCCACGACACCGAGTCTTGTCCCGAATGCCAGGCCCTCAACCCGAAAGCTTTGCGAGAGCGGTCTCGAAAGCTCCTCGAGGCCCGGCATTCGGCTCCGCGGAAGCCCCGGTCGCGTGAGAGGTCCAGGGGTCGCCGCGGAGTGCACACCGGTCGCCGGCGTCGAAGTCTTCTTCGTCCGGTAAGTCTAAGCACAAGAAGTCCAAGAAGCATCGTCGCTCTCGGACTTCGCCTCGCCGGTCTCGCGACTCGGCTGAGGCCCCTCCCGGCACCGTCCCCGCCCCCGCGGCCCCGGACTTGCCTGTGGAGTCGCCCCGTCATACCCGCCCTTCCCGGGTTCGGGGGCGGATCCGGCCAAGGTACAGGAGTTCCTGTCGGCCATGGCCCGCCTCTTCGGGCCTTCAGGCCCCTCCGGTGCGCCTTCGGGCCCCGCGGGCCCTGATGGGGTTGCTCCGGCGTCGCCGGCGGCTCCGGCCCCGGCGTCGCCCGAGCCTCCAGCCTCGATCCCGGCTCCGGCTTCGGCCCCGGCCTCGATCCCGGCTCCACAACCCCCATCGACGCCGGTCGACCTCACGACACCTCCGCCGGCGCCGATGTCTCCGGTGCCGTTCTCGACGCCGCCCTGGGCTCCGGGCGGCGTCGTCCCCCAGTTCCTTCCGGCTCCGGACATGGACCCGGAGCGACGTCGCTCGACGCCGGCTCCGGCGCCGATGGGACCTTGGGTCCCAAATGTCCCTCCTCCTCCTTATTTTGAACCAGAGGAGGACCAGGAGGACTGGGAGGGGTCTGATGACCCTCTGACACGCAACTGTCAGTATGATGAGGACTGGACAGAGAGTCTAGGGGAGGCCAGTGGTCTGGATACTTCTCCTGACACTGGCATGCTGTCTCCTCCCGTGGCTACGGAGGAGGGGGCCAATTTTGGTACGGTGTTGCGTAGGGCTGCTGGGGCCTTACGTCTCCAGCTCCCTACTTTGACGGTCAAGCCTAACATCTTGACAGAGGTGCTTCAGCCGGCAGCCTCCTCTGCGGAGACTGTGCTGCCGTTTAACGACGCCCTCACTGACGTTCTTTGGGCGCCTGGTCCAAGCCCAACACAGGGGCTCCTGTGGATCGGAACGTGTCACGACGCCATCGCCCCGCTCCGGGCGACCCCCTGTTTCTTTCTGTCCACCCCACTCCTGAGAGCTTGGTTGTCCAAGCCTCCGCTTCCCAAACCGCCTTCCCTACCGCTCCTCCGGATAGGGAATCCAAACGCCTGGATCAGTTTGGGAAGAAAGGTTTTTCTTCCTCCAGTGCTGGCTTGCGGTCCGTTAACACCGCTTGTCTTTTGGGCCGATATACCCACTCCCTGTGGGATTCGGTGGCGGATGTTTTGCCCCAGTGCCCTGAGGAGGTCCAGGCACTGCTTTCCCGCGCCATTGCGGAAGGAAGGGATGCGGCCAAATACACTATCCGTTGTGGCCTTGACACCGCCGACTCGCTGGGCAGGTCGATTGCAACGACGGTGGCGCTCCGGCGCCACGCCTGGCTGAGAACCACTGGTTTTTCAGGGGATGTCCAGAATACTCTCATGGACATGCCCTTTGATGGAGTCGGTCTTTTGGGTCCAAAGCAGACCATGCGTTGGAGCGCTTTAAGGACTCACGGGCTACTGCAAAGTCCCTGGGCCTTTCTGCTACACGCCCTCCGCTGCCTTCTGCTTTTCGCCCCTATCGTGGCCACGGTAGGGGCGCCCTTCACGTCAGCAGCCCAGCCACCGGCCCGCGCAGCAGGCGTCTTCGCGTGGCCGAGGACGTGGATTCCGCCGTGGCGGATCGGGCAACCAGCGTGCGGGTCAGGCCACCACCTCCAACCCGTCCGCGGCCTCCAAGCCCTCCTAGTCCCTCCTTTCAGGTACACGGCACGCCAGTAGGGGGCAGGGTCCGCCATCACCTTCCCCACTGGCGCACCATCACCTCGGACAGGTGGGTCTTGGACATTGTCCGAAGGGGCTACTCCCTCCCCTTCGAGACCACCCCCCAGCCATGCCACCTCAATTCCACCGCATGTCAGGGGATCACTTGGTGCTTCTACGGAAGGAAGTCACGGCCCTCTTGACCAAGAGGGCCATCGAGCATGTTCCGACCCCAGAAGTAGGGCGTGGTTGCTACTCCCACTACTTTCTGGTGCCCAAAAAGGACAAGGAGGACATGCGTCCTATCTTGGACCTCCGGAACGTCAATCGCTTCCTCCGGAAGGAGAAGTTCAAGATGCTCACCCTAGCTCAGGTCTTGACTGCCCTCGACCCTGGAGACTGGTTGGTAGCGTTGGACTTGCAGGACGCGTATTTCCACATCCCCGTCCTGCCGGCCCACCGGCGTTACCTTCGGTTCACGGTAGGCCCCGAGCATTTTCAGTTCACCGTGCTCCCCTTTGGCCTTACCAGTGCCCCTCGGGTGTTCACGAAAGTGATGGCGGTGGTCGCAGCTCATCTGCGCCGGGCAGGGGTTTCAGTCTTCCCCTACCTCGACGACTGGCTGCTGAAGGCGGGCTCGTCCCAGGCAGTCGTCTCCCACCTCCAGACTACGGCCGAACTCCTGCACTCGCTGGGGTTCTCCATCAATGTGCCGAAGTCGCATCTAATTCCTTCTCCACAGCTCCTTTTCATCGGAGCAGTTCTGGACACGACGCAGTTTCGGGCCTATCCTCCCGAACGGCGAGTCCGGGATATTCAGGCTATGATTCCGATCTTTCGGCCTTTATCCTGGGTTTCGGTACGGATGACCCTGAGGCTGCTGGGCCTCATGGCCTCCTGCATCCTGCTGGTCAATCATGCCAGATGGCATATGCGGGCTCTGCAGTGGGACCTAAAGTTCCAGTGGGCGCAGCACCAGGGCAACCTGTCCGATCACGTCCAGATCTCGGAGGGGACTGCAAAACAGTTGCAGTGGTGGCTCTCGAACCGGCAATGGGTCATGGGCAGATCCCTCTCCCTTCCCCAGCCAGAGCATACAGTTGTGACGGACGCGTCCCTTCTGGGATGGGGCGGTCACATGGGAGAGGCGGAGATCAGAGGCCTCTGGTCTCCGGCGGAGTCCCGGCTCCATATCAACATTCTGGAGCTCCGGGCGATCCGACTTGCACTCAAGGCATTCCTTCCCTCTGTCAAAGGGAAGGTAGTGCAGGTGTTCACAGACAACACCACCGCCATGTGGTACTGCAACAAACAAGGCGGGGTGGGGTCGTGGACCCTTTGTCAGGAGGCTCTGCGCCTCTGGACATGGCTGGAACATCAGGGCATGTTCCTGGTGGTTCAACACCTGGCAGGTTCCCTGAACGCCAGGGCGGACGAACTCAGCCGCAGGTGCATGATGGATCACGAATGGCGTCTTCACTCGGAAGTGGCGCAAGGACTCTTTCTACAGTGGGGAGAGCCTTGGTTAGATCTATTCGCCACCGAAGAGAACGCGCAATGTCATCAGTTCTGCGCGTTGGAATTTCCAAGGCGGCACTCGCTCGGCGACGCTTTTCGTCACGAGTGGAGTTGCGGTCTATTGTACGCCTTTCCGCCTATACCACTTCTACCCAGAGTGTTGAAGAAGATTCGGCACGACCGGGCCCAAGTCATTCTTGTGGCTCCGGACTGGGCTCGAAGAGTTTGGTATCCCGAGCTACTCAATATGAGCGTAGATCCCCCGATCCGTCTGCCTCTTCGGGAGGATCTTCTGTCGCAGCAGCAGGGGACGGTCCTCCACCCGAACCTGTCCAGTCTACACCTGCTTGCGTGGAGATTGAGCGGCGGCAGTTGATTCCTTTCGACTTGCCTCCCGAAGTTTGTGATGTGATTCTGGCAGCCAGGCGTCCCTCCACTAAGGTGGTATACGCCTGCAGGTGGAACAAATTTGTGGCATGGTGCACAGCAAAGGCTGTGAATCCCCTTTCTGCCCCTCTTTCTGAGGTCCTTCTGTTCCTTCTCTCTTTGGCCCAACAGGGTTCTGCCCTGGGTACCATCAAGGGTTATCTTTGTGCTATCTCGGCCTTCCTCAGGCTCCCTGATCAGCCCTCCCTTTTCAAGTCCCCTGTTGTTAACAGGTTCTTAAAAGGCATTACTCACCTCTTCCCTCCTGTTCCGTTTGTGATGCCTCAGTGGGACTTGAACTTGGTTCTTACCTTTTAATGTGCGCTCCCTTTGAGCCTCTACATAACTGTCCTCTTCGTCTTCTGACTCTGAAGACAGCCTTTCTGGTGGCCATCACCTCCGCTCGGCGGGTGAGTGAGCTCCAGGCTCTATCTTGCAAACCTCCCTTTCTGTCTGTTCATCCAGACAAGGTTGTTCTTCGGACGCGTCCGTCCTTCTTGCCAAAGGTGGTTACTGCTTTCCACATTGGGCAGACCATCACTTTGCCCACCTTCTTTCCGCCTCCGCATCCTTCCAGAGAGGAAGAGAGGCTCCACCGTCTGGACCCAAAACGTGCGCTCTCTTTCTATATTGACCGCACAAAACACTTCCGGGTGGATGACCAGCTCTTTGTTGGCTACGTGGGCGCCAAAAAGGTCGGGCGGTGCACAAGAGGACCATCTCCCGCTGGGTTACCTTGTGCATCAAGACCTGCTATTCTTTGGCTAAAAAGGAACCTCCTGTGGGGCTGCGTGCCCATTCCACTAGGGCAACGGCTGCTACCACGGCCTTGGGCCGCGGTGTTCCGCTGCCGGTTATCTGTCAGGCGGCTACGTGGGCCTCGCTGCACACGTTTACTAAGCATTACTGCCTTGACAGTCAGGTCCGGAGGGACGGCTTCTTTGGCCGTTCTGTCCTCCAGGACTTCCTTGTCTGATCTTTGTTCGCAGACCCACCACCGGGGTTGGTATTGCTGGGGTATCTATTCTAAGGTAAGGAATCTATCACTAACGTGTCTCTTTCAGATGCACAAGTTACTAACTTGTGTAACAATATATCTGTAAGAGACAGTAGTTAGTGATAGATTCCTTGCCGCCCACCCATCCTCCCCGTTCTGCGAACTGATTTCTAGGGTTAAGGACATCCCTTTCAGGGCCCTAGTATTTTTCAGACACCTGTGTCAGCTTCTTGCATGGCTCTGCGTTCCTGGCGCGGAAAGTCGTGTACAGAACTGACGTAAGCGCAGGGGCGGCGCCTAAGTACTGCCCGCGACGTCATCCCGGCGATCACGACGCCGACGACGGACGCGGAGCCGCACGACGCCGCCTACCGACGCGCAAGGGTACTGCTACGCAAAACTTTCCGGATCCAGCCTGACGCCTGGGGATATTCTAAGGTAAGGAATCTATCACTAACTACTGTCTCTTACAGATATATCGTTACACAAGTTAGTAACTTGTGCTTTAATTCAAACAGACAGCACAACAACAATGCACTACTTGTACAAACAAAGGCGGAACCAAATCCTACCCGCTATCAACCCTGGATCAGGAGCTATGGAGCTGGGCAACAAAGAACAGGTTATCAATATAGGGAAAATGCCTACCAGGGAAGGAAAACACAGAAGCGGACAGGCTAAGCACAGAAGCAGACACCACACATGTATGGGAACTAAACCAACAAGTATTAAGACAGCTCTTCCAGCTATGTGGGGCACCACAAGTAGACCTATTTGCAACGCACAAGAACTTGAAATGCCAAAGCTTCGCATCCTGGTTCTACCACCAAGAGCCACTGGGGAATGCCCTGTCAATAAAATGGTCAGGTAGATTTGGTTACACCTTTCCACCGATTCCAATGATGCCTAGGGTGATGCAAAAGTGCAGACAAGAGCAGGTCTACCTAATCTTGATAGCCCAGCAATGAGCTCGGCAGTACAACGCACTCCCAGCACAGTGTCCTGTTAACAATACAGGAGGGACAGGTATGGCACCTGGAACCTGACAACATGGCTCCTTAAGACTTTATGTATGGCCACCTCAAGTTGCCAAGTTGGGCGAAGGAGATTCTAATGGAAGCAAGGCGATCAACAAGAAAATGCTACAGTAACAAATGGAAGAGGTTTTAACAATGGTGCAACAGGCCTGGAAAATAGAGACTGGACACAGGATGCCACAGTCATTAGATACACAGCTCATCTACTGGACAAGTATCTCTCCTACACCTCTATCAAAATCCGCTTAGCAGCCTTTGCAGAATACACAAGAGGCATACTGGGTAGAAGTCTCTTTACCGCACCGTTGAAGTTCTTCCTAGAATGAGCTAAGAAGGTAGCACCCCCAAGAAGCGTGATAATACCTACATGGAACCTGAATGTAGTTGTGAGAAAGTGCCTCTTTTTTGCATGGTTAGTGTAGGAAAGTGCCCCTTTTGCATGGTTGCCACCCACTTTTGCCTAATCTTAATGTACTTTGACTGAGTGTGCCCTGTGTTCTTGCCAACCAGGTACCCAGGGCCTATGTTCTTTCCCTAAACTGTACTGATGCAACACCCAATTGGCAACTCTGGCCACATGTAAGTCCCTTGTAAAGGGTACTCTAGGTACCAAGGGCACTGTGACCGGAGAAGGCCCCCAAGGGCTGCAGCACTTATTGTGCCACCCTTAGAGGCCCTGTACCTTTATACCCACACACTGCCATTGCAGGCTGCGTGTTTTGGTGCAGAACAATGTGAAGAGTCGACATGGCACACATCCCTGTGTGCCATACATACAAACACACTTCCCTGGCATAGGTAAGCCACCCCTCTAGCTGGGTGCACTATACCAGTGGTGAGGGTACAGGTGCATGAGCCCTGTACCCCTACAGTGTCTAAGTTAATTCTTAGACATTGTAAATGCAATAATGCCATAAAGAGAGTATGGTGCTGGGAGTTTTTCATTACGAACTCCACAGGACCATAATGGCCTTACTGAAAACTGGGAAGTTTGGTATCAAACTTCTCAGCACATTAAACCCACACTGATTCCAGTGTGGGATTTATTGAAAAATGCACTCAAAGGGCATCTTAGAGATGCCCTCTGAAAAACGACCTAACTCTAGTGTCCTGGCTGAGTGGCTGCTCGCCAGCTGCCACCACCTGACATGTTTCTGGATCCCTGGTTCGACAGCCTGCCTCTCTCGGGTCCTGAAACAAAGCACATCCTGGGATGAGGTGCCAAGCCTCCTCCTACAGGACGGGCAGGGTCCATGAAGGGGAAGCTTCAAAGGCTTGCCGCCTTGTGAGCTACCCCAGCCATTTGCTGCTCCCAGCACCTGGGCCCCACCGGTTCTGACCCCCACCTTGGGCGGGAGAATCGGTGGGGAAACCATTTTAAGAGGAGAGGTGTGCCCACCTTTGCCAACCCCACCCCTCAGGTGGGGGAGGTGAAGCACTACTCTGTCCCCGCCATCTTGCAAATGGGGGACCTGCCATGCCTTCCCAAACCAGACTTGGTCTCCCGTAAGCACCGTATTTACTCACCAACAGACTCTGGCCAAATCCGCGAGTCTGCACCACTGTGCACCCGACGCCCACGGCCCAAGTTAGAGTGGCCCAATACCACAAGGAGGTCTCCCCAGCGATCCTGACCTGGGATCCGGTGATCCCTGACCTGCCTCAATTCTCCAAACGATGCCTGCAGCCTCTTTCTGGAGGATCCGACCGCGACCGGAGCCGGTAAACACTAGACGCCAAGACACCCCTGCACCCGATGTCCCACGGCCTTGGGTGGCCCAACAGTGTCCTGGCATCCTCGGGCATCCCAACTTACCTCTCCAAGCTGTGGTCGCCTCTAGGAGATCTGGGTCCCCAAGCCTGCAGTGTTTGTTGCAACCGAAGAATCCCCATTGAAATCAACAGGGCACCCAACGCCAAAACAGCACCCTGCACCCGGCCGCTCCTGTGCTGCTGTGGGTGCACCATGTGTGCTAAATCGGATCACCCTTTGTTCTCAGCCTAACACCACGAGCTAGCTCCCACAACCCTTTGGCCTGCCCCTCAGAAGCCACCAACCGGAGGCCCTCTATCCCCCATTGGATAACATTGTGCCACAGCACTCTGCACCCGGCCGCCCTAGTGCTGCTTAGGGTGCTTTGAGAGTGCGTCCTCGACCCTGGGGGGACCCTGGTTCTAACCCCAGAATACAACCCTAAAACCTAAGTACTTACCGTTAAACCAATAACGCTGTTTCCTCCCATAAGGACTGCATTGACTGCTTTTCTGTGAAAAATCTTCTAAGTGTGGAGTTGGTTTGTATCAAACCTTGAAAAACTGCAAATGTACACAAACTGAATTACTTAACTTTTCTCTAGGAAATGTCCCAGTGTGATATCTAGACATATCACAGTAGAAAAAGTAACTTAAAAAGTTACTTAAAAAGTAACCTGAAAAGTAACTGTAAAGTAATTATGACTGTTACTTGCCTGTAAACAAATCAATTGCATCCAACTGCATTTCATTTGTATTCAACTGCATTATACCTGCAAAAGTATTATTTCACTTACCTGCACCAGGCCTGGCTTGAGTCTAGAAAATAAAACATAACTAAATAATATTTTTATACAGACAAATTGGTCTGAGTTCTGTCTCCTGAGTTTGTGACATTTCTTGCCAGACTGTGTACAATAAATGCTTAACACTACCCTCTGATAAAGCCTTACTGCTCACCCACACTACCACGAATAGAGTAAGGTATTATCTACTTTTACCTCTGCCTACCTTTGGGGTTCCACTGGACTCCTTTCTTTGGTATAGTATATACAGAGCCAGCTTCCTACAGTTGGCACCCAATTTTTGCCAGGTATCTGATGTGGTTTCAATTGTAGTGCACAGGGTCCCTGTCAACTAGGTCCCCTGTGCCGGTGCTTCTTCCCTAAAACATATCCACCATTTGTACTTCTCCCCTGTTAGTCCCTAGTAAATGGTACCCTGGGTGCCTTGTGCTTGGGAGCTGAAGAGGGTCCCCTGGGACCCCCCGCAATGGAACCATGCCACTGCCCTTGCATGCCCCTATGAGGTGAAAACAATGAGTCGACATGGCACCCTTCCTGGGTGCCATGCCAGCCAGCACTTCCTGAAGATATAGATAGGTATGTCACCCCTCTAGCAGGCCTTACAGCCCTAAAGCAGGGTTCACTATACCATGGTGAGGGCATACCTGCATGAGCAGATATGCCCCCAGAATGAGGGTCCATTCCTTGATATTGTAAGTGTCAGGGAAGCCATAGAGAATACATGGGCTGGTAACTCGAGCTCTAGTTCCACATCACCATGATTGCTTCACTGAACACAGAAGTGTTTGGTACCAAACTACTCCTCTCAATAATTCCACACGGATGCCAGTGTGAGATTTATTGTACCATGAACTCAGAGGGCACCTCAGAGGTGCCCCCTGAAAATCTATCAACCCTAGTGTGATCTCTGACTGGCTGTAGCCAGCCAGCTCAACCAGACATGTTTCTGGACCCCTGGGTGGAGAGCCTCTGCTCTCTGGGACCAGAAACAATGCACATCCTGGGCAGAGATATCGCACCTCTTCCCTCAGGATGGGCCAGTGCGTGAAGAGGAAGCTTCAAAAACCTGCAGCCTTTGTAATGCAACCCCTTCCCCCCTTCAGCCTCTGCTGCTAGCAGCTTATGCCAGCCTCCTGGTTTACATCCCCACTTTGGACGGGAAAACCTAGAAGAATAGAAGTCCCTCCAATCAGGGCTAGGCCTATCTCCCCCTCCCACAGGAGGGTGACTTAATAGAGGGTGTAGTCACTTCGGGTAAGGTGCCCATTGGCCCTACCTGCTACTCCCCTAAAACACCCCTAAATTAAGTATTTAGGTGGTTCCCTCAGACTTGGAACTCGGAGAAGAAAGAAAACATCCCTGCAGAGAAAACTGAAGATGACAACTGCCTTGGCCCCAGCCCTACCGGCCTGTCTCCAGCTTCGACGACCCTGTGACCTGTCTTGCAGCCAGCGACCTCTCAAATCCCTGGGAGGACAGCTGCCTTCGAAAAGACTCCACTCTCCAGGGGACAGCAGCCCTGTCCAGAAGAATTCAACTCCAAGGACTCCGGATCCAGGCGACACTGCGTCCCCTGCCCACTCTGCACCCGACGCCCACTGTCAGAGTCTAAGTGGCCCGCCTGCCCAGTGAAGTCTCCCCAGCGATCCTGATCTCTAATCCAGCATTGGCTGACCTCTCCTGACCCTCCATGACTGCGCCTGCAGTGTTAACCTGAAGGGTTCCTCCCCCCAACCGTGACCGGCCCAGTAAGAAGAAATCTGACGTCTAAAGGAAACCCTGCACCCGCAGCTCCTGGGCTTTGAAGAGCTCGACCAGCCGTGCCCCTGTGACCCCCAACATGCCAACTTACCTGTGCTGTCGCTGGTTTTCTGTCTATACCCTCCAGTTCGCCTGCAGCCTGTTTCCTAAAAGCAGATTCTCCATTGTGGCGCCTGCCCCTGAAATTGCACCCGGCCGCCCCTTGTGGCGCTGGTGGTGTATTTTAATTTTTGGTGCTGCTTTGTGGGCCCCCGTGCTGTTCCTAACCCCCAAAGCTTGGCCCCTGCAACCGATCCACTTACCTGCAAGCAGTGTGGCTCCAGGCACCCCTAGTCTCCGTTTAAACGCATTAGGCCACACTCCAGACTTTGACCTCTGCACCCGGCCGCCACTATGCCACTGGTGGTACAGTATTGTCACTCACCTGACCTTTGCCCTGGAAAAGTGAATTTGTAAGTGTGGTACTTACCTGTTTATACCACAATACTGTTTTCCTCCATTGGATAACATTGACCTGCTCCAATTGTTTTAAGTGTCGACTTTAGAAAGTGAATAGTATTTTTATTTAAAAACGTACTTACCTTATTGCGTAGATCTTGGTCTTAAAATAAAATACAAAGGATATTTTTCCAAAATTGTTGTGGATCTCCTTTTTGAGTCGTGTGTCCATTACTGAGTCAATGTTGTGCAATAAATGTCTTACCACTCCTCTGTGTTAAGCCTAAGGCTACTCACCCACACTATGACTAGTAGAGCACTCTGGGTTTTACATTGAGACCTGTACGCTTTTGGGGAACTCCGTGGACTCTGTGCACGGTATAACCACCTAGTGGCATACCATATACAGAGCCAGCTTCCTACACTCAGCATCTGCAAAGTACATCACATGGCCAAGGATAGGAGTGGATCAATCTGCAGGCTGCAAACCCACTGGTTGTAGCCTGTAGAGTGATCCTCCCCACAAGGGCATAACAAGCATTTGCAATGCAATAGGTCTCGCATTTGCTAGATTTTGAGCTAAATAGCATTGTAAGTGACAATGCCTTATATTTATGTGTTTTGAAAACCTGCAAGCAACGACTAGAAGTACAAAGTGCACATAAGTAAAAGGCATTGTCATTTACAATGCCAATAGGTCAAAGTTTAGAAAATGCGAGACCTATTGCATTGTAAATGCTTGTTCAAATGTGCCGCCTGGTGAACTTTAGGCCCCTCACCTCTGACAGATTCCAGTCTATCGACAGTGCAGCCGCGCTGCGCAGATCACACGTGGTTAAAACTTCCTTCCTGTTCTACCAGGGTACCCCAGCTCTGAGCATTATTTGGTGTTTGTGCGACTTCGATAGTTCGTGGGGTCTGACAGGAAGTGCACTGAAGTGAGATGTCTGACAGGAAGTGCGTTGAAGAGATGTCTGAAAAAGAAGTGTGCTGAATGAGATGTCTGACAAGAAGTGCGTTGAAGAGAGATGTCTGAAAAGGAGTGCGATGAAGTGAGATGTCTGAAAGGAAGTGCACTGGAAGTGAGATGTCCGACATGAAGTGCATTGAACAGAGGTGTCTGACAGGAAGTGAACTGAACTGAGATATCCGACAGAAAGTGTGTTGCAGTGAGATGTGTGACAGGAGTTTACTGTAGTGAGATGCCTGACTGGTTGTGCACTGAAGTCAGATGTCTGACAGGAAGTGCGTTGAATTGAGATATCTGACAGGAAGTGCACTGAAGGGAGATGTCTGACAGGAAGTGCACTGAAGGGAGATGTCTGACAGGAAGTTTGCTGAAGGGAGATGTCTGACAGGAAGTTCGCTGAAGGGAGATGTCTGACAGGAAGTGCGTTGAAGTGAGATATCGAACTGGTTGTGCACTGAAGTCAGGTGTCTGACAGGAAGTGCACTAAAATCAGATAAATATACATTTTCTCATCAGTGAATCTGGAAAAATTGCCTTTCGGTGACAAAGGGTACAGGGTAAAGGAGAGCGGAGAATTCTTCAAGAAAGGGGCTGGGTCTCTGTGATTTTATGTGTTCATTAATACATTGATCACACATGTATTTAATGCTGGGGGTAAGGGGTGGGGGAGGAGCGAAGGTGGTTGATGGGGGCGGGCGAGGGGGCAGGAGAGACCTCTCTGGGGCTTTCTGATAACCCTTTGTTCTGAGCTTGGGAAGTGGTCCCGAGTAACGGGTCCTGACACTGGCTGTCGCCCTCTCAGCTCCTGTTATCGATAACAGATCAACAGATCGATAACACGTGCATCACTTTGACGGCGCTGTACTTCACGGCCTCATGTCTCGTGTAACACGTGTGTCCTGCAGAAACATTTGTGGGGGCTTGCACCAGTCGGTGTGCACAGAGCGCACATCTCACAGACCCCTGGGGTCAGTGAAGGTCACTACATTTCAAAGCGCCCAGCAGGGCTTCTGGGGTGGGGATATTGTGAAAGCATAGCGCCTGTCTCTCAAAGGTCAGTGCTTCCAAGCGCACCATGCATCAGACATAGGAGCACGGACTAAGGCTGCAATAAAGAGCTCAGAATTCTAAATTAAAATGCAGAATTCTGAATTAAAGTGTAGAAATCAGAAATAAGGTGCGATGAACTAGAACAACGAATGACAATGTTTAAGTAATGTATGTGACATGGTGAAATAAAGTGCGCAGGATTCTAAATAAAGTCTGCTTGATAGATTGTTCGTAACACTGAAGTAAAATGCAACAAGGAGACAGGGTCCTTGCAACAAGAGGAAGTTTGAGGGCAACATAGCCAGCAAAGGCCATGCGGTGGTCGGCAGAATCTAGTTACAATGGGATAACTTTCAGTAGGCGGTTTAAACTGCTGCGGGAGGCGGGGGGCCCTGGGAGGAGGCTAGAACTTGGTGCCCAGAGAGCATTAAGGGGCAAGCAACCTGCCAGAGGGAGAGGTCACGCATTGGAGAAAGGGTGGGTCATGCAGGAAGGAGCATGCAATAAAGAGCTGGGAGCTAACTACTGATGCATGTGAGAGCGCCGATGCTGCCCGGGAGAGTACAAGAAAACCGTGCGGCCGCGACCGGGAGTTGTGTGCGCGTGCGAGCAAAAATAAAATTTTAAAAACACGCGAGTGGTGCGCGCGCACAGGGAGAGAGGAAAGCCAGATGGCACCTCTGCGCTGTGCAGGGCCGTGAAAGTGATCGCGATGCACTTAATGACCCGTGACGGAGGAAAGACAGATGGCGGCTGCGCGCGCACACGCTTGCGTGCACGCAAGCTTGAGGCCACCAAAGCCTGTGGTAGCACTTTCAAAACCCGCTTACTAAATGTCTCGCAGCGCATGCGCTGGCTCAGGCGAGACCTAAAAGTGGGGACATAGGTAGGCAGTTCATCTCTACCTGTGTGGCCTATTTTAAGTATAATTATATCTGATACTACCAAACATAAGCAATGAAGCACACACAATATATTATCTAAAATAACATAGCAACATGATGTGATTTCAAATGTTAGAATACAGAAATTACACAGAGGTAGTAAGATGGAACAATGAGAATGTTTTGGGTTGAGACACTAGACACTTCATTTCTAAAGGGAATGAATGAAATTCATGATTTAAGATGTTTCAGTAGTAAGGGATGGACTATAATAAAGATGGTTTAAAGTCTTACTTCACCACATGATGTGAAATAGCATAATCAGGTTAAAGGAAGTTCAACAAAACAAAGCATACAAATTTTACTTATCAAGAAGAGGCCCGGGCAAAATTTCTATTACACAGGCATCATCTTGCATTATTTTGTGTTATGCTTGTTATGCAAAATTCCTTTAGTACAATTACATGCTATTTGTGGCAAACGTTTGCATTAATGCATGGAAATAATGAAATACAACCGGAAGAGATGTATCTTTGCACACCACACTGTGTTCTTTGCACTATAGTTTAAGAGTGAAATGAGTCCAGACACACTTCATGCCATAATATAGCGCCAACTGCAGGTCCTGCATTTCACTTAATTTTTCCAAAATTTCACATAATTGACCAAGAGCAAATGACTCAAATTTGGCACACCCCTAATCAAGAACGCTGTAACATGTTTGCTTGCACTCATCATGTTGCCTATCAGGAACCTTGAAATACACATTTTCCAGTGATGTGGGTAAGAAATACATACCTCTTATATGTTTATTTTAATTTGTTATATCTAAGTTTATATTCATGAGTGTCTGGTCCTATCTTTGTAAGGGGAAAAAAGAATTTAACTATAAAATGTATAAAGTTACAAATAATTTTTCTTGGAATTTAAAATTTGATAGTGAAACAAAATACCTTTATGAAATATAAAAGGAATAACAAATGATTGAATTATGAAAAATATTTTAATCTACTGGAAAAGTTGAGTGAATCATATCGATCTAGTGACCTGTGACTGATATTAACAGAAAAGCCAACTTTATAATTTTTTTCCTAACAGCAACTAGAGTGATTTTCATTCTTTTAAAAATGGAAGGGGATACCCATAATAGAGAATTGAGGATCTAGGAACCATTACCAAAAACAAGCATTGGCATAGCCAATAGGTCTCGCCTTTGGGACCTTATAAGTGTTTATCCATGCAACAGTTGATGTTGTTGCACCAAGGATATTGTGCTTGATAACTAAACACTTATAAAGACCCAAGGCGGGACCTATTGGCTGTAGGAGAGTAGGATCTGCTTCACATGGGTACCCCCACTTTTTGCTGATGCTTCACTGTTTTTCGACATTAGTCTGGCTGGGGCCCTGCTAATCAGAACCCCAAGCCTAGCTGCTTCCTCTCTAAAATGGTTTCCATGTGCCTTAGGCACATCACTGATTGGGATCTGGAGTGCCCTTATAAGTCCCTAGAATATGGTATACTATGTACCAAGGGCATAGGTACCTCAGAGGCCTGCCAGGGGCTGCAGCATGTATTATGCCACCCCTGGAAGGCCATCCAAACTGACACCACAGGTCTGCTACTGCAGCCTGGGTAAGGTGGTGCATGCACCTCTTACTGTGATATAGGTTACCTATATCACTAAATACATACACACATATAAACCTATAAGTCACTCCTAAGGCAGGCCTTATCAATCCTAAAGGCAGAGTGCATGGTTCCTATGTGAGAGGGTGCCCCTGCATGAGCAGGGCCCCTCTGCAGCGTTCGGAGACCATCTCTGATGCGGTTTGTAGTGCAGCCTGACCATATACTCTTAAGCGCATTATATCCTCGCGGTAAAATGCTAACTTTGGAATGGCTGCACCTAAACATGTCGTGTTTGGTGTCAAACATCTTGGAATACTACCCCCCCCCGCCAAACATGGCGGCGGGGGTAGCATTCCACCCTTCTAGAGGGAAAGACATGTTAACTCTGACTAGTCCGGTAACTTCTTTCCAGAGCCCTGGCATCACAAAATGGATCCTGCTGCCACAGACACGAGTCTGGCCTCCTGCTGCTGGACGAAACTCCGGCAGGGGAGGCCTGGACAATAGGTTTCCTGTCCCAGGGAGGTGTGACCACCTCCCAGACAGGATAATGTGTATTCGGGCTGGGCGGGAGCACTTTCGGGTGCTTTGAAGTCCTGCGCTGGGGGCACATTTGGTGTCCCTAGTGCATACCCCAGTTCAAACCGGATCAGGGGCTTGCAGCCCCTGCTTTGGCGCGAACTGGACAAAGGGAAAGGGGTGTAGCCACCCCTCTGCCCTGACCCACCCATAGGTGGGGCCACAGAGTAGTCCAACCCCTATCTTTAGTATAAAGGTAGGAACCCAGTCCTTAGGACTTTAGATTATCCCTGGACGAAACTCTGAAACTGAATCATGGACCTTCGACGCTCTACTCACGATTAGAGGACAGAAGAATCTCCCTTGGGGTCAAGGAGTGACTCCCTGCTTGGCAGGCACCAAAGAAGCATCTGTCCGGTTCGCATTTCTGAAGCTCCCGTCGGACGCCGAAGTCATCGCATCACCAGAGGTGGATTCTCAGACTTCCCCGAGGCTACCCTGAGTCCCCAGCAAAGCTGAGGCCCGTGGCTATCGTGGGTGACTTGAGACTGTGACCCCTGGACACCGAGCACATTTGCAAGTGCATCCTCTTCTGGGTCTCCCAAGAAGTCGTGCTTTAGGCTCCGAGTAGCCCTAGCCTCCAGCACCACCTGCACCGAAGATCACTGGCCCCCACTCCACGAGTGTCCTGTAAGCCAGATCCACATGCGGCGTCACGAGGCTCCTTCACGGTTGCTAGCCCGTTGGCTAGTAGCCCTTAACGAAGGCCAATCCTTTTCTTACTTAGCATCCTGGTTGCTCCAGGCCTGCCCTCACTTACCCTCGCTGGGTGAGTTCCACAGACCTTGCTGGTCTGCACCATCGACGATCTACATCTTCACCGAGACTTGCCGTTGCCAAGTCTTGTTGGGTCCAATCCGGTCGCCGACACCTCAGCACTCGACAGACATCGTGTACCAGCCCGAATCCTGCTCCTGGTCGCCGACAACGCCTCCTGGACCTCGTGGCTGAAGAGTCAAGACGACCGTCAACGCACCTGAAGCACTCGACATCGGTGGGCATCTGTCCATCGCCTTCCTGGTCACTGGCTAGTGACCCAGACTCTGTCCCCTCTGCTTTCAGGTTCTTCAGAACTCCGATCCACTCTTGGATCCACCCGGACACTTTTCTCTTGGCCGCCAGCAGCACTTTGCAGCAGATCGCCATTCGAATCGACGACGAAACCCGACCCCGAAAGGCACCTATGCACCCGGCTTCCCTGGGTGAGGTAACACGAGTACTCCGGTGCTCCCGTGGGTAGAGACTCTTCAAAGTCCTAGATCTCAAAGGGTTTTGTCCTAGTCCTCTTTTAAGTGTCCCTTTTCTCTAATTTCCCGATCCCGACTTTCTCCATAGAAGTCAACGGCGTGTCGCGGTTGTGTATTTACACTGCACGCGTCTCCCGTGGGTCACCTGTGTCACTACCTTGGGTGGTTCCTTGTGGTCCAAGCACTTCTAGAGGCTCTAGGCCTAGTGTCTAGTTCAGTCGTGGTTCGCATACCACTTTATTGGTATATGGTTTGGTACGCCCCTAGGGCCCAAACGTGTATTTGTGCTATTACTGTGATTTAATAACTTCTAACTAATGTACTTCGAACTCTAGCCTCATAAAGAGACTAGAGGGGTGTGTTTAGCAATAAATACATATATTTTGAATATATACCTGGTGTGGTGCTCTTTCATTTGATCACTCAAGAGATTATAGACTAGTAAAACAAGCTGCTTTACATTCCTTCAAGACTTAGCCTGAAGGCTGCTCTCCATAGCTACCACTAGGATAGCTTTCAATAAGGTTGTCTTTAAACTATCTCCAATAAGGGGTTGTTTGGACTGGTGCAAGGTGCCCACTATAATTAGTGGACAGCATATGCCAGGCCAACTTCTCACATTGGTGTGCAGCGTGTGGGATTCCAGCTTGCTATTGTTTTACCAGATAATCTCAATTGAATTGATCAACTGAAAACCACTAAAGGTACCTAAGGTACATATAATTTAAGCTTAGAATACAGTAAGTTCTACTGAACTTAGAGTTGTGTGTTAAGGGATAGCACAACCCTTTCTACAACTCAAGAGAGTTTAGTAGGCCACACTAGAGTAGGTAGTGCATACACCACACCACACTAGTAATGTCTTTAAGGGTAGGATCTAAAGAATCCTTGCAGGAAGCCATTGAGCTTCCACCCTCCAAGTATGATACACTCCCATTCTTGGAATTGAGAGCTTTATGCAACTTGAGAAAACTAAGGACAGGCCAAAGCCCCACCACTCAACACCTCAAGGAGTTGTTGGTGGCTTATGACCTTAGTAAGCCCTTGGGGACTGAAGGGGTAGGAGCTGAGGGTGGGGCAGAGGAAGAGGACGAGGCCAGGGGTACCAATACCCCCAGCCCCCCTCTGAAACTGGCCAGGAGGGTGACAATGACCCTGACCTGGATAACCCAATCCCTCCTGTGGAAGATGATGAGGATGATCAGAATGATGCCCTCTTTGTCCCCCAGGAAGGATTAAGAGTGTGCCCAGGAAGTCTAGATCTCCTTCTCAGGAGTCTAACACCACTCTGGCACCTCCATAGGGAGCTCTATCTCCTCTCACAGGAGGGAATCCTCTCATGAGAGAAGAGACAGACTGGTCCAGTATGAGGAAACTCAGCTGGAAATCAGAAAAAAGCAATTGGCTTTAGATAGGGAATCCCTAGATCTCCTTAGAGAGAGAAGAAAGTTGGGACTAGAGTCCCATGGTGGCAGCCATGTCCCTAGAGACAGGGAAAGGTCCTATGACCATAGGAACCTGAGCAAGATTGTCCCTCCCTACCAGAGTGGGGATGATATCCACAAATGGATAACTGCATTAGAGAGGGCCTGTAAGGTACAGAAGGTCCCTCAGGAGCAGTGGGCAGCAATCTTGTGGCTCTCCTTTGCTGACAAAGGTAGAGATAAGCTCCTCACTGTTAGAGAGGAGGATGCTGATAATTACAAGGTCTTGAAGAGTGCTCTTATTGATGGGTTTGGCCTAACCACTGAACAGTACAGGTTGAAGTTCAGAGACACCCAAAAGCACAGACTCAAGACTGGGTAGACTATGTGGATTGTTCTGCCAAGGCTCTGGAAGGCTGGTTGATGGGCAGTAAGGTGTGTGACTTCTCAGGATTGTACAATCTGATAATGAGGGAGCAGATTCTTAATAACTGTCAAAATCAGCTGTTGCATCAATACCTGGTAGACTCTGATCTGACCTCTCCCCAAGAATTGGGAAAGAAGGCAGACAAATGGGTCAGAACCAGGGTGAAGCAGAAGGTACAGAACCAAGGTGGGGAAACCAAGAAGCAAGATGCTAAGAACTCTGAAAAGGGTGGGGAGAAGGGTAAAGATCAAAAGTCTTCATCAGGCCCCCAAAAATCTTCTTCTGGTGGGGATTCACAGTCTACCAAAGGGAAAGGCCAAAGAAAACCATGGTGCAAGGTCTGTAAGCAAAGACCCACTGGACCAGTGATTGCACCAAGTCCAAAGACTCCAGTCCAGCACCCACCAATGCCCCTAAGGCACCTGTTCCCCCTAGTACAGTTGGTGGGAGTGCTCCAGCCAAGGGTTTAGTAGGGTTCACCCTGGGAACTGAGTTGGGCTCTGACCTAGTCAGAGAACTGACTCAGGCTGTGTTAGTCTGTGATGGAGGCATGGATGTGACCTCCACTGTGAGTCCCAGTAATCTGGGCAAGTACAGACAACAGCCTTTAATCAATGGACGTGAGGCTTTGGCATTTAGGGACACAGGGGCAAGTGTCACAATGGTGACACAAGACCTTGTGCTGCCTGGGCAAGTTATGCTTGGTGAGATGTACCAAGTGACCAATGCTAGCAATGTCAGAACAGACCATACTCTGGCAGTTGTTAACTTCTCCTGGGGAGGGGTAACTGGCCTTAAGAAGGTTGTGGTAAGTGCAAACCTACCAGTCGAATGCTTGCTTGGCAATGACTTAGAGACTTCTGCTTGGGCAGAAGTGGAGCTCAGGACCCATGCAGAAATGCTGGGGATCCCTGCAGATGTGTTTGCTGTGACCAGGTCACAAGCCAAAATGTCTAGCACTGAACAGGCCTTGGATTCTGGATGAATGGACCAAGTGCCTTCCAAGAGGAGGAGTAGTAGGGTTAAGGCAGTGCCTTCCCCTTGGCTCAGGAGGAAGATCAGTCCCTTGAGGGGGATGATCTCAGCCCTGAAGAAGGAACTGTCCCAGAGGAACTTGAACCTGACCAGGTTGAGTTCTTGGGGACAGGGGGACCTTCTAGGGCAGATCTGAGCCAGGAGCAGCAGAGCTGCCCCTCCCTTGAACCCCTCAGACAGCAAGCTGCTGCTGAGGCTGCTGGGAAAGCTAGTGGTCCCCATACAGTGTATTGGGATGATGGACTCCTGTACTCAGAGAGTAGAGACCCCAAGCCTGGTGCTACCAGGAGGTTGGTTATACCTCTGAAGTTCAGGGGCTTCCTATTGACCCTAGCCCATGATATTCCCTTAGCAGGTCACCTGGGCCAGAACAAGACTTGGGACAGACTTGTCCCTCACTTTCACTGGCCCCACATGTCTGAAGACAGTAAGGAGTTTTGTCGCTCCTGTGTAACCTGCCAAGCCAGTGGCAAGGCAGGTGGCACTACAAAGGCCCCCTGATACCACTACCTGTGGTGGGGGTGCCCTTTGAGAGGGTAGGGATTGACATTGTTGGTCCCATGGATCCCCAAACAGCCTCTGGGCACAGGTTTATCCTGGTGGTAGTGGATCATGCCACCAGGTACCCAGAAGCTATTCCCCTCAGGACCACTACAGCACCTGTGGTGGCAAGGGCCCTCCTGGGAATTTTCTCAAGAGTGGGCTTTCCTAAGGAGGTAGTATCAGACAGGGGTGCTAACTTCATGTCTGGGTGCTTAAAAGCAATGTGGAATGAGTGTGGATTGACTTATAAGTTCACCACACCCTATTACCCACAATGCAATGGTTTAGTTGAGAGATTCAACAAAACCTTGAAGGGCATGATTAAAGGGCTCCCAGAAAAGCTTAGGCGTAGATGGGACATACTCTTGCCCTGCCTTTTATTCGCATATAGGGAGGTGCCTCAGAAGGGGGTTGGTCACAGCCCTTTTGAACTTCTGTTTGGCCACCCTGTGAGGGGTCCACTGTGCTTGGTGAAGGAAGGATGGGAGTTACCTCTCAAGCCCCTAAAGCAAGATATAGTGGACTATGTACTTGGTCTCCGCTCCAGGATGGCTGAGTACATGAAAAGGCAACCAAAAACCTTGAGGCTAGCCAGGAACTTCAAAAGGCCTGGCATGACCAAAGGCTGTTCTGACTGTTTACCAGCCAGGACAGAAGGTGTGGGTGTTGGAGCCAGTGGCCCCAGCAGCTCTCCAAGATAAATGGAGTGGACCCCACACTATTGTTGAGCAGAAGGGTGAGGTCACTTACTTAGTCGACCTAGGAACACCCAGGAGTCCCCACAGGGTTCTCCATGTCAACAGGTTAAAACCATATGTGGACAGGGCAGACATGGGCTTGCTCATGGCTACTGATGAAGGGCAGGAGGAAGAGAGTGACCCATTCCCTGACCTGCTCTCACAGAACCCTGACGATGGGTCAGTTGATGGTGTAGCCTTGGCAGGCAGCCTCACTACCCAGCAACAAACTGATTGCAGGCAAGTCCTCAATCAGTTTAGACATATGTTTTCACTGACACCCAGTCAGACCACCTGGTGCACTCATGAAGTGGACACTGGGGACAGTCTGCCTATTAAAAACAAGATTTATAGGCAACCTGACCATGTCAGGGACTGTATCAGGACTGAAGTCCAGAAAATGTTGGAATTGGGAGTTATTGAACCCTCAGATAGCCCTTGGGCTAGTCCAGTGGTCCTTGTACCGAAACCTCACACCAGTGGTGGAAAAAGAGAGATGAGGTTTTGTGTGGACTACAGGGGTCTCAATGCAGTCACTAGGACTGATGCCCATCCAATACCCAGGGCAGATGAGCTCATAGATACTTTGGCCTCTGCCAAATATCTCAGCACATTTGACCTAACAGCTGGCTACTGGCAGATCAGACTAGCTGATACTGCAAAGCCCAAAACAGCATTCTCAACCTCTAGTGGGCATTATCAATTTGTGGTAATGCCCTTTGGTCTGAAGAATGCACCTGCCACTTTCCAGAGGCTGGTGAATACAGTTCTCACAGGTCTGGAAGCCTATAGTGCAGCATATCTAGATGATATTGCTGTCTTTAGCTCCACCTGGGAGGATCACCTGGTCCACCTCAGGAATGTTTTACAGGCCCTGCAAAAGGCAGGCCTGACTATCAAGGCCACTAAGTGCCAGATAGGGCAGAGTCAGGTTGTGTACCTGGGCCACCTTGTGGGTGGAGGCCAGGTTCAACCTTTGCAGAGCAAGATCCAGACCATCATGGACTGGACTGCTCCCACTACCCAGACTCAGGTGAGAGCCTTCTTAGGCCTGACTGGGTACTATAGGAGATTTGTCAAGGGGTATGGATCAATAGTGACACCCCTGAATGACAACTTCTAAGAAAATGCCCAAAAAGGTTCAGTGGACAGTTAGCTGTCAAAAGGCATTTGATGACCTCAAGCAGGCCATGTGCACTGCTCCAATTCTGCAGAGTCCTGATTACTCCAAGAAGTTCATTGTTCAAACTGATGCATCTGAATTGGGGGTAGGGGCTGTACTGTCACAATTGAATGAAGAAGGTCAGGATCAGCCAGTAGCTTTCATTAGCAGAAGGCTGACCCCTAGAGAGAAACGTTGGTCAGCCATAGAGAGGGAGGCCTTTGCTGTGGTCTGGGCTCTGAAGAAGTTGAGGCCATACTTGTTTGGTACACACTTCCTGGTTCAGACAGACCATAAGCCCCTCTTATGGCTAAAACAAATGAAGGGTGAAAACCCCAAACTGCTTAGGTGGTCCATTTGCCTACAGGGGATGGACTTTACAGTGGAACATAGGCCTGGGAGTAACCATGCGAATGCAGATGGACTCTCTAGGTATTTCCACTTAGAACATGAAGACTTAACTGGGCAAGGTTAGTTTAATGTCCCTACGTTTGGGGGGTTGTGTAGGAGAGTAGGATCTGCTTCACATGGGTACCCCCACTTTTTGCTGATGCTTCACTGTTTTTCGACATTAGTCTGGCTGGGGCCCTGCTAATCAGAACCCCAGCCTAGCTGCTTCCTCTCTAAAATGGTTTCCATGTGCCTTAGGCACATCACTGATTGGGATCTGGAGTGCCCTTATAAGTCCCTAGTATATGGTATACTATGTACCAAGGGCATAGGTACCTCAGAGGCCTGCCAGGGGCTGCAGCATGTATTATGCCACCCCTGGAAGGCCATCCAAACTGACACCACAGGTCTGCTACTGCAGCCTGGGTAAGGTGGTGCAAGCACCCCTTACTGTGATATAGGTTACCTATATCACTAAATACATACACACATATAAACCTATAAGTCACTCCTAAGGCAGGCCTTATCAATCCTAAAGGCAGAGTGCATGGTTCCTATGTGAGAGGGTGCCCCTGCATGAGCAGGGCCCCTCTGCAGCGTTCGGAGACCATCTCTGATGCGGTTTGTAGTGCAGCCTGACCATATACTCTTAAGCGCATTATATCCTCGCGGTAAAATGCTAACTTTGGAATGGCTGCACCTAAACATGTCGTGTTTGGTGTCAAACATCTTGGAATACTACCCCCCCCCGCCAAACATGGCGGCGGGGGTAGCATTCCACCCTTCTAGAGGGAAAGACATGTTAACTCTGACTAGTCCGGTAACTTCTTTCCAGAGCCCTGGCATCACAAAATGGATCCTGCTGCCACAGACACGAGTCTGGCCTCCTGCTGCTGGACGAAACTCCGGCAGGGGAGGCCTGGACAATAGGTTTCCTGTCCCAGGGAGGTGTGACCACCTCCCCAGACAGGATAATGTGTATTCGGGCTGGGCGGGAGCACTTTCGGGTGCTTTGAAGTCCTGCGCTGGGGGCACATTTGGTGTCCCTGTGCATACCCCAGTTCAAACCGGATCAGGGGCTTGCAGCCCCTGCTTTGGCGCGAACTGGACAAAGGGAAAGGGGTGTAGCCACCCCTCTGCCCTGACCCACCCATAGGTGGGGCCACAGAGTAGTCCAACCCCTATCTTTAGTATAAAGGTAGGAACCCAGTCCTTAGGACTTTAGATTATCCCTGGTGAAACTCTGAAACTGAATCCTGGACCTTCGACGCTCTACTCACGATTAGAGGACAGAAGAATCTCCCTTGGGGTCAAGGAGTGACTCCCCTGCTTGGCAGGCACGAAAGAAGCATCTGTCCGGTTCGCATTTCTGAAGCTCCCGTCGGACGCCGAAGTCATCGCATCACCAGAGGTGGATTCTCAGACTTCCCCGAGGCTACCCTGAGTCCCCAGCAAAGCTGAGGCCCGTGGCTATCGTGGGTGACTTGAGACCGTGACCCCTGGACACCGAGCACATTTACAAGTGCATCCTCTTCTGGGTCTCCCAAGAAGTCGTGCTTTGGGCTCCGAGTAGCCCTAGCCTCCAGCACCACCTGCACCGAAGATCACTGGCCCCCACTCCACGAGTGTCCTGTAAGCCAGATCCACGTGCGGCGTCACGAGGCTCCTTCGCGGTCGCTAGCCCGTTGGCTAGTAGCCCTTAACGAAGGCCAATCCTTTTCTTACTTGGCATCCTGGTTGCTCCAGGCCTGCCCTCACTTACCCTCGCTGGGTGAGTTCCACAGACCTTGCTGGTCTGCACCATCGACGATCTACATCTTCACCGAGGCTTGTTGGGTCCAATCCAGTCGCCGACACCTCAGCACTCGACAGACATCGTGTACCAGCCCGAATCCTGCTCCTGGTCGCCGACAACGCCTCCTGGACCTCGTGGCTGAAGAGTCAAGACGACAGTCAACGCACCTGAAGCACTCGACATCGGTGGGCATCTGTCCATCGCCTTCCTGGTCACTGGCTAGTGACCCAGACTCTGTCCCCTCTGCTTTCAGGTTCTTCAGAACTCCGATCCACTCTTGGATCCACCCGGACACTTTTCTCTTGGCCGCCAGCAGCACTTTGCAGCAGATCGCCATTCGAATCGACGACGAAACCCGACCCCGAAAGGCACCTATGCACCCGGCTTCCCTGGGTGAGGTAACACGAGTACTCCGGTGCTCCCGTGGGTAGAGACTCTTCAAAGTCCTAGATCTCAAAGGGTTTTGTCCTAGTCCTCTTTTAAGTGTCCCTTTTCTCTAATTTCCCGATCCCGACTTTCTCCATAGAAGTCAACGGCGTATCGCGGTTGTGTATTTACACTGCACACGTCTCCCGTGGGTCCCCTGTGTCACTACCTTGGGTGGTTCCTTGTGGTCCAAGCACTTCTAGAGGCTCTAGGCCTAGTGTCTAGTTCAGTCGTGGTTCGCATACCACTTTATTGGTATATGGTTTGAGTACGCCCCTAGGGCCCAAACGTGTATTTGTGCTATTACTGTGATTTAATAACTTCTAACTAATGTACTTCGAACTCTAGCCTCATAAAGAGACTAGAGGGTGTGTTTAGCAATAAATACATATATTTTGAATATATACCTGGTGTGGTGCTCTTTCATTTGGTCACTCAAGAGATTATAGACTGGTAAAACAAGCTGCTTTACATTCCTTCAAGACTTAGCCTGAAGGCTGCTCTCCATAGCTACCACTAGGATAGCTTTCAATAAGGTTGTCTTTAACCTATCTCCAATAAGGGGTTGTTTGGACTGGTGCAAGGTGCCCACTATAATTAGTGGACAGCATATGCCAGGCCAACTTCTCACATTGGCTATGCCCCTGATCACAGCATTGATGTCTTAACCAATTTTGTGGCATCTACTACCATACAATAGGACGAATCCAAGCTGAAATAAACATTACCCTCCTAGAGCCCACTGTCGGGTGTATCCTCAACTTAGCCAGATACAAACCCCAGCTCTGTAGAGCATGAGCCGCTAAGACATGCGCAGCTTAAGAACCTAGCTCCAATTCATAAGCATCTCATTAGCACTGTTACCTGTCACCTCAAATAATGCCTAGTCTATTTTAATCAAAACCTCCTGACTGAAGTCATTGATGAAAACCAGCTGCACCCATGGAGACTTTAATAGAGAGGAGCCCTTAGAATTAAAAGGTGCACAGTGGTGTGGGAGAGCTGGTGGGGGCAGAGATATAACATGGACAGGCATGCGCTATATGATGGAAGGCATGACTACTACCAACATTAGTCTTTGAGCTAGACAATCTATGCAGTCTGGCACAAACCCTTCGGCTGCCACTTGTATTCGTGGTTCGTAAAGCAAAGCCTTTATTATTAGGGTGAGAGCTCTAAGAAAGTGCTGCACATGCATACTTAGTAATGAAACTTCGACCTGCTACCGACTGAAACTTGCTTTAAAAGAACCATTTATATATTTTTGTGATTTTATAAAGTGCAGACAAGGCCTGGAGGCGTCAGAGCGCCTCATAGTTAAGCCAAAACCTGTCAATAACAAATAAAAAATATACATGTGCATTAAAGGAGGAGTGCTCACAGGGTTAGTTAGCCACGCGCATTGTTCTCGTGTTGTAAGTGACGGCAGTCAACCCCATGCACCAAAAAACAACAGTATCCCTTGCCCCGAGTGGCCAACCGTGAAACATGAGATCCTGCGCGTGACTCAACTAACAGCGCACAAGACTTTGTTTCCAGTATCGCAGACTGCTCTTGAGGTCAGCACACATCTGTCTGCCACGTATTGATTTTTCTTCACAGTGGCTCCGATATAGGTGTGTCAACCCGGAAACATGCTCAAACGGGCTCTGCTTCCAGAGTGTCTTATCCTGGACAGAGCTGTAGTAGAAGCTTTCGGTTCAGATACGGGGCACTGGGTCGAGCCGGGACAGCCCAGAGTGCGAGCAGAGTTTGAAGCCTGGAGTCGGAACAACAGGGCAGGATGGCCACTTGATAGTATAGTTCAGAACCCATAGGTTGAGTGTAGGCTTCATAAATCTGTGTGAAAGGTGGGGATCACAGATTCCAGGGAAGAAAAACAAGCCCGGGAGTGGTGCGTGCGTGCGCGCGCAGTCTGCTCATTTTCAAGCACTGCACTCGTGCTTGTGGCGCGCCCCTGCTCGCTCCCGCAAGGTGGATGCCGCCACAAGCACGAGTGTGTGCTTGAAAATAAGCAGAGCGACGGGTAAAGGCCCTCCTATGCAGCGCATGCGCGCTGCGTAGGCGAGACCTAACAAGTCTCCAACATATAAGGAGCAGTTGTGACAATACCTTGAAATCTTCTGGGAGGAACATGCAAATATTTGTGTGAGAGTGAGAATCTTAAATCTACGCTTGCACTGATCGTTGGTGGTTTCAAACGGAGTGTCTACCATGGGTGAGACAGTGCCTCATTTCCATAAACTGAAGATTAACTTAACAGCATCAGTCCTGACACGCCTAAGGCGTGCAGTACATAGTCAGGGAGCTCTCCTAATAGGGTATTTCCATTACGGACTTCGAGTTAACAAGGACCTGAAACCATATATGTGACTCTATACTGGAGAATATAGTAAGGCCACCTAAGAGAACACAAATGGGGAGGCTCCAAGATGCTTAATGGCCAAAAGCCTCAGTAGCACTTTACATTCACTAGATCAAAGCCAAATGTTCAATGTGTGCTATCTTGCAATACTTGGAGTTTAATTTAGCAACGCACCTCCAGGTGGAACTAGGTGTCATTAGGGTATGAATGAAACTAAAATGTCAACACAAATCAGGTAGAACAGATGTCTAAGATGAACATTAAAATGTAAATTAGATGATCCATGCGAGACGCCTGTCAACATATTGTGGGAGTTGAAATATGGGTCCCAATGTTACCGCAATAAGCTGGATTTGCAAGTAAAGAAGCAAACCATATCAGTGTCAAGCGAGACCCTGTCCAAAACTGCTCCAGTAGAAGCAGATGGTCAACAGTGTTGAAAAGTGTCAACAAATCAAACATAATCAGCAAGGAAAGTTTCCCTTATTTACAGGCGAAAACACCTCAAGCCAAAACTCTACCAGAGCAGTCTAGGTCCCATGTCAGCGGCAAATATCGGACTAGTAAAATGTTAAGTTCTTCAACATGGATCGGTGGAAAAGAATATTGATCTTTACCCTCCCATTCTGTGCTAGATCCTTGAGGGCTCAGACAGTCAGTGGAGTAGGCCAAGCTCTTCAATATGTACCCTCTGCATCACTCGTCCCAGGATCTGCTGCTCACATCATGTAGTCGCAGACAGGCGATAAGCCCGCTTCTCCATAGCACTCCCGTTCTGTTGGCAGCAGATCCATAACCTGGGGGCCCACTCCTCTAGGTGGTCAGATCATTTCACCCATGCATGGGTAACCTGCTGTCCTATCTAGCCCGGCATCTGCTACGCTCACCAGTCCATCCTAAATAGGTAGGGGAAGCACATCCAATGTGCGCTCAGGGAAGGTGCTACCCTGCCTGAAACCATTATTATTATTTGGGGGCTGTGGAACTTTAAACACTTTCTTTTCAGAGGTGCATATCCATTTTCCACTCAGGTCTTCTACAGAGCATGTAAATCAGACGGCTATCATCCACATTCTTCCAATCAAAGTTGTAGAATTTAATCTTGATACTTTTCTTCAGTGAAATAGAATTATAAACTTAGAAAATAATAAAGAACAAGAGTAGTTTTACCACATGCTTAAGTAAAGGCAGAGATCATCAATTCAAACACATCAGTCTAAGGTGCCATTAGGGATTTTATAACAGTATTGCTGTGCACCCAAGAAACTTTTCTACTGTATAAGGTGGGCAGGAGATCCTAAAACTGCAAATGTTCAACAACCATAAACTGAAATCTAAGTGAAAGCAACAGCTTTTTTTAATTTATAAACAATGAATCAGAATTTGCTTCCCACATTACTAAACCAATTTAAATTACTTGACATTTTCATAGCTTTTATACAGGGTAGGACTTAACTCTTTTTTTTATAATTAAACAAGTACATACCAAAATTATAAGTGCTTGGGTTAAAAAACTGATCAGGAGGAGGATATGAAGAAGGCATTCCACGGCTTAAACTTCGGTCTTGTACCAATACGTCCAAGATGTAATGTGGAGAGGTCATAGCCACGACAGCATCCAATGACCACAATGTGAAATAAGGACAATTCTGAAGAAATTCCCCTGGCCTTAAAAACAGGGCAAAATGGAAGGGGAGTTCAAAAGTCAGTGAAAGGAACTATACGTTAAAATATAAATCATTAATAGTTACAATAAAGGGTTGCCTAATTCACATGCAATAGCAAAATCTGCAACTCAACATTGAAAAAAATGACAAGAGTGAACTCAGAACATTTTGCCTTAAACTCAACACTACAAACATCACTCAGCAGCCTGCACGTTTTGAGATGCAGGAAGATAGTGCAGGAGAGAAATAAAGGCAGGCTTAATCAGATTGGAGGTCTACAGGAGTATACAGGTCAAAAATGCACCATTTGACGTAACGACTACAAGTAGGTGTGGACTATGTAAAGGTTCATAGCTAAAGCACAAAGTTAAATTTAACACTACAGTGCCTCAAACTGCACGTTACATAAGCAAATAAATGGTTCTTACCTTAAAGAATCTGGCATCTGGGCGTGATACCACCGATTTATGTCAAACACAGCCAAATAGGTTGAAGGCTTTCCCTGTCCGTATATGTTCACCTGCCAGCTGAAGAAGGAAACACTAGTGTCCGGGGATACGGCTGAAATAGAGAAGAAGTTCAGTACTTACGTTTATGGTGACAGCTACCACATCTTTCTCAAATATGTATACTTAAAGTCCATCAAAGGGCATAACCATTAAAGAGGTCTGGGCAACCCCAGAAAAATCAATGGAGGACATCCAGATGGAAAGATCGGGTCACAGAATCGACTGTTTCAAGAACAAAGTGGAGTGCATCTTGTCCTTCACGTACAACCAGAACAAATCAATCTCAGAGGTGGTCTGGAAGGTGAGGAATAACTAGCTGTTTTGTTTCCCATAAAGTAAGGGAATATCGTGCCACAAGACAATTCGCATTAGTTGAGCAAAAAGCAAGGGTCCTGAAGAGAAAGTCTTCTTTCCAATTGCTTTGATCTTCTTTGACTCTACCCAGTGGAGATTTAGGAAAAGGAATCAGGGATTTGCTCTGAAGATGAAGATTCCTGTACCAGAGGGCTCTGGGGAGAAAGGTCTCCACGAACAGGATGATGGCATTGCACAACCAGGCAGTTAAACACTGGGGTGTTTGCAGGCTTTTTCTAAGTCATTATGATGCGGTCCATAAGGGCATCATTAACCTGTAGTAAAGGTTCAGTAGCAGAGGCTGTAGACTACAGAATCTCAGTGAGGAGATCTGACTTAGTTTCTTCCACAGGCAAGAGTAGTTCAGGGATCGATCTCAGCAGCATTATACAGTACTGATATCAAAGAAGAAATTTGCTCAGTAGCAGGCCCTGAAGGGCAGTCTAGATCAACAACAGGTGCCATGTCCAAGCTGCTGATATTTTGAAGGGCTAATAGTCCCTCAGATCGGTGCTTCGCTACTGACACTGTCATCATGATAAATCGAGAGGGCATCTGAAACGGATCCGAAACTTCGGCCGTCCTACTGTAGTATTTGTCACAAGGCAGGTTCCTCTATACTGCTTCTCCTTACAACTGCTGGGCCTTTCATATGGATCTTTTAAGGATAGACTTGATCTTTAAAAAGTCTGTCAAATCATGATTGATCCAAAACTAGCACCACTGAAGGCAGGACACCAGCGCAGAGTACCTCCAGTGAAGAATGAGGAGCAGATGGTGCTCAAGTGGATTTCAATGGCGCAAGAATGTCACCGATCGAGGCCAGGCCCTTGTCTAAACACAGAGCTTGTCAGAGGACCTGTGGGCTTCTTAGGCCTTAAAGGCACACAAGAAGGGGATGGGGAAAAGAATGTCTGCGTAAGAACACCAGCATCACCTAAGTGTAGGCAGAGATAGGCATTGGGTCAGGGGCAGAAAGGCTGAGAGTACATCTTCCTACTCTGGCTTTGAAGCCAGTGCAAAACCCAACAAACTCGGCTCCAAAGTAGACACCAAAACTGGGATCAGAGAAAAAATTGCCAGCTGGACAATCTACCTCTTTCCCTCCTGCTTATTCTATGTGGTCTCCTGGAGAACTTATCCAGGAGAAGCCCTCTTGGAGGAGTTACCAGCCGATGGCGAACTTGAGCAAAATATGGCAAAGCCCTGGAAGTGGCATCGCTTTCCAGGCATCTGTCCTGGTACAGTTTAGACTCCCTTTCTTTTATTGCCTTGATAGTCATACACTCTCAGTTCCATCAGGACTTAGAATTGTGGCACGGACCGAGACACCACAAGCAGACATCAAGAGGGTGCGAGATGACCCATCAGTAATTGCCACATGAGTCATAAAGTTTAAAACTTAAAAGCACCGGAGGGGACATTTTGCCATATAAACTGCAGTTAAACATTTTTTAAACTGTAAAGTTTCAACGAAAGCAACTTTAGATCGCATCCTAGGGCATGGAAAAAGAGGAACTGAGGTCACCTCATCTTCATCTTATGCGGTTACATGACATATGTCTGGGCAGGCTGTGGCACCACCAAGCAGCGAAAGAGCTGAAAAAGCTTCTGGATCCAGTCTGGTATCGGACACTACTCAAGAGATGTGGAATCTGCATGTGGAAGTATTCATCAGAAACCCACTAACTACGTACATAGACATGTTTTGGTGCCTATCTGAGGTTAATAGAGTGCAAATAAATTGTACCATGTACACATGCAAGAAGCCATTCAAAGAAACATGCCCTGTGTGATACTAAGCACACTGCACGAGCATAGCAAATCCACATGCAATAAAAGTCTGAAAACTACAGAAAATAGTAATGACATCCAATCCAATTCTCTAATTCCCAGAATACATCCAAACAAGCAAAATATAGTTTTGAGGTTGTACAAGAAACATTTAATCGGGAAAGGCAAGCGCAATGTAAAGCCAGAACATCAGTGCATTACAACAGCATCAGCCACAGAATGAGCTCTATGTGCTCGGAAAGTTTAGTCCTCCTTTGAAGATGCAGGTTACCTAAAAAAAAAAAGTTTCGCTACAATCTTTAGTCTCAAACCATATTGCAGCAATTTATAGAACTAACAAACCTTCATTCAAGCTATCGTCCCTTTCTCCATGGCTTCGGAATCGCTCTACAGTCTGGCAACCTAACAATCTTGTATTGCTAGTTTGATTTCTTAGGGACAAGATGCCTCCTGTGAGATCCAGGCTGTATCGTTCTTCACAATATTCCAAGCCCTGCAAAAACAGCATCAAGTGAAACTTGTAAGTGCATGCTTTAGATTTCAGGTGCTATTGCAGGTGTAAATATGTAACTTTATTTGAACACAGTGCACATTTTGTTCTAAACATTCCAATTCAAGGTAGATTAAAATACGGTAAGAGTAACGGAAGAAATAACACGTGGAGCATAAGCAACATGCATTACATAATAACTGCAATCAAAACAGGTTTCAGGCACAAATTAATGCCTGAAGACTGTGAATCTCCAAACTGATGTGGATTTATTCAAATTGTAAATGAAAGTACCAACTGATTGAGCTACCATGCACATTTAAGTGAAGAGTTGTCTAGTTTAACAGTGTACCTCATATAGGATTTGCCCAGATGCCAAGCACTTCCGGTCTCCAAAGGCCAGTTGCAGAAGATGCAGGCTCACTAGGTCTCCTTCACTGTAACGAACCAAGCCATTGCAAGTGAAAACCAGCCCAATGCGATCACTCCATCAATTCAAGTGATAAACGAAATGGCAATGCCAACTATCAAATAAGTGCAGGATTTACAATTGAAACAACCTGGACATATGAACCTGATGTCATGTAGCCACACTTATTACTATAAAATACTGCAAAATAGTCACATACAAATCATTCACCGTAGTGAACTGTACATAGTATTTTCACCATACACATTCAATGCTATTTGTATTCACAATAGTGTCATCTAAATTTTTTCTCATGTTCATGTGGATTACCTGCCTTGCATCACAATAGGAATACTTAAGAACATACCATTCCAAAAGTCATCTCAGGCTTTCATATCAATTAGCCATTTTTTTTTACCATCTTTCTACCACAAATTTACCTCAGTTGCAGAGAGGTACATTCGTATTTAAAATTGTAAACTATCACCAAGGTATTTTCTTGACAGAAATGAGAAGTAAAGATAGGCTGAACAGTTATTTGTGAATTACAGGTCTACCTGTACTTGTTTAGTACCTATAACCAGATTGATAGTGTGCTGCATAGAAACTTGCCACAAAGTGTATGTTAATCCTTCCTGCAAAGTGGAGTACACGTTTCACATTCCAATTTCATATTAGTTAGAGACACCAAAATCCGCCCTCATGAGAAATATCCCCTCACTATCACTTGCAAAGGAAATCTCCAATGTAAAGTGAGATAGCCATTTTCCAATTTTTTTCTCTGTGTGAGGAAATTTAAAGTTACACATCTCACTGTACTGTATAAAAATCCTACATGGCTAAAAATGGTCTCCGATCATTTTTGAAAATTAATATATTACTTATTAAACTATTAAGGATTTCAAACAAGAGAAGCATTCTAATAATGAAAACATTAATGAAGAGCCACAAATGAAGCGCACAACAAATCTTGAGATTATTTTTTGTCCTTGCACGCATGCTTTTTCCATACCAGGTGTTATTTTCATACAGTATTAACTTGTCTTTGTTCCAGTTTGCAAGATCTACCCATGTAAAACACAACTGAAGTACAAAAGCATAAATCACAGTAGTCTTTGATAGAATGACTTACCTCTCTTGGGTAGACTGCACAGCCCATAAGTAACAGCAGTTGCGAGGATCGTTCTCAGGCTCTTGAAAAGTAACTGCATAGACTGGAACACTTCCTCCTTCCAAAAGGCAGTGGTAACTACAGGAATAATTAAAAGTGAATGGATAGTCGGTGACTCACAACACAGTAAAGAAAAACACTTGTTCAAGTCTAATTACAAACGACAAACACTGATAGCTTAAAACCCAAGCGCTGTACTGATTAATAAGAAAAACGTTCTTTACAGAGCAATTTCTAGATGCAATTTAATCAAAAAATATAGGCACAGGAAAATCTATCCAAAAATCATAGCTATATCTGCTCATCTTCTATCAAGCATTTAAACCCTAAAACAAGTGTCTTTCCTACAGGGATTAGTGTCTAGGCACATTGCTAAGCAAGCAGATAAAAACAAGCAAGGAATAAAAAACAAAAGAGCAAGACCGTTTAAAAAAAAAAAAAAGTGGAGATGTTAAATATTTTACTCAGTTAATAGGACTGAATTTTGGCTAATGTTACAACTTTGAGACCAATGGAAAGTTGGGCAAATGGGAGGTGGACAGGCACCAAGGAAGGCACAACAGGAGAAAGGAGGACAATGCAGCACCACAAAACAAGCATTTGCAATGCAATAGGTCTCGCAATTGCGATATTTTGAGCTATTGGTATTGTAAATAACAATGCCTTTTATTTATGTGTTTAAAAAAACCTGCAATAATAAAAGGCATTGTCATTTGCAATAGGTCAAAGTTTCTAAAATGCGAGACCTATTGCATTGCAAATGCTTGTTTTCTTAGCTCTCAGAAGTGGTCAAAATGACGAGTCGCGCTATTCAAAACTCCAAAATAAATAAATGAATGAATAATATGCCGGCTTCTCAGCATAAACCCATACACATTTCACTATGAAGCAGTCGTTTTTGGGAAATAACCTGCGTAACTGAGGTAGGCTGCCCCAACTTGTCCCCGCTCCCGCCGCCAAAAGCAGGATGTAACCCTTTGCCTATTGATAGGCCTATTTTACTTCATGAGGAAGAAATTAGAAATCCTACAACTAAGGAAGGGGAGAAAAGAGAGCATGCGCCTCAATTTGAGTGGTAGCTGCAACCACTGGCTTCCCCTTTGGTACCCCAGGCATTACCCTTTCAGAGGGTGATGATGAGAGAAGCAGAAACAGAACATAAAGGGGACTCTCAGAGCACGGTTTACTTACTGTAGATTCTATCTCTTGTCCAGGCCCCTTTGCAGCAAACAGGTGTCGTTGAGTGTTTATGGAGGGGACAAGGTGTTAACTGTGTGATGTTATCTGGAAACAAAGGGTGGGTTTTGTCACTTTTGCTAGCCCTGGCAGTTTGATGACCCGAGATCCATTAAAGGGAGCGAGGAAGCAGAACCCAAAGTCTTTTAGGGAGTTTTAAGGAGCGAGTGGATAGAAGTGAAGAGTCTTAACCCAAACATTGAAAGATACTTACTGGTAGGGTTCCCAGTTTGGTGTCATTTATTTTTAAACATTTCTGTCTGCATTTATCCATATGTTTTTGGCCAATCTTATCAATATTTATCCATATTTATTTTGTTTTTGTGAATAAATGAAGTCAGAACCTGTAAATGTCCACATTTATTTAACTAATAAATAAGCACTCATACTTTGATGCCTGTCACGTTTTAACACAATAAATAGCCGAATATAATTAAATAACACACCTATATGAATATTTTAGCAGTATGAAACAAATATATATGGAGATCTGCACGGATTTAAGGAAACCTCAACCAGTTTCTTTTAACTCCCCAACCTGGTAATCTGCTCAGCTGATTGCCAGACATTAGCGAATGGAAAGTCACTCAAAAGCCCAATTTTTGTATTTTTCTGTTTTTAAAAATAAATATAGAAAGGAAACACCTTGTTTTCAGTCCGTATTTGTCAGTAAAAACAGTAAAGATGGAAAACTGGGAGTCTTATTAGTAACAGAAACAACTAATATTACATCTCAAGCTTTGAAACAAGTAACCGTTCAAACCAAAAAGACAGATTTACAACCTCCTAGAGCCAGTGAAGCTCACTGCCTCCAAGCCAGGGCCATCAGAATTATGTGCCAGGGGCGGCCAATTTATGCGGCTGTTGGCTAAATTATGCAGCAAGAAAGGGCTAATTTATGCAGAATAATGAGACATTTTGTAATAGTATTACTTCCTTATTTTGCAATGTTTACGTAAGTTAACACTGTCTGGGCAAAGGTTTTGCCTTATTAGTCCCAGGTTAATACCCAAATACAGCAATATGCCACATAAATGCTAACCAATCATGATATGCCTTTATAGCTAGAATTATGAAATGGCAGAGTTTCTGTGCCTTCCAGTCACTGCTAGTTTCCAGTGCCAACAAATCAGCACCTATTTTGGATGTTTTTGTGCTTAATGGGCACTGTATACTTCTAGTTCCATGTGATTCCCTTTTAGAGTGGCAACCTCTTTTCAGGGGCAATTTTTTTCCTACTGCAAGTATTTCGCCTTGTTCTTTCACTTTGCTGACCCGAGTATATGAACTCCCCTGGCTGTTCCATCCAGTGAACGATCTGGGTAGTAGCTGAAAACATCACACAGTGATGAAGGAGCTTTATTTTAAAATATTATGTTTGTTACCACAGGGTATTCCGGAGTCGCTCACTGTTCAAGGCTGGTCGAGTGTTGCACATCCATAGAACTTTTGGGCCTACTCTTAACTTACCACACTTCAGTCTATGTTTGGTTTCCTCCACTAAACTAGTCCTTCTCTGTAGCCATGTGCAAATACTGTCCTGCTCGGCTGACTCCATTGCTTCGTTATGGTGCCTGTGGAACAAAGTCAAATAGCTGAACGGTGATTTAATACCTTGTGCTTTTTATCTTTCTCATTTCTGTGTGTATGCAGCTGTGTCACGACAGCGACTCTTATGCAGTAAGTCTATTTTTACATTGAGACAAGACTGCGATCTACAAGCGTACCTCCAAGGAGACAAAGTGGTTTGAACTCTCAATCCATACTTACTGGATTCTGCTGCCAAATGTCATGCAGGGAGAACCAGAGAGCAATGGGCACACCCATCTGTAAGCACATGACCCTTCAACGAGTAACGTGTCCTGGGTTAGTGCACGTAAACCCGCTATGTCATTTTCTACAAAACGTAAAACTACCTCATTGCGCGCAGCATATGTTCATTCATAGCGTCTCTGGTGTTTAGTCAATCACAGACAACATAGAGGGTGCGTGCTAATGGAAAGGCAGGAGGTAGCTGTGCAGAGCGACGCTTGGCAAGGACCGCTGGCTCCACGACGCGGAGTGACTGCATTGCGCCAAATCACAGCGATTTCCTACAGCAAACAATCCAACAAAAACACGCATCGATCGGGGAAGCCGACGGTTATCTCAAACGAGCGTGAGCAACGCAACAAAGGTGACTCGTTAAGGGGGTTGCGGCGGGCTGTTTGCGAGCACGAGATAAACCACGGCAAGCAAGGGGAATAAAAACCTATTCCCCAGCCGTTCCGAAGGATGCCTGACTCAGCTGGCACGGAATCCCTAATTTAGCTGCTGGGATGAGCGTAGATGTCAGAGCAACCCGAGTCATTTTCAAGTGCAGCAAGCAGACAATTATGGCTTTATAAAACAAAGAGGGTGAGTTTATGCCTCCAGGCTGGAAAAAACGACCATATGGTTGTCAGACATGATTAAGAGGCTCGCCTCTCGTCCCATCCCCTCAACGTCTCACATGCGAGCACACGGCGGGTGTAGGCCCGCTGGAGCCAAGTTCAGTCTTTAACTCGGATAATCCTTAAAACTAGACATGTTCTTGAGCATGCTTTCCGCTTTCTCAGCAGAACCCGGCCCCTGAGATGAAGACACTGCTACTTCGACAGCTTCCTGGGAACCAGATGGCGCGAGCACCCGCTGCCTGTGGTACCAAGCCAGTTCTCGAAGAGTCGTGAAAGAGCGACTGCTTCCACTACAACACACAGCTGCAAGCCAGGGAACAACTTCACAAGCTCCTCGGCGTGCCTTTGCGCGCGCGTGGTCACGCAGCATCTGCAGACATGATGAACTTGAAAAAATGTTTGAAGGCAAGCGGTCCCTTCTCAAACAGGATACTTAAACAAGCAGCAGCTGAGCTCACCCCTGAGCGCCGCCTCCGCAAGCAGGACACAGCCTTTAAAGGGACAGAGAGAACGAGGAGAGGTCGCCGTCTCTCCACTCGGGATCGTGCTTGACGGCGGTCCGTGCCTGCGGTGCCGCGCCGCAGCTCGTCAGCAGAAAGCGTGCTCATGTGCGAGTCCGGATGGGCGGGGCCTAAAGGAGACAGGGAGGGTACAAACAAGCCTCACTCCAAATCAAAAGCGTGCGTTTAGCATAAAGTGTGACGCGCGGCAATGAAAAGCATGGGCGGAGCTTCGAACCCATTTCCGAAAGCAACCCGACGACAATAGATCTCGCAGAGCGAGCAACGCATACGCTGCGACGCTAGGAGAGACCTAAAAGGGGAATAATTGAGCGAGAAAGACGCTGTTAATATATTGTCTAATGAGACAAAGATTAATCCTCTGAGGGTCAGAAAAAGTACAAGACTCCAAGGTGTGCTTCAGAAGAGCTTGGTCATTTCCCCTGAAACATTTAGATAACCAGACCAAAGTCAAGTGAGACGAAAAAACTGATTATACAACTGTGCAACCACTCAATGCATCCACAAAATTATTGAAAGGGATGAATGCCTATAGTGGTCATGAAACATTTAACTGGTAGCTGTTGGAAGTCTAATGTGAAATGGTAGACTATTCCAAAGATGTGCGTCCTCTACAGAGAAACATGCTCCAGAGAAACATCAAACCTCTTTATAAAGCAAACAGGCTGGAAGTCCTTGCCAAGACACACCAGGAAGGGGTGGTACTGTTTGGGAAGAGGTACCTTTGTTTTCCTGTTAGGTATGCGTTGAAATAGCCACAAAGACGCTTATGTGCAAGAGTGAAAACTAGAAACTTAATGTCGACTTGTCAGGAGTCAGCAAAAGAAATTTGTAAATCAGACTGTCTTTAGTTTTGCATAGAATATTAACACTGATTTAAATACACGGTCACTGTCAAGGAGAGCATGACAACAAGGTAATGGGAGTGGTCTAGGTAACACTGAAATAGAACGTCTACTAATTTTCAGTCACGGTCCAGATTAAACAAAATATTCAAATCATTATCCAACACTTGACTTCACAGCATAATTCATCTGTTTTCCGATGAGATAGCATGCACAACACAATCCCTAATTTTAGTCAATCATGCATCTCTGAAATCTTGAAAAATGAGATCTGCAAGAATTTTTGCCAAGGCTTTCTGGCTGAAAGGCGAACTATGTAAATAAAAGAAAATAGGCCAGATGCTCCTCAAAACCCCCAAAAGTATTCAAGCCAACTTCATTTGGGTAACTTAGTCATATAAATTACACATCAACATCATTTCATAAAGATAAATATTTTTAAAAATCCTATACACCCATAAAAGTCTCAAAACATAACCGGTTTCATAAAAATTTAAAATCCACATGACAAAGATATAAAACGTCCCTCATTATATCCTAAAATATAATTTCACAATAAAAATCTAGTCTAAAATACCATGCCACTTTCTAATTTTCTTAACTTGCACAAAAAGTTCACAATCAAAGAGCAAGTAAAACAGGAATTACTTTGCTGGAGATACTGCAGGGCAGGCCTACATTACATAAAATTTAAAGATCTGATCAATGATAAAATTTATCTTTTCCTCGGTGAAACAAAGATCTCAAAAATAGGTGAGATGGAGAGTAGTTTGCTCTAAAAAGTTATCAAACTGTCACAGTGCTAATTGCCTGCTATTACTGCTAACCTCCTTAAAAGTATATAAATAATGGATGGTACCTAGACTAAACCAAGTCAATAAAAGTTTATGTTGCACATTCTGAATCATATTGAGATATGGCTGCAGTCCAGACACTGTAATCAAAGGACTATGTGCTATCACAGTCGCCTTATGTTCCCCAACTTCCCTCTCTTCAATTCTCAACTTAGTGGTGATCCTTGAGAGATCACTTAGTTTTTCACCTCAATGATTCAGGGTTCTCAAAGTAGAATAGGCAAACCAATACTTGCACATTAAGTCTTGATATGATTCAAGCAGGGGATTTGTTGCAACTCTTCCAGAACCAAGCAGTCACTTACCTTCCTGTAGAAAGAGGCTGCCTCTTATATATACTGCACTCCACAATATAAGAGGGCAGCATTAATTTTATCTTCTAAAAAAGGTACACCAAGTTCTACATGACCGATGTAACTGCAGCAGCTAGAGGGAACTGAAAGCAACCTTTTCAGTCATCTATTTTCCACCTACTGAATCTTATCTGCGCTGGAGTACTCCCAGATACCAGCCCCATAGGTTGCCCCCACTACATATCTGCTTTATAAATGGTAATCATTTCTTTCAAATGCTTAGTGCCCAGTATTGTAGCAAATCTAAACAGCCAGAGAATAGTTTAATCAAAATACATCCTTCTATTGTCAAGCAAGGGTTCCCATGTGTTTTTATCACTAAATATCATGAAACCAATAAGCATCTAGTTATCCTGCTGAACAAACCTTTCATATATTATAAAAGCTTTAAAAGACAATGTTGTTAGTTTAAAAGTCCTGACTGTCGAAGGTTCAGAGGATGAAATATAGAGGGACAGTACAGGTATTAGAAATCTGTGTTTAACATTAAATGTTCAGTACTGAAATACTATTCTTTCCAATCTAGGATGAAGAGAATTGTTTTAGCCAAATCTTGGGTATCTCCGACCTGAGGATCATAAGCATGAGGTGATGGCACATACATTGTCCTGCATACCTTGAGATGGGGGCAGTTATTCGGCCCCAGCCTCTTATCTACAAAGAGTGTTTCTATCCTTAAAGATAGCTCCTGGTGGTTTGTTGTGGCTATGAAACTCTTTTAACAGGTAAACAGCCAGATGAGCAAGCTTCTAAGGAGCAACGGTTGCAAGCTCAAAAAATGTCCCTATTTTTGTAAAACTCTTAAAGAGTCACTTTATTCATCAAAGTGCTCTGCTTCATAGAACAAACTGGGCCCTGTTAGACAATCTGAATCGAGAAATCTCTAGTTAGAATGTCTTCATTAGAAACCACATTCAAGTAGTCAAATATTTTGGTCTATTTATTTTATTTAGCCTCGATTAAGAACGAGGCTTCATACTGGTGTCAGAGGACATGTGGATGAAAGATTATAGATAATGAATGTACATAAAATTGAACCTCGTACCAGACAAAACAAAACTTGAATGAATAGCCTTTAGCTTATCTCTCAAGTTAAAACTTATGAAAAGAGCCTAAGATTTATATTTTTTGAGTTTTTGTACAGCTTGGCCCTGTGGTGATCGGTCTGTCAAAGGAGGAGGGTTTTGGGTTATTAAACTTTTAAATCTGAATTTTGTTCTGAGAAATGAGAAACCTAGAGAAGGAGGTAATGTGAGGGTGAACGTTACAGAGGAGAAATAGAGATGATGAGGAGGCAGTGGAAGGTTGGCAAACAGACAGGGTTTTAAGAATATTAGCACTGCAAAGACTCCACACTTTAAACTTGTACTTGGTTTATAATAAAATACTAGTCTTTTTCCCATGTTGACCACTCACCGACCTCTTCCTCCAACCAAATATCATACATTTATGTGATCAAGCATTAGCAGCCTCATGCACAAAATGTTTTCTTGTTAAACGAGATTTCTGCCTGGCACAGTCCTTTGGTCTCTATGTGGCTTTATGCAGATAATGCCAAAGAGTACATGCACATTTTCAACCCCTTCCCACATCATGTGTGAATGCTTTGTGTTTTTCAGAAGTCTTTCAACCAAGACAGTTCCTGCTTACAACTTATCGGTCCAGGTCCCATTTATTTACACATTTTATATAAGAAATATTTTGTAAATTGTTGCATCTATCATTTCAGCAGAGATGAGACTACTGCCTTTCTGAGATTTTGTCCTTCTTCCCAACTAACCAGACAGCGGTTTCCCAAAGTAATAAACTGAAATCAGCTTCTAAAGCACTTGGTGTGTGCCCTGATCTGGTTTTTAGGCATATTTCCAGAACTGATGTTCAAGGACTCATTTCATTGACATAGACAGAATAGTCCCATTATTCAGCTTCATAAAACAAGGTGTCCACATCTGGCTGGTCATTTGGAATAGGACAGGTTTCACGAACACTACTGTATTCATTGTATTTGTTGCAAGATGCCTTCCCAGAGTCATGTTTTGTGGAAAGGTGATTCTGAGCTATTCAAAATGTTAGCCTCAAGAGTTTTAACATGTAAAGAAAATAGCCTGCTTGTTTTTACAGCCAATATTTTCATCAAAATCATGATCTTTCACTTTTTATTTCAGGTCATTCCTATTGTGGTATTCGATCAGGTTGTATCAATTTTGATATTTTGTGTATTATCAGTTAATGCCAAATGACAGTCACCGTTACAGAATGTTGAGGTTTCTTACTGTTCTGGTTACTGGTGTTAACAGGATGGCTCCTAGAATATAATTTGTACTAAGATCAAAAACTAATGGAGATAGAAGACAACTTTGCCTCCAACCTTAGTCAAGCGTTGCATTGTCTGCCTGAGAATCGTAAACCTGGCAGACGAGTTAAAGTGTTCACATGAAGAGGCCCCTTGCTATGTAGCTATAAGCTGGTACAAGTCACCTATGCTAATGTGTCTTGAGGTGAGCTAATTAATCTTTTCTAGTTAATCCCCTTAGCAGAAATATATCTGCAGATACCGATGGTTCACTGTTCCCAGTCCTAATGCTTGGAGTACTCTATAGGTTCCATATTGACTGAAGCCAGTCACTTATCCGTTTTCAAGCCTGTAGTAAAGGTTGGCTACATGTTCCATCTCTTTACTCCTTTCATCTGTTTGCAGCACTGAGATTAAATTAGGTCTATTTGCTTGGCCTAATGAGTCCATCATTTGGATACCTTTAATGAAAATGTAATCATACTTTCACATCACCTCATCTTAAAAAATTGCAGCATAAGCAAGTGCCAAAGCGACAGAGCTGTTGCAAGACCACAGCAACATTCACCTACTCAAAAATTTACACAATCAGCTGCAAATAAATAGAACTTGGTAATAGGTGTGAAGGGTGAATAGACAAGTATTTATAGAAAGAGGTCCAATTATAGTATATTGCTAGGTGATCAATGGTCAGACTGGCCAGGCACAAATGTGTAAAAAGCTAATTCTCTTTTAAATTTTAAGAACAAACTAGCTTTCCAATATATTATCCACTTACTCTCTTTTCAAGGTTTTCATGTTCCAGAGGGAAAGATATCCAGTTGCAAAGCCGACAGCTAGGTGATTTGTTCTTGATATGTAGTAAAGGGACGTAACTGTGGTCCCTGATGGATTCAGTAGCTGAAGGCAGAGATGTCTGCGCTGTCTGGTTACATTCTCTCGGATGTGAGGAATGTCAGCAGAGATCCCACTCATCACCTCTAGGTCTGCACAACAAACAAGTCCATTTAACAATAACCCAGGAAAGAATTTGAGTAACACACACTACCATTATATCTAGTATATGGAAATGGGTACCATTTAGGTTCAGCCAATAAATAGGAATGGAGCCAAAAGTAAAAAGAAAAAAAAAAACATTTAACTAACAGGCACCATGACTGTAATAGAAAAGGAAACAGCATACAAAACCTCAGACATGTCAAATTAGTTTATAGAAAGGATTTTGTTTATAGAAAGGATGTCAAAGTCGCTTAGAGTCCAGATGCAATAAAACTACGAAAACATTTCAAGCTTCGATATCCATTCTACAGTCTGAATTTCATTTTTTTTAAACGTGATACTGTGAGCTGGGTATGGGAATAGAAAATTCGGGAGGAACTGGGAGACTACTGTTCTGCTCAAAGGGTTTGCTTCAGAGGGTAGCGGGCTACTTTTAGTGAGATTTTTAAGTTTATCTTTCAGAGGCATTTGAATCCGCATTTTCAATGTTCAATGAGGTATCCAAGGGCATGTGATGTCATGGATTTCAAGCAATGAGCTGGCACCAAAATATACAGTGCGTGGCTCACAAAAAGCTTGCATTTGTCAAATCGTTTAGATCTGTTGAAAGATAGCAGGTAATTTGATGGCTATGACATTTTCTAGTCGAAAGATGATAATAACTACTTGAGACTTTGCCTCAAGAGTCATAGCCCTTGTGTAAAGGTAATAACATATTACATTCTACTAAGGGACGTGTATATAAAACATCTGGAAATTACAAAAATATTCATATTTTCTACATTATGTTGATCGTTTTAGGAAGCAAACCCTATATAAGAGCTTAAACAATTATTCAGACCTTGCTTAAGATTGATATGACAGATAAGTGGAATCATAGTTCCTATTCTGGACATCAACACTCCAGGTAATAGGCGCTGTAAAACAAATGTTGCCGAGACAGGATTGCTTTGTTGATGCACAGTTACTATGATGTAAATACTCAAGCTTATAAACCAAAATTAATCAGAAGTATTTTGCATTGGCTTTCGTCAAAATAAAAAGCAATGATATACCTGAGGCCTCCATTTCATCGTGACTGCATGACAAATCATCCAAACACAAGTCAACGAGGAGGATATGCCCAACATCTGTAACCACTGCTGCCACACCAAAAACCACCGCAAACTTTGGTGCAAGTGCTGAGTGCTTGCACTGGCTCCCCATGATTAATTATTGGTTCAATTGCAGTGACCTGTAAAATAAATAAACAAATACTTATTAGGTTAAACTACAATGGAAGGGTTATCCTGCTTCTCTGTACGTGACTGCACAATTTTACTCCGTTTAGTAATCGAAGCAAACTAACCATTTTTAAACAACAATTTCAAAAACTTCAAAATTACAATTTTTACTTCAGAAATGGAGACATTTACCCCTTCTCTTTCCCGCTTTACCAACTAGAGTGATTTTACTATACAATAAAAGCCTTGTGAGCACACTGCCTGACCAATATACGAAATTGAAAGATTGCTAATATTTTGCAATGGACAACTGAAGTTAGTCGTCAACATGTCTGATAAAGTGAATTATTAACCAGGCATTTTGTTTTAGTTGAAATGGCATGGGCACTATGCATGCCAAAGAAGGCCTTACATAGGGATAAGTGGGGTATTTGTAGCTAAATAACATTGGTTCTGGCCAATGCCAATATTCTATAGGCGCTTAAAGTACAAAATAGCAACAAGAGGCATCAGATACAACATGAACTGGGGTACTATAAATATTAATGGAAAAGACCATGCCAAGGCTGAAACTGGTAGAGACTGCACTGAATTTTCAGCATTTATCTAGTGCCCTCACATTGTAGAAGAAGCTACAAATCAATTTGATGGTCATCATAAGGGGTAAAGACTGCCACTGCTCAAGTAGGCAATGTGCCATTTAAGGGCGGCAACATAATTATTTTGATATAGATTTGCTGAATTTTGAGATACAAAGATACCTAGGTATCTAATTGGGCGCATAGCAGCAGGTAAAACCAATGTCGAGCTGTTAATAAGAAGAGGTTCTGATTTAGTATGATTTATTTTGTAACCCCTATGTCCATCAATGCCTGAATCTTAACCAGCGCATTGGTGATATTTGCTCCTCCGGAGCCAAGTAGAGGATTGTGTCACCTGCAAACAATTTTAACTTCTGTGCGCCCAGCATCAGAGGTCTAATCTGTGGGTCTTGCGTCAAAGCAGCCGCCAAAGGTTCTATGAACAGAGCAAACAAAACAGGTTACATAGGGCAGCCTTGCCTTGTGCCTCTTTGAATTGTAACATGTCATACTGCAGGAGTATTAATTATACTTTTTGCTTGGGCCTTCTGATATAGGTTCTCTATTAAATTAACAATTACGAGGAAAACTGAAATTCAATAAATTTGAAAACAAAGCTAGCTATTTTACTTAATCAAACGCTTTTTCGGTGTCAAGCATGACAATAGCCGACTTTATAGAGTTGTCAGAGCAATAATAAATCGCCTGCAGTAGAGCATTGAGTGTTAAATGAAATTAATTGGCCTGGCAGAAATCCACTTTGGTCAAGATGAACGATGCAAGACGCTAGTGGAGCTACCCGGAGGACAATTATTTTAGCAAATAGCTTGTAATCCCGGTTCAGTAGATCTATAGGGCGATAAGAGCCAGGTTTATCGGAAGGCTTGTCTTTCTTCAAGAAACTAATGATTACAGCTTCTGAAAAAAGATCTAAGAAGCTCACATCCAGCAAGAATTGAATTAAATAAAATTACTAAGACCTTGAGAAAGTGTGCTTCAAATACCTTGTAGATTTCTACTGGTAGCCCATCGCATCCCCAGGCTTTGCATCCGTGTTCTAATTGAGTTCTGCACTTCAGTAGACGTAATGGGAGACATGATACTGGCTTGTGCCTCACAGGAGAGAGTCGTCAATTGGAAAGAGCACAGTTATTACTCGATATAAACCGGAGAAGATCTCTGAGAGGGCATCCAATCTTGCGTAGCGGCCGAAAAACACTTTGACAACCTGTTCAGACAACCATGAACCATGCGACCTTCCACTTCATCGTACATAGCCTTAATGATCTCCTTATGTATTTTTGTTTCCTGACGGATCTTGCCAGGAAGCGCCCTATATATTCACTTTCTTCATAAACATTTTGAAAGCAGGTTTTTGATTAACAATTTCCTTAGATATAAAAAATGTCTTTCAGATTTTGACATGCTTGTTGGAGCATGCTATCCGTTCCAACACCCTAGCCTGATACCTTCTAGGACTAGGTTTATTAATTTGGGCTCTAAACAAAATCACTTCACTCCAGTATAAATGATTTAAACCCCCCCGCCCCCATACTGTGAAAGACGAGGCAGTACACCTTTATCCCTTATTATAATAGGTCAGGTAGCCTAAATTAAAATGGCTATTCTTCCACTTTTTGTTTTTATTTTCACAAAATGTTATGCTAAAAATGTCCCAGTCTTTATTTAACTGAAATTGTCTGTTTAGTAGTTTTATATGGCAGAGGAAGAAAGCTCGCCCAAACTGACAGCCCTGAAGTTGAAGTATGAAGAAAGGGATTAGCGCTTACACATCTAAAAAGTACCACCAAGCAGCATTTTTACGCTAGATGGTTTGTGAGATCAATGCTACCAACGCATCAGATTATTTCCATCTCCAACAGATGCTAAGCGAGGCAGATTCCCAGCACCACATCTTTTAAAAAACCACTAGATTACCTAAACGAATGAGATATAAGCTGCCCATTATTGTGTTTTACAGATTTGCGCAATTTAAAGACGAATTCCAACTTCCCTTGGTCCATCCTTTGGTCCCTTTGTTGGATTGCACTCGGTTGGGATTGCACTTGGAGAGCACAGCTATAGGGGAATGGGAAAAGACGGGGTTTCTGAGGCTTCACAACTTTATGGTGTTGGAGACAGTGACACCCTGGGAACAGCTTATAAGGAGTTCAACCATTTCCGCCCCCCGTCTGATGTTTTCCTATTTAAAATCTGGCACTTTTTAATGGGTTGTGAACAACCTCATAACTCTCCTAGGGAGGATATTAGCTGTGCTTACTTTGTGACCGGCTTTATTGGCACACAGAATTGGTATTGTTCATTATCCCAGGAGCTAACCGAAACAGTGCTTCCCGCTTTTTGCATGTGCAGGCCCTTACGGAGTGTAGGATAGAGAGGCGGACATGGCTTAGTTACAACCAAATGGCCCGTAAAGCCATTTGAGGGGCATACTTCAAAAGAATGGCTTTTTATTCTAAATGGTTGCCTTATTACACCCAGAAGGCTGCAAAAATGTTCCCTTCCATCTCCGCAGCATGCTTTAGTTGTGGCCGACAGAAAGGCAATTGGCGCATATTTGCTCAACATGTCCTGCTCTTCAGCAGTTTAGGCAGGAGGACTTTGGCTTTATTAGCGATAAACTACAAATTTAGATTGATCTAGAACTTTTTGGCACTCTATTTCAGTCTAGCTCCACTGTTAATCCAACTAACGAGTGCGTCAGCAACAATTCTTCGTTGTTGCTACATTGATAGCTAAATCTCTGATACAGCAAAAATGGAGACATATGAAGTACCAACTTCGAATCTATGGCAGGCGAAGATTAAATGGATCAGGTGTAACGAACAGCTATACGCCCAAAGGCTGTGTGCCATAAAAAGTTTGGGGAGATTTGGCATGATTGGTTTGATGGGACAGGAATTTGATATCTTTTGTAATACATCATGTTCTTGTTAGCAAGGGTAGCTTTTTACTTCTTGGGGAAATCAGTGACATTTTGTTATCATATTTTCTTTCTTTTTTTGTTTCCATTTTTGTATTAAACTCTGATATTATATATGTGGCATTTATTGGAGGCATTCTCTATGAGGAGGTTATATGAATTTCAGATGTATGTGCAATATTTGAATTTATTCTATGAATTCCATGGATGTTTTCTACCAGAGGATAAATAAAAAAATAAAATATTTGAGAGTCATTAAACATCAATTAACTTGCCAGCCTTTTCATTGGGTATGGTTGGTATGGAGTGGATTTCAAGAGGTTTGCGGTTTTTGAAATGTTTAGCATGAGGGCTTATTATTAAGTGGTCAAGAGCTTGAAGGAATTGGCCAATAACCTGGAGTGAAGATCTGCCTAGTTTTCAAGCTTCAGTAAGACTTAACAGTTATCATCACACTAGTAGAACTTTTTGAGATTGAAGAAGGTAAGTAGGTCAGAGAGAGAATCGGACACAGGTTAAAGAGGAACAAAGTGTTCATGAATTTCCAGGAACATAGTAAATAAGAAAGATGCAGTAGAATAGGGTGGAAGAGAAATAATTAGGATAGGCAGTAACTGAGTGCTGAAAAGTATTTTGTATTTCTTTGTAGTAAAATCACTGTGGCAATGTAAGGTATAGACTCTGACAGACCCAGAAAGGAAATCTACTAAGAGAACAGCAGAGACGCCTTTTATGTTGTGGCAAGAATTTTGTAGTCTTGTATCAAGTGAGACAGTTTCCTTGCTGTGACCAGGACAGAAACAAGTACGTTAACCCCAAGAAAATTATTACCTCCAATAAATCGCAAAACTTGATTGAAGGTTGATCTTTTAACTCGGAATGTGCCACTAGGCACAAGTTAATAGTGGAAGGTTCTGTTTTGATATAAAAAAAAAAAGCAGGAAGTGTTTTGGATGCCAAGGAGGGGTTTAGGATAGCTTTGGCCATGATGGCAGTCGTAGTCCTAATAAACTTTTGAATCTGCTGCCGTTCAACAGTGTCTAGATGAACCTGGGTGGCCAAAGCTCGGAGGTCAACAAGAGCACAGGAAGACAGGGTGGTGAAGGAGAGTAGTCTTAGTTATCAGCTGGAGATAATGATTAATTATAATTGGCATGGGCTCAAATGCCACCCCCTTGCCTCCCCTACCCATTTTCTTTTTGGTCCAAATAGGTTTTTAGGTGATTCTCCTTGATGGGAGAGAGTTGCAAAGTTCTTGAGGTGGGCAATACCAAAGGCAGTGTATTCAGGGAGTAAATTCAGACTTGTGAGATTGAGCATTTATTTTGTAGAGTTCTTTTGAAGACATGCAGCTTCAGAGTTGCAGCAGGAGTAGTGAAGTCATTTGGCCTTCCTGATGTAACTATATCAACCAAGTTATATTTGGACTATGTTGAATGCAACTTGAGGGAGGTAACGTTGAAAGCTCTCAGCTAAAGACGGAACTCCTGGACTGCTGTCATATTGTTACCAGACAATATAGAGGCAAGCTGAGATTGAAGCATAGTGAGACCTGTCGGCCCTAGGGAGTCTTCCCCTACCTTTTTCCCTTTTTGCTTCCTAACTGACCGCCATTTTTGCTGGACATAGAACTCTGGGCGCCTTACCGCTGCTAAACAGTGCTGAGGTGCAGGTGCTCTCTCCTAAAAACATGGTTGCCACAGGTCCCTGCTACTGCAGTGAGGCCACTGTCCTATCTGCGCACTAGTAGTTGGAATAAGGCTGGGACTTAATGCTACTGTAACCTTGACCGTCCCGCCTCTTGTCACCATAGACAGACACCACAGAGTCCCCAGAGTCTTCTAGAACCTTCCAAACACCCCCCATCTTGACGCCTTTTGGAGGGTCACCTGACCTAGGGTATAAAAGAAAAGGAGGGAACCTCATAAGTTAGTTACACTACTGGACCTGGGGACCCTCCAGCTGGAGTAGAAGGCTGCTGAGCTAGGGGATTGCTACACTACTGAGGCTGACTGATCCTAGGAACCGCTGCCCCAAGTTAGATGAGTTACCCTGCCTGCCTGCTGACCTTGCCCGGCGAGGAGGGAACCAGGAATACCATCTCCAGGGTGCCTTGCCAAGGACTGCCATGTTCCCTTCCCCTACAACCGACACCTGAAATCCATTACCAGCGCTGTGACTGGGACACGCTGTGTGCCTGAAAAGTACCGCTGCTGCCTGGGGACCCCTGAGGTACGGTAGAGCGCTGTGAGCGGAATGCGCTGTGGGCTGACCGCGCTGGGAGCTGAAAGCGCTGTGAGCTAGGAGCGCTCACTGCGAGCCAAGATCACCGCGCGGCCCCGCGCTGTGAGAGAAGAAGCGCGCTAGGCGTGGGGACTCACCGCCGCTGGCCGTAAAACCTCAGGCGAGCGCTGAGCAAGGAGCGTGCGACTGTGGCCCAAATCACCGCCGCGGCCCCGAGTCAGAGTGAGGGCCGCCGCGTTCGCCGTCGAGCCCAGAAGGCGCAAAGGAACACCCTGTCCCAGCCGGAGGTGCCGCGCTGGGATTGGGCGCAAGCAGGGCGCGTCGCCTGGCAACCGGGACTTCGGCCGCGTCATCGGCCGCACCCGGGAAGCCGCGTCCTGATTGGCTTCCGGACGAGGAACTGCCCAGGAAATCCAGGCTCGCCCGAGGAGCTCCGAGGTGAGGGAGCCCTGAATTCCTCAGAACGGTTTCCGGGAAGCGGAGAGAGAGCCCGGACATGGCCGTGAGTCAATCCGCCTCCCCCAGTCCAAGCCCGAGTGAAGTGAGGAGCGGGCTGACTGGGGAGGGGCGTCCGCGCAGGCCGGAGCTGCTTGTGGCCTGAATTCCCGCAGGGACTAGAACTGGTGAGTCGGGGAGAT